>VDFB02256132.1:203311672-203481328 GCA_007258455.2 Sequoia sempervirens
TTCAAGGCAAAGATAGAGGAAATGATGGCATCAGAGTTTGCTGAGAGTAGAGAGCACGTCACTAGTGCACTCCGGTACGTGAAAACTCTTGTGTCTCGCATACCGTGCCGGTATCAGATTGAGGGTGGTGCGTATGTTGAGCTTACTGACGTACAGTCAGAGCTCCAGGCACTCGTTCATAGTATTTTCAGTGGGGAGACCGTTGGCTGTAAGATGGATCAGCGTACAATCATGTCAATGTTGTTCGATGAAGCAACTAGGAGCAGAGGTGAACTTCAGTGTCAGATCTCAGCTGGTGAGGACATGTTGCACAGACATAGCATACTTCGGCAGAGTATTAGTGTCCCAGACAGTGATGCAGTTAACAATCTTGTTGAGGGATTGGTTGCTCGAGATCACAACCATTAGACTTCAGTTCCCACCTCTTAGGATAGACATTAAACACAGGAGTTAAACTTGGCGTTATCTTTTCAAGTTAACTCGTCACATCTAATGCATGTCTATTATGGGATTATCTATGTTCACTTGGAGTTGTATTTAGGGTTTTCGTTAACTGATGGTAGTGTTCAGATTTCGCTTTAGCAATGGGGATGTGCTGCTTGCATTACATTATATTAATTGTACGAGTTGGCGGTAGCTTTGAGTTAAGCTGTATAGTTACAACTTTATTAGGGTTTAACAATTAATCTTTACATGTAGAGTATGGATTGACTCAAGGTGATTTTAGGTTCCCTACACCTTTGATGTCTATATGTAGGCTTTGCTCATTTGTACATAAATTTTGCATGAAAGAGAAATATATGTTGTGCCTACCTTGCCATCAATATTGCTCATTCTGTATCTGTTCATGAGTATTTACTGTTGTGATGAATTGTTATGCCACTTGGGTTTCATACAATTGTTATAGTGAGATACTTGCCTTAGTTAGATATAATTGCCAGCTGGATTCGATTGTAAATTGTATGTGTGTCGCCTATGCAATTTAATGTCCTAGTTAGCTATCCTTTGTGTTTTGTATTCAATAAACTTATTTAGATTGAGCTGATAGTTGTGCCACCTTGCCTTCAAGTTGAGAATTTGTACTTGGTTTATCGTGTGATGTGTGTGAGTAATAAGCCTGTTGGAATAGCCGGATAGTTGTGCCACCTTGCGCCACGTGGCAATTATGTACCCAGTTTATCGTCTAATAATCATTCTCGTTCCATTTCCTCATGCTTTGAGTTCTTGATGGGATTGGATAGTTTAAGTTACTTAGTTTTGGGTTGTAGTTAAGTCTTGCGAAACCAAAAAATACTTAGCTGCAACGTTCGAAGTTTATTGCAAACCTTGTGCCTTTTCCAACTGAGACAAAAAGATAGGACCTAGTTAAAATTGCTTTTTTTTTCAAGCACTTTTGTCAGCACAACAAGGGAGCTTCCCCTCCTAATTTGAAGAGCACTCATTGTGTATTGTGCATAGCTGTCCGTACCAACTTGCACTCCAGAGGTGTTAGTTGTTACGCCAACAATCATTAATGATATGCACTTAATAATTAATTATTATTAAAGTATAGCTTTAATAATAATTATAATATTATAACTCTATCATTAATCATCGTAAATCAATTCTGACTTCACCAGGAGGTAGCTCACTATATTCACTGCTAACCAGGGTGCCTTATTATAAATAGTAAGGTTGGCCTCTATCAACACATTGACTTACTATAAATAGTAAGTATACACAAATGAAGCTA
This sequence comes from Sequoia sempervirens, assembly GCA_007258455.2. Lineage (NCBI taxonomy): Eukaryota > Viridiplantae > Streptophyta > Pinopsida > Cupressales > Cupressaceae > Sequoia > Sequoia sempervirens. The sequence goes on from VDFB02256132.1 coordinate 203,313,405, forward strand.
GAAACCCCTGAATAACCAAGCCTCAAAATATATAAAGGATCTGGAGGTGCCAATGCTGCAAACTGCCAATTGAGATACCAGATATCTCCATAACAGGGTCTTCTAATCACCATTATTAGCCTACGAGGACCCAGTTATAGGCTAAACAACCAACTCTGATGCTCGCTCAAAAAGGGGACATTACAGATTCCTGGGCGCGATAAATTGACATTTGCTGAGATTGAGTGAAGTTCATTGTTGGGCTTGAGCATATTGACATTTCTGAAGTCAAAGGAGTTTGGATGAGTTATTTGCTGGTTGTATCATGCAGGGCTGTACATGAAATAAATATTTAAGTATAACTTGATGGGCACACACACTTATACTAAGAGGGTGATGAATCAGTATAAAATAAGCTTTTACTTATTTATAATCCAACAACCGTGAAAATAGCAATCACACAAGATTTACCAACTAAGAGACACAAGATTTACGTGGAAACTCGTTCAAGAGAAAACCACAGAGAAAAGACTGCTTGGATCTATTGTCCAAATCCAGCCTCAAATAAAATAAAATTCTCTTACAATTTTGTTGGCACCAACCCATTGGAGACACCAATCCTTGCTTCTAAGCACCAACTTAGCAAGATACACCAATCTCTTCAATTAGCAAGATACAAAATGTTCGCCTTCTTGAAAATATCTTATTCAAAAATCTGCTCTTTTTCTTTGCAAATGTGCTCCAAATATCTTCTTCAATAATCTGCTCTTCTTTGCAAATCTGCTCCAAATATATTCTTCAAAAATCCTCTCTTCTTTTCAAATCTGCTCCAAATATTTTCTTCAAAAATCTGCTCCTTTTCTTTACAAATCTGCTTTTCTTCTAAAAATTTGCTCTTAATAGGAATGGTTTTACATTTTAAAACTTGCTTTCTAACCTCCCAAATCAACTTGCATTTATAGCTATTTACTCACCTCACCCAAGGAGGTCGGCCATGTTGGGGAATAATTAAAATTTATTTTAGAACTTTTAAATCCCAAGAGGGGCGCCACACTATGTAGGGTCGGCCCAAATTAAAGTGGGGAAATTTATCAATATAGACGCCATAAATTGGGCGCCAAAGAAGAAACAAATTGGGTTGGCCCAAAATAGTAAATATTTCCCCTTTTTGCTTAACTCTCCTTAGCATATGTCTTCTACATTGATCCTTCTTTGGCAGCAGCAATAAAACGTCTTGAGATTAATCTTTCTTTGACATCAATGACAATAATATTTCCAACACAAGTGACATTTACATATGGACATTTACTTCCTTGTACTTTAAGTTATACTTCATGTATATAGTTTCAGGATGTTTGAGAATGGTTTTAGATCTCTAAGAGTTGAAGTGCAAATTCTAGTTTTGGAGAATCTTACAATTTTTCAGACTTAGTCATATTTCATTAAGCAACAGGCTATTATCACCTTCAATAGCGCCCAACCATTATTTATTGTTGACAAGCATTTTGGAGGTGTTTCAGGAATAAACATTGTTATTGAGGAATAAACCTGCCATTTCTAATGCTGTTCACATTGATACATCATCTTGGCAACTACATCAAGTATATTTGGCATCTTTGGAGGTTAGAAGACTAAGCATTCTACATCTTTGTAATTCTGATTTCTGGAACAACAAATTGTATTGTTCATTTTAATTGTTTCCAGCTCTTCAAGGTTGCAAATTGTTTGAGGAAGTGTCCCTGGTATTCAGAAATCCTGTGTGTTAAGTTATATGTAAAGTGTTTGAAAAAATGCCAACAAACCAAAAATCAGAAATATTGCAAGCTTGGCTTCAAAATTTGTGTAAGGATCTTTACACAATCATCTATTTCCTTGATGACAATAGGAATTGAAGGTGACAAACTTGGACATGTAGATGGTTTTATGATTCTCCAAGAGGTTTGATCAATAAGTTAAATTTTCTTGTTGTTTGATGCAAAGGTTGGAGTTGAAATGTCCCTTCTTGAATTGTTGATTGTGGAGCTCTTGGCTGAGCAATTGGCTGCAAAAGTTTTATGGGTTGAATTAGGGAATTTATTAAACTATCAATGAAAAGTGATTGACTAGATCTACAAGTAATTAAACTTGATGCTAGAGATTAGGTAACTAATAGGCTATTCTTGTTACATGAACCATGCCACAAGCTTCTCTTATCGTCTTTCCTTTGGATGTAAAATTACCATGCACAAGTCTACTATACTAGGCTAGTTAGATTCCACTCTCAATTTTATTGTAGAGAAGCAATAGGAGTGGGGTGGTCCTTCTAAGATGACTAGGTATCTTGGGGTTCCCTTTGCCCTACTTCCATCATTTAAGTAGATGTGGGGTTAGGTGGTAAAGTTGCTAATAAAGTTTCTAAATGGTAGGGCAACCTCCTCTAACTTGTAGGGAGATTTTAGGTTTGTCGAAAGGTCTTGTCCTCATTCACTATTTATTATTCATGCTATTATTAGCTTGCTCTTATCACATTGACCAAATGGACAAGATTATTAAAGGTTACATATGGTTGAATGGTAAGCTGAGAGAGATTGGTTATTCTCTTTTGCAAGGAGTCCTGTAGCTATTAAGTGGCTCACTAGAGCTTTAGTTAGTGAGGAGCCTTGGGAGCTGCTTGTTAAGCACAATATTATCTCTAGCAATCTTAAAGAAAATCTGATTGTGTGAAGAACCCTTCTGGCTCAACTTCAACCCTGATGCTTAAACTGATTGTTTTTTTGTGTTTTGAAGGTTTTGGAATTTTTTGAGGTTTTTGCATATAAAGAACATAATGCGATTTTTGAAAGAAATACTTCTAAAGATCTTTAATAAATACAATAAGGTAAAATTGAAGCATAAAGACCCCTGAATTGATTGCAAATAGATTTATTATTCTTTCTCAGTGATTACAAATACTGAAACCCTAACATGCAGACAAAAAGGCAAAGCTGATTGCATTATTTAAAAACTTGATTTGCTGATTGCAGCCGCCCCAGAATGATGAAGAATTTGTACGGCCAACCTCAGGAAGACATTCTCCAGCTTCGATATTGTTGCAAATTGACCCAGTGACCAAGGCGTCCCATCTGGTGCAGGCAGAAGACCAAAAATCAAGGTGTCCAAGCTCATAGGAAAAGTACGGCCTTCAAATCTGATTTGTACGGCCTTCACACAGCAGCAAATAAATCCGTACTATCTTGGGAAGTGCGCCAGTAGTCTGAGAACTAATGGCAAATGAAAAATATTCCCCTCTGGAAAGGAATCGATCCAAAACATTGACTATTAAGAACTCACAGTAAGATCTGTAATAACCTCTGAATGAAGTTATTCAACTGCAGGCAATAAATCAACTGATATCTCACAGCCTCTGAACTGCAACACTGAAGATGGCTCGTTCTCCAATGCAAAAAGACAATTGAAACCCTTGGCTCCATTCTTTGAAGGAAGAAGTGGCTAAAATCGATTTTCATAACATAATGTCCAATCCTCTCTCAAAAGAAAACTTATATTTTCTCACTTAGGTCAACTTCCTTCAAAAAAGCATCATTTAAATAAACTTTAAATTTCTCTTTTAATTCTCCAATAGTTTGGACACCCTTTTAATTATAATTAATAATTGAAAAGTGGCCCTTCTTCATGATGGTCGACCCCTTCCATAAAGTCACTTAAGTTATAATATTTAATTATATTATAACTTTATAATATTAGCTTTAATTTAATTAATATTTATTTTGGCAAATAAATATTAATATCTCTTTCAAAATAGGTCCAATTGACGAACCGTCTGAAGCCAGATGATAAGCGACTAAATCTGCATATGACCAGACCATACTGCTAAAAATAGCAGGGGTGCTCCGCTGAGTGTCTCCACTTACTAAAAATAGTAAGTCAAGCAAATGATGTCCAAACAACCCCAAACGAAAGCCAAATTGAATGATTCTGATAACTGAAGCCAAGCCATGCCTCAACAAGACCCTCTATCCACCCTATCAGCCTACTAGGGTCACATAATAGGCTAAGCTCAAGAACTGAGAGATGTCAACTGGAAGGGGACATTACAGATTGGAGTGGACTTCACTTTTTTAATATCCTCTTTGGCTCTTCCTAAGTTAGATCTAGAGGCTCCCCCATTTTTGGCTTAATTTGGAAAGCTTGGGAATTGATTTGAGAATTGACTAGAGGGCATGGTGCTTGCTTAGGTGTTGGAGGGCCTTTTCAACCCTTTAGATCCATTTGGTGGAATCTCAGATTCAATGATAAACCTCTTGCTCTTATTTGAGAGTGTTTTGCTAATTTTTGGTTTTCTGTAGGGCTTAAGAGTTTTGACTGGATTTTTGGATTGGAGTGGTTATTTTCTTGGGAGCACCTCAAGAAGGGGTATTGCCTACTTGCTGGCTATAAGAGGACATGTTCGTTGATTTAGAAGGTTGTGTGTTTCACTTCCACCATAAATAATAAGGAATTTGGTTAGGATTCTTGGTAGGATGTAGAGTGGATAGGAGGCTGCAGGTTGCTGGTTGTCTCTTCTAAATAAATCTATTCTCTACTTTCTTTCTCTAATGATCTTTCCCAACAAGTGCAAATCTCTATGGGGACTAACTGATTCTTTTTGTTGTTGGTCTAGTAGATTTAAGTTGATTTGGTCTTCTGCTCTTGAATCTAAGTACTTTTTGAAGTGGCTTCATATTCATCAAAGACTTAGTGTTGGGTCTATTTGTAAATTTTCTTATATTAGTCCTTGTCTAGTCTTGTGGTTTTGTAGATTGTGTCATTCATCTTTTTTTTAATGTCCTCTTTCTTAGTTTATCCAGACTTTTTTCTTGCCCACTTGGACAACTTTTTTGGTAAAAATAATGTTATTAGCTAGTGGGACATTTTATTTCGATGTACTGTTTGTTATGTTATCTAATTTTTGTCTAAATTGTGGTTGAAATTTTCCTCTAAGATTATGTGGTATATATAGTTTGCAAGAAATAAAGATGTTTTCCAAAGGTTCTAGAGGGATCTCATTGGCTTCTCTAGAGAAGTCAAACTTTCCTTGATTTACTTGTACATGAGTTTTCAGATAGATAGAATCCTTGAAGAAGTTTTTCTTTTTCTTTTTTTGCTTTAGATGGTACCCTACTTCCTTGAAGTGATAATTGGATGAAAAAAGTTGTCCCCAATGCTAATTTTGTATCAAATTGGATTGCTGGGACCTGTGATAAGGACATTTAGTATGATAGTGATGGGTTGCCAAAACCTTTGCATGATGTAGGGGATGATTCTCTGGAAAACTCTAATTTCTTTTTGATGGTCCTTTTAATTTTTCTTTTGGAAAGGAGGATAATGCTTGCTCTTCTCATACTAAAATCTGTTTTAATGGCTACCCAAAATTCGTTTGGAAATGATCTTGTAAACTATATTACAAAGGAAGATTGGCTTGAAAGAATTCAATTGTAAATTCCTTGGATCTTTGTGATAAGCACTTGCATTGCCATATTTATATTGCTACATGATTCTTTCAACACCTTTAGAAGATCCTCTTTTTTTATATTGTAAAGTTCCTAGTAAAATTAGAAAGCTGTTTGGTTCAAGACTCTCATCCCTAGAGAAGGGGAAGACGGTTTGCCTCGATTCCTTTTCCAAAATGGTTCTGAAAAAAGCCTTATTGTCAATAGTTGATATGTGCTCTAACATGCTGTTTTAGCTAGATGTACTTTCTTCAAGAGGACTGGTGAGGATACTTAAGAAAAACATTGGTTGCCTGCTCGGGCATCTATGTTTGTGAGTCTAGTACTCTCCCACTTGGTAGGTGAATACAAGGCACCTATTTTTGCTATTAGTGGTGTACAAATGATTCATGGAAAATTTTGGTGTTGGCTTTTGCCTCCCTTACAATGTCCAATGTGAATTTAGCCTCCACAATATTTCTTCCTTTGTTTGAAGAGAAGATGGTTGTGAAATCAATTTATAATCCGATGGGTGTTGCTGATTGATGAAGTCCATGTCCCTAGTTTTGGCTTGTAGTTCCAATTTTTTGTGAACATGCTTGAGCTAATCAAAAGTATTTTCAAAGACCTTACATGAGTGTTGTAATTTTGTCTTGAGAAATACAAGTTTCCCCATAAAATGATACTTTTAAAATCCTCAAGTCTTTGAAGTTTGTTGCCACTATCTTGGCATGTTTTCTACAAATCATGTGTGTATATATTCTCATATGGAATTATGTTACTTGCTTAAAATATGTATTAGAAATTTGCATGATGATTGGCCAAAGGTCTAAACAAGTGGAGTCCATAATCTGCAAGAGATTTGGTGAGTTGTGATGTGGAATCCATAGTCCAATTTTTCAACGACACTTCTTATACCCTTACACCTATTATATTGGGTAGAATCTCCAATTGTCAACTCGAGGTCATGGAAGAGTTATGTTCCTTTCTGGTTAATGGGATGGCCAATTTGTAATGTCCCCATTTTAGCTATACGCCCTTCAGTAATTGATAGCCTATTTCTGGAAGCTCATAGGCTTGTCAGAGGTAAAATTAGGGTTTCCTATTTTATAGGGGTTCTGATGGCTTGTATGTTAGAGTTTCAGATGCATGCCTAGTGGAGTTTTTCTGGGTTTTCAGAGAGCTTCGCAGTGGTATGTTTTGCAAGGGCATTGAGCAACTTTTTAGAATTTACTATTTTTAGTAAGTTCTATTTCCGGCAGTACCATCTTGGGCAGTTGCATCAGCAGCCAGCTCAGTTTCCATTTTGGGTAGAGCAGTTTGGAGTTTAGTTGGTTTTCAACATTTTTAAGGCACATTTTGATAAAATGATTTATTTCAAGTCATTAATGTTATGTTTCCAAATTGACCCCTCGGCCTAATGTAATGACTTGAAGTTGTGTTAAAAGGTGGTACACTCAAGGGTGGACGCCTCATGGAGAAATTAAAATGATATTTTATAATGTTTATTGTGCCTTGAAGTTTGGACGCCTAAATAAGGTGGAATAAAGTGTTTTGAAAATTAAAATATTTCAAAAAGATGAGTAGGCATCCCTTTGGAGGGAAATGTTGGGAATTTGAAAGGTCATGAGTAACTCTATAAAAGAGAGGCTTTGCTCATTCATTTGGCATCTTTGGTTTATGATATCGAAATGTTGTTGAATTGATTTCAGAACCCGGCTAAGGGGAAGCTTAGCTTTTCTACACCATTCTTCGGGCCCGAAACTATGGCGCTCTAGATGGTCAATTGGGAGTGTGCTTCACTCAGAAGTGCATACAAAGATTCATCATGGTGAATTTTGGTGATATTTTCTAGTTTATTATTTGCTGGTTATTCAATGGCTGAAGCTGATTTTCAAATACAGCTCTTTGTATCATTTTATTCTGCTTATGGGTATTGGTTATATTGATTCCTATGCTATAGGCGCCCCTAATTGCAGATTTTTAGAATTTATTTTGAAGTATCTGAATTTATCTTGGAGTTCGCCCTTCTTAGCAAGCTGTACCATTTCAAGAGAGCTTTGGGATTTCGTGGTAAATTGTATATTGAGTTTTGACGTAGTTTTGGTATTGGATATTGGGCACCAACCTCCTAGAGAGCATTTGCATTTGTTTCAGTTCTTTCAGAGGAGAATTTGATGTTATTTTCATAGTTTTGTGTTGCTGATTCATTAATGGCTGCAAGGCAAATTTGCATACAGCTTTAAGGGTGAATTTTATTTGCACATGGGTATTGACTATTTCCATTTGTATGCTTGAGGCGTCCCTTCTGGTGCAAGATCAGAATTTATGATGAAGTGGTTGATTTTTAGAGTGAGGTTGACCCTCTCCTAGGGCCATACCATTCATTAAATGCATTGGAATCCGTGCTGGGTGTTTTGCTGAGTTTGAAGCATGAAAAGTGCTTGCTTTAAGGTTGCCTAATCATTGAATTGAAGAGCCTTCAGTTTGGAAGAAGTTTGCAGAGTGTGGTAAGAGCTTTGTTCATTTTGGAGATTTCATTGATTGCTGGTTCACAGTTTCAGTCTGCTGGTTTTTGTTATCAGACCTCATTAAGTTCAGATTTTGGCCTCATTTTCAGTCCTTGGGAGTTCTAAACATTGTTATAATCATCTTTCTTATATTTGCATTCATTCTATTGTTGTAACACTCGTAATTTGCAGATTCTTTCAATTGTAAGGTTGAGAATTTGTAGTACTAATCCAACCATTATTATTATTGCAATTACTTGTAATTTCTAATGCAAATACTTTAACCCTTGGATGGTTTACCGCCAGTGTGGAGAATAAACTTTGTAACTCTCATTGTACCCACTAAAAAGTGGAGAATTCCCACTCCTGAGTGGATGCCCGCTGCAGCGGATGAATTAGATAGTTTGAATCTTCATGGCTGGTTATCCGCTTAAGTTTACTTTCAATTTGTAATTAGTACTCCACCATATGTTAGCACCTCGCCCTCAATGGGATCTTGAGTGCACATTCTTGGTGTTGAGTTTTATCTTCAGTTCCATTTGCATTCTATTTTTGTATCAAGTTTAGATCCTAGGGATCATCTGACCATATGCCCGCCCCTCTTCCTTAAGTGGTTTTAGGGCGCATTCTTGGTTAGAGTTGCTTTGATAGTGTTTTGGTTTTGAAGCTAACGTTAATCAAGTTGGCCAAGTGTTGGTGATTGCATAAAACTGTGGCAAAAAAAATTGGTTAGCATATTTCACAATTTGTCTTTTAATTGACTTATTTGATTAGTTTGAAATGCCCCCTAATATGACAAGGGTATTCAGGGGTTGGGCTAACGAATTTGAGTTCTCTTCTATACAATATTGCAACAATACAACAATCTATAAATTTGAAGTAAGCTGCAATAACAAGTAATTGAAAATTAAATTAACATCTAGGGTTTATAGATAAAGTAAGATTAAAAAATCAGAAAGAAGGATAACAGTTAGGGTTTGCAGCTAGAAAATAAACAAAAATTAGGAAAAATAGTTAGGGTTTGTTCATAAAAGGAGATAAAAACATAAATATCCATAATGAACAAGAGAAAAAAAGGGAAAAATGAGTTCTCTTCATTTTTCTCGCATTTATTTCATGTGCCATGAATCTAAAATGAAAAAAAAAAAACAAATGTAGAAGACATGTAAAATTAAAAAAAAACAGAAGAAAAATATTAAAAAAAACACCTCTTCAAATTAGCTCCAACTTGATGGTTGGCTGTTTGAAATTAACATGGGCTTTTCCTAATGGATAGTAGGCTCCTTTAGATGCACCAAGGGCTGCCACAAACCTACCCAAGTTGCATTCAACCTATGTTTGTTGCTGAAGTTGCCATCTAACTTTTGCTTCAATGGATTGTGTTTTTTCTCCAATGATCTTTTTTTTCATCTTCCTTGTGGTTGCAAATGAAATGAATGTCTTTTGAGAGTTTTAGAGGTCATTTAAGCATTAGAGGTTTGAGTGCCTTTCTTTTAACTTTTATTTTCCCTTGATATTAACTTTTAGCTAAGCAGCCAAGTCTTTATAGTGAGACTCATTAGGTTCAACAAGTTTGGCAAACTTGATGAGTTTGATAAGACTCATTGATTACTTTGTTCTCAAGTCCCCTAGCCTAAACTAGACTTGTTCATCTTGTGACTCGGTGATTTTCAACAATTTGTGGTGAGTTATGTAACTATGATTTTTATTTAGCTTCCAAATCATAGCCGTCCCTCTGGACTGATTTGTGGCATTATGAGAACATGAAATGAAGGGTCCCCAAGGAGAAATCTTCTTGTAAGTGAACCTAGGGAAATCACATTTGATTTCTTGGAGCAAAAATAAACTAGTTCTTGCTTCTTTGTAATCTTATCATACCACTCATGAAGGGGAATACTTTGCAATTCCAAGATATGATCTTCAATAAAATATTAAAATGTGGATTGGGATGTACTCATATGTGAAATTATCATTTGGCAATTCATTTGTCTTTGAGAGGATGTATTGTTTTTGTTAACCTTTGGCTTATTTGAAGCAATGATGGTTTGCATGGGCTTGTTGAGGGAGATGCAGGATGCACTATGCTTCTCAATTATATGCTGAATTCCTAATTTCTTCTCTCGTAATCCTCTTCCAACATGCATCTGAGTCTTCAGACATGAAGGATAGGGGGAGCAAGGTGTGAATTATGAGAAGATAGATTGGGTGGGAGGAAATCATCTACACCATTTGTTGGCTTCCATTATCCAACACTATAGAGGTACAAGAGAGTAGAATTATAACAATGTGAATTGGGCATAAGATTATTTAATGGGCATAGGATGTTCATTCTTCTCCTAGATTAATAGATTTTGAGGTGAATGTCTCACTCACATAATCCCTTTGAGGATGTTGCCCATGCAAATAAACCTTTGATGAAGCCTTTGCTGTTTGGGGTTGAAATTGGAGTTCACTTGACGGTGTGGGGTAAGCAATGATTTTACATTTGTCTATGTTAGGAGTATGTTTTGGCTTCTCCTTTTGAATAGTTTCTTAAGGTTGAGCTTTGCGCTTTTCCTACCACTTTGTCTCTAATGATTCCTGTGAAAGTCACATTTGACAAACTCTAGCCAAATGATTATGTTTGTGGTAGAATCTGGACAAAATGGTTTGTTTTTATAATCTTATGATTCTATAGGTTGTTTCTAGTCAATTTTGTAGTATCCCCCCCTGATTTGCCTGTCTTTATTTGTTTTGGTGAATGTTTTGTGATATATTTGCAATGTTTGATACAACAATATAATGCACCAAAATAGAAGATATTGCAATAATAATTTTCAACTCAAAAAATGAACAATACATATGGAATACACAGCTGAAAATTCCAGATTTTTATATCAGCTTAGATACTCAGTATTTTCACAAAATATTGACAACCCAGTTCATAAAATATCCCCTATTATCTAAAACAACAATACCCAGAAAATATAGGAGTTACAATTCATGAACTCACAGGTAAGATATGCCTTGAAACCCTCTGAAAATGGATGTCAAAATGAAGTATAAAGTTTGCATCAATCATACAGCAAAATAGATGCCTCTTTGAAATACAAATGATGCTATGCACAACTCCCCAAACATCCAGTCTATATAATCCTCAAAATCCACGCATAGTCCAAATTGGGTCTTCACCATGAACAGTAGAAAGAATATCATCAAACCCTAAACTTGGCGTCCAATATATGGCAGCAATTAAATCATCAAACCCTTGCTTGGCAATGGTGAACAATATATGTGCAATATTCTGATAAATCCTTCAAACCCTCTAATATGAAACTCTCTTGCAGATTCGTTGAAGCACAAGCACAACCTCTAAGTGAAGTTGTCTGCAAGCTGGCTTGGGAGATCTCTCACTCCTGTACCGAGTTGTTCTTCCTAAGGGACTTCGTCCTCAAAAAGCTTGAGATTTTCAAACTCTCCAGTCTTCAGCAAAACCCTTATCAAAATAATATTCTTCAAATAATGAATGAATCAATAAAATGAGCTTCAAATGCCCTTTTATAATTCTGAACTTCACCTCAAATTCACATTTAAATTTCATTTCATCCAATTTACTTTTAATTTTGGTGCACAACTTTATAATATAAAGTATACTTTAAAAGTCACTTATATCTCCCCTTTTAAAATGATACTTTAACTTATATTATAAAGTATACTTCAAAATCACTTATATCCCCTTTATAATAAAGTCCCTTTTTAAATATTTTTAATAATGTATAAAGTTAAATTATTTAATTTAATTTTATTATTTGACGTTATTAATATTTAATGCATAAGTCCAATATTAACCAATATAACTCTAGGATATAATTGCACCATCATTCCAAATATAGAAACTTTGCCAGTTGACCATACCAATGACTATAAATAGTAAGCATGAGCAACACATCCGAGTGACTTACTAAAAATAGTAAGTGTGCATCAAATGGTCCTGAATGGCCTCTGGAAGGCGCACCACAAATAAACTGGGACACTGAGTTGAAGAATACTGAAATAAGCACCAAAGGGTCTGCTAAAGAGCCAAAGATTACTCTCAAAAAGGTCCCCTGAACACTCTATTAGCCTACGAGGGCCAGTTGGTGGACTAACCACTACATCTGACCACTACCTAAGAAAAGGGGACATTACAAATTCCTCCCAACTCTAAGTGAAGCCAACTAGGGAGTGGTTTCTCTTAGTTTGAATATGTGCTTGTTCAAGCATGGTTGAGAATTCTTCATTGAAGATTGAATTATGATGCTGTGATATATTCCCCAATGAATTTTCCAATTCCAGAGAGGGAGAGTACATTCCATAATTCACTCTGCAATAGGGGTAGACGTACCCATGATAGTACTATGCTTTGAAGATTATTAGTGGGATTGAAAGAACGGGTTCAACACTTCATTAGACCTAGTTTGCCCTTGAACCATAGTCCTTCCTAGAAGATATTCTCCTTTTCTTCACTAGTGAGGAAGATAGCCACAAAATAACCTTTTTACATCATTAGAATATCCAAAGCTCGAACTGGTTTCCACTAATCCATTTCTTCAAGTGGGAAATGTATCTTGGGAGGAGGGTCCATTTTGATGTAACTGTCTATTTTCCTTGTGAATAGGAAAGGAAGTTTATGAATGGCTTTGTGAGCTTGGAGGTGGAATTATAGAAATTAAGAATGAGGAGCTAATCTTTTCTTTGAATTCATTATTGTGAAAACTTGCATTTTGGGAAGTGGAGGAGGCCAAAACCCCCTCAAAGTGGTAGAAGAGAAAATCGATCACCAAAGATTCAAGAAATATTTGCTTATTTGAAATTAACTCCCAAATACTATTGTTGTTTTTTAATTCAAGATTCAATCCAGTTTGAGCTAGCTATTTAGCGAGTTGCCCTCCGGATTGATCCTAAACTCCAGATTAGTGGTATAAATGGGGAATACATCACACGCTATTACAGCATTCATTTATTGAGTCACATGCTTTTATTTATTTAACAAAATATGTAGATAAATATAATAAAATACAATATCCTAAAGCTTTCCTAATTGACAATTCAAAGAATTGCCAAATGATTTAAGCTCATGAATCACTCTACATTCTGTTCATCCCCAAAGTTGAAACCCAATGAAAGCGATAGAATTAACAACAGAAACGTACTTTATGATAAACTATTCATGTGGCGCATAGATAATTGAAAATAATTAATGATTCAGAAGTATAAACCATAACTATGTTGTATGAGAAACATTATTTTATGATTAATGTCTTTAGGTACACTGTATATGTACGTAAAATCTATCAACTATAGAGAATATAAGAGAGTCTAAGCCACAAACAAGAAAATGGTTATAGAAGATAAGCTCTCTCTATCTAAAGATACATCGTCTATGGAGGGTTTGCATTTGTGCATTGATTTTTTACTATTATTTAAGAGTTTAATGCCACATTTCACATATTTATATGCTTTATCATTGTGCTATTTAATGTTAAGATATTGCTTTGTTAACTATATTATCTAAACCTGAAAGCTTTTTGATTTTGATGATGACACAACTACGCAGAACCATATTTCAAGATATCCAGGCACTATAAAGCAATAACAAATAGTTCTTGTCTTGATCCAATGTCATTACAAGTATGTTGAGCTTGATAATTTGATTATAGAATGACACGATTATGTGGAACCATATTTCAAGATGTCCAGGCATTATAAAACAGTAACAAATTGTCATGCCCCTGCAAATCATATCATTAAATCTGGGCTGGCCAGTATAAAGAAGTTAAATAAATTAATAAAAAGAATAAAATCATTTTTACACATCCAGGATACTACGATTTAAGAAACAGATCATATATTTAACATATATTGGAGCAGCCAAAGATAATGAATATAAAATGATTTCCTAAAAGAGACAAAGCGATCTTATAATAAGACAAAAGAGTGCTGATTTGTGAATAAGACAAAATAAGGGAAGTGTGATTCAGTCCTTGAAGGCAGCGGTTACTAACAAAAAGAAGCAACGATTACTAATAAGAAGGAGACAGCAATTACTAACAAATGCAGCGATTTATATGATTAAGGTCTAGCGATTGGAATTAGTATATATAAAACAACAATTTTATTGGTGTTTTAGTATTAACAAAAAGACATATCCTTTTATAAGGATATCTCTCTTCTAAAATGGTGCATCCTTTCATATTAAGAAAAGATATAAAAGGAGATCCATTTCAAAGAAGAAAATCATTGAATGATGGAATAGGAAAAGATAAGAAATCTGAATATACTTCTGAGTATAGCAGCAGATATAATCAGCAGATGGAATATCATTACATATGTATATATATAAATAAGTCATATAAAACAATTATGGGAAGATTGGAATCAATCAAATATATATATATATATATAATGCTTGCAGCAATTATTGAGTCTTATAAGTAATTATGATTCTTCAATATAAATGTGGATAATAGATTCTGATTCGTTGATTTACACTAAGCAATCATATGGAGGGGAAGAGGAAATGCAAGGAAGGGGAGCAGATATGAGATCACCATCTAAGTAGACCATCACATGCTGGATATCCAATGTGCCTGCCACTTGTGGCCAAGAAGGGGAGTGTCCACTCTTGGGCTTAGATATAGGGGGCGGGCGGGGGATTTCCAGGCACCCTATTGTGATTTCCTTTCCAACCTCTATGATGGTTGATAGTTGTAGTTCATATTGCATTATCAATCTGATCATAAATTATTAAGGCCTCTATAAGTTGTTCATGGGAAGAAGAGCTGGAAGTGCATGATTGAGGGGGAGAGATTCCTTGCTAAGCAGGAAAGACGCCTAGCACTCTCTTGAGGTTCCTAGAGCTGGAAGTACAGGACTGAGGGGGAGAGATTCCTTGCTAAGCAGGAAAGACTCCTAGCACTCTCTTGAGGTTCCTTCTCTACTCTTCCCCAATGAAGGATTATTGAGGGGATAATAATTCTGACTCAGCATTGTGAATTACTCATTTAGATCAGTGTATATACATTTTAAATATTGTAATAGATGTAACAATACTAATAATCAATTGATTATGTTATATTATGGATTATTGGCTAACATTATTGCAGGGTTAAACTAGAGCCTATCAGAAATTGTAATTTAATAAACATGTCTCTTACTTGGAAATTGTGATTTTAGGGCAGAATTCTAAGTATACCAAATAGGGGACATTACTAGTAGTGGTTGACTCAATGCTTTGAATGCCATTTTAAATTTTTGAGATTGACTTCTAAATAAAAAGAATGGACAGGTGGATTTGACCGAAGGATGGGTGAGTTTTTTTGATATCCTCAAAGGTTGCTTTAATATAGTGTAGGCCAATATTATATCTTTTAGTGTGTTTAAAGCACATAATATATTTTATTCTTAATGCATATTTCAGATATCAATTCTTTCTTCTTTGATACATGAAGTTTCTGTCATGCTTATCAGGGAGCATTCTGAAATTCGAGCCGAAATAGCAGCTCGGAGAGAAAGAGAACGCATTGCAAGGCGCACGCGCCAGCTGACTTTGGAAGAGACAGCACTGCGAGAAATAGAGCTTCTCCAAGATCTTGATAGGTTTTTATCTTAATACATTACCAATTAAATGAAATTTCAAGACTCTTAGAGATGAAAATAAATTTAAACAATTCTTGGACTTCCTATTTTTATGATGAATGGTAACTTAATTGTAAGGTTTAATATTTTTGCTTAATCTAATATTGGTGTACATGATTTTATATGTCCTGATTTTCAATGATGATAATATAATTTTATTGGGTCTAATGTAGGGAAAGAATTGCTGAAGTGGAGCGTGACGTTGAGAGACAAAAGTTACTAGAGAAAGAGCGTGCAAAGACTAGAGAGTTGCGACATAACCTTGATTTGGAAAATGAAAGGCGCACACAGGTTTGTCCATTTTCTTTCTAATGCCAGCTCAAATGTTAATTTTTGTTAAAGCTTGACAAGCAAGGCAAAGCATGGAATAGTGCAGAGATGAGTATTGAAATCAAAATGGCTAGGGTAAGGAAATGACCTTGGTTTTAATGAATGTTGACACATGGGCTAAGTTGGTTGGAATAGCTACCTTAAAATGACCTTAGGTCATAAATGAAGAAGATACTATTGTTTTGCTCTCGGCACATCTTAAGTAATTCTTCTTCCAGCAATCATCTTATACTATCAGTAACCTATGATAGTCTGACAATAAAATAATAAATTCCTTTTTGTGAATAACTAGAAGAAACTGTTGGATATAGAAAATATATCAGGTGTAATATGGTACATGAACAAACATAGAGACACACAATAAAGGAACAATGGGAAATATTGGATCAATTTGTCAAGGAAATAGCATTGGATGCTCCACATCTCTTATATATAAATGTGCCAAGGCTCATCCAATACTGCATTTGGTTAGAAGTACTTAGCCAATCAGCCTTCTCTCAATCCTCGTGATTTGTCTATTCAATTTGTAATGAACGAAACTGTCTCTCTTATTACCATTGATACTTCTTCAGAGCTTCATGTAGCCATGGCTAGTACTTTTCAGCCTGTAACCTGCTAAGTTAGAGTGCCACTCTTTTGATAAGGGCAGGAAGTGATTTTCTGGCCATGCAAAAATTTAAAATATATATGCACCAAAATCATTCCCAAAAGAAAAAATTCATATCACATCTGAATAATGATGAACATCCAATAGATTATGATAGTTAATCCGTTCAATGTGTGCCTTGACTAAATGGCCCAGTCTTGGTACCAAAGTCTCCAAGCATTGAAGTCTTTAAACTTGCATCTTGGATAAAATATCTATGAAGTACAAACACAATTTTATAAAAAATATAAGATGCACTCCTTGTACGTATACATTACGTAATGCTGGAAAGATGCATACTAAAATTGGATATTAAAAATCGACGCCTTAGTAGTGGCGATGTTAGTGTTTGGTAGCTTCAGGAGATATTTTCTCCTTAATTAAAGGCAGGCGGCCTACATATTGCAAATTATATTTTATATTTATATTTCTTGAATGAGGCCGACCCTTGTGAAGAGTCGCCTTGCTTGTGAAGAGGCACCTTACCTTGTATATAAAGAAGGCGATGCTCATTCTTACATCATCAATTATTTTCTCAAGACAAGTTCGCACTTCAAAGGAGATCGATTATTATCAAGTCATTCACATTGCATCAAGGAGTTCGTTCTTCTAGAGCAGATTATCTTATTTCTTAGAGTAGATCAATATTGTGTATATATTGCATATTGTGTATATATTGCATCTAAGAGAGGTGCTATTTCTTATTGCTTCAGATCAGCCTAGTGTGTGGCCAAGTTGTAAAGCAGATTTGCTGCTCATTCAATTCAATATATAAGTGATATATTGTGGCTGGGTTTTTCTCCCTCAAGGAGGGTTTTCCCAGGATATATGTTGTGTTCTATTGTTCATGTGTTGTTGTGTTTCTGCTTTCTGTTAAATCTGATCTTAAAACTAACATGGTATCATAGCGGGTCGAAAAAAAGATCCGATCAGATTTGGTTAAACAAAAATTCTGCCTGGAAATAATGTGTGAGCCTTGAGAAGCTGTTGTTTAGATCAGAAAGAACTTGACATTATTTTTTAAAGAGAGGTGTATCTCTAGTGCATACGGGAAATTTCTCATCTACTACAGGTTGACAGTGAAACTGTTGATAATGGCGTGGTCAGATTTCTATCACTCAGGAATTTTGCAAACCTTGGTCTTTCAAACTCTAAACGGAGCATCCCAAGTTGAGAAATTCGGTTAAGAAATGAATGATCATTATTGAGGTTGTCGTCATTGAAGTTGAGCGATCACTAGAAACATACACTGTAACCTGGATCGAATCTCTAGCAGCGTGGTGAAAAACTTTTGATAATCTTCATGATAACGGGATTGGTGTTTGTTGGGAGTTTTAACGAGAATCATTTGGGTTAGTGACTCGACCACAAATCTCCTTTTCTATGAGACGCCGAAGTTTTTTTTTTTGGAGGTTAGAAATCAAACACTTCAGTGATAAATCTGTAAGCACAGGATCCACGAGTCTGTTGACAGGAGTGGTTTTTGGATGGATTGGAAACAAGTGTAAAATCATTCCATGCATGTAATTTCTGGGAAAAGTGAACGATTGTGCATTTTCCTCTAATCATTCCGCTTTGAAGATTTGCTGGGAGCAGGCCAATTAAAGATATACCAGGAAATTGTGCAAGCCTCGACATTTATTGTTCTAATCTGTTGAAACAGTTTTTGTGGCTCGGTGATTAAAGTTGGATAACTGTGTGACTGTGTCTATCGAGTCTAGAAGTTCGGCTAGAGCTGAAGGCTTGGCCTAAACGAATGTCGTCAACTCCACCAAAGTCAGTACAGTCGGATGTGGAAACAGAGAAATCATGACTTTGACTGATCATCAAGAACTTTTGTTGGACGTGGGCTTTCATGAGTTGGAGCCTTGGTAGGATTGTTTTCCCATTTTGAGTAGATTCAAAATATTCAACAACAGAGGTTGTAGTTCCTGTTCTTTGCCAGTGCTATTCAATTCAATTTAAATCCTACTCAATAAAGAGATAAGTATTTCATACCCTTGAATAATGTTCATGAATCTTTTACGTAGTTATTAATTCATGCTATAACATTGGGATAGTTAATCTTGTATGCTTCTAGCATTGGCATTTCTCTTCGGGATAGTTTAGTTCTATGAACTATTATTAAACTTTCTAAAATGCTTTCAGGATGGACCTAGAAGCATAAGAGGGAGGAAGAGCTTGA
The DNA here is from genome assembly GCA_007258455.2 of Sequoia sempervirens. NCBI lineage: Eukaryota > Viridiplantae > Streptophyta > Pinopsida > Cupressales > Cupressaceae > Sequoia > Sequoia sempervirens. The sequence continues at coordinate 203,332,158 of VDFB02256132.1, forward strand.
TACATCTTGTGAGGAAGTCACGCAGGCTGAAGAATGGAGACATAGCTTGTAGCCATGGGACTGAGTTGGTGGTTGGAGACATCTCTCGAAGAGGAAGAACCCATACAGATTGTCATTGCGATCAGTTTCTTAGAAGAGGAGGAAATAACATTCAGAGGGAGTCTGACAAACCAACAAAGGCAACCTTGGACGAGGTTAGGAGGTTGATGCAAGTACTTGGAGCTTCAAAGGGAGTCCCATCATCATGAAGATCTATTGTAATGTATATTTCTTTGTGACAGAGAAGTATGAGGTGAAATCCCTTGTTAGTGTATTTTTCTCTGTGACAGAGAAGTATGAGGTGAAAGCCCTTGTTAGTGTATATTTCTCTGTGATGGAGAAGTATGGAGTGAAAGCCCTTGTTAGTGTATTTTTTTGAGACGGAGAAATATGAGGTGCGAGCCCTTGTTCATCTCTGAGCCTAAGATGAGACATCATGTTAAGAGACTCCATGACGACATCACATTGAGAGACTCTGTGATGAACCCTTTGTACTTGTGTTTTTCCACACATGGGAGTAGCCATGGTGGACGTCATTTTGAGAGATTCCATGACGACATCATGTTGAGAGACTCTGTGATGGGCACTTGTACATGTGTTTCTTTCCACACATGGGAGTAGCCATGGTGGACGTCATGTTGAGAGACTCCATGACGACATCACGTTGAGAGACTCCGTGATGAACCTTTGTGCTTTCCACAAATGGGTGTAGCCATTGCTGGCGTCATGTTGAGAGACTCCATGACTTAGATATCTGGAAAATATCTCCCTAGCTAAGAGGGAGTGTTAGTGTTTGGTAGCTTTAGGAGATATTTTCTCCTTAATTAAAGGTAGGCGGCCTACATATTGCAAATTATATTTTATATTTATATTTCTTGAATGAGGCCGACCCTTGTGAAGAGTCGCCTTGCTTGTGAAGAGGCACCTTACCTTGTATATAAAGAAGGCGATGCTCATTCTTACATCATCAATTATTTTCTCAAGACAAGTTCGCACTTCCAAGGAGATCGATTATTATCAAGGCATTCACATTGCATCAAGGAGTTCGTTCTTCTACTGCAGATTATCTTATTTCTTAGAGCAGATCGATATTGTGTATATATTGCATCTAAGAGATGTGCTATTTCTTATTGCTTCAGATCAGCCTAGTGTGTGGTCAAGTTGTAAAGTAGATTTGCTGCTCATTCAATTCAATATATAAGTGATATATTGTGGCTGGGTTTTTCTCCCTCAAGAAGGAGGGTTTTCCTAGGATATATGCAGTGTTCTATTGTTCATGTGTTGTTGTGTTTCTGCTTTCTGTTAAATCTGATCTTAAAACTAACAGGTGACATGAACATTTTAACTTCCAAAAATTTAAGTAGGCCCATACAAAGTACATTTAACTTCCAACCTATGATCCATGATAGTTTTGGGATAGGGATAGAAGGAAACATGGGAATGCATTTTAGGGATGGTAGGGGATGGGAGGCCTTTTATGGGAGGACAGTAGGGGACAGCAATTGATAAAAAGGGAAAAACTAAAACAATTAAGAAACTTGAATTACTCATATTATAAGGCATCATTTTGAGAAGTGGGTCACAGCAGAGTGTGCCATTTATGTAGAACCTTGAGTTGGATACATACTTTTATGATCATTTAATATGTTCCAATGAGTCACCAGTATACCATGGACTTTTTTGTATCTTGCGTTATAAATATAATATTTTGGCATCTACAATATGCTAAGTTACTAGTTTTCGTCCCTTGCATTGCCCAAATCTAGGCCTATTTCATACCCAGTCCATGTTCTGGGCTGATTCAGGCAGAGATTCCACAAGGACATGTGAAGAAGACTGTGGGTTCATCCTGGACAAACTCGTGATGAGTGTAGAAGAATCCATTAGTACCCAAGGAAAATGTGTTTAGAAAAATGTGTTCATATATATATATATATATTTAGCAAATCACCAAAATGTTGTTATTGTTCACTTTGCCCAGCGTTAAGTGGGCACAAGGAATCTTCATTTTGAGCAAGTGGGTGTCCAGCCTGGCCTCATGGGCACCGTTTCTTTTGCAATGAAAAAATGTGGTGAAAGGTGTCACAAAGGTGATGGTTAAACCCTTGGTGGTCAGTTTCTAGGTGAGTTGTATGATGGGCATGAGACATCTATGCCCTAGTGATGATAGCATCATCACATGCACAACAATGCCTTCATTTTCTTTTCCTTGCTTTTCACTGCTGAGCCCATTTCATTGACTATTTTTGAATAGAGAACACCTAATTCTTGAAATCGTTAAAATGAGTTCAATTATTCTTCTTGTCCTGCATTATCATTTTCTTTAGCAAATTCTTTTTGGGCATTCTCTAGCATTCACTAAAGGAGCTCAAATAACAACATTTTATTTCTTTAGCATTTTAATCCTTTTAGCTTTGAATTCTTTAGCTCTAAGTTGCCATTTTTTTTTATCTAGGCCTATTTCATACCCAGTCCATGTTCTGGGCTGATTCAGGCAGGGATTCCACAAGGACATGTGAAGAAGACTGTGGGTTCATCCTGGACAAACTCGTGATGAGTGTAGAAGAATCCATTAGTACCCAAGGAAAATGTGTTTAGCAAAATGTGTTCATATATATATATATATTTAGCAAATCTCCAAAATGTTGTTATTGTTCACTTTGCCCAGCATTAAGTGGGCACAAGGAATCTTCATTTTGAGCAAGTGGGTGTCCAGCCTGGCCTCATGGGCACCGTTTCTTTTGCAATGAAAAAATGTGGTGAAAGGTGTCACAAAGGTGATGGTTAAACCCTTGGTGGTCAGTTTCTAGGTGAGTTGTATGATGGGGATGAGACACCTATGCCCTAGTGATGATAGCATCATCACATGCACAACAATGCCTTCATTTTCTTTTCCTTGCTTTTCACTGCTGAGCCCATTTCATTGACTATTTTTGAATAGAGAACACCTAATTCTTGAAATTGTTAAAATGAGTTCAATTATTCTTCTTGTCCTGCATTATCATTTTCTTTAGCAAATTCTTTTTGGGCATTCTCTAGCATTCACTAAAGGAGCTCAAATAACAACATTTTATTTCTTTAGCATTTTAATCCTTTTAGCTTTGAATTCTTTAGCTCTAAGTTGCCAATTTTTTTTATCTAGGCCCATTTCATACCCAGTCCATGTTCTGGGCTGATTCAGGCAGGGATTCCACAAGGACATGTGAAGAAGACTGTGGGTTCATCCTGGACAAACTCGTGATGAGTGTAGAAGAATCCATTAGTACCCAAGGAAAATGTGTTTAGAAAAATGTGTTCATATATATATATATTTAGCAAATCTCCAAAATGTTGTTATTGTTCACTTTGCCCAGCATTAAGTGGGCACAAGGAATCTTCATTTTGAGCAAGTGGGTGTCCAGCCTGGCCTCATGGGCACTGTTTCTTTTGCAATGAAAAAATGTGGTGAAAGGTGTCACAAAGGTGATGGTTAAACCCTTGGTCAGTTTCTAGGTGAGTTGTATGATGGGGATGAGACACCTATGCCCTAGTGATGATAGCATCATCACATGCACAACAATGCCTTCATTTTCTTTTCCTTGCTTTTCACTGCTGAGCCCATTTCATTGACTATTTTTGAATAGAGAACACCTAATTCTTGAAATCGTTAAAATGAGTTCAATTATTCTTCTTGTCCTGCATTATCATTTTCTTTAGCAAATTCTTTTTGGGCATTCTCTAGCATTCACTAAAGGAGCTCAAATAACAACATTTTATTTCTTTAGCATTTTAATCCTTTTAGCTTTGAATTCTTTAGCTCTAAGTTGCCAATTTTGGTATGGGGTCGAGTATGGGTATGAGGTTCTAGTATGCTTGAATGACAAATTTTTTTTATTGGGTATGATATGGATGGGTACAATTGTATTATATATATATATATATATATATATATATATATATGTATATATAAATGTATATGCAAACGATTTTAAAAAATTATAGAATTGAAAATGCATTTGATATATCATATACTAATAATGGTATTTGAATCTTTGATAGTACGATACTTCATCATTGATTAATGATAGTGATAAAGATAATATTAATTTTCAATTGATAGTTCAAAATTTCAATATTATATCATATATCATTTATGTCTAGGACTCTAAAGTAAAGATTCAAATAAAAATCTTTACAAATGCAAAATATGAAAATAATAGGTTATTCAAGAGTTTGGAAACAATTATATATATATATATATATATATAATTATAATTTGTAGCTTGTAAGATACAAGATTTCAATTTTTCTTACTTGGTGTTTGGGTGGATCTTCCTCGAATAGCTAGTGGTGTAGAAAAGAGCCTCCCCCTAGTTTTCTTATAATTTTGTAACTTTGAAATAATGTGGTCTCTCATCTCAACCTCAAGTGTCATCCTCTCAAAGCATGTTGAGAGTCTTTCCAGTTTCCATAACCTTACCATTAGCATCCTTAAAGCTATTGGAGAAGATACATTTGGGGTTGAGGAAGTACCCCATTGCATGAATGGGTTGGTGGGGTTGATTGTTCCACCTCTGATCAATGATCTCCCAAATGGGAGAAAATATACTTACATCCCTCTTGTTATAATTTTGGATGGCCTTTATGGCCTTATCCATGGCCTCATAAATGTATCCTTCAAGATTTTGTGGGCCTACATCGTCATGAAGAGCTTTAATACCATCTATTGCAATCATCCTTCTTGAACTTGTCACGAAGAGCTTTAATACTTTGACCATTGGGTTGTACAAAATCAATGAACTCACTAATGACTACATCTTGCAAATTAGGATTAGGGATGAGCACAAAATGTATCTTGTACCCTTTGGCAACTTCAAAATCTCTTTAAGAGGAAATCCTTGTTGGCATAGAAAGGATCTCAACATTATAGTATTTTTTTAGAAATTAGGATCTTAGGATACTAATCAATATAAAAAAATATAAAATAAATAAAATGAGAATTATACAAGCATATATTTTACACATTACAAAAGATATATATGGGGAAAACCTTTTTAGGTAAAAAACCCCATAAAGCATCATTTTATTAAAACAAAAAAATGGTCTATTATAATATAAATATTGAACTTGGGGACATTCATCTACATATTACCACATAGCCAATAATACCTCACGTGCATAGTGTATAATTCACTATAAATCTCCAAATTCTTTATCTCTCAAATGAGAGAGAACCTCCTTAAATATAGGAGAAAGGGTGGCATAATACTTGAAGGGGTATTAGTCATACCTATTCAACAACCACCATTCATAAATAATTAATAATCTAGTAGTTGTTTGACTATAATTATTTCAAATGAGATATGCTTAATAAGCATATAATTATAAGGTTTTATAACCTTATTTTAAAACAATATATAAATGTTATAAGGGTATGACCCCTCATAACATTATGTTCTAACACTCCCTCTTAATGTTAATAGGGGGCATCACATGTCAATTTCCATAGAAGCAAAAATGAAGTATCCTAGTAATGTAGGTCTTCTTTGACAATGATAAATAGGGATACAAATATATGTCAAGATGAAAACCATGTATTCTGGACTACATGAAAGTCATCTTGTCACAATTTATAGTCCCGGTGTTTTAAAAAAGATGCTATGAGGTCTTATAATTTTTTTTTATTGGAGCCTGGGTCTCCTCAAATTAGCCCCACTCCAGGTTCATTACATAGTGCCTGCAGGACTTAATACAATCCTTTTATAAGTGGAAGATTTACAAAGAGAAGAACTTTAATAGATGCCCGTAGGATAATGTGCCTAGGTCTTATGTTATGCCTTTTAGGTCTTATATCCAAGGATTTAGCCATCTTGAGGTGTTATGGCAACTCCTTATGGCCAAGCATTGAATTGAATTTGGAGCATGTAATACCTAAAGGTTTTATGTTATGCCTATTAGGTCTTACATCTAGGATTTAGCCACTAGGTGGTGTCATAGACATGCACACTTCCCCTGAATGATATCACCTTAAAGCCAATCATTGCACAAAGATTTTGATATGTTATGACTGAGATTCCAACCTATTTCTTATTGATCATAGTATGCCACTAGATATTTAGATAAATAGAATTGGAGAGGACTTGTTTATGATAGAATACTTTTTCTTGAGTGAAATGTCCATGATCTTTAATGTTCTTTTCTCTCTCTTATTTTTTGAAATAATGGTAGGAGTAACTCTAGTTATATATATTAAGGTGGTACTTTTACTAATATCTAGATGAAACTCTACCATAAATCTTTGAAGCCACATTGATTCTTTTGGGGCTACTTCTATATTTAGCATTTTGATCAAAAAACATAGAAGATAAACTTTTTAAATAGCACTTGCACCATTTATTTTGAAGACATGGTCTAAATGAATAGATAACTTTTTTTGATAATTTTTAACTTGTATATAGGTTTTTGTAAGTTCTTAAAAAAAGCTTTTTGGAATAGTAAAATCCAAAGGAGGTTTAGAGTCTCTTCACAGAAAGATGGGATTACTATCATAATTATAGACATGGTACCTTCAATGCTAAATAAAGAAAAATAATATGTACCTTCTAAGTATTATATTTGTACATTTAAAGAGTCTTTATGAAAATAATTCTTAGGTTATTGACATGATCTTGGAGGTAAAAATTTAATATATCTTTATGTGTGTTGGCGTAACAATTAACACCTCTGGAGTGCGAGTTGGTATGGACAGCTATGCACACTACGCAATGAGTGCTCTTCAGATTAGGAGGGGAAGCTCCCTCGTTGTGCTTGAAAAAAATGCTTGAAAAGGAAGATAAACTAAACTATATCCTGTCTTTTTGTCTCAGCTGTAGAGGTACAAGGCTTTCACGAAAACTCTATACGTTGCAGCTAAGTATTTTCTGGTTTCGCCTAACTACAACTCACAAAACTAAGTAACTTAAACTATCCAATCCCCTCAAGAACTTAGAGCATGAGGAAACGGAGCGGGAATGATTATCTGATGATAAGCCTGGTACATACAACGTGAAGGCCAGGTGGCACGACTATCTGCTTGTCTGAATAGGCTTATTGGAAACAACAATATACGATAAACTAAGTACAGATTCTCAACGTGAAGGCAAGGTGGCACAACTATCAGCTCAATCTGAATAAGTTTATTTCACACACATCACACGATAACCAAGAACAGATTATCAACTTGAAGGCAAGGTGGCACATCTATCAGCTCAATTTGAACGAGTTTATTGAGCACAAAACATGAAGGATAGCCAACTAGGATAATAAATTGCATTGGCGAGACACGCATACAATCTACGATCAACTAGCCACTATATCTAACTAAAGCAAGAATTCACCATCATAATTGCATGAAACCCAAGTGGCATAACAATTCATCACAATAGTAAATACTCATGAACAAATACAGAACGGGCAATATTATAGGCAAGGTAGGCACAACATATATTTCTCTCTCATGCAAAAGTTATGTACAAATGAGCAAAAGCTCTAATTTATAGACATCAAAAGGTGTAGGGAACCCTAAAATCACCTTGAGTCAACTACAGTCTTGCAATGCATGCAAGATTTATTGCTAAACCCTAACAAAGTAAACTATACAGTTAAATGGAAAGCTACCATCCGTTAACTGAAACATCTAATCTAAAAAATGGACAATTGTGCAAGCATGCACGTCCTTATTGAAAGCATGTTAACTGGTACACTACCATCAGTTAACGCAAACCCTAAATAAAACTCCAAGTGAATAAAGCTAATCTCAGAATAGATATGCATGAGATGAAACAATGAGTTAACTTGAACAGGTAACACCAAGTTTAACTCCTGTGTATAATGTCTATTCTGAGAGGTGGGAATTGAAGTCTATTGATCGTGATCTTGAGCAACCAATCCCTCAACGAGATTGTTAACTGCATCACTATTTGGAGCTCTGATACTCTGTCGAAGAATGCTATGCCTGCGCAGCATGTCCTCATCAGCTGTGATCTGGGACTGAAGTTCACCCCTGCTCCTGGTTGCTTCATCGAACAACAATGACATGACTGTAAGTTGATTAATCTTACAGCCAATGGTCTGCCCACTAAAAATAGTATGAGTAAGTGCTATGAGCTCCGACTATACATCAGTAAGCTCAACATACTCACCACCCTCAATCTGATACTGGCACGGTAAGCGAGATACCAAAGTCCTCACAAACCAGAGTGCACTAGTAACGTTCTCTCTACTCTCAGCCAATTTTGACGCCATTGTTTCTTCTATCTTTTCCTTGAAAACCAACTATGTTTTCCAAGAGTAGATAGCTTCTTTATCTTCTGCATCTGTGACTGATTCATATGCCATACTCAGGCGAGCAATCATAATCTCGTCCCGGGGTCTATTAATTGCCATGTCTCGCTCCTCATCCTAGAGACTTAGACGAAGTTATCGTGTATTATACCGCAACTGAGATAGCTTTGTAAGCATAGAACGGCCTCTAGCAATGAACTCCTCCTCCCATTCCTCCAAACGCTTGCCATATGCAACCAAATGATTGAGTTGGCCCTATTCTGCTGGAGGCTCAATCATTGGCAGGAGTGTGGTGATAACATCTGACCTAGGTACAAGGCTAGAAATGTATTGACGAAACTGTCTGATTTCAGCCTTGAGGGCTGCCTTATCTTCTTCGTACTTCAGCATTCTATTCCTGGCACTGTCTGTAGCAACTTTTAGGAGATCAACCTGAGTCTGGTGTGTGCTATGACCAAGGTTGACTGTGATAACCTCAAAGTCCTGAGATTCCAAATCATTCAAGCTCTTCCCCTGTGGAGGTATAGCAGTCTCGACAACGATCTCCATGTCAACATTCCTCTCCACGTGGGCCATGTTCTTTATCCTCTTGTCTGGCACATCCTGGTAAACCTAATCAAAATCTGAATGATTAAGGACATAGGATGGCTGCCTCCTCTTCCTTCCCAGTTGGTTTTCGATCCAAGACTAGTCTCGGCTAATGCTACTGGAAGGATTTGTACTAGCAACTGGAGGTTGTGACGACAGTGAATATGTAAAAGAACTACTGCAAGATGGGGAGTCTAAATCCAATTCAATGTGAATTAGGACTGGTGACTTCTCCGGAACTGGTATAGGAACTTGAGGCTGAACCTCAGGCACTGGCGGACTCTGAACTAGCTTTGTGACAGGCTATCTGACAGGGTCTGTGTGTGTATTAATAGCAAGCACCTTGCCTTTTGAATTGTTTGGCGCTTGACCTTTCTTGGGAGGGTTACTCTTCTTCTGTTTAGGTTTCGACGAGGAAGGTAACAAAGGATCCACCACTGGTGGCTCTTCTCTAGGCTCACTTACCCTCCTGGTCTTCTTGCTGTCGAGGTAAAGTATACTGTTCTAAATAACTCTACTTGACCTCTCCTTTACTGTTGCGTATTCCTTGGCGTACCAATCAACTGTTGGTAGTGGCTGTGTGTCAACCTGCTCTTTGAAGAATTGAAGAAGAACTTCTCCCTCGTTATCTGATAAACCTCCCACATCTTTTGATAAGAAAACATTGTTGGTTGAATATTTTGTAAACTTAGGAGGTTTGAAAAAATGGTGATTTCAACACAGTATGTGAGTTAAACTCTCCTATTTAAGGGAAGGCTCCCCCTATCTAACTTAACTAAAACAAATATGGATGGAACAACAATCTTTCCTCTTGTTTTAAGAAAGATTAAACTCTCTTCTCTTTTCAGAAAGGTAATATGAACTTTTAAATAGACTTTAATAGCTTGCAATAAATTCAGTAGAAAGGAAATGAAGTTTCCTGAAAGTTCAAAGACTTCTGTCACTCCCTTCGGGACGGGAAAACAACCTCAAGCGCAAAGTCTTGAAAATCTGTAATCCTATCTACCCTTTTAAAACATAATTCTAATGATAATATACAGTATAAGACAACACAAAGTCTGCGAATATGATGTATCTATTAACTACTATGAATGGGAATCGTTACGAGCACAAAGACTTACAATTCTTCTTCACTTCTAAATTAAATTATGAATTCAACTTCAACATTTGCAACACAAAGTCTGCAAATATTTCAATTGAAGCTCTTCCTAGCAATCTTATACAATCTTCAAATGATCACAAAGTAATGTCCCAAAATGACATAAGAACATAATGGACACAAAGTGAGAATTCAACACAAAGTTTGAAATCTGCAACTCTTTGATATTATTTGAAAAGGATCAACTTACAACTATAAAGCTCAAAGTCTTTATGAGTATAAATTTCTGCAGAATTTTCTTGCTTGCCAAAAAGATACCAATTACAAAAGACCCCCTCAAGTATTTATAGGAGAGAGGTCATGAGAAAAAGGTGGGAGGATCCCAACTAACTTGAGAAATTCTCTCAACCACCAACTACTTGCAATTGAATTATTCCAAATTACAATCCTAAATTATCTTTACTTGTAATTTGATTACATGTAATTACAATCTTCAATAATGCGAGTAGCATGGCCACTTGCCATTACAATTTCTGACTTTACATGTAATTTGTCAAAACAAAATTACAAATGCATAATTGAAATTATTCTAAGTGTCCAAGACACGACTTTAACTACATCATCCTTCATCTACGATGATCTTCATGCTGCTTCAGGATTTTAGAACTTGAAGTATTCAGGATTGGTGAAGACATCTCGAACTTGGAACAGGAATTTGCATTCTTAATGATCTTTGTGTCTTTGGCGAACTTCAACCTTATCATAGGCTTGGAGTAGTACCATTTCTTTAGGAAGTTCTTCTCTTCCTTGCGTCCTTTTTCCATGCTTAATTTACTTTGTCCCTATATGGTTTCATGAGGATTGACCTTTAGGCTGCCCCATGAATTACTGTCGTATCTCTTCTTTTTTTGTTCACTGAAGAAGAACCCATAATACCTTATTCAAGATGAAATTGTTATAAAACAATGCCCATGCCTTGATTTGTTGGTTTGATAGATCATGTGTGTAAACAAGACTGACAAGGGAAGGGATAAATTGATGCAAAAATGGGCTCACAAGTGAATTTCGGGTTTTGGAAGGCTGATAACAAGTGCATAGTGTAATCGGGATTTTTGGAAGCCATTGCAAGTAAAAGTGCAAGGTAGGAAAAATGAGAGGTCATTGCAAGTTTTCATTTTAACTTGTAAGCTTAGTCAAAATCTCCTACTTGTAATCAAATTATGAAAACCTGATTTTCAACCAAGGGCATCATTTTTGCAGAAAATGATAATGATGATGAAGAAAAATGGTAATGGCAAATAAATATGAAATGAAGGCCAATGAATGAAAAGCGAATGGGAAGACGAATGAAAGAGAGAGAAAAACGTTTTTATGAATGAAGGGCGAATGAATAATGATGGCGTATGAAAGAGAAATGAATGAAGGGCGTATGAAGTGGAAAAACGCATTTTCAGCCATACACGTTTTTTATAATATGCAATCTCAATCTCCATAGAAAGGCAACCCAAGAACAAAATATTTAAAGCAACAAAAACAGAAAAATAAAAAGAAACAAAGAACATACCTGTAACAAGAGTTTACAAACCAAAATAAAGAAAAATAAATAAAATCCTAGGCGCCTTGAACAAACTCAAATCTGCAAAAACGTGGCAATGGTAGAGCAAAAATGGGGAATTTAATAAAGTTGCAGACCTTGCCAAATGTTCTTCATGCCAAAATCTCTTCAATCAGGGTACATATGAGCAAGAGCAAGCTACAAAATTCACAAAAACACTTGCAAAACTCATTTCGGGTTTTTTGATGCTCATTGCAAGTGAAAAATAACTTTATAAAACTTCATTGCAAGCATTTCGGGTTTTTTGATGCTCATTGCAAGTGAAAAATAACTTTAAAAATGCCCTTTACTTGCAAATCGGGTTTTTAGATACACTTTGCAAGTGATTTAAGTGAAATCGAAACTTTTTCAAGTCATTGCAAGTGACTTTAAGTGAAATTGAAACTTTTTCAAGTCATTGCAAGTGACTTTAAGTGAAATCGGAACTTTTTCAAGTCATTGCAAGTGACTTTAAGTGAAATCGGAATTTTTTTAAGTCATTGCAAGTGACTTTTTAAAAAGTAACTTGTAAAGTGAACAAAAAGTTCCTACAACTTGAAATTAAAACAAAAAGTAACTTGTAATAAGAGCAAAAAGTTCCTATCACTTGTAAGTTACACAAAAAGTTTGTATAACTTAAAATTAAAACAAAAAGTAACTTGTAATAAGAGCAAAAAGTTCCTATCACTTGTAATAAGAAACCAAAACCCCTACTTGCAGTGATGCCCCAAAAACCCGAAATTGACCAAAAACACACTAAAAATGACTAAAAATTTCACGAAAACGGACGAGTGAGTGAAAAATGTTAGCCAAAAGGACTATAGACCCAAAATTGAAATTTTCTAACCTTTGCACCTCGTAAAACATGCCTTAGAAGAGAAAATCTTCAAATTTTATCAAAATTTTGATAGGTTGTCCCAATTTTTAACAAGTCAAAAATGAGGGACAACAAACATAAATCTATGAGAGAGAGAAGCGGTCGTAGCTACGTCTGCGAACCTCGAAGTCATCCACGCAATTTTCCCAATAATCCTCCATAGAAGGCTTATGATATGTGTGCCCACCAAGGCGAGCTGTGTAATGACCCCAAAGATCATAGGCACGTACCTCAACAAGATACTTGAGATGATATCTCTCGAGCTCTTGGCCTGTAGCTTTGGCATCAACTGCCATCTTGCACCAATATATTTCAAACTGAAAAGGAAAATTGGCAGCTGGTCTATGCTTGCGACGTAAATGACGATGAACATCATGCAACAGCCTTAGGAACTCCATAAAAACTGTCTTATCCGAGGGATAATGTGGAAGCATGGCTGAATTTCTTGTAAATCCATATACTCGGATATAAGTGTATGTTGGGAACTGAATGAACCAGTCCGCCTAACCATCCATTGTTGTTCTAGCAACTGCCGAGATACGAACGTGCAACTCCCGGTCCAAATTTCTCACTGTATAAGTCAGGAAAGCCTCGTAAACACGCTTGAAGTGACGTTCAGCCTTAGTGAACTCAAGCTAATCATAATAGTGATACTTTCTGAACACTGAGAATGCCCACGGTGTTTAATCTTCGGAACTGACCCTGATAAGCAATGAAGTACACGAGATAAGAACACATGTGAAACTCATAAGCAACTAGGAAATTTGTGATCTACTTGTGGATAACATCGCTGATGAAGGATGCCCAGTCATAATGTTCCTGCGCAGATATGATGCAACCAATGATGTAATACATCCAAGGCTGGAAAACATTTGCATGTGAATGACCTGAGACACGATTCAAGAGAGTAATTGGAATTGAGTACTCATCCTTGTACTCACCACGACCCACATTATTTGGCAATTTGTTCTTCGCTTGCTTTAACCATCTTTCTGCCATTTTATTCTGGCACTTGTCCACATCAGCATTGAATGCATGCTCGCACTGCTCCATGGAAATAACCAGACTGTTTAGGTGCTGAGGAATACCAAAACTTCTTTCAATGTCCAAAGGCTTGAGATTGCAAATAACTTGTCCATCTACTAACACTATCTCACGAGTAGCAGAGTTGTAATGCTTAATACAAGACGTCACGAACTCAACACAATGAACAAAGATAGGTATGGAAGTGGCCTCCAATAACCCAGACTGCTGAATGTTCTGAATAATCAAACCTCTAATTTTGACTAGATCTAGGATTGCTTCTGGCAGCACCTTATGAAGATTCGTCTCAATTGTCCCAATGAAGTCGTAAGGACTGATTTGGTCCTGTATTCGAGTTGAGTGTACTGTATTTTGAAAAACTCGCTTGTTGACTGTGAACTCGACTATGTTTTGACAAGACTTATGGAAAGCTAAAAATAGTCTGCTAAGGCTAAAAATAGCCTATTGAAGAGTTATTTTCGGCGAAAAATCTGAGATATGGGTTTTGTCCAGAAAAAGATTCTAAGACAACCAAGAACGTCAGAAATGCGAAAAATTTGACTTCTACTCAACTATGCAAAGAATTTTCAGCTGAGAAAATTAGAAACTCAAGAACAAATGCTCTGGAATTAAAAACTCCTAAAAATTCAAGCACATGAATTTAATTCGAGGAAGCTATATAGAATCGATCCAGATGATCAGACTTGCCAAAATTTGCCAACTTCAGGAATATGCGAATTGAATTTTGAGAGAAATTTGAGAATCAAAGAGGAAAAAGACGTTTTTTATATGTTCTTCTGTGAAAATCGCCATTTGTTCTTCAAATTTGCTGATGAATGTGAACTTTAACTTGCAAAAAGAATTGTTTGATGCTATCGCCTTTGATTGCTAATGATAAATTCGCCCGACCTGTGAGAATTCACCTTTGCTCTGAAGAACTATGAATTTCTTTAGCTGGATGAATGTCTAATGATTGGCTCCATGAATTAATAGAGAAAATTCGCACCATAATGCTGACTGCAAGATTTAAAACCTCGACTGAAATAGAAGGCTTCTGATTGGACCCCTTTAGTTCGAATTGAGACTGACTCGAAGTTTGGAATAAAAATAATAATATTTTCAATTATCATGCAATTTGAAAATCCAACATAAAGAAGCGCCAATTTTAGAAAATCGCCCTTTAATGCTCAAATATGCAAAAATAAATATTAAAATATTATCTTAATCAGTTGACAAACCAAGTAAAACTTTCGGATTCACCCGGCGAACTTCACTGATTTCAAAAAGTCCTCATTTGTCCTCATAGGCGTCCATTTGCTCAAGCTATCATGTTTTGTACTAACTTCCTATTTTGTAGCAGACTACAAAATTATAACTGGCCATCTTCGACACTGATTTCTGGGTGACCAGGTGATGCTGAGACTGAGTAGGTGTATTCATTGCGAAGCCTGTAGAGCAAGGAAGAAATGTCTGCTGGGAGTCATCACTGCAAAATCCATCATTTAACACCTCAAAAAATTAGGCGCCCTTGATTAAATTGATTTTCAGGTGCCAGACTCGCCATTTCTCCAAATTGCCATCTGACGCTTCAAACGGCTGCTGATAACGAACGGTGAACCCTGCTGACTGAATAATAGGCTCACTGCATGACTAGGAGTATTCCGCATCCAGCGAATATACGTAAGGCATCTGAAAGTTGCATTAAGGACCCCTAAAGTAAGGGCGCCCCTAGCTTGAAAAGGCACAAACACCATTTTGACGAAAGTACAACTGCCAACCAGATGCCCTACTTTGACCTCTAATATCTGGAGTTGGGATGACCTGATTCGAGCACCTTTTGTCTCAATGCATAGCCAGAAGGACCTACAAGAGATGTCTCTGGAGGCAACGAAGCAAGAAAACTGCTTTTAAGACCTCAGATAGAAAGGCGCCTTTCCCAAGATGGAATAGACGACCAAACTTGGCCATTTTTTGAGCTGTTTTTGTTTTTCAGTATTTTGCAAAGACCTCGCACGTACGAGTGTTTGCCAAATCCCGGAGGCTGACGGCTAGGCTCGTTGGATAGATGGAGTAATTACGCACAAGTCTCATGAAGACTGTGAAAGCAAACAACACTATTTGACAGGCCTAAAGGCTAGGCGCCCCTGGCCTATAGAAGTACAATAAACATCTCATGTTTCTCCACCCTCTAATTTACGTGCCCGGTAGAATCTCTGCCACGATCTCTCAAAATGTCGGATTGACAGGCTGATTGGTGCATTGCGAAACCGGATTAGAGTAGCACAGATGTCAGGAAGACCTTATCTGCAAACTATATCATCTTAGAGGTCATCTTGAAGGGTGCCCCTGACGTCGACTGTTGGAGCTCTGGGACTCGGATGACTGCATTCGATAGCTCATCGGAAAGGCAAACTAGCCGTGAAAAGATTGAATGCATCCATAATCAGGAATACCAAGATCTAACCCCCCTTTAAGAAGTGCGCCCTTAAGCTACAGGGGCGCAAAAGCTGAAAAGTGACAAGCTTCTGCAATCTGTAACTTCTGGAATCTTCAACTTCTGACGTTCGTTACTGGAGCTCTGAGTCTCGGATAGCCTCGCAGGATAGCTCATCGGATAACTAGAGTAATTCTGAAGAGATTAACTGTATTCATGAACATATGCCACAAAATCTAGACCTTCAGAAAGAAGGGCGCCCCTGAGCTACAGGGGTGCAATTTTGCTTTTCCTTGAGAAATCTTCATAATTAAACCATTGAAATCTTCATCTTGGTCACTGAAATGACCATACAAAGGTATAATTGTTGTCGTGAAATGCTTCATTCTGAGTCTTTGATTCAGGTTCTAATTAATGGATATTGCCTTTGACTGACAAAACACTGACAAAACTCCATGCTTGATATTGCCCAAAAACTGTATTTGACATCATTTTAGCAAGGTTTAGACTATTTTAAGCAAAATGCCTTGGTGAAGCAAAAAAAAATTTGGTTTGGGTACAACAATGTGATTAAGGGAAAACCTATAAATTATTTCAAAAAACTTTTCATTTAACAAAATACCATGTGATCAATTCTGAGGACAATATTTTATAAAATATGTTAAAAACACCCATAGTAGTTTTCTCTCTATATAATATACTTCATAAATTATGAATAGGATCATTCCACTTTTCTATACACAACTTCTCATAGTAAGCTTATTTGCATGTATGTTGTAGAAGTTTGGTGGAAGCCCCCAAAGTGATTGACTATAAGAAAATAAGGTTATTGTTGCATATAAAAGACATGGGTATCCTAGAATGTTTAAGAGAAGTGGATTTAAATGGAACATCATCATTATCTTCTCTTGAGTTGGAATGTTGTAGAAATTCAAATTTTTTATCTGTATCAAGCTTAGATAATTAGGGTCTGGTTGATATTAGCATAGGAAAATGCTGGGAACTACAAGAGTTCCGAGGGCTTGATAGTCTTTATAGTTTGGAGAAAGTTACCATTGGTGGATGTGGGTGATGATATAAACTTGACATTAAAAAATTGGAAAGATTTAAATATCTATATCTTTCACTAGCTGATAAATTATGCACGAAATATCCTTCATAGAATATCATAAATAATGTTTGTCGATCTGATTGGATTGAAATAATGTAAATATGCATCTTGTTTAAAAATGATCAGATAGGAATATGACTGGTAGTGTTGTCTGTTTAATAAGAGATTTGACTTAGTTCACAATGGCTATGACGATATGAACATGTCAGAAAATAGGATGGCGATGCCCTTCCCTTATACCACAGATCTTTTACCAAACTGACAACCTCATCATTATAATAATAATATTAATTATTTTAATAATAGCAAAATATTTCTTCTGGTGACCGACCTGATTTTAAAATTATTTTTGGGTGCCAATCCGTTTTAGTGGCTGACTTGCTATGCCATTTGATTGTAGGACAGGTATATATGTAAATCTCTTGCTTTTATTATGGTATGATGGAAACAATGTGAATCTTGGGAAGAATTCCCAAGGCAGATTGCTGGGACGAAAACCCTGGTTGTCTACTAAGTTTAGGACACAAACCCTGACCTTATTCTACCAATTTCTGTCAAATTTTCTTTGTAATTGCATGCTCAAATATGAGTCTCTCTCATTAACCTAATATAAGGGTTGATTTCCAGGCAGGTCGCTGCGCTTGGGAGATTGAGGAGAAACTCTCACAACACTACTAGGCCATAGGCCACTCAATCAATCATTTGATGAACACACCTACAGCAGTCCAAGATAACCTGTTCAGACCTGCAACAACATTACTCATTGCAGAGAGGTGGATAACAATGATTTCAACAACAAGGAGGGCACCAAGGATGAGCCATTATGTGCACAGATCTGCTGCCATAGCATAAACAAGGACAGTTTTAATAGAAGATCAGCAGCAACGATTGAGATCCAAGAGTAGTAGGGTGTTAGAAGTAGTTGCTTGAGCCTAACAGGGTCTGTAATATGACTGCCCTGCCCAAAATTGAGCTCTACAACAGTCACATGAGGGTTCTTTGTGTCCAATTTGACATTCCAGCAGCATTATTTGGTAACTCAATTTGTAGTGAATCAAATCTGAATTTTGATTAAAATATATGCAGTAATTTGGAGAAGATCTACTCAATCATCTAGACTATTATTTGATTCATTGTGCAAACAATCTCAAGTTTGTTAGTTCCATTGTTATGTGATTCCGTGTTGATAAATTTCCATTCCTTTTAAGTAGAAATCATATTTCTAAATTGGATCATTTTAGTGGTATCAAAGCCTTTGTTTTTGCCAGCCTGTGGATGTGTAATGTAGATTTATGGAGAAGAGTGATTGTGAAATTAGTTACCAAGGGAAAGGAGAAAGGAAGAAGCCATGGGTGAAAGGAATTAGGAAGTCAACCTCAAAGAGGTCATTAGAAATTAAAACAAAGAGCTAGCTAGAGAATTACAGTCCTCCATAAGGGATTCTATGGCAAAAACTGTGAAGACTTTCAGGGGAATGAACCAACAATGAAGTACTGGGAGATCTAACTCCAATGGTGTTGAAGGAAGTCACTCTGCCAATAATGGAGTTTCAGTCAATCCTCTAGCCAAGACATTTAGAGCGCGATTCTTGCAGAAAGATGGAGAAGACACATTGGACGAAGAGAAGCAAGCACCACCTGATTCTGATGATGAGATGGCAAGATATCATGCTTATTATAGTGCTCTAAGTCCAGCTATCTGTTGTGACATGACATTTACAGAGTATTATGACATGAAGACATGGAATGGACATAGGAGAAGGGATGAAGAGCAACCCACATAGACATACACCAATGGTTAGAAAAGATTACAATACCTACTTTTGATGGATCAGGAAATTGTTTAGAAAGAGCATGGTTGCAAAAATTGGACACATACTTCTCTTTGAACCCCATGTTTGAAGAAGAAGCCATCAAGTTCACCACCTTGCATCTAGAAGGTGTAGCCCACGAGTGGTGGTATCATGGCATGGTGATCCAAGGACATGACTCAATCACTACTGTAGAGGAGTTTAACCAAATATTGATGGAGAGATTTGATAAGGATCCAAAGATTCACTTCAAAGACCTAGCATAATTGAGGCAAGAGGGCACAACTAAACATTATGTGGTAGAATTTCAGAGGCTATCGATGATGGACCCATATGTGACAAAGAGGAGACTTATAGTTCTTTTTGTAGAGGGCCCATCCAAACCACTCAAGGGTTTGGTAAAGACATTTGATCTGAGTTTGTTGTAGTAAG
Organism: Sequoia sempervirens; assembly: GCA_007258455.2. NCBI lineage: Eukaryota > Viridiplantae > Streptophyta > Pinopsida > Cupressales > Cupressaceae > Sequoia > Sequoia sempervirens. The sequence continues at coordinate 203,351,466 of VDFB02256132.1, forward strand.
CCATTAGGAGAGCCCTAAATTTCAAGGATTCAATGGCTAGAGGAAAATTCTACTCCAAGAATGCACCTTTGATTTAGCATAAGAAGCCTCCTCATAGGAGCTTCCTGTAGCCTAAGGCATTACCCCAAAGCCAAATCAAATGGAGGTATCCAAGAATGAACTACAAAGGAAAAAATTGTGTTTCACTTGTAGAGAGCTATGGTAGTCGGGTCACAGGTGTTTGGGAAAAGGACAAATACATTACATAGAGGTGGTCTCCAATGAGGATTCTGAGGTAGGAGAACTTGAGACTAAGGTTGTTATGGATGAGGTTGAGCATGAGGACCAAGGAGTAGAGTATCCAGGGGGCACACTTGCAACCCTTTCAAGAGCACCTAGATATCACTTTTTTCATGTTAGAGGAAAGGTTGGTGGCTAGATATCGATAATGGGGCCACCCACAATTTAATGATGAAGGGTTGGTAGCTAAGATGGGTTTGAGGATAGAAGGCTTTGAAGGGTTTGATGTGCAGTGGCAGACGGGTATACTATTCCATGCAACCGAAGAATTCAACACTCAGAGTTGTCTCTAGGAGGACATAAGATGCAAGATGACTTCTATGTGATTGGCATAGGTGGGATGAAGTTGGTAACGGGAGTGCAATGGTTGCTCTCACTTGGAAAGTACACACAGAACTATCCGACCGTGGAGTTGAAATTAAAATCTAATGGGTAGGAGGTTCATGGCCTTTTGAACGGGGTCCTATGATGGTTTCAACCAAGAGGATTGGAGAGCATTTTGTAGAAACCAAGTGGTTTGGGCAACATAATGCTTGATTATAGATACACGTTCATCCAAGGATGGGAGGTCCTACCATGTTGATAGTCCATTTTGGATAAACATAGCAAGGTGTTCGGTGAAATTCCTCTTGGTTTACCATCGGATAGGGGATTTCAGTATGTGATTGAGCTTGAAGGAGAAAAAACCGTCATCACTACTTATTGGCACCCTAGGATATTCATGGTGTGGTGTACTTCTCCAAGATTGACTTGTGATTAGGGTATCATTAGATAAGGATTAGAGATGAGGATACACACAAAGCAGCCTTCAGATGTCATTAGGGTACTATGGGTTCTTGGTCATTCCGTTTGGGTTGACCAATGCACCTGCCACCTTTCATTCATGTATGGATCGGGTATTTATTTTGCAATTGAGGAAATTTGTGTTGGTTTTCTTTGATGACATCTTGATTTTCAGTAAAACATGGGAGGATCACTTGAGGCACGTAGATGAGGTGGTTGGCATACTTGAGCATCATTCATTCTATGCCAAGGCATCCAAATGTGAATTTGGTTTGACTGAAATATTATATTCGGGGCTTAAGATTAGTGCCCAAGGGGTTAGCGTGGATGAGGAAAAGATCAAAGTGATACAGGATTGGCCTAGACTCAGGATTTTGTTTCATTTGAGGGGATTTGTGGGTCTTTGCAGCTACTATAGGAGGTTTGTGAAAGCGTTTTCACAGCTTGCAACCCCCTTGATAGATTTGACAAAGAAAGGAGCCTTCTCTTGGAGCCCTTTAGCACAAAGAGCTTTTGACAAGCTCACGGAGGTAATGAGTTCATGTCTTGTTTTGGCTATTCCAAATTTCACACTTCCTTTTGTTTTAGAATGTGATGCTTTAGGAGAGGGAATTGGAGTAGTCTTGATGCATAATGGACATCCCATAGCATTTGAGAGTACGAAGCTCAAGAGCGAAATTCAAGTAATACTTGGTTTGTGAAAAGTTTGTGGTGAAAATGAACCACAACAGTCTAAAATTCTTCCTCAATCAAAAAGACTTGAATGATAGACAACAAAAATGGGTGAGTAAGCTACAAGCCTATGGTTTTAACATTGACTGATATATTTGTCAATTGGAAGGTTTTTATAATAGCCGAATATGCCAAGAACACATTTTCTATTGACATTTTGGAGGGGAAGTTACAAGATGACAGGTAGAAAGTGGGTGATGAACTCATCCTTTACAAGAATTGGTGCATCTTGTGCTGGAATCGAAAGTGAAGGAGATAATTTGGAGGACATGCCATGTTACACCACTTGCTAGTCATCTAGGGCACTACAAGACATATAAGTAAGAGATTTTTTTTCATGGAAAGGGCTCAAAGGTGATGTTGAGACATGTTAGGGAATGCTTGGCTTGTCAACAAAACAAAATAGAGCATACATTTCTAGTTGGGTTGTTGCAACCACTACCCTTTCCAAATCAGAAATGGGAGAGTATTTCCATGGATTTCATCACTAGACTCCCAAAGGTGCAAGGTAAGGATTGTATTTGTGTGGTTATTGGTAGACTCACCAAATATGCTAATTTTCATGCTATATTTTTAGAGTATAAGGCTCCACAAGTGGATGATCTATTATTTAGAGAGGTTTTTAGACTTCATGGGCTGCCAAGGAACATTGTAAGTGATAGGGATAACAAATTTATTAGCTTGTTTTAGCAAGAGCTCTTTCGATTAACGGGCATGGAATTGAGCCCAAGCACCAACTATCATCCTCAAACCGATGGGCAAACAGAAATTATGAACAAATGGAAAGAAGGATACTTGAGGAACTATATTATAGGACAACAAACAACATGCATCAAATGGCTGCAGCTTGGAGATTATTGCTATAATTCTACTCACCACGTGTCTATAGGTATGAATCCTTTCAAGGCACTCTAGGGTTATGATGCTATTTCATTCATGGATTTGATTCTTTCAAATAATAGAGTACTAGGAGCTAAAGATTTGATTCAGCAAAGCTTAAGACATTGTGAAGGAACCAAAAGAGAACCTACAACAGTCCCAAAATCAGCAAAAGATGTATGTTGATTGCCACCAAATTGAGAGGGTTTTTGAGGTGGGAGATATGGTATTCTTGAGGTTATAGCCCTACAAACAATCCACCCTCAAGGAACGTGATGCTGAAAAGTTGAAACCACAATTTTGTGGACCCTATGAGATCATAAGGAGGATTGGTGAGGTTGCATATGAGCTGGAACTTCCAGTAAATAACATAATTCATAATATTTTCCATGTATCATGCTTGAAGAAGGCCCTTGAACAACAAGTTACACCATCACTCGAGTTGTCTCCACTTGATGATGAAAGGAAATTGATTTTAGAACAAGAAGCTATCATGGATGTCAGAGAAAAGAAGTTGAGAAACAAGGTTATTGAAATATACCGAGCCAAATTTTTTTTTGTTTTTCAATGATTCAGATTACAAATTACAAGCATGCACCCGTTAAGGTTAGATAGATAAACCGAAACGTGCAAGAAAGCAACCCTAACCAGAATGGCACCGCGGAGGGTGAGCATTGGTCAGAGGGTCTTCTAATCTATTTGCAGAAAGGAACTCAACGTCAAGTATGTGCTACCCAATCCGATGCGGAGTGAGGGGCGACCATATGACGGAGTAAATACAGAACTACTGCTTGAAAGAAAATGCTGAAAGCTAAAGACTCTCAACACCCAGGATGTGCTTTCTAACCCAGAATGGGATAGTAGCGACCATAGGGCGGAGATGGATTACATTCAATTATCAAAATGCTGAAAGAGAGAAAATTACAATCTGACTGAGCAAGAATCTAAGATCGACAGTACTACTGCCAGTATACAATTTGAAAGATGACTACTTGCTACCAATTACAAATCAGCCTTTAAGAATATTGCAATAATATTGAAGCATTCAATGATTGCCAAGAATAAGCTTAACTTGCATGAAAGGAACGGATCCAACCTCTTTAAATCTGTGCAATCTTCAATGATGTCTCCGTGAAGCCTTTAAGAGTTCCCAGCACCCATCCAAGAGCAATAGTGCAGATCCCTGTTTGCTGTTATAACAATACTGTATTTTTCTTCATAAACCAGCAACACAGATTTATATAAATGATCAGATCTTCCTAGAAACTGATCCAAAAGACTAGATACTGAAGGAAAACACCTTTAACAAGGAGGCGATCAGATTAGAATCACAAACTGACTTGAAATGCTTCTATTTAATTTTTCACGAATCCCAATGCATTGCAAGAGGTACGGCCCAGCTGAAATGGTACGGCCTCCTTTAAAAATTCAATTCTCAATAATAAAATCTGGAAATTTAGGAACTTAGGCGCCTACCCTAAACAATGAGATTTATGAAATACCCAGAATGATATTTTTGTCTTTTTTTGAAATATGAATGAAATACTGAGTCTGCTGTAGCTAATTGCTAAAATCAGGAAACCTCTAACATGCAAGATCTGAAACTAACAATACTAATGCAGATTACAATGCACGGAATACAATGAACTCACAACTAGACTAAATTCATCACTAGTCGTTGTCTTACAAACGAGAAGAGATGCCCAATGGTTAGGAGGTCTTCATCCCTCGAAGTGATCCAGATTCAATCCGGCAGCATAACGGTGTATTTTCCAAGATGATCAAAATGATGCACAAGACTCCCTTTTTATAATTTCTGCTTGACTTCACGGAACCCTAGAAACAGCTTTTAGGTCAAAACCTTCATCTTCTCAAGAAGGCGTACTTTCTCTTCAAGGCATTAAGAATTGATATTTTAATTAAATATCATCTTTTTTTGAAATAAGCGCCACTCAACTTTTATTTTGACTTAGGAAATATTAAATCATTTCTCAATGAGGGCGCCACCCTCAAGGACCCACCTTTTAAACACAACATTAAGTTATTAAGTCTAGGCCCAAGGTCAACATTAAAATATAATATTTAAATGTGCCTTTTAATGAAATAACTTAGCTTATCCCTCCGGAGATGCACTGAAGCCAAAACTGAGTCAAACATCTGACCACTGAAACAGGAAGTCAACCGAGCTGAACATCATCTGACAAGCTGCCAAAAATAGAATTTACTAAAAATAGTAAATTCCAAAAAGTCCTCTGAATGCTGAGACGAACATACCACTGCGAAGCCCTCTGAAAACCCAGAAGGAATCCGCCATTAAAACTATCATCTCCGAACAATGACCTCCTCAAAATTAGGAAACCCTAATTTTAGCTTCCGACTAGCCTCCGGGTTTCCAAGGAAAGGCTAACGGTCACAGAAACTGTCAGGCTTGAAAAGGGGACATTACAGTTATTCTACAGCATTTGGTGAAATGGAAGAATCTTCTACTCAAGGACGCTATGTGGGAAGGAGTGGAGATATTTGTGCATCCAAGTTTTAATTTGCTTGAGGACAAGCAATTTTGAGGGGAGGACTGTCATGTCCCCTTCACCCATAGGGCTGACCCTCTCAACTTTTTAATTATAAAAGTGTTTTTAAACACTGATATTAATATTAATTATTTTAATAATAACAAAATATTTCTTTTGGTGGCTCACCTGATTTTTAAATTATTTTTGGGCTCCAATCCTTTTTGGTGGCTGATCTGCTATTCCATTTGATTGTTAGATAGGTATATATGTAAATCTCTTGCTTTTATTGTGGTATGATGGAAATTGATGTGAATCGTGGGACGAAAACTTTTGTTGTCTACTAAGGTTAGGACGCAAACCCTGACCTTGTTCCACCAATTTCTGTAAATTTTTCTTCCTAATTGCATGCTCAAATATGAGTTTCTATCATTAACCTGATATAAGAGTTGATTTCCAGGCAGGTTGCCACTCTTGGGAGATTGAGGAAAAACTCTCACAACACTATTAGGCCATAGGTCATTCAATCATTTGGGGAAGCCAACACACCTGCAACAACATTACCCATCGCACAGGGGTGGATACTAACGATTTCAACAAGAAGGGCACCAAGGATGAGCCATTATGTGCCCAGATCTGCTGCCATAGCATAAACAAGGATAGTCCTAGTAGAAGATCAGCAGCAGCGATTGAGATCCAAGAGTAGCAAGGTGTTAGAAGTAGTTTCCTGAGCCTAAAAGGGTCTGCAATATGACTTCCCTGCCCAGAATTGAGCGCTACAACAGTCACAGGAGGGTTCTCTGTGTCTAGTTTGACATCCAAATTACATTATTTGGTAACTCAATCTGTAATGAATCAGATCTGAATTTTGATTAAATTATATGTATTAATTTGGAGAAGGTCTACTCAATCATATAAACTCTTATTTGATTCACTGTGCAAACAATCTCAAGTTTGTTAGTTGCATTTGTTGGAAATGTTGTCATTGATGTCAAAGGAAAGAATTGATTGTTGTCATTGATGTCAGAGGCATATGGTGATAATTTTAAATCTGCCTGATTTGGACAAGACTCTCAGTTAAAGCTATGGAAGTTGACAAAGGCTCTAATTGGCTAACCATTCATTGAGAAAGATGTGGTGGAGAAAATGAAGTTGTTATGTCTGACAATTTATTATATTTAAAGGAGATGTCTTTGTTTTGATCTGCTTCCTTGTTAGATCCAGATATATAGAAGATAATATTTAAAGAAGATTATCTGTATTCTCTTTGACTATATTTGTGGAAGATGAAAAGAACCTTCATGGTATTAAAGTCAACCAAGATTATCTGTATTCTCTTTGACTATATTTGTGGAAGATGAAAAGAACCTTCATGGTATTAAAGTCAACCATACTGTGGTGCCAAGATTAAAAGCACATATAAATGTTTAATCAACTAAGCTCATCTTTACAAGGTAGATGATATTTAAGGACAGCGGTTATCTTTACAGAGAAGATTATTTTTAATGCACCGATTGGGAATGAATCATTGAAGAAGGGCAGCAATGGACATCTATTTAAGACAGCGATCATCTTTTATTTAAAGGAGTGATTACATTTGTTAATATACAACAATTATTTATGAGATTAACATATGGAGTGATTCTAAAGATCACAAAATAATGCAGCGATCATTATTATTGAAAGGCAGCAAATCAATAAAAGGTGGCAGTGATTAGTATTCAAATAAGCAATGATTAAGTGAATGAAAGGAAGTGATAAATTAAAAGAAGAATAAAAGCAGCCATTTTAGGGAGAAAGAAAAGTTAACATGAGGCAGCAATCCAAAAAAAAAGGTAACAAATAGAATTAAATAAAAGAGGTCAACCTTCATTTGGGAATCACACCTCTTAGGAATGTCTCTACCCTTGGAAAGAGTTCACACCCTTTATGAAGGGACATGATATGGTATAAAAGGAAGAACAAAGGTGGTGGAAAGGAAGTAAGCTTACAATGAGATATCATTCAAATTGAGGAAGATTTATAAGCACAATTACAAGAAGATTAAAGCAGATTTAAAGGAGAAGTATATAGGAGAGATAAAGTAAATAAGAGCAGACTTAAAAGAGACATAGGACTTAGGAGTATAGATGAAGGAAATATAAGTGGAAGAGATAAGGAGAATATAAGGAGAGAATAAATAAATTATTCAAAGAAATGAAGTAAATAAATATTATTACTTATCACAAGTAAAAAATGGTGAATAAATGTAATATCATACAGGATGATTTGTGAAGAAGAGTGTGTGTGAGATGTGAGAAGATTAAATAAGAAGAAGAGTAGAAAGAGAAGTGTGTGCAAAGATAAATAAATTAACTACTTAAATAAAGATTAGTTTTAACCAAGAGTCACAAGGGTACAGTGAAGGGTTGTGTCTCATGATGAGACAAGATATATAAGAGAAGTCATTCCATAAGATGAAGAATGTGTTAAAGTTTTATCATTCAAGAGTGAGTGAGGAATATAGAAGAATGAAATGAATGAATATTAATTGAATATTTTGTTAAGAATAGTCAAGAGACGTGTTGAAGAGCTATGACCATTAAAGAAATAATATATATATGAAGAGACATTCTAAGAGATGCATCATTTCACTAGGTTATGTAGATATAAAAGATAATTGCAAGTAGAAGTGAGCAGTGTGAAATGTGAAGATAAATAAGAGGAAGGTGTGTGAGGAATAAGAGTTTATATCAGACTAGCACTTACAGATCAGCAAATGAGAAGATAAAAGGAAGATCATTAAAGAAAGGTTGAAGGAAAATTTGTAAGAAGGATTCATGGAAGATTTCTAAGAAGAGTTTATGGCAGAATTATAAGAAGAATATATGTAGATGCAAAAGAGATGTATATGCAGATATAATTGAGGAAAATATAAAACAAGATCATTAAAGGCTATTTATATAGAAGATTTATTCTCAAGAAGACAAGATTTTAAGAGGTTGGTGCCTCATATTGGAGAGGTTGGTTCCTACAAATTCTACAAGTAGGGATTGGTGTCTTTAGTGGGTTGGTGCTCACAAATTGAATTTGAGGGGATTGATGTCTCTTGTAGGTTGGTGCCTACAATTATTGTAACAGAAGAATTTATATAAGAGAATTATTGTGCCGTTGTTTTCTCCCGCAAGGGTTTCCACGCAAATCATGTGTTCTACCTGTGTTGTGTAATTGTTACATCTTATGTTGTTACTATGCAATTGATATAATCATGGTATTAAGTTTGAAAAAGTAAAGATTGTTGTTATACTTATTCAACCCCCCCTCTTAGCATGACAGTGTGCTCATCAATTGGTATCAAAGCCGGTTCCTTTGGAGATAACCTAACCACTAGAAGGTAGATTTTGGAAGCACACATGGCAAAATGAAAAAGAAATAAGGGAAAATGAAATAACATATAGAGTGTTGATAACAAAACACCAAATGCAAGTAATAAAGTGACAAATAGAATACAATTGGCAACAAAATATGATATCTTCAAAAGAGAAAACCATCTTGTGAGTGAAAGAAAAGAAATAATACTTAGAAGAGGAGTCAAAAGAAAATGATGAGAATGTTGATATGAACTTAGAAGAAGAATCCGATAATGAAGATGATGATGAAGAAGGTTTTGAGGAAGAACTCTATCGCGCTATAGAAGAAATTGAGAAACTTAGAAAGAAGAATTCAAAGTACAAGCTGCTATTTCAAGAAGAGTGTGAATCAAAGGCCAAAACACAAGAAGAATCCAAAAAGGTGATCATTGCTTTGAAAGATCAAATAAAGGAAGCAAAGAAAACAATTATCAATTTGAATATCCAAATTGAAGAAGAGAAGAATTCAAGAAGATGTAAAAATCCAATTGAGAGCAAAGGAAGAAAGTTGTGAAAGGTTAGAGTACGAAATTGTTTCTATGAGGAAAGAATTGGAGAAGACAACCAAGAAGTTGAACACAAGCCTCAAGTTTGAAAAGAGCACCAAAATCTTAGATATCATTAATGAGCAAAGGTCACCATCAAATAAAATAGGACTTGGCTATAAAGAAAATCAAACATTCAAGGAAGATTCCAAAGAGACTCCTAAGAAAACAAATGAGGGAAAGACAAAAAGCCTCAAAGATACTTTCAAAAGCTCTATCAGAAATGAAGGTAGCAAGAAGACAAAGACTCCTAAACCTAACAAAGACATCTCAAGAAGTCCTTTCCTCCGAGCAAAGCACATACATCCAAGTTTCAACAGTCTTTGTATGGCTATTGCTATTCATGCGATCATTTTAGTCACAATGTAAAAGATTGTAGAACACATATGAGATGCTGATGGATGGAATAGAAATAGAAATTCTTATGGATGGACAGGTAGAAACTATAATTTATATGTTCCTCTAGTGAACGATAGTGTTGTATGCTACAAATGCAATAACTATGGACATATTGCACGATATTGTAGAAGTAGCTTTGTGAAATCGCCTAGACATCACAAGATGGAAGATACCATGACCAAACAAAAAGGAAAGTCTATAAAAGTTTGGAGAAGGAAACAAGAACAAGACAACGAGAAGGATGAATCTATGGTAGTGAAAACTTCATTACATGCACAAGAGATATCTCCTAGTCCATAAGAAGAAGCACAATTTCAAGGGGAGCTAAGTATGGCATTATTCTTCAGCCCCATGGAGAAAATAATTCAAAAAATGAAGTATCACAAAACTTGAAGAGAAGAATCCACTTGTCCAATAGGTGATTTGTAGAACCTTAAGGCAACACAATAAATGTAAGGCCTCACCCATAGAACATGATTTCCATAAATTTTGAGGGTTTGTTTAAAAGTAATTTGCAGATAGATTGGATTGAGGAGGATTAAGAAGACATACCCTTTCATATTTGGGGTGTATTATTTCGTATATCTAAGTGGATTTTGATTTTATTATAGCAAAATCTATATATTATTCTTTCCATCTATCTTTTTCATGTGCTTTGTTAAAAGAAATTTGATGAACAAATAAAATTTCAAGTTTTTGTAGATTGTAGTGATATTCCAATGTTGAAGTTTCTCATGAAAGAGCAAAGAATATGAACATATATTTTTGTATATAAATATAAAGGATGGATCAAGTAGATCAAATCCCATGGTCATGAAAATAAAGTGGATACTTGTATCAAAACATTTTAAATACGAATGCTGCAACTTCTAGAATATTTTGTATTGATTATATAGAAATTTTGTAATGTATTTTATAGTTTATACCATAAAAAAAAGCTAAGATTCTTGATTTTTTTTAAATTTTCTTATAACAATATCAAAATTCTATCATAATAAAATAATTTTGAATTAACTATAGATCATGAAATATAATGCACAAAAAATAAACATCATACATTACCAAATTGTGTTTATGCACTTGAAAATATTTGGAATAAAATCATGCTTAAATAATGTCATATAAGTACCTAAGAAGGTGAATATGCATTCTAAGCTTTCTTTAAATGAATTTGCACTTTTCACAAATCCTGGAAAAATATTGTTGTTGACAGTCCAAATATGATGATACAAGTAATTTAGGAAAATAAGTAAATAAATTGAATTTACACATAGAAAATGATTGGCGCAGCCTAGTTGGCTTTGATACCATGTTAGAAATTAGGATCTTAGGATACTAATCATTATAAAATAAATATAAAATAAATAAAATGAGAATTATACAAGCATAATTTTTACATATAACACAAGATATATATGGGGAAAACCTTTTCAGCTAAAAAGCCCCATAAAACATCATTTTATTAAAACACTTACAAAAATGGTCTATTATAAAATAAACTGAACCTACAGAGACTCCTCTAATACCTCATGTGCATACGGATATAATTCACTATAAATCTCCAAATCCTTTATCTCTCAAATGAGAGAGAACCTCCTTAAATTTGGAGAAAGGGTGGCATATTACTTGAAGGGGTATTAGTCACACCTATTCAACAATCACCATTCATAAATAATTAATAATCTAATAGTTATTAGGCTATAATTATTTAAAATAGAATATGCTTAATAAGCATATAGTATATAAGTTTTTATAATCTTATATTAGAACAATATATAAATCTTATAAGGGTATGACCCTATTATGTTCTAACATATTTGTACTCAATGCAGAGGCATGATGTAGCGGGGTGGTCTTGTGTTCCATCTCTCTTCAATAATTGTGTGAACTTGTTTGAAGAAAGTTTTTTCAAAATTCATTCTCTCTCATTATGATGGTCTTTATCTTCTAAATCATTGAGTCCATGCCATCGTATATCTTTCCTAAACATGACTTATGTATATTGGTAATTCAAATCATTTTTAGAATAGGCTTGGTGAAACTAGGGAGATATTCCACACGATCCCACCAAGTGTCATATAAGATCATCCAATTAATATTTGTTTCCCTTTTAGTGTTGGCTTGCCTTCATATGGACCAAGTTTGGTTGGTGACCAAGTTAAAGAGTGCCTCTCAAACCTTTAGAAGTTGTCTCAAGACGATTTTGTTGGAGGAAAAATGGGTCTTACCACCTATTGACAAAAATTAAAAACAAGTTTCATAAAAGAAAATACAATTAAATTATTTTTCAACAAAACAGATTTCTAAGTTATTAAAGTGAAACATAAAATTTTATATTGTTTAACTTACCTTTAAGGGCTCCAATTTCGGGAGTGATCCAAATATGCATTGTGATTTGTGGTGGTTGGTGATGAACACTCAGATCTCTTTGGCCTTAGTATACACCTTTTTCATCCAATCAATTTTGTTGCCAATCTTTTGTAGCATAAGGTTGAGGGAGTGGACAATTTGTGTGAATTATGTTCCACAACCAACAAACTAGTTGCTCTAAAATTATTTTTATTGTTTGTTATGATTTGAACAATATTACAAGGTCTCACTGCCACAATGGCTGTCATTAGGATGTTAGTAATAAATTGGCCATCCTTGACCTCCCTCTCACATTCCATGGCTCTCAAACATTGGCCATTTTGGGAACACTGCCATCACATTGATTAAAGGCTGATTTTTAGCATCCTTTTATCTATGAGAAACAATAGGCATCCTTGTTTTGGCTAATGAATCCCTTATGTGATTCTATGAATCTTCTACAAACTTGAGCTTCTTTTCCAATAATGTGCTATGCACCTTCTCGTAACCAATGCTCTTTTATCCTTTTGGAGTTTCATTAACTTTTCTTATCAATCTTTGCAAATATTGAAAGGTAATTCGTTTGCATAAATACATCTTGCTATGTGCTGATCAACAATGTCTTAGAGACTCATTTCAAAATGTCATTTCCAATAGTCACTTGGATCTTTTATATATAATAGGTTTTTCTTGAGGCATGGTTAATAATAGGTGGTTATACCACAATTTCAGTATTAGATGGGTTTTAGATGAGACTTCATTCTTCGAAATCCTTTATTTGCCAAAGTATCATTCACTTGAGAACTTGTTGTTTTGTTTGCTTGCTCTTGCTTGTAAATATATACTATCACTTGTTCTAAGGGCACAAATACACCAATTTTTCCAAGGTAAGCTTTGATGGCTTGTCTAGGAGTGCCACACAAGTGGGTTTTCATCCAATTGTTTGAGCTTGAATACTTGACACTACACCCATTGCAAATCCAAATGTACCTACCACTACTTGGAACCATATGTAGTATATCAATCATAGTTTACATACTCAGAATCAAAGAGTACTCGGCAAGCCCAAAAATTTTGGCTCGGGAAAAAATCGGCAAATACTCAGCAAATACTCAACAAATGTGTGCGGATATCTATGTATGTGTATACTCAGGATTGCACTGTGCACACATACATATCTATAAACATACACAGGATGCCAAGTTTGCATGCATGTACACACATAGACATTTATACACACAAAAACATCCCAAGTTTGTGGGTTTTTTGCGAGCTACTAGCGATTACTCGATAATTTGACGGGAGAAATCCATCTGCATACTGCCTGCGAGTAAAAGCAGAAATTACTCGACATGCAAACATTTTGGAGATTATTCGGCTACTCGGAGATTAATCGGAGAGTATGTAAACTATGATATCAATATACTTCAAAAAAGGAAAATTTGGGTCTATTTTGAAGCAAGATTGACCCATGAAACTAAAACTAGCTACCTTTGTAATCTTTATGGCAACAAGTTTGATAAACAACACATGTGAAATAAATGAAAAGAAATATATATATAACCTACTTATTTAATATTTTAATCATAGATTCATAGAAGAATGAAAACAAAACAAGAAGTTGAAAACAAAGATAGAAAACAAGAGAGTTTGCTTATAAAATAAAAATGTAGGAAGAAAAAAACAAAAAAAATATATCTTTTCAAAAAAAAATCTCTGACTTTCTTGGAAGGAAATGGACTTTTGCACATATGTAGGAATAGCACTACAACCACTTTAGAACCTTCACTAATTAATCTTCAACTCTATTTTGTATAATGGCAAGCAAGAATGAATGATTTTTGTGTTTAGCATTCACAATGAGGTAAAATTAGTTTGTTTGTCTTAGAGATACTTTATAAGTTTAGGGTCAGTGAATTATTTTGGTCCAACCTAGTCAAAGTGAAACATGAAAAGTGAAATAAAAAAGAAAAAAAATTAAAAATGGTTTGGCTGGAACCTCTTGAGTTCATTTTGGGTTTGCTTGGGATTTGTCTTCAATAAACCCATAGTCCCCCAATGTGGCTCTTAGACGTACCCCCAACAAAATTGCACCTACTGTTGAACTTGGTAATAATTGGTTCTAGATCTAGTGACTATAGGGCAAACTGGTAAAATTGCTATTTATAGCCTATACTAATTGTAGTGATCTCTATTTTTATCTGAATGTTCTATGTTTAGACCATAGTTTACATACTTGGAATCAGAGAGTACTCGGCAAGCCCAAAAATTTTGACTCGGGAGAAACTCGGCAAATACTCGACAAATACTCGGCAAATACTCGGAAAATGTGTGTGGATATTTATGTATGTGTATACTCAAGATTGCACTGTGCACACATACATATATTAAACATACATAGGATGCCAAGTTTGCATGCATATACACACACATACATATTTATATACAGACAAACATGCTAAGTTTGTGGGTTTTTTGCGAGCTACTAGCGATTACTCAATAATTTGACGAGAGAAAATCCATCTGCATACTGTCCGAGAGTAAAAGCAGAAATTACTCAGCATGCAAATTTTTTGGAGATTACTCGGCTACTCGGAGAGTAATCGGAGAGTATGTAAACTATGGTTTAGACCATCTATTTTTGGATCTCTTGCAATGCAAAAAGCCATGACTTTTAAATGTTAGATTGTAATAATCTTTACCATTAGTTTAGTTGACAATTGCATGGTTTTAGTTTTAGTTGATAGGATTTTGTAATAAAGATTACATTGCATGCAATCAAGTTGTTTCTAGAGTAGAAGTAATGGTTAGTTATTTGATTTATTTTCATAGAACAATTTTGTAAGCAACATAAATAAGTGTTAATTGCACTTAGGTTTAAAATGGTAATTCTCATCCCTATTTGTTGCTAAAATTGCTGTTTAATACTATTGTTAACCCAAAATTCAATGTTCATTCAATAGACTTTTTATGCCTTTCATGTTTCTAAATTGCTATTGAGATTTGTTCTGTGTTGAGGGAAATTGAATTAGTTTTAATGAGTTTGCAGATTTTGTATTGCATATTTGCTCAAAGTTGAAAATTGTGTCTTTGTATGGATTGCTTAGTTTAATTTACCATCAGTGTCTTCATGTGTAAACCAATTCAATCTTTATGTTTACTTGCATTGTCCAGTCTCTGCTTTTAGGTGAACAATGCAAGCGTGTAGCTATAGGATTTATTTTAAGTCAAAAAAACATAAAAATCTTTTTCTTTGCATTGAAGTGGGTCAATTCTTTGCCCTAAGGTGAATCCAAAAAGACATTTAGTATTATGTAATATGATTGTAAACCACCCCAGAAAACATTGTAAAGATTGTAAATGACAAGTATATATTGTGCATATTGGGTTAGTTTTTGTTTTCAGGGAGCTGCCCATTCTAATTTGAAGAGTGTTTCTATTGCACATCTATTCCATTTTGTGTTGTTCTAAAAGACACAGCTTTTGGTGAGTCTATTGGGAAATGACATAAGACTACTATCTTATTCATTGCATCATTCATGTTTGGCATAGAGGTTTTAGAGTTAATATAAACATTTGTAGTTTTAGGAGAAGAACAACTATAATAAATGGCTAACAATAAGCTAACCACATCAACAACAATCACCCACCTCCATTATTGCCATAAGGAAATCAGAATAGAACATCATGAGCCTCCAAGGATGAAGGATTTTTTTTCCAAAGGTTTATGGTGATGACAAGCAATATCTCCAAGAACATATTTCAGCTATCACCACTACATGTGGAATTTTGAATGTAGCATATGAAGGTGTTGTGATTCATTGGTTTGTGGAAATAATACAAGGTGTGGTAGCTGGTTGATTTCATCATATTACTACTAGTCCAATTACAAGTTGGGAGTTAATGAGCCAAAAGTTTCTTTCTTGCACGCTACAAGTTAGTAGAAGATAGTCATATTTTGTTCACACAACTCTCAAATGTCAAGAAAGATGATACAAACCTATGAGGGAGTTCGTTGTGAGATTCAATCATCTGGTTATAGGTATTGGTGCTATTCTAAATCCTTTTGAAATTCTTCTAAGTTGTTTTATAAATGCTTTATCTTCATAAGTTTCTCTCTTTCTCAAGATAAGTAATGTTATTGAATTGAAAGACGCTCAAGAACATGCCATCGAGTTGGAGGATCATATGATCACTTTGGGAACATTTTAGAAAAAATCAACTAGGCCACTCATTCCCTTGAACGTTCCACCACTTTGCCACTGTCTACCTCCTCCAAGTGAAAAATGATTCTTTTATCGATTTTATTAGTGATGGATCTCATCTACCTACTCCAACGAGGTAGGTAGTAGAAGCCATAGTTTTAAAACCATACAAGTACTCACACAAGAAATTGGCGAGTAATTGCCTACAAAACTCATGGCCAATTTATTGTTAAAATGTGCCATAATTTTTTCCTAAAAAATGCCCAAAATTCCCAACTCATAGAAAATTGTGATGGAAAAATACTCGTCCCAGATTGGTGATGGATGGAAGAAAAAATTGACAACTAGGTCACAATTATAGGTGTGCACTTGAGTTTGATTTTTTCATGACTATGCTTGGCTTTCTGGGTCTATTGTCTACTATCTATAAACGTGAAGGTATGTATAAATCATTTATTGTACGTTTTAAGCTTGATGGTCAAATATGGAGAAAGTATAAGCAACGCTCAAGGTTCGCAGCACGGTTTAACCGCCTCTCATGGATCTTATCTAATGCTTGTATCAGGCATTGATAGGTCGACCTTTTGGTGCAACGGAAAGGCCAACAATTGGTATCAAAGCCAAGTCATGGGTTCAAACCCCTCGCTTGCGCTGGGGGGGGAGAGGGGGGCGTGGGGGGGAGGAGATTGTTGCAAGGTGTCGCCCTTGGTCTCCTTGTGTTTTGCATGCGCAGTGCTTGGGGTTCACGACATGGTTTAACTGCCTCCCGTGGATCTTATCCGACACTTTTATTGGGCATTGATAGGTCGACCTTTTGTGTAATGTCCCTTACCTAGCCTTGCTCTTGTATTTGCTTGTTTGCCCTAGAATTCGATTGTTGATTAGGTTTAGGGTTTCTTCTTTCCAAAAGGAATGTGTTTCTCTAATGAAATAATCCTAGATTGAAATCTGCATTCACCAATTCAAAAACATTTCCACATACACATATTTGTTAGCAATAATATCTAGATATCCACAATATATTCATAAACATAAATCAATTAATGAAGACATAAGAGGAGTGCCATAGGTGAATCCGCCCTGAATCCCTCATGTAAACTCAAGAGGTTGTCCATCACAATCCTTCTTGCCTAGGGCTTAGTACCTGCATACTCCACCCATGGTAACACCTCAGAAGACACTCGTCCTATTAGGGGAGAGGAACCATAGAGTCCAAGTGGCCTAAGGCCTACCACCTTCTCTTGCCCAATCCCGTATCTTGGGCCTAAGGGGCAGAGACCTAGGTGGGACCCCCATCTTTCTATAACCCAATCCCTAGTCAAGGGCCTAAGGGGCTGCAAAGCCCAATCCCTTGTTAAGAGCCTAAGGGGCTGCAAAGCCCAATCCCTTGTCTAGGGCCTAAGGGGCTGAAAGTGGGGTTTTTAGGCAATCCAACTTCACCCATGTTTCGTCCATCCTAATAGGTTTACAAGCACATAGTAGACAATCTTTAAACAATCAGATATATTTGCATTCATCCAAGATTTATTTCATGCCTATAATCAAATATATTTTCATTTATCAATGGTTCTTTAAGTTCATCATTTCCTATGATAATTCTCATTATGATAAGATTAAAGGATGTCATTATATCAATAATCAAATTAACAATATCTAGTTCTTATATTCAAAATATGCGAAATATTATTGCTAAGTGAATACATCACCTAAACTGTTGTGTCTTCCCATGATTCTTAATTCCTTAGTCGCCTTCCTTCAATCTTACATTTGATTGATCATAAATATTAATCTATCCATTTTTATATTATGATCATAATTACTTATAAAGCTCAATAATTGCTGCAAGCATCATTATTGTAATGATCGTGTATAAATATATAATTATTTCTAATTAATTTTAATCTTCCAATAATCACTTACTATATATATATATATATATATCACTTACTATATCTATATATATATATATATAAAACTTACTTCCCCAAATATATTCTTGACGATAACACTTAATCAAATAAATCTCCCATAGTTTATTTCATTTCCAATCTGCTGCTTTATGCAGATTTCTAATTGATTCCTTTCCTTATTTCTGATTCTTACATTCAACGTCTTTTTATATCTATGCTAAAGGATACATCTTTTCAAGAGCGATGTCCTTATGAAAAGACACAAACATTTATTTAAACCTTCATTATTATTTTTAAACCACTTTTATTTATTTATTTATTTATTTGATATTTTTCAAACTGCTGTTTTTATAATTAATCCTTTTTTTTCACTAATAATCGCAGCATTACATCTTCAATATATAAATATTATTTCTTAATATTTATTCTTAAACTAGTGGTTTTATATGTATTATAATATTTATGACTATAATTATAATTTATTAATATTATTTTGTAATATTTTTTTCTTGTGAAATCTCTATTATTATGATATTTATAATGTACTAATATTAATTGTCTCGTTTATTATAATAAATGTATTATAATTATAATATTCTTGATAATAATATTTAGATTGCCATTACATTTTTTATATTTATTTATCCAATTATTTATATTTCACACTAAAATGTGTTTTGTGATTATGATTTATTTATTGATTTGCATTTTCATGTGTTACAATTTTGGGACATGACATTTTGGTGCAATAGCAAGGCCAACATTCTCAAATTTTTAGAGCTGCATCATGTCAATTGTTCTATTTGTAGATGTAGATAAAGCCATCATGAGCATTATATTTATATATGATAAGATAAATAGTAAACAAGGCAAATAACAATAATAAAATAGCACGATCCTAAAGACACATTTTACAATGAAGTCGAAAGCATTCTCATGAAAAGAAGGAATATAATAAGCACCTGTAATGACCCCTTCTCAGGTTTATATTAATATCTTCAATTTGCCTGTTGTTCCCAATGTTTCACTTCGTTTTATAGTTTTGATTTGTGTACTGGAGCAGTATATAATTTCAGAGTTTGAATTGCTTAAGCACAAACAATCCAATAGAACAATTAAGGAACATTAAAATTCCCAGTTGATACAGGAATTTACGTTGCAGACCACACAAATATTTCAAAGGAACAACACAGTCTATTGTGAACAACCAGATTGCCTTACAGATGATTGAGAATGAACCCAGATGGACAAATAATGCTCAAATGTCGAGGCATAACTAATTACACAGTTTACTGCAATACACAGGGTTAAACATGCCAGGCATACTTCTTGAGCATAACAAATCCAGCAATGTAATCTAAGTTCTTGATGCATTTGACACTGCAACAGAATTACAACATACCCGGGAGTTCCAGAATGTATATTGAATATAGGGTTAAATGTTGCACACTGCCTTTATATAATTCTAGCCAACATATCTCCAGCACCGTGCTTCTATGTTAGTCAACCATAAGTGCCCGATTCTTCAAGGGATGTCGGAAGTCCAGCATCAATGATATCGGCAACCAAGAAGACAGAACTCTGGAATTCCAGTAGGGCCCGTTAATATTCAACACCGCAGTATTTGAAGAGAAACCCGAAGATACAAATCAACATCAAATATACGCATTCAGATTACGACAATCATGATACAGAGCGGTTGAGAATAAAGGGACGTCAATGGCAGAATTCGTCCGTCCCGATAGCTTTCATCTAATGTCGGGAATGTCAAGATGCCCAACCCTACACCAATCGAGACCTGATAAACATATAAACGGTGCCAAGTGACTAAACACGAACATGGGATGTCGTTGCAGACTGTGAGTTTAATGGCCGGAAATGTGTGTGACTTCAATGTACGTCTTCAACTGCCATTACAGACCTTTTGAATGGGACGACATATGATTTCTAACATGACTTTCCTATTCCAACAAGTGCTTTTCCTAAACCGTTCTCAATATCACATCTTTGAGATGCTCGACAGTCTAACATATTGCCAACGCCATATCAGTTCTTCTTTCTGGAATACGAAAACCTCATACCACCAGTGAAGGCACGACAATAATAAGCGTATGTGTTATGGGAATACTCCCGTCACAGAAATGTAAGAAGGAAACCTCGAATTCTGTACTCTTCTGCCTCTTGGAATCCAGCACAGAACGAATCATCACCACTTCTAGAGGACGCCTTCCACATTCAAAGCTTCTTAATTCAATTCATTCCATGGATCATCGGCTACTTCACAGAAGATCATATTTATCTTTAAGCATTATTACTCCCAACAGTTATTCTAAGGTTCGCCAATGATCCTACCGATATTTGAAGCATATATTTCTTCAATCTTGAATATCCCAGAGTAATCCATATCTATTCATCACTAATATATTCATATAAGGAACTCTCCATAGAAGGAAAATCACCGTTTCATCTAAGTCCACAAATATAGACTAAAATAAAGTCCTTAAATACTGAGATAAGATTAGCCACACCAGGTTTTCGTCCAGCATAGCCACCAAATCCTGAGAGTTTTCATTCTCAGAGATTCCAAGGTAAAAACCAACACAATTCCAATTCTCCGTGATGATCTTCTGTCGGCCCTCAAAGCCATATAACTTCGCCAGATTCCATTATTCCAACCAATTTAATTACTTGACTTTATAAGCTAAAGTTTTCAACATAATATTTTATAAAGCAAAATATTATTAATTAATTAAATAAATAAAATGCCTTTTAGAATAAATATAGACAATTTTAATATTTAATTAATTAATCAAATTCTTAATTTGGCATATGAAAATTGGGGACATCACAGCACCCAATTGCATATTCCAGCATTTCCTATAAATTGAATTTTATTAAGATGAAATACTTGAAATATAAGGTAAGCAGCTGGTCTATGGTAACACAAAAAGTTGAAGATGGCTATAATAAGACATTGAGAAAAATGTTTTCAATGTGCATACAGCATCTAAGGTTTGTAAGAAATTGGGATATTTGTTGCTTCACAAGGTTATATTATGGATCTTGAAAATTTTCATTAGGAGAGTCTAGATTTTGTGTTATGGTGACAATTACATGATCAAATAGCTGCATGGCTATATCTTGTAGATGCAGATAAAGCCATCATGATCTTGAAGAAGAGGTAGTAATTTATGTCCTTTGGAGGACATGAAAGTGATCTATAAATAGGGAGGATAGTCCTCACACTTCCATTAAAAATTACTCAATGAGATGACTTGACCACAAACCACCCAAAATGGTTGTAAAAACAACATAACATGTGTATTAAGGAAATCAACATATAATAGGTCAACAGATTGGTAGAACAAATTAGAAGCATACACAACATGTAAACACACTAAATTTTCCTCAAAGAAAACCTAGTATTGGGTGAAGAACTCTAGCTCTAGAGAGCAGTGGTTGATTATAGCTGTTTAGAGTGCCATAACAACTTCAATAAGTTACCACATCAATTCTAGGAACACTTACAACATCACTCTCATCATAAACAAACTTGCAACTACTATTAGTATGGTCGAGAGATGGACTATAACCACCATACACATGAGAGCCAACTCCACACACTTTGTTGGAAAACAATAAATGACATTTCTCTAACCTCCCATCCACAACAATTGGAAGATCAATTGACAAATTGGAAAATCAAACAATGAAAACCCTTTGTGCTCCACACTTTGTCTAAGTTTTGGTGAATTAACTCATTCCACCACATATCGATTGTGTATTTCCATAGCATTCTAGCATTCATTGTAGTATATGGTGTGTTTTCCATGGCTTGGAACTAGTATGTGAAAAATTCATCACTTGTACAAATCGGTGAATTTGTTACAAATAGTATTTGGGTTATTTTGAGGTCTGCAAATTATTTGAAAGACTCACCACTTGTCAATGCTCCAACAAACACAAAGCATCATGACCCTGATGGTCCATTTAGTTTTAACCAAATATTTTGGATCACACCTCCCTAACAGAGAGGCTTTTGGTTCCCAAAAGCTTACCAAGACTAAGAACAAGGAACTCTCATCCCATGCCTCCATTAGAACTCTTCTCAATATGACTTGGCAACACCAAATTTAGGCGAACTTGTCCTTCATGTGAAGATAAATTAACCATGGCACAACACTACCTTTGGATGAATCCACACAACACATTAACATAAATTAAAGATACTACACTAACCATCCTTGAAGGTTTCAAATTGATATCATGCTCCATACCACTCACAAAATGCATTTTCTTGCTTTGATGGGGCAACCCTGCACATTATTGCTTCTACTATTCTTGATACATGTGAAGCTCATTTCCAACACCAACATTGTCCTCTTGATGTGCTTGTTGCTCCTCCACCAATGAAAAAACAATTATTTCATTTGCACGAATTAATCTTTTGCAATTTGAAGTGCTAGCAATGACAATCATAGACTTGTAAGGTCAGAAATTGTCGACTTTGGAATCCACCTTACATTTTCGCACTCACTTTGGTGTTCATTTCCTTAGTTGTGTTTTAGGATCATTTCACTTGTTTCTAGTCTTTCTCTTGATAAAAAAATGTCAGGCTGTTTTGATATTGTAGTTCACATTTTCATCTTGACAAAAAGTCAGTTCATTTAGTGCATGCTTCAATACACTTTTGGGTTACTCATGCGCGAAATCTGCTTGGGTTATCCAGTCTTCAGGTCACACAATGTAGCTGGCACAATTAGCTTGGGTTCTCTAGCTTTCACTCATAGAAGTGACAAAGGCAGAAGTTGAATAGCCTTCTACAAATTTCATCACTCAAAAGAAAATGGTGGTGAAATTTTTTATAGCAAACTAGTGTGGTATTATCCAAAAATGGGATATATCAGTGTGGAAAGCTAACTCAACTTGAGAAAAAAAATTTAAGTCTAAATACCAAGTCCATATCTTAGTTCTTGATAAACAACAAAATGGAATCACTAAGGGCAAAAAGTTTGCAGAACATTGTAGCTTTGTATCAAGCAAATGAGGCACCATGAATAAGTTGCCGAATGTGCAACAAAAATAGTGGTTCACTACTACCCCTATAGATTAAGATGGGATATAACAATAATGTACATGATCATAGGAATAGTAGGATAATATTTTATATTTCCTAGGTGCACGAGAAGCTGAATAGTCATCTAAAAGATGAATTGGATAGTCATTTTCATATTGTTAAATATGTGCATTTTGATTAAATGCAATGAATATATGATTGGTGAAGCTTTCATTGAATATATTTCTAGTTGTGCAAGTCCCATTTGTTTGTCAATCTTTTTTTGCATTACATTCTCGTGCTTGACAAATATTTGCTAGTAAGTGCCAATAGCTTATCTACTTGATTATATTAACGGGAAAACACGTTACATGGAGTGAATTAGAACAATAAAATTGTTCCTTTCTCTTTAACTCAAGCTTCCTTTGTACAACTAAGTTCTCCTTGTATAAGGTGCAAAAAATCCAATGCTCAAACCTCGTCTATCCCATTTGCATTTTCATGTCCGTTTTTCCATAAGATTATTGGATAATCCTTAAGCCTATTTTCCATTTTTTGTAGGCTTGGGAAAATAGATTAGGGAAATGATTTTGTAATAATTGGTGTTTCCTATTGTATGTGTGCCTAGATTATAGGGCCCTTAGGGTATTATGTAATCAAGCTCTATTCCTATAAGTGTTGTCGGCCAAGGGTGTGTGTGGGGATCGTTGAAGAGAAAAAGAAGATTTGAAATTGTATTTTGGAGAGTGAGTGTTCAATTTCCTATTTAAACCTAAGTCAAAGTTCAACGATGATATCTAGTTTTTATGATACTATTCCTCAAATAGATTGGACATCATGTTCATTTGTCATTGTAGATTGAAGGACAAAAACCCCCTAATCCCCACAATTGGCTAACAGATGAAAACTCCAATCCAACACTAAGCAATTCCACTCAAGGATTGCATTTGAGCTTTGTTGATTTGCTATTTAGGTGGCTCCTATCAATGCTTTTTGGTTTGAGTTAGGTGGCTTTCTCTAAGCACCTAGGGATTGTAATTCAATAGTGGCTTCTATAGCACCCCCTCTCATTTGTTGTGAATTTGTTATACTTTTGATAATAATATTGATGTTATTATTTTGGCAATTGAATTAACTATAAGTGTGATTCTATGATAAAAGGAATAAACAATTATTGTGAATTGTTGTTCATTTCCAAGGGTTTACAATTCATTTTTGCATATTCTATTAAGCTTATTATCTACTAGGATAGATCTGATTTGAAATAAGATCTAATCATTGGTATCCTATGGAGCAAAATCAAATTGAAATATTGAACATCCCTAATCAAGGATATTGTATTGATATCAAAGCCTTAAACCTGCTAGCCTGTGGATCAAGGGTTGATGCGATTTGGGGGAAACAAGATGGTAGACAAAAGGAAGTGCAATTTGATAGAGGAAGAAAAGGCTCAAGCCATATTTGATGCAATGATTAGTTTGGATGCAAGCCAAAGAGAAATGGCCTAAGAACTCAAAGGCATGGTGGCAATGCTGGTGCAATTTATGCAAGTTCAAAAAATCTTAGAACTACAAAATCACTTATTGGAAGGAGGAGTGCATTAGGGGTTAATCAAATGGTTAGTTCTTCACCCAATCCCTTCCAACCAAATTCCTTGAAAGAAGAGAAGATCAATCAAAAAAAGAGGCAACTGAGTTTATTGATGACTTTTCACTTTTCAGCTTCACACACTAAATACAAAGCCCTAGAGCAAGAAATTTAGGACGATTTGTCATTTTTTGCATTTTGCAACATCATATTCCATAATGGTCCTCGAATAAATAAGAAACTAGTTCAAAATTAGGCTAACAAGGAATTGCAACAACATTTGGGCAAGGTTCCTATACCTATCTTTGATGGGACACAAAAGTGTTCAGCTCATGGTTGGTTCCAGAAAATCAACACCTACTTGTCTCTAAATCCAATGCATGAAGAAGAAGCCATCAAGTTTGCCTCCCTCCATCTGGAAGGGGTAGCCCATGAATGGTGGTAACATGGCATAGTGACACAAGGACATTGTCTCATCACTAGTTTTGAAGAGTTCAACCAAAGGTTGATTGAAAGTTTTGATAGGGTTGATCAAAAAATTCAGTTTCAAGAATTGACACAACCAAAACACTACGAATCAGTGGAAAACTACATGGGTGAATTTTAGAGGATAGTTGTGATGTCCCCGCTCTAGTCAGTTCTCGAGAACAGTGTGTTAGCCTTTTCTTGGACCCTTGTGGGCTGACTGGTTTGGTTAGAGGGTCAGTGGTACTTTCTGGAGAGCTTGATCATTCTCGTTTTCAGAGCTCAGTGATTGGTTCACAGTAGGCGTTAGTAGTTCAAGGGTTGACAGCTTCTGACGGCACGGGAATATTTGGAGTTTTGAGAGAGTTATGGATTTTTAAGTGATTTGAGTTAATTAATTAACTTAATGCCTTATTATAAAGTCAAATTGACTTTATACATTTTATATCACTTAAATACTCTATAAAGGTGATTTAATATTTTAATCACTTAAAATATTAAAGTGGCGCCCAAGTATTTAAGTCAAGACTATTGAAAAAGACTTAAATAAATTTTAAAAGATTTAAATATTAAAAAGGGCGTATCTTTCTTGAAAGTCGTGCCTTTTTGCATATAAGACATTTTGGCAATGAGAAATTCACTTTTGAATATTTTGACTTTGCCTTGGACATTTTTCCTATGCTTTCACCTGTGATCAGGGTTTTGAGCAATCTTCCATTGGAGAACGAAATCTCTTCAGTGTTGA
The DNA here is from genome assembly GCA_007258455.2 of Sequoia sempervirens. Taxonomy (NCBI): domain Eukaryota; kingdom Viridiplantae; phylum Streptophyta; class Pinopsida; order Cupressales; family Cupressaceae; genus Sequoia; species Sequoia sempervirens. The sequence goes on from VDFB02256132.1 coordinate 203,377,296, forward strand.
GCACTTTTGAGACTGTGAGAGATCAGTTGAATTTGTGCAGTTTGTGAGAGCTTCATACAAAGGTTCTATTGACCTTGATTTGTGTTTCCTATTGAATTCTTTTATCATTTTCAGAGGGTTTTGAGAGATGGCACCTTCATTTCACCTGGCAGACATTTTACTTCATGGCCGTACCTTCTGAGTGGGAATTCTGGGTTTTTGCATTGAAGTGTGTGGCTCTTGTGCAAGGGCGTTTGGACTTTTCTTGGAGAAACGCCTTCCTTTCTGAGGGTTTCTCTTCATCTCCTTTGGCGTCTAGCTTGTACTCATCATCTGCCACAGTTTTCAAGCTGGATTTTGCATTCTGTAGCTTCCTACACCGGATTTTGTCAAATTTTCACCATCTTGGCTGGCGAACTAGACTACTTTCTTAAATAAATAATCTAGAAGCTTTCAGGTATGTGTATCATTTGTGATCTAATTGTTTCAGTTAAATAATATCTTCTACACTTTCATTCTCAAGAAATTAGCATAGATTTACATTTTATGAGCAATTTATATGATGCGCCCCTTCTCTTCTGTCTATAAACTTTCTCTAAAAAACTAAAATAACACATTAAGACTTAAGAAAATACTGGTGTTTGAGTTGAGAGCTAGCAGGGCTCATCACGGTGGTATCAAAGCTCTAATCCTACCAACCTGTAGGGTTAGCAGTCTATATGCGGCCTCATCAGAATAGGTTTGACAAGTACTACTCACGCAGGGGTCCAGGTTTGCAGAGAAGTACTTTTGAACCTTTTTCAGCATTTCTGTTTGACAAACAGGAAGAAGAATTAGGCTTTGATAACATGGTTGACAGGGAAGCTGAAGGTTCTTGTAGGAATCATTTTGATGAAGAGGACATAGAAGCTAAAGATGTGCTCAAAGGCATGGTTGCAAGCCAAGAACAGGTGGCGAATATTCTTCAGCAGCAGCAGCTCAGCACAAATGTTCAAAATTTGACACTTCATAGGGGACAGAATCAGGATCGTGATCGAGAAGGAAGTGTTCATGGCGAACCCCATAGAAACATTGTTCCATCTCGCACCTTTGAGAGAGCTACTTGAACTATTTTTACTAGAAATGAGGTTGATGAAGAGGTTGAGGTTGAATAGGGTGGTGAGATTTACTTTGTAGATAACATCATGGTTATGCATGATGAATGGGATGCACTGCCACCGAGAATTAAGGAGCACCTTAACTTCGATAGATTCATGAGCCAGAAGCAGGAATGACAGGAGGCCTAGAAACAAGCAGAATGATCTTAGACAGGCGACCAATAAGCTTACCTTGGCTATCTTTGATGGCAGTGGTAGAGTTACAGCACGTGCCTGGGTCAATAAGCTGGACACATTCTTGACATTACATCCCATGCCTAAGGAGGATGCCATTCGATTTGCAGCACTTCACCTTGATGGCGTGGCTCATGACTGGTGGATTCATAGCATGACTACTCTTCACCATGACCGGATTACTTCGTACGAGGAGTTCACAGATAGACTGGTAGAGAGGTTTGACAAGCGTGATCTTGAACTATTTTTCAGAGACCTAGCACAATTGAAACAACTAGGTAGTTTGGAATCATATATTGGAGAGTTTCAGAGATTGTTAGTTATGGTGACACGCATTTCTAAGAGGAGGCTGATTGTACTCTTCATTGAGGGTCTTTTCGAGCCCATGAAAGGATGGATCAAGGCATTTGATCCACCTACACTACAGGAGGCCATGAGGAAAGCTCGCAGTATGGAGCTTAATACACCTCATAAGCAGTTTGGCTCGAAACCTTCTACCTCATACACAGATAATAAATCAGATCCAAGAAAGGCTGATAATGCTGATCAAAAGAAGAAATATGCAGCACCATTGGATCGTGAAACTATGAATGATCTTCGTAGAAGGAAACTTTGTTTTTACTGCAAGGGTCCGTATGACTTTAATCATGACTGCCCCCTCAAACCTAAAGGGCAAAACAGGCACATGGAGTGGTTTTATGAGGGAGAAACGTTGACTGATTTTTCTGATCAGCAAGCTCCAATCTATGATACAGATGGAGAAGAATCAGAAAATGAGGCAAAAATTGTAGTAGAAACTGAGTTACAGGAGGCTCATATGTCCAGCATGCAGAGAGAGGGATCTTTCAGACTCTGTGGGATCCTAGCTGGTCAAAGGGTCATATCTCTTCTAGATACAGGTGCAACCCACAACTTTATTGATTCACGGTTAGTGGAGAAACGGGGAATTCAAACTCAACAGTTTGAAGGCATTCGTGTGAAGTTTGCAAATGGATACACTCTCAATTGCGAGAGGATGATACCAGACTTGCCCATGAAACTCAATAACTTTGAGTTTAAGGAAGATTACTATGTTGTGAACATGGGAGGAACAGATATAGTTCTCGGCATGAAGTGGCTTCATGCGATAGGAGAGTTCACACTTAATTTGCATGACATGGAGATGAAATTCAGAGTTGATAGCATGAATCATGTACTTGAAGCCATCAAGGACAGCAATGTGAAAGAAATTTCACTCCGTAGAATGGAACGTTTGATTTGGCATGATATGGTAGATTGGGCAGCAGAGTGCAAGTTAATGCCTTCACAGTTGGAGCAGCAAGCTTCTTCTTACCATCCAGATGTGCAGGGACTTCAAATCAAGCATGCAAAGGTTTTCAGTGCAATTCCACCAGGAAGACCTCCTGATAGAGGTATTGAACATATCATAGAACTGGATGAGGGCACAAAACCTATTATGATCACTCCTTACCGGCACCCCAAACGCTTGAAAGATGAAATTGAAAAGACCATCAAAGAACTTTTAGCTTTGGGGCACATCAGGCCGAGTAAGTCACCCTTTGCTTCTTCGGTTGTTTTGGTAAAGAAAAAGGATGGTACACTCAGAATGTGTATTGACTACAAAATGCTCAACAGGAAGACTATAAAAAACAGGTATCCTATTCCACGGATAGATGAGTTGATAGACAAGCTTCATGGAGCTTGCTATTTCTCAAAGATTGACTTGAGGACAGGTTACCATTAGATCAGAGTCCGAGAGGAGGATATTGAGAAGACCGCATTTAGATGTCATTGTGGACACTATGATTTCTTGGTTATGCCATTCAGTTTAACGAATGCTCCAGCTACATTTCAGTCTACTATGAACAGGGTTTTCCATCCTCACTTGAGGAAATTTGTATTGGTGTTCTTCGACGACATCCTGGTTTACGGCAAATCATGGGAGGAACACATGGTTCACCTGGATGAGGTATTGAGTATACTTGACAGGGAGTCCTTGTATGCCAAGGAGTCCAAGTGTGCTTTGGGCATGGCAGAGCTTTTGTATTTGGGTCACATTATCAGTGGAGAGGGAGTCAGCATGGATCCAGAGACAGTTCGAGCTATCATCGATTGGCCTACACCTGAGACATTGACACAGCTCAGGGGGTTTGTAGGATTATGTGCCTTCTATCATCGGTTTGTTAGTGGATTCTCGTGACATGTCGTGCCACTAACTGATTTGACTAAGAAAGGAGCCTTTGTGTGGACACCTCTCGCACAGGTGTGCTTTAAGAAGTTCAAACTTCTCATGACTACATGTCCAGTCTTGGCTTTACTGGATTTCACGAGACCTTTTGAGCTACATTGTGATGCCAGTGGTGGGGGTATTGGTGCAGTCATCATGCAGGATCGACACCCTATAGTTTTCGAGAGTAGGAAGCTAAGAGGTCCTAAACAGAGTTACAGTATCTACAATAAGGAAATGTTGGCCATCATGCATGCCATGGCCAAATTCAGGCAATACTTGGTTGGAAGTAAGTTCAGTGTTAAAACCGATCATAATAGTTTGAAACATTTTCTTGGGCAACGAGATCTGAATGAAAGGCAACAAAAATGGGTCAGCAAACTTTAGTCCTATGATTTTGACATCTCCTATGTCAAGGGCACTCAAAATGTGGTTGTTGATGCATTATCTCGCCGCCCTCACTTGAGCTCCATTACTCAGATTGCAGAGGACTGGAGACATATGATAGTAGCGGAGTATGCTAAGAACCCATGGGCTTTTAGCATAGTAGATGGGATAGTACAGGATGACATATATTCACTTGTAGATGATCTTATCATTTACAAAGGGAGGATACTACTAGTCCCAGGTTCTGAGATGAGGGACAGAGTATTGAGATCTTTTCATGATTCACCCATGGCAGGACATCCCGGTTACTTTAAGACCTATAGGCAGGTATGGGAGAGATTCTCTTGGAGGAGTCTCAAATCATTCGTTCTTCAGTATGCCAAGGAATGCCTTGTTTGTCAGCAAAACAAGCAAGAACATACATACCTTGCAAGTTTACTCCAGCCGCTTCCTATCCCTGAGAGGAAGTGAGAATGTTTGTCTATGGACTTTATAACGGGCTTGCCGAAAGCTCAAGGGAAAGACAACATTTTTGTGGTGGTAGATCGATTGACAAAGTATGCACATTTCTTCTCAATCACTACTACACACACAACTACCTAGGTGGCAGATTTGTTCTTCCGAGAGGTATTCAGATTGCACGGTTTACCTTGGACTATAGTCAGTGACAGGGACAGCAGGTTTCTGAGTAACTTCTGGCAGGAGTTATTCAAACTTTGCGGGACAGAACTCACTCCGAGTACCAGCTACCACCCACAAACAGATGGGCAGACTGAGATAGTTAATAAATGGGTGGAAGGATACTTGTGGAATTACAATTCAGGGCAGCAGAAGGCATGGGTGAGGTGGTTATACCTTTGTGAGTATTGCTACAATACCACTCATCACATGAGCATTCAGATGACACCTTATCGAGCGTTATATGGATATGATGCTCCGAGTTTTCTTGATTTATTGCTGAGTGACAGCAGAGTACCCAGTGCTGGAGATCTATTGCAGGAGAAATAGGACATTATGAGAGCACTCAGGGAGAATATTCAAAAAGCTCAAAATCAGCAAAAGCAAAATGTTGATCAGAAGCGAGTGGAGCGATCTTTCGAGGTCAATGATTTGGTGTATTTGATGCTTCAGCCTTATAGGCAGTCCACCCTTAGTAAGAGGGGCACCGAGAAACTTAAGCCGCGATACTATGGACCCTTCAGAGTTGTCAGACGTGTCGGTGAAGTGGCTTATGAGTTAGATCTTCCGATGGACAGTAAGGTTCACAATGTGTTCCATGTGTCGCACCTCAAAAAGGCGTTGGGACAACAGGTGACTCCTATTGATTTACCACCCCTGGATGATGAGGGGAAATTGATTTTGATACCTGAGGCCATTCTAGATTCCAGAGAGCATCATCTTCGGAGGCGGGTTATCAGGGAATACTTGATAAAGTGGAAAGATCTACCAGCAGAGGATGCTACTTGGGAGAGTGATAGTATTCTTCAGCATCCGGCTTTGAGTTTGCTTGTGGACAAGCAAATTCAGGGAGGGCGGACTGTGATGTCCCTGCTCTAGTCAGTTCTCGGGAACAGTGTGTTAGCCTTTTCTTGGACCCTTGTGGGCTAATTGGTTTAGTTAGAGGGTCAGTGGTACTTTATGAAGAGCTTGATCGTTCTCGTTTTGAGAGCTCAGTGATTGGTTCACAACAGGCGTTAGCAGTTCAGGGGTTGACAGCTTCTGACGGCATGGGAATATTTGGAGTTTTGAGAGAGTTATGAATTTTTAAGTGATTTGAGTTAATTAATTAACTTAATGCCTTAGTATAAAGTCAAATTGACTTTATACATTTTATATCACTTAAATACTCTATAAAGGTGATTTAATATTTTAATCACTTAAAATATTAAAGTGGCGCCCAAGTATTTAAGTCAAGACTATTGAAAAAGACTTAAATAAATTTTAAAAGATTTAAATATTAAAAAGAGCGTATCTTTCTTGAAAGTCGTGCTTTTTGCATATAAGGCATTTTGGCAATGAGAAATTCACTTTTGAATACTTCGACTTTGCCTTGGACATTTTTCCTATGCTTTCACCTGTGATCAGGGTTTTGAGCAATCTTCCATTGGAGAACGAAATCTCTTTAGTGTTGAGCACTTTTGAGACTTTGAGAGATCAGTTGAATTTGTGCAGTTTGTGAGAGCTTCATACAGAGGTTCTACTGAGCTTGATTTGTGTTTCCTATTGAATTCCTTTATCAATTTCAGAGGGTTTTCGAGAGATGGCGCCTTCATTTCACCTGGCAGACATTTTACTTCATGGCCGTACCTTCTGAGTGGGAATTCTGGGTTTTTGCATTGAAGTGCGTGGCTTTTGTGCAAGGGCGTTTGGACTTTTCTTGGAGAAACGCCTTCCTTTCTGAGGGTTTCTCTTCATCTCCTTTGGCGTTTGGCTTGTACTCATCATCTGCCACAGTTTTCAAGTTGGATTTTGCATTATGTAGCTTCCTACACCGGATTTTGTCAGTTTTTCACCATCTTGGCTGGTGAACTAGACTACTTTCTTAAATAAATAATCTAGAAGCTTTCGGGTATGTGTATCATTTGTGATCTAATTGTTTCAATTAAATAATATCTTCTACACTTTCATTCTGAAGAAATTAGCACAGATTTACATTTTATGAGCAATTTATATGATGCACCCCTTCTCTTCTGTCTATAAACTTTCTCTAAAAAACTAAAATAACACATTAAGACTTAAGAAAATACTGGGGTTTGAGTTGAGAGCCAGCAGGGCTCATCACAATAGTTGTCAAAGTTCTTGATGTACTTGAGAAAAGGATCACGGTTCCATTTGTAGAAGGATTGGCAGAGCCACTAAAGGGATTGATTGAGGCATTGGAGTCTTCCACTCTTCAAGAGGCAATGAAAATGGCCCTTGCTTTGGAGTCTTCCTTACCTCGAAGTAAATCCTATGCTAATGCTCCACCTATAAACTAGAAGAAGTTCTAAAAGGGAGAATCAAGCACACAAAAGATTTTGCCACCATTAAAAAGAAATAAAGACAACAAAAATGAACTTAGGCGAAAACAACTTTGTTTCCATTGCAAAGAACCCTAGGAGCAAGGACACAAGTGCCTTGGCAAAGGTTTGGTGCACTATATTGAAGTCAAGTTAGATGAGGAAACAAAAGAAGTTCAGGTTGAAAAGGAAAATTAAGATTTTTATGAAAAGGAGAAGACTTAGGTGAAGGAACTCTTGCAACGTTCTTTGGAACTCAAAGGTAGAATCCATTTAGGATTTGTGGAGTGCTAGTAGGCCAAAGGATTGCCATCTTTATCAATAGTGGAGCAACCCACAACTTTATAGACAAGGGTTTGGTGGCAAGAAGGGGCTTAGTAGCTGAGAATTTCAAGGGATTCAATGTGACTATGGTTGATTAGTTTACCATACCGTATGCTCAAAGAATTCAGCAGCTGGAAATGACTCTTGGAGAATGCAATATGTGAGGAATTCTATGTGGTTGGATTGGGAGATACAAACATGGTGCTTGGAGTACAGTGGCTACAATCTTTGAGAGAATTCTCATAAAACTACCAATTGATGGATTGAAATTCAAAAGTGAAGGAAAGGAAGTACTTCTCAAGCTAATTTAAATCGGAGCAATCCAAGTAATTATTGTTAAAAGGATTGAAAGAGCTTTCAAGAGAGGACAAGTAGCTTGGGCAGCTAGCTGCTATTGTTGTGCAAGTTGTTTTGGACAAGAATAACAAGGTTTTTCAAGACATTCCCCTAGGGTTGCCACCTAACCGAGGGTTCCAACACATTATTGAGCTTGAAATGGATGCAAAGCCGATGATGACCACTCCCTATAGTCACCCTAGGATTCACAAGGAAGAGATAGGGAAGGCAATAAAGGAGCTACTTTATATGGGCCAAATTAGGTTGAGCTCTAGTCCATTTGCCTTTGCAATAGTACTGGTGAAGAAAACAAATGATACCATGATGATGTGTGTTGACCAATGAGCATTAAATAAGAAAACAATCAAGAATAGATATCTTATCTCCAACATCAATGAATTAATAGATGAGTTACATGGAGTTGTATGCTTGGAGATTATTTGAGGATGAAGATGTTCAAAAGATTGCTTTTAGGTGTCATTGTGAACACTTTGAGTTCCTAGCCATGCCTCGGCAACCTTTCAATCATGCATGAACAAGGTAATAATATGTAGACATGCATTGAAGTTTTATCAATTAATTGATTGAAAATATAGTCATCTCCAAGGCCCCCCACACCGTATTTTTAAAATTAATGTGATCCCCCTCCTAGTTTCTTTGCCACCTCCACATGATTATGGTTTAATTTTTTTTCCTCCCATGATAATGATTTTCAAATATCAATATAATTAGTCTATTTCAATACTTTAAAATGTTAGTTTAATTTTTAATTTTATGTATTTTAGTATTTAACATTCATTAAAGATATCCATTGTGTGTGTGTGTATAGTCCTCTCCAAGTACCCATCTCCAACCATTTTTTTGAAAATGGGTACCCGTATCCATCCCCATCTCCTATACTAGTACACATAGTCGTCTCCTAGTAATTATGAAAGGACACAATACAAAGCCACAATATCCAACTTCAAAATGATATGCAATACAAAGTATGCAAATTGGGTGAAGTTTTTTAATATACCTCTTTACATAACAAGACATCTCAATAGATACTTAGAAGCGAAATAGGCCTAATAAATTCTATTGAGTGAATAAACATTGAACTTTGGATTGACAATCATGAATTTTTTATGAACAACGATTTCAACAATATTTGAGTCTGAGAATTACAATTCAATATTTCCAAAGTGCAAAAAGGCACTTAAAATAGCTTATCATGGGATATGTTCTTGTTCTTGAAAATGATGATGCCTGCTTTGGGAAGGTGGCTCTAGATGATTTTGATTCAACAATATTTTCTTTATTTTGATGAAGTCTAGCAAAACCTTTTGATTAGTGTACCCCGGGGGCATGTCCCCCTAATCCCGAGCGTTCTTGAAACGGGGACATCCCCGGGATGTGGGGACGGTGTTCCCAAGTCCCCAACAACATTACCAATTTTGCCACTCGCCGGCAGGGATGTGAGGACGTCTCGGCGTTCCCAGGATGCTGAGTGGGACGCCTATGCGTCCCTCGAGCTTCCCAAGGATGCCCAAGCGTCCCCTATGGCAGCAACTTCAAGCACATGTTTTAAAAAAAACATTTTTTTATTATTTCTTTGAGGCCTCCACTACATTTTGTCATTTTGACATTTTGATTTTGTACTTGTTTTGATATCATGCTACTCATTGTAATCATCTTTATGATCATATATTTTTGATATCATATAATAGAAATCTTCCATTTGCCGATTCGACAATTTTTTATGTAGTATTGAGTATTCTAATTTCTAATTAGTAATTCGATATTGAAAACTTCAATGTTCAATCATTTACTATTTAGTATTTCAATTTGGCATTTGCAATTTTGCTATTTTACTTCTTAATAGTCTTATACATCTTGATCTTTTCATAACTAGCATTTTAAGTACCATATGTATAGTATATAGTATATAGTATTTACACCCCCCCACCCACCATTGTCATCCCCAAATTGAGGCCCCTTTGTCCCCCCGTCCCCGATGGTGGTGTAACTATGTTTTTGATAAAGTTTTGAAATTTTTTGAGATTTCTAAAAGTTTGATTATTTGATGAACCTTGGTGACCTTCATCTAAAACCCTCAATGAAGCTTTGAAAATTCACTTTGACATTGTAAAACCAAACATCTTCATATTGATTTGCAAATTGTTGGTGAAGTTTGGGGAACTTGACAAATCCTTTGAAATTATGAATTTCCAACAATCTTCTTGATGTCTTAAACCTAAATACCTTCTACTCTACCTCAAAGATGTTTATCTATTTGTCTCATTCATTGAATAAGGTCTTGGCAATGAAATGAAAATTGTTCAATAGATCTTCTACAACATACCTTTTTCTATTGGCTTTTACCTTTTTTATTTTTATTTTTAATATATCAATCATAATTCTTTATCTTAAATAATAATCATAAATAATATGAAATTATTATGTAATTATACCGAAGGCATTCCTTATATGAAATGGACGACTTGCTTTTTGAAATCAATGGTTGAGAATTGAGAAGGATGCAAGACCATGGAATTAATCTCAACCGTCATTTTGTATTTTTATTTTTAAAATGATTTAACAATTTAAAAGTAAGCTTTTTATTTTAAAAACAAAGAAAAGAAAAGTTGATAAGATTGAAATGAAAAATAGAATTATATTTTATTAATATTTCAATTCTAATAACTTTTTTTTTTGTAATTTTAAAATGATTTAACAATGTTGGCTTTTTGTTTTTTTTGTTTTTTAAAGAAAAGAATGGAAGTTAATAAGATTGAAATGAAAAATAGAATTATATTTTTTTAATATTTCAGGTCTAATAAATTTAAAATTAGTTTTACTTTTTCTATTTAATTATTTATTAACTTAATAAGTTTATTATTTATTATTAATATTTTAAATTATTATTTTTTATTAATATTTGCATTTTGATATATTTTGATTTTGCATTTCGTTTGTGCTATTTTAAATTTTAAATTATACTTAAGTTTTAAATTTATTTTAATTATTTATATCTTCCTATGAAATTGCAAAAAAAATAAAAAATAAAAAATTATTAGAATCAATTTAATTTAAAATTAATTGTCTTATTAAATTTTAATTTTCTAGAATAATTATATTTTGAATTTTTATTTCAACTTATATAATAAAATAAATGTAAAACTTAAAATTTAAATTAAAAGTTAGAGAGAGAGAAACTGACTTTTGATCAATCATTTCATGCCAACAATCTAAGGATAATATGCGTCCCTAGGGAGTTATGCTTAGGGTAGCATGCCATTTGATTAAGGATATGATAATTCACCTTTAAGACAAGTCTTCAGTGTACCCATTGCACACTTGAGAAAAATAGATAAAGAGAAAAGAGAGGAAGAGAGAAGGGAGAGGGAGATAAAGATACAATATAGAGAGGCAAAGGGAGAAAAGAGAGAAAGAAAGGAAGATACATATATATAGAGAGGTAGGGATATATATATATATATATATATAGAGAGAGAGAGAGAGAGGGATGGGAATAGAGAGAGCTCTTTATATCTTTGTCTCCCTCTCTATCTCTATGTTTCTCATTATCTCTCAATCTCTTTTCCTCTCCCCTATTTCTCTCTATATTTGTTTGCCCTTCTATATTTCTTTCTTTTCCCCTCTATCTCTTTCCCTCTCCCTATCTCTCTCTCATACTCTCTTTTGCTATACCTATTTTTCTCCCCCCTCTCTCCCTCTCTCCCTCTTTTTCTCTCTCTACCTCTCTCTATATATGACTTCATATCTCTACTTTTCTATCCCTTCATCTCCCCCTCTCTTATTCTCTCTCTTTGTCTCTCCCTCTTTCTATCTTTATTTCTTCCTCGCCCTCTTCATGTCTCCTTCCAGCTCCCCCTCTCTCTCCCTCTCTATATAGTAATCCTTATCTTCGTCTCCATCTCCATCTCCATATATCTCTATCTTCCTCTCTATCTCTCTCCCCTATCTCTATCTCTATCTCTATCTCTTTACCTCATCCCGCATCTCTCTCTTCCCCTATCTTTCTCAATATATGTATCTGTCTATCACTCCCTCTTTTTATCTCTATATCTCCCTCTCTCCCTCTCTCCCTGTCACTCCCTCTTTCTATATCTCTCTACTTCTCTATTCTCTCTCTATTTCTCTCCCTCTCTCCCTTCCTCCTTATCTATTTTTATATATCCCTTTCCCTCTATATCTCTATCTCCATATCTATCTCACTCACACACACTCCCTATTTCCCCCTCCCTATCTTTATCTTTATCTTTATATTTATCTTTCATTCACACACACACAAAGTCCCTATCTCTCCCTCCCTATCTCTATCTCTGTCTCTCTCCCTTTCTCTATCACTTGTCTCTCATCTCCTTTGTCTCTTACTCTTGCCCCCTTTATCTCTATCTTCCCATCTCTCCCTCTTTCTATCCCTATCTCTTCCTATCTCTCCCTATCACTCCCTCTTTCTATATCTCTCTACTCTCTCCTCTCTCTATTTCTCTCCCTCATTCCCTCCCTATCCCCCTATATATCTCTTTATATCTACCTCTCTCCTATTTCTCTTCCCATATATCTCTATCTCTATTTCTCTTCCCATATATCTTTCTCTCCCTCTATCTATCTCCCCCTATATCTCTCTCCCTCTCTCTATCGTTATTTTTCTACCTCTACTCTCTTTTTTCCTATCTCTCTATCTCTCTTTCCTTCCCCCTCTCTCTATATCTCCTTATATCTTTGTATCACTCTATCTCACCACCTATATGTGTGTGTGTGTGTGTCTCTCTCTCTCTCTCTTTATCTCCCTATCTCTCTCTACCTCTCCATGTCTCATTGTTTATTTGTCTCCTTTCTCCCTCTCTATCCATCCATCTCTCTCCCTCCTCCCCCTTCTTCTTAGACCTCTATATCTATATCTCGTTGCCTGTCTATCTCTATCTCTCCATATTTCTTCTTTTATCGCTCCCTCTATACCTATCTCGTTATCTCTCCATCTCTCCCTACCCCTATACCTCTCCCTCTCTCTACTTCTCTCTATATATCACTTCCTATTTCTTTTTTTATATTTCCATCTCTCCCTCTCTCCATCTCTATATATGTTTTTCTTCCATCTCTATCTATCCCTCTATCCTCTCTCTCTCTCTCTCTCCCTCTCTCTCCATCTCTATATATGTATCTCTTCCATCTCTATTTATCCCTCTATCCTCTCTCTTTATCTCGCCCTCTCCTTCTCTCCATACCCCTCTCCTTCTCCATATCCATATCCATCTTCATCTCTATCTCTATATTTTTCTCTCTATTTCCTTACCCCATCTCTCGCATACTCTTCCCATCTCTATCTCTCCATGTATCTATCCCTATATCTCTCTCTCCTCTCCATAACCCTCTCTCCATATCCATAACCATCTCCATCTCTATCTCTATCTCCTTAACCCCCTCTCTCGCACACTCTTCCCATCTCTATCTCTCCATGTTTCTATCCATATATCTCCCTCTCCTCTCCATACCCCTCTCTTTCTCCATATCCATATCCATCTCCATCTCTATCTCTATATCCCTCTCTATCTCTATCTCCTTACCCCCTCTCTCTCTCTCTTCCCATCTCTATCTCTCTCTATTTCTATCCCTATATCTCCCTCTTGCAAACATAGCATGACTCTCTTGGTAATGAAGCCTAATTCTCTTCCTGATTCAAAGGTTTTGTTTCAATCGTGTCTAGATCCTGTAAGTGGATGCGTACTTGATTTGAAGCGATCACTTCTCCATCGAGACCTTTGTTGCACAAACAACATCATTTGCTAAATGGCCTACCAAGTCACCTCACGTTCTATGCAAATGTGTGCAAATATTAGACCAAAGTTTTTCCTAATTGACCTTCCACACTTTCAGCGTACCCATTGCACACAAAGGTGCGATTACTAGTAATTAATTTTATTTAAAATTTAAAATAAAATATTCTTTAAAAAGGCAGCAGATTTGAATGATAAACAGCATATATTAAAAAGAAATAAAATAAAACAAAGGGTATGCAGGGTGCACTGAAATCAGCACGCCCTGCATAACCCACGTCAAGCTTCATAAAGGGCTGCAAATAGCGCTTAGTGGGTATATATATATATATTCTATTAAAAACAAAACAATGGTAGCTGCTTTTGATTTTTAAAATTTTTATTTTGATTTTTGATTTTTGTCATTTCATTATTGATTATTGATTATTTCTATTTTAAACTTTTCAAAAAAAAAATATTAAATATTTATAACTATCAAAAATGTCATGTCCCCGCCATATTCCCTGAACCCCAATCGCATCTTCCTTTGGCTGAAGGTAATCGCTGGTCAAAGAAATAAAAGAGGGGTGACCAAGGTAAATGCAGCGACTCACCAAATATTGACTAATTATTAATTCAAAGAGTTAAGGCAGCGAATATGATAAGGGATAATTATGGGCAGCGATTATCATTGTATTAAAGGAGGCAATTATTAAAGAGGGCAGCGATTGGATTTAATCACAAAGGCAGTGATTGATGCCAAGACAGAATTATTAACTAAAGACACATCCTTTCAAATAGTGTCTCCTTTCTAAGAGGTGCATCATTTCACTTAGACATGGGGATATATAAGGAAAGTCAAATCATTTGCAAAGAACATAAAGGAATTGGGAATAAAATATAAAATGGATGGAAACATTCAGAAATAAATCTGCATTCAGAAAAGCAGCAACTGTATATATATATTAGAGTTCAGAAATCAATATCTGCACTCAAGAAAACAGTAGCCAGTGGTATAATAAGTAACTGGTATGCAATTGAATGTATATGCAATTAATATGTAATCTGGATAGGCATACAAATATACATATATATAGATAATTTTATAATGATTAATATGCACTGAGTAAAGATATGTTATGCTTAAATTGGTAGATAAGTCAATAGTGAATATTATTATAAATATCAGCCTTTTCTTTAAACAATCATGTGTAAGGTTGGAAAGGAAACATATTAGGGAAGGGCAGTATAGGTTCTCTCATTAAGTACACCAACCCTAAGTTGGATGTGATTGTTTTGGTGGGATGTTTCATCCACTTGGGACCAAGGGGGGTATGAGTCCACCCTTGGGCTTAATTGGGATGAATAATGTATAGGTTCTCACATTGTAAGTATGCCAAACCTAAGTTGGATGGGATTGTCTTGGTTGGATGTTTTGTCCACTTGGGGCCAAAGGGGGTATGAGCCTGCCCTTAGGCTTACTTGTGATGAACAGTTTTTCTAGTGCCCTGTCATGCGTTTCTCTCCAATCTCCACCATGATTGGTTATTGAAAGGAGTCTATAGATTAGATTCAAGTTTAAGTTGTTCATTATTTCATAAATGTTAATAGTTCATTTATTTTTAAATTCAATATCTATTATATAAATCACTGTGAAATATTATTTGTTAAACAATTTTATGTTGTGTAATGGTCTCTTAAGGCAATTCCGGGCATACTCCAAGTAGGAGACATTACAAAAAATAATTTATTTTCTGATTTTTTAATTTTTAATAAATTTTAGGCAATAATGATAATATTAAAATAATTAATAATTTTTTAATTAGAATAATTAATAATTTTTTAATTAGAATAATTAATAATTTTTTAATTAGAATAATTAATAATTTTTAATATATTAATAAATAATAATAAACGATTTATAAATTATTAATTAAAAATTAATATTGTAAAAAATTCGATTATAAATTATCAATTATTAATTAATATTTTAAAATTAAACTTGATGGACAAATTACGAATACTTGACAATTCAATAGTTTGGATTCCAACATAACTTGCAACTTAGCTAGAAATTGATCATTTGGGATTTTGACAAATAATTCAACACAAACAAATAGCGATTTGACAATAAAATTTCATTGAATACAAGTTACAACACAGATAGAATTAAGAGTTGCCGAGGGTTTGGTAAAATGATAGGCAACTATACAATTTGAAGCGAAGAGGACACCAATGCTTGTGATGACTTGATAATAGCACCTTTCTCTACTGTTCCGCTTGGGTGCCTATGTTTCTTTCCTCTTCTCTTGTTTATTAAATTCTGGCTAAACATTTCATTGTGCTCTCCAATATATTGATAGGTAAACATTGTCCTTTCTCAATTTTGATAGGTAAATCTTCCTAGGAATGATTTTTTCATTGTGCTCTCCAATATATTGGGCTAAAATTTGGAGTATCTGCCTCTAGTTTATTAAATTCTAGCTAAACATTTCAAAGTTATTTGGAGTTTTCTTTGAAAGAAACAAGTTCTCTATAAAAATAATTCTTCCTTTCTTTACTGTTATATTGTGGCAAGCCAATCATGTAGAATAGATTCTTTTAATAAAATTTCTGTAGCAAATGGAGTTATCAAGCCACTTTTACAGAATCGTATCAATCTGATGTCTTATACTCCAAATTCATTTTCCGCATATTGTACTTTCTGTAAGGTTTGTTTCATCAGCCATTATAAAGTTTGTATCACCTCTTTGTATTTTGTTTGTTTCCAAAGACATCAGAACATGGTTGAACTCACTTGTATTCAATTCCAACATCTGCTTTCCCGTTTCTTGACTTCAGAACCAATTCACTCTTACAGTGGTTGTGAGGTTTCTTGATAGGTTATTGTGATCCTTTTTCTCATCTGAACATTTTTTCCAATCTCTCCTTTTTGAGTACTATAAACAGTTCACGTTGCAATTTCTAAATGTAATAGATATTCATATGGTGCTTCTAGCTTATGAGGTGATCTGTTTACAATGATGATCATGCTCCGCCTTAATGATTTGTTTTTGAATTTGGATTGGTTCTCTCCTATTTTGTGTTTCTTCATGTAAATAAATAAATTTGTATTACGTTTCTTCTAATTGGTTGTTGGTCATAGTATGTTTGGCATATGGGCTCATATCAAATAATTAGGCACCTTGGTCTGCTGTGTTAGAGAAACGAGCAGCCTCAAACTCGAGTTTTGTTAGCACAAGTCTAAAGATGAACAGGACCTTGTTTCTTTTAAGTTTTTTCCAACATTTTGTATTATGTTCCATTTTATGCACAAATTGTTGCTCAGACAAATACATCTTGATGACAGAGAGAAATTCAGAGAGAGTTAGAGCAGAGAGAATCAGGGCTCAGATCATCTCGCAGGGAGTTCTCTACTTCCACTTCCGGCAGGTTAGTATAGTGTTAACGGAAGGAATTACATAAAAATATATCTGTCTCTGTTAACTACATTTATTCATGAACTTTGCAGCCGCCCAAGAGAGAGATATCGAGAAAGAGAGGGTGGCAGGCCTTCTCAGGAGGGTAGCTTAAGGCCTGGTAGTTCTGGAAGTGGTGTGCGTGAAAATGGTACAACACCTCCTGCAACACCAACTGCAAGTGTTCCAAATGCATCTGTCACCAGCATTGGTGCAATATCATCTACACCTACAATTGTCACTAACAGTTCCAGAGTTTACCCAGTACAGATATCAGCATTCTCACATGCCCGAGACCGTGGTGATGAACGAGGATACGATGATAGCTTTGATGGCATAAGAGAGAGTGGTGATTCTTGTAGCATTGGTGATCCAGAGACTGGGTCAACCATGGATATGATGGCTTCAGGAGGATTTGGTGTTCCCCATAGACAAGGTTCTCGCGGTACCAAACCTAGACCAATAGTAGAGCGTAGGGAAAGAGATGGAAGGCGTGAGGGAAAATGGGAAAGAAAACAATGTTAAGACAAACTATTTACAGTGTTTTCAGGCATTGTCCATACATGATTAGGAATCCATTTTTATGAAATAATAACTTTTTTATCTGCGGCGCTCTTATAGTTGTCAGATTTCCATCTTCCTTTGTTCTGCAGTAAGTACAAGATGCCATAATTTTACAGCATAAAAATATGACTAAATTGATATCAGTAATTTCTTTCTAGTTGTAACTCACAAGTACCATTTTTCGAGCATAATAAAATCTGGAACAAATATTTGCTTGTGGTCTAGCTGCAGGTCTGTATAAATCCAAAAATGAGACTAAGCGAGGACAATAAGCTCATTGGAACGCAATATTTATAGGGATGCAACAAAATTTCCATCCAGTTCTTTGCTCTTAAATTAATTTTCTCGAGTCAATTGGACTACTTGTAATATTAGCATTGCCCAATGCCACTTATTACATAAGCTGAAAATAATTCTTTACGTTTCGGTGCAAAACCTTAAGAAATAAATCCAAATACAATGGAGTTGTTCAAAGGCTATTTGTGTGTTCAAAAATCCAAACTGTATGGAAAGAAGTCCAAAATACGGGAAAACCTTCTGAAGCTACAAACAACACAGAACTGACTTGAGTCAAAAAGCTAGTTATAATATTTATTCCTGGTAGTTTGATCCTCGCAAGTAGGAAGAAGATAGAATCTTGTTGCTGTTTAATTAATATAAAATTTCGGATTCCTAAATGTTAATTCAGTATGGAATGAATGCAAAATATACAACATTTTCCCTAAAAGATAACTTTTATCCTCGGAGGGACTAATTTTAGTTGAAAATTAAAAAAATTGATTGCCTACTTACAGCGGTGTCATTTAATACGTCTGCTCAAATGCTGGAATTTTATTATATGTCTGAAGTTGTAATTTCTGAAGAGCAAATAGAACCATACTTATATCTTAAGAACTCGTAGACTTTCACCTCTCTTGCTTTATAGAGATATGCAGAGATCTATTCATCTCAAATTATTAAAAGAATTTGTTAAAAATCACACGATAACAATACTTGAAATAACTCTTTATACAATTTCAAGTCAATAATGGTAGAGTACATTTTCCTTCTAACAAGGATATGCTGATTCTTGTAATTGATGAAAACAAGTCACTCAATGTGACATTATATGGTTTATTCCAGTTTGCCAAATGTCTGCTTTCTTAATAGGTGTCACTTGTCCTTGTTAAAGTCTTGTTTGAATTTTTGGTGTTTGTTTAGACTTAGAAGGCAACAGAACGTAGTTGGATATTGTCTTTTAATCAGTTCCATAATTTGTCTACTGATTTCTTGACTTTGCTATTAAGAAATTCCGACAGTAGCTATGCGGCTTCATTTTAAAAGAGTATGTTGTTTTATGAGTCCATCTCCCAGCTGATTTAGTTTGCTAATTACTATTTTTCAGACATTGGGAAAAGGCCAACTTGCAATTACTAAACACAGTGCATATGGTGCTAGAAGCAGATGAGCATCAGCCTTTTACATTCATGATAAGTCCCCATATCCACTTTCTATTCAGATTGCGTTTGGTCCTTGTTCTATTACGGGCTTTTGTAAAATCAATTCAATAAACACTGTTTTTTTTTCTAATTGGAATCAATTCACATTCTTCAAGAAATAAAATTATGAGGCATCTTCGTATAGACCTGAGATTGTTGTTCAGCAATATAGCAGTATTGAAGAAGATAATACTCATTTCTTTTCCTTTCGTTTTCCATTTTTATTGTATTTTATTAGAAGTTCCTTGTTTGGATAAACACATCTCTAGACTATAAAAAATAAGGGGAAAGATATAGGTTACCCCTTTCATTTCTTGGATTTTTAAACCAGTCTGTGATTTCTTTGATACAGAATGACTTCCATATCAAAAACTCCTTCCTTTAAAGGAAGACAACTCAAATTCATTCAAAATGGTAAATTGTTTAAAGGAAAATCACACTACTGATAGAAGCACGTCAACTTATTCACTTAATCAAAGTCACAGTGTTGCAAACAAATACTCGTGAATTTTGTTCTATATTTTTAAGAATGCTTGCATCAGCTATACGTATAGATATTTATAACCCACTTCAAAGATTTTGTTGTTTGCCATTTGCGATTACCAATCCCATACCAAGGGTAGAAGGTTACGATAACACCATCTAATAGGATTTTTTTTTGAGTTTGAATTTAGCCTTGATTTGATATGTTCATCAATCTCGATACTTGGATTTAATATACGTGCTAAAATGGGAATGGGAATGCAGGCTTATAAAGTATAAGCCTTGAGGGATCAGTAGTTGCAATTTCTAGTCCTAGATAGAATCACTTTAGCATGATGGCATAAGAATGCTAGAAATGTATGCAGCTTCGGGTTGAAACACTAGAGTAGATCCTATTTCTATACTCACTTTTGTATGTTATAGTTCGATTGCTATTGTAAAAATCATGTGCATTTCTTTATGATATGACAGCAACGCTACAGAGTCAGTATATGCCTTGGTATTGGAATATCATGTTTGATCGATTATTTCAGTTTGAAGAATATACTTTGCTCTCGTTAAGAGCTTATTTTTTGGTATTTGCGACATAATGTTTGATCTGAAGGTTTTCAGTTGAAGATTACATTTATCTTTTGCTAAGGGCCTATCTGTCTAGTCACGTGGATTCGAGCAACATTATGAAGTTAGTGGATTGTTTGCATATATGAGAGGGAAGTGTCTGATTTGATAATAACTACGTTGTTTAGAAAAAGGTGTCACATAAAAGAAATTGTGTACATAAAATCTCTGGAATTATTTCATATCTCATTGAAGAATAAATGTATTTGGAGGGATCATATTTTTTGGGGTATGGGGAAGGGGGACAAGTGTAGATATTACAATCTTAATTATAGGAGCCATTTTTAAAAAGTTATAAGGTGGGGTTATTCATTTTGTTTGTGTTTTAATATTGTAGAGTGTGAGTATTGTTTAAATAATATTATGTTGAAGTGTAGAGCTTTTGTTCTTTTATATATCAATTTAAATAACTTTAAATTAGTTCAATAAGGCTGAAAAATAATGAAAATTGACAAGTTGTACACAATAATCTTACCTTAAATCTAAAGGGCTCTTGGTTATCTCAAAGTATACATGGAGACCCTTAAAGATAAGGATCAAATTTATCATTCTAAAACTCTATGTCACTTTCTAATATTGCAAACCCAAGTCAAATCCTATCTACACTTTGATCTTTGCCCTAAATTTTTCCCTACATTTTAGTCTAGTGGGTAGGGCTAAGTGGTAAGCTTGAGCTTTATGGCAATGAAGACTTAGATTTGAATTAATACAAGAATATCTAGATGCAAGTTAGTATCGTTGATTATAGATTAACTATATTAATACCAAAAATAAAGTTGTGTAATTGATTAGCTTTTTACAATAGGAAATATATATCAATGCTACCTAAGAAATGTTGTATGGCATAACCCTATTTGCAAGATATTTCTTATTTTAAGACTATTAAAGGTTGAGTAACTTTGGCCAACCCTGCACCTTGTGTTTTGCATTTTTGTCATCATTCAACACTATTCTTTGTATTGGATGTTTATTTCTTAAAACAAGTGATACCAAAACAACAATTAGAGTGAATTGGGAATTTTTATTTTCTTCTTAGATTTAGAATCATCTTAATGAATTATTTAATAAAAATACCAAAAAGTTCAAGCTCTATTTAAACATATTCAAGTGACTTTTGTGTCATTAGAAGAGATGCTTTCAAAGTTTTTCAACAAATGGTCATAGACAGAAAATATGGTAGTATTAAAGGAGTAGTGACCTTACTATAATGACCATTTGGGGTGGGCTAAAATGTTAATTCAACTACAACTTAAACCAAAAAAAGGAAAATATTCATATCTTGAATTTCGACTAAGTATCAGATTTCTTGTTGCATTATGAATGAAATTGTAAAATTTACTAGGCTACATTTTTTAAGTTTGTAAGTTATAGTAGGAATAGAAGCCCCTTGAAGATATGCTTTCTTGAGGTCCTTGTAATATTCATTTGAGAGGATGGTGTTGTGCATTTCCACAACATTGTCACAAGTTTATTGATGGGAAAGTTCTCACTAATAGCTTAGATTAGGAAGCTTCATTTTGTTGGCAAATTTTTATCTTCTACAAAAGTATATTTTTGGGTTGGGATGAAATGGAACAAGACCAAGTCGAGTTTGTAACACACTTTATTATGCATTAAAGCAACTTGTCACCATCTAGAGTGTACCCTTTCATTCTTGGATTAGTTGGGTCATTTTCCAAAGTTGACCCATCTTGTTCATACCATGGATCTTCTTTTCGCCGATTTAACACTTGTTCTCTAAAAGAAGTTTTAAATATTGCAATATTCATCAAGTGCCTTCTTTTACTTAGTGCATCAACAAGCCTATTTTCCATGCCTTTGATATATTCTATCTCAAAATCATATTCACTTAGGAATTCTAACCATCTTTTACTAGCATTTAAGTGGGATTGTGTGAAAATATATTTGAGTCCTTGGTGGTCAGTTTTTAACTCAAAGAGTTTTCCTAAGAGAAAATGTCTCCATTTTTGAAGAGCATGAACAATGGTTGCTAGTTCCAAACCATGAGGTGCATAGTTTACTTAATGAGTTTTTAATTTCCTTGATTCATAAGCTATCATAGCTTCATTTTGAATAAGTACTCCACTTAGACCTTCAATGGAAGCATTTGTCACAACGAAGAAATGTCTATTTGGATATGGAACTTTTAGGATAGGTGTTCTGGTTAATTTTTCCTTCAAAACTTGGAATGCCTTATCACACTGTTCAATCCACAAGAATTTCTTACCATTTATTTGTAAAGAGATGATTGGATTAGCAATTTTTGAGAATCATTCCAGAAATCTCCTGTAGTATCTAGTGAGTCCCATAAAACTTCTTACTACTTATACATTTTTGGGAATTGGCCATTCTTCTATTGCTTTTATCTTATTTGGATCTATTGTGATTCCATGTTTTGAAATGATGTAACCTAAGTAATAGGTTTTCTTCTCAAAGAATGTACATTTTGATAATTTCCCATATACCTTATGTTCTCTCAAACATTAATAAACTAACTAAAGATGTGCTAGGTGCTCCTCCTCATTTTCGGAATAAATTAAGATATAATCTAAGAAGACCAAAATAAATTTAGCCAAGTAATTATAGAACACGCTATTCATTAAGTTCATAAAGGCAATAGGAGCATTAGTCACACCAAAAGGTACAAATGTAAACTCATAATACTCATACCTTATTTTAAATGTTGTCTTTGGAATATCTTCCTCCTCTATCCTAAGTTGATGATACCTTGGTCGAAGGTCTATTTTAGAAAACACGATTGCTCCTTTCATTTATTCAAAGAGGTCCTCAATGTGTGGTAAAGGGTACCTATTCTTTATTGTGACCTTGTTCAACATTTTATAATCAATACATCACCTCTGGGTTCCATCTTTCTTTTTGACAAATAAAACTAGTGCTCCCTAAGGAGATACACTTAGTCTTATGAGACGCTTCCCAAGTAGTTCCTCTAATTGCATCTTGAGTTCGATCAATTCATTTGTGTTCAATTGATAGGGTGCCTTAGACATAGGCTCAACTCTAGGAACTATATCAATGGAGAAATCAAATTTTCTTTCTAGGGGCAGCCCTGGTAGTTCTTCAAGAAACACATCATTGTAATCTTGAAGACAAGGGGAATTTTGGAAGGTTGGAATATTTCCTTCATTTTCATCCATAGTAGCCATGTATATTAGGGCTCCCTTTCTTATTTCCTCTTTCAATTGCATAGCTGATATAATTTCCATACTTATGGCTCTATGTTTTCCTTAAATTTTAACCCTTCTTCCTTCATCATCTAAACATTTCACCCACTTGGTGTAACAATATACATTAACTTGATGATCTATTAACCAACTCATTCCAATAATCACATCATATGACCCTAGGGGTGCCACATAAAGATCTACCCTTATATCGAAATCAAGAAACTGTATTTTTGCATTGGATAGAGACTTGGTCACCTCTTTAATTGCCTTATCCCCATACCCAATTGTCCATGATGATTCCATGTGACTAACTTTTAGTGAATTCTTCCTTACTAATTTCAGAGAGATAAACCATTTAGATGATCTAGTATCTATTAGAATTGAGATTGGTTGCTCAAAAAGTGTACTTGTAGTCTCTATGGGTACATTCTAAAATTTGGTTCATTGATTTGTCACTATTGCATGAATCCTTTGTAGAGGCCCTCACTAAGATTGGTTTTCTCTAATTTCTCTTGGCATCCTTGGGCATTCTCTAGTGAAATGATTTCCTCCACACTTGAAACATCCACCTGGTGGTCCTTGTTGCACTGGATTGGTATTTCTTGCTTCATTGAACCTTGGTTGATTTGTTGGCATGTTGTAGTTTCTTTGATCATTCTTCTTAAGTTTCCTTTGTTAACATTATTTCCAATATACCTTTGGTTCTGACTTGGAGGTGGATTCCTTTCTGATGAAGTGTTTCTTAGATTCTTATTGAAGCTTGGGTTCCTTCTAAATTTTCGTTTCCTTTTAAAATTTTGGCTCCTAAAATACTATCTTGTTGATGTTAAGGCTTGTAACTTCCTTTCTTGCTTCAAAATATTTCTCTAGCACCTCATTCATATTCTTTGGTCCATGCACGTCAACATCTACTCCTATGTTGGTATTTGGTCCCAAAATAAATTTCTTGGTTTGGCTCTTCTCATCGCTTTGATACATTGGCATATATTTCAGTAGCTTGGCAAAGCCTATATTGTTGGACTGTCAAAGACCCTTGATGAAGGTTATGGAACTTAGCCATCTTCTCATTGGAAAACAATTGCGGTAACCACATTTTATGAAAGTGAATAACAAATTGTTCCCATGTTATATTCTCTTTGGTGTGTACCTATTATGTTCTTTGATGTTAGTCCACCAACTAGCTACTTCACCAACAAGCTGGTATGACCTCCATAAGGCTTTAGTTGGTTCGTTATAGTTTCTTAACTCAAAATACTTTTCCATTTCATGCAACCAATTCGTGATCCCTTCTCCTAATTATTTTCCATCAAATTTTGAAGGGTTGATTTTCTTTAGGTCCTTAGACAATTCCAAAATATGATTTTTCTTTCTAGGTGTAACAACATTCATTATGTTTTCTTCTAGATTATTTTCCTCGGGAGGGTTTTCAAGCTCAGATTCTACTATGTTTTTAATATTGCCTTACCTTGTTCGAAGATCATGTACTCTTTGATCCAAAGAGTTGATCTTATCCCTTTGTTCAATTAGTAATTCTATTATTGATTCAATTCCAACTTCATTACCCCCTTGTGCCTATTGTCCTTTGTTATTATCCTTCCTTGGCCTTTGATCGACATTAGCACAAGTTTCCCTTCCCCTTTCCATTTAGTATCCCTATTTGATTATTCTCATATTAATATCCATCTAGGTTTGAGAAAATATTTTTCAAATAAATTTTATTCAATTGCACAAATTGTAGTAAGCTCAAGGCTTAGCTTTTGAATCTTACTCTAATACCACATGTAAAGACCCAATTCATTTAACCCAAAACACTAGCATTTTTTTCAATTGTTCAAATATCCATTCATAAGTATACTCAGGAACTTTTATCCATACAATATAGGTATTAGTCAACTTGGAATAACAACCAATCATATGGTGTAGTCATTTGTTCATACGTAATAGGAATTCATCTATCTATATATCTGAAATAGGCATCCACCTAAAATGAGGTAGGCATCTATCACAAGATAGTTATGTGCTTTAGCCAAAGTCTTAGACTCATTGGGACTAATCAGTCTAAAGTTGCTTCCCTGAGGACCACACTCCCCATTGAAAGTTTATCAAGGTCGTCATCACTCAAGGGTATATAATTTATATCTCTAGGCTTGAATTTGGCCTCAAGATTTGGCCTAATGCCTTGGGGAATCAAGAAATCCATTTAAGATTCTTTTGAGTATAATTGAATGTATTTTATTTTGAATATACTTTATATATAACTAGATGATATGTCTTATCCTAAACCCCGTTCCTGAATGCCCGAGTATTGGGAGCATCCTTTGTTTCTTAAACTGCCTACATGTCTTGCTTCCAAACAGAATCAATGTGTAAAATATGTAGTTTTGTTTTCTATTCTATGTTTATGTGAAGTGTTTTAAGTGAGTACGCAACACTCTAAGGTTCTTATCACCCCCAAAAAGTTCATTTGCAGATGCTACCCATGAAGGGAAGCTTGAATAACAAATGGTCAAGTTGATCATTGTTTGTTTTCTTGATAACATTCATCTAAACCCTATTCCTATAATAAGCATCACCTTTGACACATTTAAATAATTTCATATTAATACAAATTATTCATACATCAATAAATAAATATAACATCAATCCAATTTTACATTTGCATCATAGAAATCCTACTTGGGTTTTCTATGTTGATACTAATGACTTTAATTTATTTCTTTTTTATCTTTTTAATTTATTGATCCAAAGGGGATTTCCCATCCTTTGGATTTATACCAATCAATATGTTCCTTATTTATCCCTAGTGATTTATAGGGACGATGCCACATATGTCGTTATTATAGTTGTGTTAGGTTATAGATGTAGTAGCTCAAGCACGACAACATTATCCTAAACCTGAGCCAAAGGTAGGTCTTTAATACCGATTGTTGCTAGTTTTTATTTTTCCATTCTTGATTAGGTTTTCTAACCTATTTCTACCAAAAACTAAATCTTCTTCAAAGAGAAAGATTTCATTAAAACTTTTAGAAATCATATTTTATAATAGAATTAATATCATTCATGAAAAGAATAATACTTAAGATAAATACAATAAATTTAACAAAACATTGTTCTATTATTAATGAAAAGAATTGTAATAAAATTTACATCATTTATTAACACTTAATCGTAAAATATCTATTTGGTATAGGCATTATTCATCTAAAACAATACAAGTTTTTTTTACAATAAAATTAATGACTTATGTTAACCATTTATACTCTAAAGCAAATAATTATCTAAAGATAGATTCTACAAATAGAAATATTTCCAATTAACTATCAAAACATTTTCAAAAGTGAGTACTTAAAACTAGATGCATTATTCTTATTTTTCATTGATGGTTTCCTTCTTACTATCCTTCAATTGTTTTAGGGCTATTGTCGAGGTCTCAGTATTCGATAACTGAAGTTCAAGTGCGGGTGGTTTCTTTTTAAGCATATTTTTGGGTAAATATGTTATCTTTGTCTATCTAGATCTTTTTCTTGTTCATCCTACTAGAATGTCTCCTATCATATTTGATTGTGCAAGAATTGAATTTACATTATATTATGAAATTTCAAGTCTAACTAAACTTTGTTCTCTTAATTTTGAGATGATTTATCATAATCTTTTGAATTTCCTTTTCTTAGTTTAGGATTACCATTAAAAAAGATTCATTATCCATCAAGACATAATTCTAGTCATTACGAGTTTTGATAAATAGACCCATTGAGGTTTTTCTATTATTTTGAATACTTGAACAAAATTAACAATTTTATGATTACCCCTTTTTAAATTTTACTATATCTTTACTTAGAAAATTCTAGTTCATATTTTGAATAGAATTACAACATCTTTGAAAATAACTTCTTACTAAGACAAATTCTAAATTATAATACATAAAAGTTCCCATCTCATAAATTGAAACAAAAACTCAATATTAAAGTAAATACTACTAATAAATAAATGAATAAAACATAAACAAGTTAGTGATTAACTTCTCTCATAATTAACTTGCAAATAATCTAACTCGATAAAATTGATTTCAATCCATTGAAAATAATCAATTCTATAAAAGAGACGATAGAATGAACTCACTCAATTTTAAATAAATTTAGAATATTGCTTCATAATCAATCCTATGTTTTTTAAAAGAAAATTTCATAATCTAACCTATGATCTTTATTATTCTATATAGTTATATTAATCCTTGTACAAATAGGTCATGCATTGTGGTTGTGAAACACGCAAGTTTAAAAATTAATAAATAGAGAATAGTCCCATAATCTAATAAGTCTCAATAATTCAAAGTATCGGATTTATGAAGTTTGGGACAATATTAATTATTTTTCCTATCTATCATTTGACTAGTTATTTTCACTCTTGATTCAAAGATTAATTATTAGTTGGGTAAGTCATAATATATAGTTTTTTATCCTCAATTGAAGAATTTAATATTTATCACATTAGTCTGTGTTAAGAGACAATATGGTTATGAAGGATACAATTCAATCTTCAACGTGCCCAAATAACACTTACCTCACTATTTACAATAAACAAAGCATTATCAAGATGATTAAGGAGAAAATCTATAATGCTACAACCAAGTACATATTAATTTTCATCATTCATACATTGAAAATTTGGTTGAAAATAAGAAAACTAGTATTATAGTATTATCCTATAATTGTTGACATAATAACTAGAACACTTGATAAAATTAACTTTTTTATGTTTAGAGATAAGCTTCAAATTGTATCTAGTTTCTAGTCTTTGATAAACGTATGAGATTAATTAAATGTTATAATAATTCTTTCAAAGTCATTTGTTTTATATTGGTTGTGTAGTTATTTTGAAGTTATTCCTCAATTGTAGGGTTTGAAATTATCTCACTTATGTAATAAGCCACACTATAGTGAAATCTATTTGACTTGTTCATTTATTATATGCTATAATGTAATTTTGTCATGAAGGTTATTGGTAAATGATTAACTTGAATAAATAATATTGACCTCACATTTTTGTAATAACTAGAGTATTCTCATAATGGTGAAGAATCTAATTTTTGCATGATAAAACTAAGCAGGTTGAAGCTTATCACTATTACATTTGATAGTTGATTGGTAATGAATAAATTGGTTTTTATTATTTCCTATAATAGAAAAATTATTGACACAATGACTAAAAAAAAGGTAAGGATTAAGTATGTCACATTTAGATATATAAAATCTATTAATGCAGATTCATTTAATAGATAGAAAAATTGATGAATTTGTTTAACAAAAATAAATGCACACATTAAATATTAATATGGTATAAATTGTTTAACAAAGTAAATGCATAGTTTAAATGTGAATATGGTAAAAAATATTTAACAAGGTAAATGCACAATTTACAATTTTGATGGGGATATCAATTTCTTCTTCAATTACTTAAAAATAAATTACTAATCGAGCATTTTATTTCATAAAATTTACATATAATTAATATGATGTATATATAATGTTTATTTCTTTGTTTCCATCTTTTAAAGGATGTGATTGTCCATAATAATAAAAACCTCACAACTCTAAGAAAGGAGAAATAGATGGTGAAGAAGAAGATACTCACTTGAGGGGTAACAAGATCACAACCTCTTTTCTTGGAAGGAAGGGAAATTGTTTTCTATGCCCAATTGGACCCCATGATCTCTATTGTGTTCAAACTTGCAAATTATTTTACATAATTATGGTGTTGGTTTTCATGGCATATTTGAGGGTTTGAGGTTGAAGATATATGTGTGGCCCTAGAATATGAATAATGGAAAAATGATGATGCATTAGTAAACTTATTCCACCAAACTTCCCAATAGTAGAAATTACAGTGTAATGCAAAAGTATAATACATTGTAGCCCTAGTTAATTATTTCAGGTTGTACTAGAGCAAGAAGAGGATGATTCCATTGTCACACGATTGTCCATATATGAAGCAATTTAAGAAGGAAGTGAAGAATTTGAGTATATTCTCAAATAGTTATGATGACAACTTGATCTAAGCATTTAGCTATGTAACATACTAACTCATACTACCAAGTAAATACTTAGGTTTATACCATAGAAGTAAATACAAGCATATGCTTAAAAATAGGAATGTAAAAAAAAATCATTTTCATACATCATTTATTACACAATCAAATTTAAATGTATAATACCACTTTGAAATTGAACTATATGATTTCCAAATTGAGAAATAAGATTAAACTTTTCAATTACAATTCATAAATATTATAATTTCAAGTATACAAGTTTACAAAATACAATAATGATATACGGTCAAGTCTTCCATATTTGGAAAATGTTTCTTCCTCACAAACCTTGATGTTTTCATTTGCAAGAGGGAGAGCACCATGCAAGTGCTTTACCTCCAACCATAGACTGGTTGTCCCCCACACACCTTCAAACTAGAAGTGGTCCTACCCTTCACGAAGAGTATAGACTAAGGAACCCACAAGTATGCCATTTGAGTTTCTGGTGTTGTCCTACATAACCAATTGACCATGCAACTTTAGACATCTCTAACTATGTATGACCATTCTGAATGGATATGCAATTTGGATCATGACAAACTGTCACGTCTCAGACCTTGATGATGTTTTGACCATGATTTTGTGGGGATTTATTATATGAATGATGATGCGTGATTAGAGTAATATAATATAATACAATGCTTTGGTGTATGAAAACGTAGGAAAATAATTGCTTCTGGAATTATGAATGCATTTTTTAAAAAAAAATATATATATACAAGATAGAACAAAATAGAAGTGTTGATTTAATTATTGCTTAGATTTATATTTCTATATTGGTTACTAATACATTTTCGTTGTTGCACGCCTGAGTGCATTTGAGTTGCAGGTGGTCGAAGACCAAGAGTGTGATTGAGGAAAAGAAGGCTAGCTTCCCGATAGGGTAAAAGAGGAGGAGCTCTCGAACACACACACACAGCACCTAAAAAAAATCATGTAGTTGCATTTAGGCCATGTCTGTTTCAATATGATTGTTTTAAATTGATTACATATAGGAATAAATGGTTTGAATAAGTAATTGATAAAAATAATAACATAGCAAAATTGAAATATAACTTAATTATCCATAAAAGTTGTGAAAAAGATTATGGTTTATTTTATTTAGTTTATTCCATTTATTTTTGTGCAATAAAAGAAAATCTGATCTAATTAGGAAATTAAGAATAAAGTGAAAAATATTATATTTACATATGATAAGGAAGAAATATTTGGTTTGCATATTAAAAGGTGGAGATATCTTTGTTTGCATATGTTTAAAAACCTTAGTCCAAAATTGGGAGAAAGGAACAGTCCCAAGAAAACTTTGGGCTCTGGGGAAATTCTCCTTAAAATCAACAATGCTTTCGGCAAGTGGCTACCTCTGATTTTTGCATGTAAAATTTATCTGTCATCTGGAAATGGTCTGCATGACCCTCAGAAGGAGGAATAAAGCTTTAAGGGGAGAAAAGAGAACATTATTGAGATAGATAACCAGGGCTCTGGAAGAGGGAGACAAAAAGGTAATACTGGGCATCTGCAACTAGAGAAATCTGCCAGGTTATTTCCATTCCTTGTTTTTAAATCAGTTTAAATTTTAGTAAGAAATTGGAGAAATGAAATGCATCATTATATGAAAATGATTACAAATATCTGAGAAATCTCTTCCAATTTTATTTTGAATCTGGGTAAAATCCTTCTTCTCATTTGTTGCACTATAGAGAGAATACCCAATCTCTTCCTTCCAGATTAGGGTTACATTCTGTTGCAAAAGTTGCAAATCATTAAACTGCTCTCAATTGTATCTGAAAACATATATATATATATATACACAAGAATCTGTATTCCTGTGTATATATATATATATATGCATATAATCTTGCAAGAAAAACTTTTACCAAAAATTAATTCGAAATTCGTTTGAAATAAATTTAAATGCAGTGTAATACTAGGTGAAATCTTTCTTTTATGTTATGAAACTGTTTAACTGTAGGGGGAGGGGAGGGATTTAATCCCCAGCCCTTCCCATAGAAGAGCACGGCTCTGTGGGGAGGCTCACGCCCTCCACAGGCCACGGCCTGTGGAGGGGGCGTGACCTCCTCACAGCCCGCGCCCTCCCCATGGGAGACGCAAGGCTTCGCAGCACCCTTTGTGGTGCTCAACACCTGTATGAAACCTTGTATAATATTTTTATTCTGTGTGCATAGCTAGAAAACGTGAGAACAGTTATGAAAATCAGTATTTCTTTCTTTAAAGCATATATATATACACTCAGTTGTATATGTATATATAGATATATATATTCATACATGTATACATAAATGCAAGTTTGAACAGGAAAACCATCTTCAGAATGTGTCATGCTTTCTGTCAAAAATACACAAACATCTCAGTAATTTTGAAGCTGAAAATGAGAAAAAGTACCTCTGAGAAAACATGTAAACTGAAAATCTTCTTGATCACACTGTCTTATGCTTACATATAGATGTATATTCCTGAATAATGGTATACAATATAAAATTCAAATACAATTTTTTCTTTCAAACCTCTGTTATTCCGAAAGAAATTGCCCTGTTTCTGAATATTACTAACACCCAGAAACCTGTAGTAAATTGAGAATTTCACTTTCAAATCAGCCTGAATTTGGAAAGAGTAGAAATATATATATAAATCAGTGAACATTGTTTCATACAAAAGAATTAATTAATTCCTCTACTTGTGTTCGTACACTGATAAAATCATGACGTACATGCAATTTTTACATTTTCAAGAGAGTAGCTTGGAGTGAAAACAGAGTCCTTTACCAAATCAGAAAATAATTACTTACAAAAGAGTAGATGCTATCTTAATACTGAACTTACAACTTTTTCTTTTTTTCTTTTCTTTTGTCCAATGTAATTCAAAAGATGTTTTGAAATTCTCATTTAGAATCAATAGAATGCATGAAACATGTATGGAAAATGCACAACTTTCTGCTTTTGCACTTAATTATACTTTACTTTTGGTAACTTCCGGGACAGGATGCCGAAGGTGGATCCACAGAGACGGTAGTTTTACCTTTTCTGAAACTACCATTTGCTTATTTTATTTATGCTTAGCCAAGCACTTGTACCATTGAAATAGATGGATTGTTTTAAAAGCCTAGAAATATATATGTATTTGAGTCTCTGCCACCTCCTGTTGCAAGAAATATGTTTTCTCATGTTAGAAATGCATATAGGCACCAAGCATGCATCGAAAGTTCCCTCCTGTTTTATTGTGTCAGGTTGCTAGGCTCCTTTATGCAGGGTCGGGGATTCCTTCGAGTTAGGAAGGAACCCGGGGAAGTCATGTACTTCGTGGTTGGGCGGAAAAGGCGCCTGAATCACACTCTTGGCCCCAGCTTGCAAGCAGACCGATGGTGTCACGACGGTTGGAGGTTCGGAGTTTTATTTGCCATTGATGTTCTTGTGTATCATTCTGGAATGGCTAGTAAAGCCCATTGGATATGTATATGTATTTGACATTCACTACTGAAACTTGAAATAGAAGTATTGCATGAAAGAGTCTAATGTAGCATTGATATGTAGAATTTTAGTTTTATGACGTAGCATTGAAAAAGATGTATCTATTGGAATTATTGATCCCTTCAGAGTTTGGATGAACATGTTTATATGAAAATTCGAGATATACTTTTACCATGTGCATAATCTTGATAAATTACTATGTTATTATTTACATACATAAAATGCAATTTAATTTTCTTTTATTGAGCTCATTTTGGAAAGTTTTTATGAATGATATTACTTTCTTGAAAACCTTTTTGTGAAACGGATCAAACAATTTAAGATGCTTTTTGATTATAATTTTCCGAGCGCTACACAAACCAACTAATGCAACTAGAGACTTTTGCATTACTTTGGCCAGATTTTTGAAACATATCAAACACTTCTTTATGAAGTGAAGTTGTAAGTTCACACACCTTTAACTTGACTTGGAAACCACATTGACCAAATTTTAACACATAACTAATTGTTTGACTATCTTGTTTGACCTTTCATAAGGATACTTACACATAAAAGTAATAACTCAATAAGTCAATAAACGACTAGGATGTATATGTTTACCTGACTTTGAACACCCATGTTACATTCTCGTAACAACTTGGGACTTGGAGTCTACCACTTGTTCAAGTATTTGCATTCAAACCTTGAGAGTAAACTACTCCTATTTTCATGCACATATGGTTTTAAATGATAACACAATGCCATCAACTCGAGACACTTTGTCTCACATTTAAGTTCTTGACTCCTTAACAAATAAGTAAAATATTATAATATTAATCATTAATAAAATATCACTTCTTAATAATTTAGAATTTTCAATGTTTTTCCTTATGGTTCTATACTCAAGAACACATTAACAATTTTGGTAAAAATAGAATATAAAATATCAACTTGTTTTGTTTGAAAGAATACTATGTTCAAGTGTTTGAAAATTCTTCAACAAATCAATTTTTTAAGTTGACTTTACTCAGTTAACCCAGCTAAGAAAGCATCTAGCTTATCTCTTAATTTCATAAACATATATCATAATTTTTCCTTTACATAATCTTATATATATATATATATATATATCATTGTAAATGAATATATGTATATATATATAACTATAAATATTTATATCACAAACTGGATTTATTCTTTTTTTGAGAAAATGAAATAATTCATTCTATTTAACATAGCAGAAAAATATCCTTCATCTTTGTTGTCCATCTTAGAGTGAAAGAAAGATTGCCTAAATTGTTGGGAATAGGATGTCATTTAATTAAAATCCTAAACATATTTAATGTATTTCCTAAGTCTTTGGAAAGTGTTCCCCAACACTAGGATTAGAAAGAGATTAAATTCGAATGAAATGAACATGTAAATTGACATTTGTGATTATTCCTAAATGATAGGAACATGTGGGGACGTCCAAGAAGAGCTCCTACAAGATAGGAGCACGTGGGGCACCCACATGGAAGGTGGAACCCACCTTGCTTAAGTTAACTATTTGGAGGATTGATAACACTTTAGTAATGCATGTTTAGATCCTACAAGTTAGGGATTGATATTTACATGAGTGGAATTCAATTTAGTTCAGTTCAGTTCAATTCAATTATGGTTTAGTTATCTTCAGTTGCATGTAGTTAGTTTGAGTTGAATGCTAGTTGACTTCAGTTGACTTCAATTGCATGACTAATGACTTCAGTTGCATGACAGATAATAGGTGGATACATTTAGTTAAGTGGGGATGATCAATCATGCATAATGTTTGCATGAATTGGTGGAGAGATATGTTTCAGTTAATTAAGATTGACTTGGACCCACCTTGGGCGCCCAAGTTGGCATCTTTGAGTGAACACCTTTTGCATGAGAAGATATTTACAAGGCTCAGTTAAGTGGGCCCATTCTTGGGCGCCAACTTTGAGGTGATGCTTGCAAGATATTTTATTGACCAACGATCAATTAAGTGTTGAATTTGGGGTGCCTAAATTGAGGAGACTTTGTTTTTTGACTTCATGTTACAGTGTGGAACTCTACTTGCACAATCTAGGAGTGGTTTTTTGTGAGGATTTTTATGCTCTTGTATTTGATAACTCTTATGAGTTTACATGCTCATTAATTGTCTATTTATTGCAGCAATTGCATTAGAGTTAATAAGTAGGTTAGCAGGTTAGCAGGTTGAGCTTGTGCATGTGCGAGGGTTTGAAACATG
Organism: Sequoia sempervirens; assembly: GCA_007258455.2. Taxonomy (NCBI): domain Eukaryota; kingdom Viridiplantae; phylum Streptophyta; class Pinopsida; order Cupressales; family Cupressaceae; genus Sequoia; species Sequoia sempervirens. The sequence goes on from VDFB02256132.1 coordinate 203,412,227, forward strand.
GCATGGGATGCGTGGATACATGCTTGGTCACATGGAATGCATGGGTAGCTTGCACTTTAGAAGTGTATGAGAGTTTATTGCAGGTTATGAAGAAGGATTGTTGAAGGCAAAGGAAGCATATCAATCAAGGATTGATATAGTATTATTGTAATCTTGTTCTAAGGTTAAATAATGCAAGCACTATTGATTCTGGTGGACTTTTTTCTCGAAAGGGTTTCTCCACGTATATGATGTGTCACTTCAATCTTCTTGTCTCATTCTTCTACAATCTTATGTCTCTTTCTACAATTGGTAAAATTGATCTAAACAAATTAATCATACACAAAGAATTGTGACAAAGAATACTTAATTAAATCTAAGGTGTAATAGTTTTACAAGTTTTAAGCTACAATTTCACCTTCATTTTCAACGTAAATCCTAGTTATAAACTTGAAAATTCAAAATAATTTTCTCTATTCTAACTTGTATTATTCTTCAAAATGAATAAATAATCTTCCTCTTTTTAAGACTGAATTTATAAAATGAAAACTATGAGTTTACATAGAAATAATAAATATTAAAACATGTCCAGAGTTACTCTCTCTGCTCTGCACTTAAAGCTCCAAAAATCACAGTCATAGTGAATGGCACAACTTTTCCCAAGAAACTCAGCTTGAAATATTGAAGAAAACACAGACTTTGTTTGAAAAATACCTTCAAAAAATACCAAAAACTAATAGCAACAATGGTCTCTCTGCTCAAAACAGAGTCTAATCTTTGTGTATGATTCGTATACAAGACTCAAACACACAACAACAAAGCTCAAAACATATGAAACTCTGCCTGAACGATGCTACAAATAACCACAACTCTCTGCAATGATACTAACCAATCCTCCTCTTTGTTAATAATCTAATAACAAGGGAATCAAAATAATAAGAAAGCAATTACTCTTTCCTATCGCTGCACAACAGATTGGAAGGAAAACACAGTGCAATCCAAAATGTTAACAATTCAACATTCTCCATCTGCCACCTCACTCCCAAGACCAAAAACTCAGCAATGAAAATACATGCCCAAGTTATTTCTGTCGCTACTCTCCCCAAAACTCCAAAATGCATAATGAATAATGTAAAAATGAAAGTTTGTATGCCTTTCTTAAGCCGTAGTTTCCTTCCAACTCCTTCGTATTAAATTACAAAGAATATATAAGAATATATATTCTAACGTTATGACACTATTATATTGTTAATAGTTTGAATGTTCAATTTATAACCATTCTCTTTTCTTCTTTTTTTTGTGATGAATACAACTAACTTACTCTTGCACATATCTATTTTCTTTCTACGCCTGGGGTGAATTAAATAGGTTATTATTTGATATGTGAGTTAAGAGACCTTATGTGGATGCATCTTGCTAATGTTAGATTGCATTCTATTTATAAAGCCTAGTTGCATTATTGATACTTCGATAACCATTTTTTATGGAATGAATCTTTGTGTTTATTCTTCAGGTCGCTTTTTGTGTTTTCAATTATCTTTTCTATTTCTATACTAGTTTAACTTTCTTTCCTACCTTTTTATTAAAACACACACACATGAAAATGCATATTTATATCATACAAGGAACCTACCCCTCTCAAACATAAAGGAATATCGCTAAACCAATAATTATCTCTCAACCTATTGGAGACTTTGTTGCTACTCATTGGGTGAGTCAAGGTTGTTTTGTAGTGAAGTATTATAGAAAAAAATCATTTACCAACATGCCCCTAACATCATTATTTTGAAAAGAATAATATATGAAACATATATTTTAATGGTGCCTATTTTAAAGAATAAAAGGGTGCATGTGTTTTTTTTTGTCACTTGGTGACATAAAAAAATAATTTTTAAGTTGAATTTTTATTGCACCAATAATGTAATTGAGTATGAATCCTTGTTGTTTGGCTTAAACATGACTTCCAAATATAGGATCTATTTCTTGAGGGTTTATGTTGATTCAAAGCTCATAGTATCTCATATGAAAATCTCATATGCAGCCAATAGTAAAACCCTAAGGATGTACACAAATGTCATGTTTTATGCTATTATATTTTTTGAATATTTTGACATAAAGTGGCTAGACAAAGTTATGAATGTTGCAATTGATACCCTTGTTGTCTTGGATTCAAAATTTGATCCTAACATCCTATTATACGTGTAATTTAGAAGTTCTCAATAGATCAAGCATTCTATATGATATTTATAATTGGATGGTTTTTTATGATGACAATAAAAATTATGAGCTCTTGAACCATTTTAAAAATTATCTCATTGATTGGTACCCCATGATGGCAGATGAAGATGGAAAGGAAATTATCTTTGGCAATGAGATCATCTAGCTCAAAACCAATAGCATCCCAAGAAGGCTTGTGACACTTGAAAGAATGTTTGATAATGTTGATGTCAAGAAAAACAAGGAGAAATATTGTAAGGAAGAAGGATGTTGAAGGTGTAAACTTAGGAACTTAAGCAACTCCTAGAATGATTTACCTTGGTAAAAGGTTGAAACCAGTAGAGAAATAAATATTGATTGCATTACTAAATAATTCTAAGAAAGTATTTGCATGGCCACATGATGAGATAAAGGCTTATAGAGGAATTTGTCATCATACCATTCCCCCGGATCTTAGTAAAAAACCATTCAAGCAAAAGCAAAGATCCATCAACCCTACATTGGACCCTCAAATGAAAAAATATATAATGAAACTAAAATAGGGTGGTAGTATTAAGTCAATTAGGAATTTCAAAATTTTGTTAGCCTTATCCCAATAACAAAGAAGAATAGCTCAACATAAGGTTTTGTATGAATTTATAACATTTGAACATCAAGTCCCTCAAGGTTACATATCCATTATCTAGTATGGATAATTTACTGGAGAAGGTGATAGGATAAAAATTAATTTCAATAATGGATTACTTATTAGGATATAATCAAGTTAGGTTCAAGGAGTTCAAGTAGCAAAATATAGCCTTTACAACCCCATGTGGCACATTTATCCATGTTGGGATGTCATTCAAACTAAATAATACAAGAGCAACATTTCAAAGGACTATGGACATTGCATTTGCTAGATTGATCAATTAAATACCAGTGGTCTACCATCATGACTTGATTACCTACTCCAAATATTTAAATGACCATTACAAACACTTGGATTTGATTTTCCAAAGATGTTTGGAGTATGGGATATCCCTAAATCCTAAAAATTTATATTTGGCATGGAATAAGGAAAGCTACTTGGATATGTAGTATCTAAGAAACAAGTGAGAATTGATCCAAAATGAGTTTAAAAAATTGACCTCATTCCCTAGAAAAAAATAGTTAAGATGGTCTAATTCTTCTTTGGATAGATCAAGTTTATTAGGAATTTTTTTCCCAACTTTACTAAAAAGAAAAAAGTCATCTCCCAATTGCTCATGAAGGTGTCAATGTTTTCAATTCCTAAATTTCACAATTTTTCTAGTTGTTTTCCTTTTACTTATTTTTATACCATTATTGTCCTACCTTATAGGAATATTGATTGACATGATAGCCAATTTATTTATTTAACGTCATTAAGAAATTTTGAATTGAACTACTCCATCATGGAGAAGCATGCCTATGCTCTTGTCAAGGAAGTTGAAAAGTTTAGATCTTATCTCATAGGATCCAAAATCACTACATGTATACCACACATTACTGTAAGGGATATATTTATTCAAAAAGAAGCACCCAAAAAAAGGTGTAGATGAATCAATAATATCTAGGAGTATGGCATGGATGTGATGATTACCAAACTATTTAAACATTATGGACCTACCAAGTTGATGTCTAATAAAAATATCTTCACAAAAGAAAGAGTGTAGACTTGAGTTGTATTTCAGTTCATTCTAATTAAATATCCCACCACAATCCCTTCAAGAGTTTTTTCGATCATATAGAGAGATATCATTTTTTTCCCAAGGAATTCATGAGGGCTACAAGAAGTTACTTGAAACCAACCTCTGCAAAATTTTCATCCAACAAGATTGATATGGAAGCCCAAGAAGTCTCCAACAAGGATATGCTCATGAATGTGATGACCAACTAGACATTGAAGACCAATTACCTCCATGATTTCCACTTCTATTTATAAGTTTTATATTTAAAATAGTTTATGTAGCAACAAAAAATATTCCTCATTTTTACAAGTACATAGTGCATTAGGAAAAACCACCTAGTTTTCCATTGAAGCTAGATGCAAAGAGCAACATGCCCAAAATATATTGAACCAAGAGGAGACTAACAGACTAAAGGACTTGTGCATAGAATATTTTCTTTCATTTCAAAAATACAAAGAATTGGATAATCCCTCCTAGATGCAAGCATGGTCTACCACTAGAATGTCCTCTATCTAATCATAGGCACAGTTGGCCAACCTATCAGCCAAACAAATTCACTTCCTAAAAATATTTTGTATAAAAAAATCCTTCAACAAACTAAGTAGAGAAAGGATCACCTCCAAAACATTTCACAATTTTCAATTCATGGTACTTTTCTTCTGCATAGCATGGATGCAAAGGAAGGAGTCCCCTTCATTATCCACTTTTCCGATATTTTTCTCTATGTAAATTTTTAGTCCTTGATATAATGCCTTGAACTCAACCTCATTGTTTGAGCAAGTCGGGAGATTTTTAGAAATAGCCCATAAAAGGCAACCCATGTTATTCCTAATGATACATCCACTTCCCATGATTCCAAGTTTACCATGTGAAGCCCCATTAAAATTTAGTTTAATTATGTCACTCAATGGGGCTAACCACTTCACTTTAGCTCTCGAATTTGACATCTTTGTGGAATAGCCTTTGGGGAGGGAAATGTTTTTTCATCTATTTTTAATTGATTCATCCCAAAAGGTATACACCTTGGGCTTAGAGGAAATAATTATTTAGTTAAGAAATTCACAAATAGCAATCTCAATCTTTATAATGAATTTTTAGGCCGAGAGAGCATTGTCATTAAAAATTGGTAATTTTATTCCTTCCAAATATGATAGATTACCATAAAGGGACTCACCCTCAAAATACCTCCCTAGGTTGAATTTGATTAGATGTTTGGCTAGCTTCAAAAGAGATTCCATACATTGCTAGAGAGGGGGCCACTCTACTCCAATTCTCCAATTAGTCAATACCAACATTCATAATGATAAGGGTAGCCCAAAGAGGTGATTAGTTATCTCATCACTAGAACAATAACGAGGAAATCGCGAGAAACCTACAAAACCAATACACTTGAGTCTATGACCAGTGAGGATTTAATTATATAGAATTAGCCAAGTGAAGGCGCATACCTTCAAAATGACCTCATTCCCCCAATAGAGGGAAATGGGCCAATCATTCATGATATTTAACTCTTCTTGAATTTTATATCCAAATTTGACAACATATTTACCTGATTTGGCACTAGTCTAAATGACGTTGTCATCATCATTTGTAGGAAGGCCAGTCTTTCTTTTTAAATCCTTTTGATCGTGCCTTTAACCTAATAAGGGATGTGAACCTCATCAAATTCCCATCAAAGGAAAACACCATCCTATTGGATTATATACAACAACCTTATCCCCCAAACATCTTCCTTCATCTCTTGTTATCCAAAAGATTAGGGAAATAATTAAAAGGAGAATCCTTGTTCCATGAATCTGAACAAAATTGAGTTTTGATACCATTTTGGATATTCCATGAGAGGTGATTAGTGATCAATGATCCAGAGGAGAGCATGAATTACTAGATTTGGGAGCCCCCTAGAGGATTTGTAGTCGTGAGAATATGAGCATGGTCATCATAGTCAAAATATTCCAATTAACCAAGGGAATTATTTTTAGATCATTTGAGCCTTCCCATAAGAATCTCTTTAACAAGTTTTTCAAATCATAAGTTTCTCGCCTATTAAGTTGAATGTAGGAAATTACATGGATTGGAATAGCAAAGAATACAACTTGGATCATAAAAAAATCCTAGCAAGAGAGAGTCATCACCCCTTCTAGAGCTTAATTTACATTCTACAACAATTGATTGTGTCATTCTAAACAGTGAAGTGAGCAGATCCCCTTAAAGAGAGGAGCGCTCAGGTTCTTGCCCGAGAGGGACTCAATGTGAAATCCCAAATGATTCACAATCCATCTTTGAATAGGCCTTCGAACATTGAAGAATAAATTTCTTGATTTAACATTATTTATTTTCTTACTAGAGGCCTTTGAATAAGATGTTGAAGTGTTTTCAATTAATTCTACCTCCTTCAAAATTTGTTTTCCATAAAAAATGGTATTTTTTACAAACTATTGATGGGAGATACAGGGGAGACCATGAGCCACCCACACCCTAACCAAAGTACCTTCCATAGCTAACTTAGAGATTGCATGCTCTAGGGCCTCCACCATCAAGACAAAGAGAAAGGGAGAGATCAGATCACCTTGCCTCAATCCATTAGAAGCATCAAAGAAAACACAAGGGAATCCATTAATAATAATTGAATAACGTACCAAGGAGATGCATCTAAAAATTCATGTGAATTATTCATGAAAAAAGCCATATTTTTAGTATTTGCATTAATAAAAGCCAACTAACCTAATCATAAGCCTTACTTATGTCTAGTTTGATAATCGTTCTCTTTTACAAGGAGATAGAAGGGATTAATTCATGAGCAATCTCAATCCCATTTGAAATGGAATGAATAGGAGTGAATCTTCTCTATTTAGGAGCAATGACATTAGGAAGAAAATATTTTAACTAATTAGCCATCACCTTTGAAATACTTTTATATATTGTATTGCACAAAGAGATGGGACATAAATTTGTAAGAGAGGATAAATCAAGATTCTTTGGAATGAGGGTGAGGTTGGTGTTGTTGAAGTATTTAAGAATTTTATTGGACTTCCTAGAATATTCTACGCTCACACAAAAATCACAACCAATCATCTACCAAAAGGATTGGTAGAAGCCAAATAGGAATCCATCAAGTCCCAAATATTTTCATGGGTTTAGTTAAAAACAAAAAAAATCCCTCCAACAAAATTGAATCATAAAGCATGTAATTATCATCTTGAGACACCAAAGGTGAATTTTTTCAAGTAGTAGATTCATGATGTAGGGGTCACAAGCATTGTCCATAGATAGTAGCACATGAAAATGTGCCATAACCTCATTCTAGATATCTTTATCCTTTGGAAGAAGTATACTATCCACATAAGTGATGGCATTGATACACTATTCAAGACTTGTGTCCATACCCATTTGACAAAATCATAACAATGTTACCCTTTCCCCCGCACTTTGAAATATAAAAGTGTAATAAAATACAAAGTATGTGGTAACCCTGGAGAGAACATAAGGGAATTTTGTGTATCTTGCATGGAAATCTCCTATAATTATTCAAACGTAATGCAACTTTTTCCACACAATTTGGGTGGGAAAGCTATTGAATGGTTCTCACATTTACCACCTGGCATTAAAACATTCCAAGAAACTATAGATCAATTTGTAGCTCATTTTTCCTACAATATTGATGTTGAAATCACTGTAGAGGAATTATACACTCTCAAACAAAATAAAGGACAAGCCTTTGCCTCTTTCTTACAAATATGGAGGCACAAGGCAAGCAAGTGCAAATGGTTGATACCTAGAAAACAACTAGTAGGGATCATGGCAGGTAATCTAAATATAGATCTCTCCTTTCAAATACAAATTCAATGTGTATCAACTTTTGAAGAACTTATACCCAAAGATCTAAACATTCAAAGAGCACTCATTGCCAAAGAATTGGTGAAAATTTATAACCAAGCATCTAGTTTCAGTGACAAACCCCACATATGGACCAAAAATAAGAATGTAACTAATGACGGTGTGGTAGATGCAAAATTTGATATAAATGCACCATCTAAATCAAACACACAAAAAAATAACCAATAGAAAGTCCAAAATATCAATCCTTCACGAAAACCACCACCAAGGCCTAACAATGTTCCTTGATGGAAATTCACTCCCTTAGGGGAGACCATTGAAATGATCCTAAATAAATTAATCCAGTCAAAGCACATTGAACTTCTTGAGTTTTGAAATTATCTTGAACCCAAAATAAAACCCTCATGGTATAATGACAAGGACTTTTGCCAATATCATATAACAAAAGGTCACAAGACACAAAATTGTGTTAAGTTAAAACATTTCATCCAAGACCTTATTGATCAAGGAGAAGTAAATGTTGATCAACAAACAAGAAACTTTGAAAACAAAGATCTAGGAATCTATAAAAATCGAATGCTTGATCATGGGAAGGCTAAAGATTCTAGATGGACCACAAGTTATAATAATGTAAACCATACCAATGATAAAATAGTAGGATATGTCATACGACCCATTCTTTACAAGATGAGGAATTGGACATGTATCAAGATACTTTCCTAATGCATGATCAAGATCAATCAACAGTGTCTACCAATGTTCTATATCGAAATGATGGCATTAAATATGTCTCAGATTGCAACATACCTCCTTCATACGACTTCATGATAGGACACATTGAAGAAGTCCCATTAAGAGAAGCTTGTATCATACCATTTGAATCCATTAAGACCATCCAATAATCTTCCATCTATAGTCCACCATCAATCCAAGGTCTATGTCAAGAAAATAATCCTTAGTATGATAAAAGTTGCTCTGAACTAAGTCAAGATCAAGAATCCATATCTCTGAAATACTGCAATGAGCTAAACAATATTTTCCAAAATATTAACGAAAATTGTCGTGAGATGATTCAAGAGGAAGAGTCCACTTCCCCAAAATACTATCATGATCTAATGAGTATTTTCCAATTCATTCATGATTTCACAAAATATGATCATGTTCATACACCAAACACTCTTACATCTACCCATGAGATGCTTACTTCTGATGGATGCATAGATGATCCTCCTCTAGAACAAGATTCTTCTACCCTTTACATCATTACAAATGATCAAGCAATGGAAAAATTCACAGAGATTCATGGTGACATTCCAAAAATTGATCATGAATAATATTCCTACATTGGCTATGAACCAAAAACATCTTTTGAAGAACAATCAAAATCCAGTGTTCCTACTACCATCTTTGAAGGTTCTCAACAAAGCATAGAAGTAACATCATCATGTTCCAAGATAAATCATATTCAGTGGCATTTTGTCAGTGGATGCATTATCAAAGAGAGGGATTATACCTACATGAAAAAAGTATCCTAAAACCAAGGTAGATAGTCAACAATCCTAAGCAACAAGGTATTGGTTATTCAACAATCAAAGAATTTAAACATGTTAGTGATACCTCGATAATACCAGGGGAAACTTTATCTAATGCAAACATCAACATGGAAGTCATGAAGATTCCTTATGATAAAACTACTACTGGCACTTCAACCATCCATGTCATGAATCATCATCCTAGCATATTTTTGCCCACTCATTGGGACCAACAAGAAGAAAACAATTATAAAAGAAAAGAGCATGTCATTGAAGCTAAAGAATCAACAAATCAAAATGGACACATAAAATTCAAATGGATCCCAAAGAAAAATAAAGCAAACAATTCCTATCAAACTCCATTAGTCAAAGAAACTATGGGGTAAAATAGAAAAGAGAATTTCATCCATCAAAGATGTCCACCAATGAAAAAGAAAGCTTCAAGATTGATATACCAAGTATATGAAGAAGTTGGTCCTAATTCTAATTAGAATTCCATATCCACCTTTCACTACTCATCATCCCACGTTTGGAGAATTAAAGATCCTTTATCCAAACTATCGACTCATCCATCTACATCTCATATCTCTCATCACATTCCACAATCTACCTCGAAATCAATGATATCCAAATCTCGCATTGACTGTGTCTTGGCAACAACTCTTTATCATAAGGACTCTAAGGGAACTCTATCATGATGTGTGCATCTAGGTGAGGTTAACTTCAATATTAACGAAGACAATAACATTTAGGGGTTACATTCAAGTGCTTGCATCTTAGAAAAACAACTTTTACAAGCAGGATATCATTGGCACATCATGATAGCAGTACCATGTACATCATCACCACTAGGTGGTTTGACATGATCTTAGCATTCAAAAATCATAAAAACCATAATAAATAAATAAAAAAAAAGGAAAATAGTAAAGAGAAAAATTGTCCTCTAGTGAAAACTACTTCAGTGGTGCTTTAGACAAGTACCATGATGAAAACCTAAAAAATAGACATCATGATTAGAATTGAGCATCTATGTGCACCATTCTAGGTGGAAGCGTCTCATTCCCTCCATAATAAATCCAACTTTTTTCCATCATAATAAATCCATGATCCATCTATCCAAATCCATTTGTGTCCAAATCTACAAATTATCTTGATCTTGAAAAAGGTTCAGAGCATACTTTAAAGTTTCTTGTGGCAAAAATCTTGATATGGTCATTTTTGTTGATCCTATTTATATCCCATGCAGTACCATAGCCTACATATAGCACTATCCAAGCAACCATGCTCTATCCAAACATGATATATCCTATCATAAGATAGTCTTCATAGCATCCTTACTCTCTAGAATTCTTGAGCCAATCTTGAGAATTTGAGCATTTTTGCATCCTTTGCATACCTATCCATCCATCACCCTGATCTATGCATTTGTTCATGGTAGTCCAAACATTGCTAGACACTAGGGGCAGGTACTTGCATCTTGCTTTTGAATAAATCTTGATCCATGTCCTATATCTCACAATGTGATCTTGACATCGTGATCTAGGTACCATCCAAATATATAAAAACATCCAAATATATCAAAATCCAAAAGCACCTAAAAACATCAAAATGCTACTCTAGAGGTGGTCCCATTTATGGTCCTTGTGATGGTCTCCCAACAAAATCACCATCTAATGTACTGGGACCCATGGAACTCCTATGTGAGTAGTTAGGTTATAACCTATGTGTGGGAACAACCATATGGTACAAGGTCCTATAAAAGGTTGAATTGATAACAACCTGTGTATATTGAGCAAGTGAAATAACCTCCCCTTGTGCATGTGTAGCAGCCTCTAGTTGTTGTCTTTGTGTTGTCTCCTGGGATAACTGCAGCTCAACCTATTGTCTTTGAGATGTCTCGGTGTCCCTCTCAGAATGTGCTTGATCCCACTCCTGTCTAAAGGTATCTCACTCATGGCGAGCCTGATCTCGTTTCTATCTGAAGGTATCTTACTCCTAGAAAGCTTGATCTCACTCCTGTTTGAAGGTATATTTCTTGTGGTGAGCCTAATCTTGCTCCTATCTGAAAGTATCTCACTCTTGGCGAGCCTAGTTCCTCTCCTGTAGGGAAACTTGCAGTATTTGATCTAGAACAACTACCACCTGCTATTGTGGTGGCCCCTAAGGTGGACCCTATGGTGTTCCCTATAGTGGGCCATGTCCTAGAACCTACCCCTCAACCTCAACCCTCTATCGTTTTCAACGTTGTCTATAAGACTCATTTTTGCATCTCCTATTGTTGCCTACACCTCTTCTAGTTGGATATGTGAATCGAAAAGGTTTTTGGGTAGAAAACCATGTTTCATAAGTGGGGGTAGTCCCTGGATCAAAAAAACCATCTGAATACACCTAGGGAAGTAGAGCTAAATGGTCAGAATCATCAATGGTTGTTTGACCTGTACCACTAGTGTCCCTCACTTTGTAATCTCCCTGATAGTATGCACAAACGCTACCACATAATCATCCACTGGAGCATCCTATTGCTCCCCAAACTATCTCATCACTTTTTCAGGTAAATATCTCTCTAGGATATGTGATGTGTGGCCTAGTAACCACCAAGTCTATCTGCAATATGGGAGATTTCTATTGTCTTTGACCTAGGCCTCCATTTGTTACCATGTCCTCCATGTGAACTTGGTCATATCACCAATGGCACGGGCCTCCAGTAACTAACTCACCCATGTGGTGATGAATCATCATGCTACCATATTTGTAAACTATGGGCTCTCCATCATCCCACTCTCTATCTCCTACAACAGGACTAAGCACTGCAATGTGCTCCCATGCCCAGATATATGTAGGAGTGTGACACCTGTAGATAATCTAGCACCACCCATGTATACAACTTGCTGCATATCTTTATATAAATGAGCTAAAATGCAGGGTCCCCAAGCATAGACGTAGGCCTCCTCTAAGATCCTCTCCAGGACCCTCCCCATCTAGGATTGAATCTCCTAGATTGTCTACTCGATACTAGTGGTCCCATAATCACTCCAACAATCACAAGGGTAACATCACTAACTCTAATGATATAGCGCCTAAGGTCAATTTTTCCATACTCAAACTCAATCTCTTACACCATCAGAACTCTCATAAGAGCTTGTGTTCCTCTATCTACATCATACACAACTCGCTCCTCATGGATAAGAACTCTCAAGATCCTCCAAACATCCTCAAGAGTAGCAATCACCTCACTTGTAGGTAAATGAAAGGTTGATGTCTTTGATCTCCACCTCTCCACCAAAGCGGTCATAAGAGTGAGAAGTGTCTAAATCTCTTACATGTACGCTACATAGTATAATCCAATTGCACCTATAAAATTAATGTCAATCTCTGTGAAGGTGGTAATCTACTCCAAGACTTGTGATCACCACTCTCGAGATAGGAGAGGACCTAGCGTAGCCTACAAACATAACACTCACAATTTCAATTTCTAAGAATTTTCAAAAACCTAAGTCAAACTACGTAAAAGAACAAAAGCAAGATTGTTTTACAAAAGCATCTCAGTGTCATAAATAAAGGTTTTTCCATTTTGCATTGGCATCATGGTTTTGCAAAAGTTTGCCACTGTCATGAGTAAACAAAAGTGTCACCTTATAACAAAGGCATTAGACTGGAAAATTCAAAGGCATTTCCATATAACAAAGGTGTCATAAAATTTTCAAACCCTAGCACCTATGCAAAGCCCTAACGCCTTTGAAAAAGGTGTCACTCCTAGTAGCAAAGGTGCATCGTCGAGATGCAGAAATGTCACACTAAACTATGACATCTTTGTTCTCCTAGTTCTAGCCTACATTTAGCTATCTAGAAATGTGTAAAAGAAAAAATAAAATTGGTACATACTCAACCACCTAATCCGATTGGTCTCTAGAACTAACAAACTTGATTAGTGCAGTGTACGAATCAAACAACATGTGCCACTGTGTTAGGGTCTCCTCAAGATCTAGAAGCAAAAATCTCTTAAAGGCTCTAAATCTCACGAATGAAAGTGTGCAAATGAGGTTGAAATTCACCCAAATAAATATATATGCCTAGCAAAACCTAGGGTTTTTCCTTGCAACTCACTTTTCCAACCTTGGTCTTCAGTCTAGATCAGTATTGAAGCTTTCTAGGACTTTTTCTTGGTCCTCTTCTCAACAAAACTACTCTTGTAACCTTGTTATGGTCTCAACCCAAAAATTATTTTTTTTGGTCGATCTCTCAAGGGGTCAACACACCAACATTCTTTCATCCATTGGGGTACAATGGGACATTAATTAAAATCAGATTATTTTTTTATTTTTTTTCGAGTAGTATCAGGTCTTTGAAACAACACAACCAGGCCTTGCTTCAAAGAGGGGAAAAATGTAGACACATGAAAATGTCCTGACTATATCACACATCTTGATTTCACTTACTAACACCATTTTCATCATTATCACCTAATTGCTCCATTTAGTTAAATAATGTCCAATTATTTAGTTAAATTCACTTTATTCTCCTATTAGTCAAATAATTAAGGTTATTTGATTAATTCATCATTTTCATACTAATAATCCTTCTTGATTAAATAATTCTTAATTATTTAATTAAAGACCATAATTCTTCCAACTTGCATAATTAAATGATTTTCATAATTGTTTAATTAACTAATTTTACTCCAACTCTCCAACTTGCACAAAGAATATTTCCTTTTCAAATTCAAATTCTTCCCTCCAATTCAGAATATCTCCAACATATTTCTATGAAATAAGGGATATTGTTGAGCTCTCATGGATTATGAACCATTGATTAAATCCTTGATCCATGAGGCATTTGATTAATCCTTGATCCACACTCATCTCTTTGATCTTCTCTCATTCTTGATTAGCATTTTCAATCCTAACTATTGATCAAAATTCCTAAAATCTATAAATACCAAGCCTTTTCAAACATCAATTCATTCACAATCTTCATAGCATCCTTACTCTCTCAAATTCTTGATCCAATCTTAATAAATATGAGAACCTTTTTTATGAATCATCCCTATTGAACCAAGCTTTTGCAAATGGATTATGCATTCAATTGAGCAATCTACATCACAATTGTGCATCAATCCAGAATGATATTGATGGTTTACACTTTCAATTTCTTTAATAGCTTTGAATTATGTTCAATTTCTTAGATTAAAATTTTTGAATGTCTCTGCAAATGAATTTCATTGATTATGGATTTTATTTGATCATTATCTTGTAGATTCTTAATATTTTAGGATCTAATTGATTTAATTCAATTCTTAATTTATCATTTAAGCTTACCATACAATAATTTATCATAACTTTATATGATTAAATATTTTTTATGTCCAATTTCTATTGATACTCTAATGCATTTATGTTTAAATCATCATTCTATGTTTCATTAAACTATTTGCCCCTCTTGTAAACTGTGAATTTGTTACCCATTTGAATAGGAATTGGTCTTAGGAAACAAATGATTCAATCATACTTATAAACAAAAAAAATAATTAAATAATAATTTAAATTTAATTTCCATATCTCTATAGTTCATGATTTAGTTATAAAAAATAAGGAAAGTAATTTCTATGAGCCTTACTAGTAGAAATAATTTATAATTCATGCCCTTGTATCATCATCTTGCATATCATGTGGTGATATTATTATTATCTCTATAAGAGGTATATGTGCAGTTGGTTAGTCTTTAATACAATGAAAAATTTTGGGGTTGAACTTGCCTTAGATACAATTATAAAGATATTTTATTGTTTTACATTTCAACATCTTCAATCCCATTTAGGACCATCTCTAGGAACACCCTCCTGTGTTTAAGTTAAGCCCAAAGTATAGGAGATCTTATTCATTCTCCTTCATTGGCCTTTAACCCTCCATAATCTATGGATTAACCTTGGTTTTACTTTCATGATGGCAGCCCCTAGCCTTGAAAGTGAAATAACATTCTAGAATTTTGGAGCAGTGGTTTCAATACCCAACACTCAATAATATCCTTTTTGGACTATTCATGATGTTATTTACTTTCAACATTCTATGTATGTACTTTAGCGTAGTATATCACTTAATTTCATAAGCTCACTAAAGTGTGGGAAAAATGTAATGTCAAAAATTGTACTCTTACGATTTCACATTACTTTTTGGACTCACTTTTGTGCCCAACTCCTCTAGCATATTTTTGGTTCATTTGGCCTTTGCCTTAGCCTTTTTTTTTCCCATGATGCCATCATCATACCTCTTATGGTCTCTTTTGTGCAAAATATGTTTAGGATGTGTTAGCCTTGTAATTTCCTAGTGTTTGGCCTTTCCAAGAGTTAAAACTATACAAATAATTAACACATAAACGCTCATGCAACACACTAACATCCCACAATATTTTATCGTTCAATAGTTACTTTTTTAGCATTTTACAACCTACTACCTATCTAGGTTAGTGGTAACCACTCTAGAACAAATTCAAGTAGCTCTCTAACCCATAAACTCACTTATTTCCCTCTCATTATCTCACCTTGAATTCCTATCTCATTCTATCAAGCTTTCATAATTTTCAAGCTCTTATTAATAATTTCCAACTTTCTATAGTATTGTTTGGTATTGTTACTCTCATGTGAGCACTCTATCATTGTTTCAACACTCTCCTTAAGGGTTTTAGCAAAATTTTATACCAGCCTTGTCTCCCTTGGATTCTTCAAGCTCTTGAGGTGATATTGTTTTATTTATTATGCTCTTGGCTTCTCATTTATTTCCTTTATTACTATTGATTCCTTTGTTGTTGCACTTGACACCTTGGTATTTCCATCTCCTTTATGTTATTCTCTCTCTCTCTCTCTCTCTCTCTCTCTCATACACACTAGTTTGCACTCCTTGTAGACTTGGGAGTTGTATTTTCTATCTTTGTCAAGTTACTTACACCTTCCTAGACACACTTAGGATAGAAAGTACACACTATTTTATTTCATCTTGGCTACCCATGGAGGTCAAACAATTGAAATAGTGTCTTGATAATTCAGGGAAAGATCCTTAGTGGCCCCAAAATATTATCTCTTTCTTAGCTTACAAGTTTTTATTTGGAGCTATTCATAAAACTAGGGTTTGCACTCTCTTTTCCTTTTCCTCTTTTCATTCTATTTATGATTTCTATAGATTAAATTGGTTTGTTTTATTTCTTACCATACCTGGAGTTGTTTTTATATGTGTTTCTAATTTTGTGTGCAATTGGGTACAAAATTTAAAGAGAGAAACATATTTCTAGTTTCCATAGTTGTGGCAGTTATACAAACAATAGCACATCGTGCAAGCATCTTGATAGTGATCTTTAGTGTTCAAGTCCAAGCTCTTTATTTTCTATTAATTTCATTTTTTGAATTTAGTTTATCATTTATTTATCACTATTGTTTTTAATATGTAAAATATCTATCACATCACACAATATCATCCAACTTTAACTAATGTAATAGAAGTTTATCATAGCTTAAATTTTATGTTACACTTATGAGCCTTATCTGATGTCAATACTTTATCATCACATGTGATTTTACATGTACAAGATACTTATTTATGGTTATATACCTACTATTTAACTTAATGTTATATCTTTGATACACTTCCATGATTTTTATCTGGCCTTTAGGGTCACTTTTCCTATATGTTTCACCTATATTATTGACAATTTTTCTTGATAATCATCACTGGCCTATGTTCTTAAGTGTTTATTTACAAGATTAAACATTTTGTGTGCTTACATGACTATTATTTTGTTTTTGCATGATGCTTATCATTATATCTTTTCACATGGATTATTATGGATCATTTATTCTCTCCTCCAATTCCTTGCACACTATATATGCAACAATTTGGAGGAGAGCATATATTGTCACTAATACTCCTATGATTGAGATCTTGATTACATCGCTACATTGAGTGAAGTATTAATTCATCAATTTTCATACAAGTATCTAATCCTTCTATCTTTTTATACTTTTCATTTTTCCTAAATATTTGAAGCTACTTGTTTATTTTTGTTGTTTTATTTATGTGATAGGAGCTACTCATTGTATGTATTTTTCTATTTTGCAGGTTCCTACAAAGTGCTCATGTGAAGGAGAGAATTATAAGAACTCAAGAATAGTTCATTATTTTACATGAACCAAATATTCTTTTGAAGTGTTTCAATATTTACTTTTCATGTTGGCTAAGAATGTACTTATTCTCTGAAATACATGGTTATGTTATATTTTCATGCACCTCAAAGTGGGAGCAAAATGTAGTGGTGAAATTAACATAATGATGCTAGTTCCCATTTGGTTTTGGGTTCATTTTGATGGAATGCATTTTACGTAATTACCTATTGACAAGTGGTACACTCTTGTTCTAAGTTTGACTCATAATTTGATACCTTTCCCTATCCTTATTATGCTATGCCCCTGCCTATTTAATGTCTATAGTGTTATGAGTAGTCGGCTTGTGGCTACCTTAATTCTTAATTAAGTCATATTATCATTATTAGGTTGTCCTAAGGCTTATATATGGTTATCTAGGTCTACCTGGGTGATATCCTAGGCATAAGTATGGTATATATAGGAGGTATAGGTAGGTTATTATCATCATGTTGACTATTGTGTTCTTATTAAAGAATATTGGAGGTATCTCCCTCGAAGTGGAATATTATTATCAAGTATTTATATCATATTTCATATTATATATTCTATTATGCAAGTTATTTCATTGCAAGTGGTATAAGAGCATATGATCTTGGCATCGTGAACTACAAGGCATTTTTTTCAATTTTGGAGGTCATTTTGTGAAACACTTATATCCCATACTTTGATGAATTTTGGTATGAATTTTAAAGGGTTTTTGAATAAAATATTAAAAAAGATACAATCCATATTTCAAATAAATTGGATTAGAATTGAGCAAGTTATTACAAAATTAGGGTTTCTTCCCAATTTATTTGAAAAGCACATATCTTCCAAATTCTGCTAAATTTTGTCTTAATTTTTAGTGGGTTTTTTAAGATAGAGAGGAACCTATAATAAAAAAATTAGATAAATTGGAGCATAAATAAGTGATTTATTATATAATTATGGTTTCCAATAAATTCACTTTCAAGACTGCAAACACCTAATTTTTGGTATATTTTTTTAGAAAAGTGCAACCTAGGACATGGTAAGTTACAAAAAAAAAAGAGTATTTTGAATTCATTTGTGTAATTTATTGATGTAGTGTAGGAATTTGTATACCTTTACAATTTCACACTATGTTTGGGTCCCTTGATTTATTGGACTTGATTAAGCTTCTAATTGACCAATTTATGCATTCCAAAGCCTTATTTTTACCATTTTTGAAAGGGGAACCAACTTTTACCATTTTTGAAATGGGAACCAACATTAAATAAATGCATTTAATATTTTAATTACCATGGAATATGAGTGTCTTGGAAATTTAGGCCAAGACCCATTCGCCCTTAGTGTTTTAGGACCCATTTTAAAATATGTTTTTGGAGGTCTTCTAATGATCCAAATTCAAATTGTAAGTGTTAGCTTTTGGAATCTAATTTTTGGGAAATTGGATAAACACCTATAAATGCATAGTCTTTTGATCATTTTAAATATAACACTTTATGAGAGCAATTCAAGAGAAAATATTATTGTCAAGAGCATTTAAGAGAAAAATTATCAATCATTTAGAGTAGCAATCAAGATCCTAACATCATGTCCAAGTTTATGTGTGTTCATGTAGTCTTGTAAAGGCTAACATGCATTGTAGATCCTCAAGCATCCAATTATTCAATCATTCAAGAAAATAAAGCAAGAAAGATCCAATTCCTTTGAAAAGATGTGTATGACTTCAGTCCTTCAAGGAAGCCATTGAAGGATGGTGAGTTGTAACAAATGTTCATTCATAATTTCCTTCAATTTTATTATCTTTTATCAAGGTTTAATTACTAAACTGGGGTTTAACCAAGGTAAACCCACAAACAAACAAAACAAAACAAAAATTCCCCCTTTGTGTATGTGCATATTACAGGTCGAAGAAGGATTGAAGAGATCTTGAAGAGCAATTTTGCATTATTGCATTTATTGTCATAATTCTTTCCAAGACACATAAACTAAGTTGCAAAATTTATTTTTGTCACTCTGACAAGTTTGCAAACAAAAATCAACACCTTATATCTAACATAAAAGGACTATAAAAAGTGTTTTCAGAAGCCCTATCAAGGACCCATTCACCCAGGGGTGAACCAGTCCTCTTGCACTACTCAAAATCAACTTTTGGTGACAAGTACATGCTATCAAACCCTTCTCAAATCTACCTACAAAGTGTTGTTACAATTTGTATACATCCAAGAATCTATAATTTGAATCTGAGGTCATAGAGTTCATTTAGTTGCATTGTTTAAAATTATTCTTAATCATTTAATGTCATTAAAGAATCACCAACCCAAGCCTAATTGACTCACCTTTGAGGTTGAAAGTCAATCTCTTAGATTTTTTGCTTTGAATTCTTAATAAAATACTTGGGGAAGATGGAATTTAAATCATATATTCTCCTTTACACCACAAACCGTGGATTCTAGGGGTGGACAGTGCTGACTCTCTTGCTCAATTAGGGTTTTTCACCTAAAGGAGAGAGATAAAACCCAAAATCTAGGTGGTTCACTCAAACTAATGCAACTACAATGAAAATATGCCTAAATTCAATTATCTAAATGCAAAAAATTGATAAATGGATTGATTATTTATGCAAAACCTAAGAAATATGAAGTGTTTGAAAACACAGTGTGATATGCAGAAATGAACTTGAAACATAAACAAATGAAAACAAAACTTAATGAAACTGAATGGAGTGCACCTGGAGATAGAATGTTGATGTTGGAAGGTTCTATAATGTTTCATAAATTATTGTTGATGACCACTGGGACTCATTTGCCAAATATGGCGAATTAGTCCTGCTTCTAGTAAATTCTATTGAAACAGGTTTCAGGGTGCCAGGAACTGAAATCCTCAGAAATCACTTTTTCCAACCTGGTAGTGGGATTTATTCACCACAAATTGTGAATTAGTCCACCTACCAAAATCTACAAATTATGAAGTCAACTCTATGGGTCTAGATCTACACTTGTCTTCTTGTTGGGTTGACGGATTCAAATTTGTAGAAAATAGGTTGAATGATGTCTCCAAGCTTGAATTAGGTCTTTTTTGACTTGAATAGATTTGATGACTTGTAGACCACTTTTCAACACCTATCTCTTTGACAATTTTTCCTACAAGACCTACAAACACACATGCAAAGAGGGGGAAAATGGTTAAGAGTTAGGGGTTTTCCTTGGTCAAACCCCACTTTGGTAATCAAACCCTTGATAAAGAAATGAAATGAAATAAGAAAGGAATGATGAAAAAATAACATGCAAATGTCATGAACTCACCAAACCCTTGTTGTTGAAGTTTGAAGATATGTCAATGTTTGCTCCAAGATGCTTGATTGAATGATGTTATGATGCTTAAGTGAATGCTTGAATGCAAGAATGAGATGATTGAATGGGTGAATGGGGGGGTTAAAATGAATAGAAAAACACTTATTTATACACACTTATGCCCTAATTTCCCAAAAATACAACATCACAGGCCGACCTATGGTCTTAATGAATAAAAACCCAAAAGAAATTTGAAATTATTTTGAATTTTGTGCCAAGAGGGACTCATTCACCACCCATGGTGAATGGGTCCCACTCAAGGCATGCAAGTGGGTGTCAGAGATTAAGTTGTATTTAATGATATTTGTCAAGTTTATATTCAAAAATACACTTAATTAAGGCCTATAAGTGCATAAAGGGGCCAAATAAAGCATAAGAAAGGTGTAATTAGTGGTGACAAGCCTAGAAAAGCATGAAAGTTTGTTACAAGACTTTACAACACTTTAAAATAAGACTTGGTAAGGAATAAAAAGGGAATATTTAGATGAATTATAATAAGAGGAGTCTATAAAAGTGTAGAAATGTGTTACAACACTTCACAACACCTTTACAAGACATCATAAAGTCTTAACAATTTGAATATTCAAGACCTAATGTGAATGTATAAGTTACATTTCAACATTGAATCTAAGCAAAATAGGCCAAGCATCACAAGAAAAAGACCTAAATGACCATGAAAATTTCCAAAGATCCATTTTCTCTATGGTACACACCATAAGAAAATTAGGGTTTTCTCCCTCTCTCTTTTTTCAATTCATTTCATTTTGGTGAACCCAACATTCTTACATCATTGCTTTCTAATTTAGAAGTCTTTCAAACCCTAGATCCATATTTTACATCATTGTGTTTTTCATTCTTCATTTAGGGTTAGATCTTGCATGTTTGCATTATTAAAAACTCATAAAAATCCAAAAATATTGCATGCATTTTGTATTATAGTTTGCATTAGTGTGTGGTTCAGTTATTTAAATTAAATTTTCATTTAAAATTACACTCAAAATTGTCACTTTTATTTACACGTTGTCATATAGTTGCATTTGTATTTCATCAAAAACAATTGGAAAGAACAATCATAGTAAAATCATTTTGCAACTTGAAATAGTAATCATAAACATTAACTTAGACACTCAAATTTTAATTTTTCAGACCCTTGTACAAAGACTCATTTTCCCCCGGGTGACCTTGCCCTTGTATAGGTGCTTCTGCAAATTTTTGCACACATTTTTGTTTTTTTCCCTCAAATTCCGTGTATTTGCAAATCTTTGTTTTGCTTCAAAAATTGCATATTTTGAAGCATTTTTATATCTAGTTCATTTGGAAAGAGAAAGTACATTATTTACAAAAAAAAATTACATTGAAAAGTCATTATTTTCAAGTCTCTACATCTCAAATCAGTCAATTATCATATTTCAGATCTAAAAGTTGCATTAAAATTTGTTTAATAATCTTTTACATTCTTGCATACTTACATTTCACAATTAAATACGAATACATTTTTGCACAAGTTAGTAGATAGAAGCATGTTTTCTTTTCAAGCATATAGTTTTCATAAGGTACCACACAACTTATATGATTGTAATCTCTCTACTCATGAGCATAACCTAAGGAAAATAAATGAAATCATTAACAAACATGTTAATCACCCTCCTAATATATCTTCCACTTGTGAGAATTTTATAGTGCAAGCAATGCAACCATGGGTAATCATGCCAATCATAATTATTCTTCTCCTAATACCTTTCCTCCTTGTGAAGAAGGTATCTTGGTAGTAGAAGACCAAATCATCGAATGCCATGAAAATATTGTTTGGACTTCTCCTAAAACTACTTGGAAAGATATTATGGCACAAGAAGACGAGATCATTAACACGTTTCTTAATATCACTTTTCCTAGTCTTCTTCCATCTCCAAATATCCTTCCCATTTTTTAAGATGATTTGATACAAGAAGATAATCATGACAATGATACCTTTCTTCCTAATAACAAAGAGACTTTGGTGTTAGAAGATCCAATCATTGAGTTTCATGAGAATGTTATTTGTCTCCCTCCCCCCACCTCTCCTACTTGGGAGGATATTGTTGGCAAAGAGGATGAAACCATTGATACAAAGCATGCCTTCTTAAATAAAGATGATAAGGTCACCTTAGATATTTTAAAACCTAAAAAACATGATCCTCTTGAAAATGTACACCATCTATTACATCAATCCAAAACTGGGCATGATTTTTGCACACTTTTACATGCAAGTTTAATTAAATTACCACCTATACCTGAATAAGAAACCAAGAAGCAAAGAGAATCACATGGACCTTATCTTTCATATCATAGAATATTTGGACACCATACAAATTATTGTCATGATTTAAAGAGAATTTCAAGATAACTTGACCATATTATAGACTAACAATTGTTTACTTCTTTACTTCTTGCCATGTGATAGTTGTAGAATTATAACATGCTCACTATCACATGTAATGAAATTTGTACATAATTATCTTTTATGTTGCAAGGATTTATCTTGGCTCATCTTTGTCCTACACTTGGGGGCAAGGGTTAGGTAGCCTTGTCCTAGGTGTATTTCTTATTGATATCCCTATCCATCTCCTTGAAATGTTAGTGTACTGAGTACACTAACATTTTAAGGGGGGTATATAGTCCCATGTTTATTGTTTGCATGGTTTCTTCTTAGTGATGATATTATACATCTCCTAGGAAGTGTGACCTTATCAATCAAAATGTGGTCTTCTTAATTCATGTGATGTGTCTTCTTTTGTGGTGATATTAGGCTCAATGTTCCATAAGAGCGTGATATTTTCTTGGCAT
This sequence comes from Sequoia sempervirens, assembly GCA_007258455.2. NCBI lineage: Eukaryota > Viridiplantae > Streptophyta > Pinopsida > Cupressales > Cupressaceae > Sequoia > Sequoia sempervirens. Next base: position 203,435,802 of record VDFB02256132.1, read on the forward strand.
ACGATATTCCTCTTGGTGGTAATGCTATGGCTTGCATTCCCTAAGGTGTGAAACTTTTATTCCTCGACTAGTTCTCTCTTGGTGGTTATATCAAGTATGATGTTCCCTAAGGTATGATCTCTTATGAATTAAATAATTCCCCTTTGATTGTTGTTACCATTTGTTTGCACCCCGCGAGGTGAATTTTATTTGCACCCCCTGAGGTGAATTTTGTTTGCACCCCCTAAGGTGAGTTTTATTTACACCCCTGAGGTGAACCTGGCATTTTTTATTCACTTTGTTCATGAGTGTTGAACCTAGTGTAGCATTGGCATATTTTATGGACAAATAGCATAGGCATGCTAGTCCATCCTTTTTTCTTTGGGACTCACCTAGTGTATATCAGATTGTACTAGCCCTTGTGAATATATTTTATGGACAAACAACATAGGCTTGATCCATCACTTTTCTTTTTGCATTAATTTTGGCATTGGATGTTGGTGTATCTTATTTTGTTGCTATACACATGTATGCGTTCTTTTTTCCTATGTTGGATTTTCCATGAGATCATAGATCTTAGGGGCTTGATCACTCTCCTTGATTATTTGTCATCTTATCTCTCTAATAGTTGTATAATTGGACCTATCTTGACATATATTTCTCTACTTTAGTGTGAGTCTGAGTGTAAGTTCATACTCTCACTAAAGTGGGGGATAAATGTAGTGTACGAAATTGTATACCTTTACAATTTCACACTATATTTGGGTCTTTTAATTTATTAGACTTAATTAAGCTTCTAATTTACCAAATTATGCATTCTAAAGCCTTATTTTTAACATTTTTTGAAAGGGGAACAAACATTAAATACATGCATTTAATATTTTAATTGCTATGGAATATGAGTGTCCTAGAAATTTAGGCTAGGACCCCTAGGTGAATGAGCCCCCTTTATGTGCTAGGACCCATTTTAAAATATGTTTTTGGCGATCTTTTAACGATCCAAACTTAAATTGCAATTTTCCGCTTTTGGAATCTAATTTTTGGGAAATTGGATAAACACCTATAAATAAATAGTCTTTTTATCATTTGAAATCTAAAATTTTATGAAGCAAAATTCTAACACACTTTATGAGAGAAATTCAAGAGAAAATATTATTGTCAAGAGCATTCAAGAGCAACATTATCAGTCATTTAGAGAAGCAATCAAGATCGTAACATCATGTTCAAGTTTATGTGTGTTCAGTTCGTCTTGTGAAGGCTAACATGCATTGTAGATCCTAAAGCATCCAAGCATCCAAGCATCCAAGTATTCAAGCATTCAAGCATTCAAGCATTCAAGCATTCAAGAAAATCAAGCAAGCAAGATCCAATTCCTTTGAAGAGATGTGTATGACTTCACCCCTTCAAGGAAGCCATTGAAGGGTGGTGAGTTGTAACAAGTGTTCATTCATCATTTCCTTCCCTTTTATTATCTTTTGTAGTATAGGAAAATATACTCTTTTACATTTTCACACTATGTTTGGGTCCCTTAATTAATTTGAATTAATTAAGCTTCTAATTACCTAAATTATGCATTCCTAAGCCTTATTATTCCTATTTTCTAAAAGTGAAATTGGCATTAGACAAATGCTAACATTATTTTAAACACCTTGGAAATTGAGTGTCTTGGATTTAGGTCCTAGGACCCATTCGCCCAAGGGAGAATGAGTCCTCAAGTTCCAAGACCCAATTTTTAATATATTTTTGGTGGAATTTTAGTGATTCAAATTCAAGTTTCAAAATGTCAGCTTGTGGAATCTAATTTTTGAGAAATTAGATAAACACCTATAAACGTAGTTATTTTATCAATTCAAACCTAGAGAGAAATAAGAGTGCACTTTATGCAAGCATTCCTAGAGAAAATATTATTGTCAAGAGCATTAAAGAGAATTTATCAAGCATCTACAATAGTAATCAAGATCATATCATCATGTCAAAGTTATGTGTGTTCATATTATATTTTGAAGCTAACATTGTGATGTAGGTTTCAAGCATTCAAGCAATAATTCAAGTATCAAATCAAGCTATCATTCAAGCCAATTCATGTAAGATCTGATCCTTAGAGAGATGTGTTGGACTTCAGTCATTTAAGGGAAACCATTGAAGATTTGGTGAGTTGTGACATAGATTTGTTCATTCATCAATCCCTGCCATTTATCATTATCTTTCATTATCAAGGTTTAATTACCAAATCGGGGTTTAACCAAGAAAAACCCCTATTCACCAAAAACAAACAATTTTTCCCTCTCTTTGTGTTTGCAAATTTGCAGGTGAAGAAGGATTAGAAGTTGGATCAAAAGTGAAATTTTGTGAAGTTGTCATCAAATTTGTTAAAACATGGAAACTCATTTGTAGAATTTATTTCTGACTTTCTAATAGTGGAATCTAGAGGAATCGGGAGTGTAGATCTAGGATTAGAGGACTATGAAATTAGATTTTGAAACCCTATGTGGAGGCCCATTTTCCCTAGGGAAAATGTCCTAACAAGACACTCATCAACCATTTTTGGAGCCTAGTACATGTCATTCTTCCCTTCTCATATGTACCTGTAGGTTGTTGTTTTTGCTTGTACTATCCTTTATTTTAGCATTTCAAGTTTCACATCACATGATTGAGTTCATTAGGTATTTTATTTTTATATCCCCAAAGTGCATTTCAGTTATATTTGTCATAAAGGAAATAGTAGATCCCCTAATAGGGTTGACTCACTTAAGGGTTGAAAGTCAATCCAACCTTTGGGAGATCTCTTTTCCTAATAAAACTAGAAGAAAGATAAGTGAATCATACATTGCAACACATGCATACATTCCTCAACCAAATTCACCTTCTATTTTTCTTTGTTTTATTTTTGTGAATCTGACATTCTTACATTATAAACTTTCTGATTGAGAGATCTTTCAAACCCTAGATCTAGGATTTTGTATTAGCTTGCATTGCATCTCATTAGTGTTTTTCAATCATTTGCATTAAAAAATTTAAACAATATTACATCTAGAAAGTTGTCATTTTGCTTGTTGTTTGTCACAAAATTGCACTTGCATTTCATCATATAATTTTTTGGAAATTTGTAATTAAAAGTGTTTGTTTAAAACCTGAATTAGAAACCTTGAGTATCAATTCAAAAACTTATAATTTAATTTTTTCAACCCCTATGCAAGGACACATTCACTCTAGGGAAATTCTATCCTTATACAAGTCATTTTTTGAATTTCTAAGCATTATTTTTTCTTTGTCTAATTTACATCTTGTTGTTTTCATATCTTAGTTTCAATTTATGGAATTATAGTTTTCTAAAATTAGTTGCATTCAAATTAATTGGTCAAAACAAGTGCATAGTTCAAACATAAAATTTGCATTTAAAAGATATCATTTTTAGGTTCTTGCATTTTACAGTCAGTCAATTATCATTTCAAATCTGAAACTTTGCATTAAAATTCATTATGGAGATGTGTTTTGGTAAGATATGGATGGCCTTAAGATCCTTGGTTGATGTTTCAGGTTGTACATTTGGATATGATCCTAATGAAATTGATAACACTCATCAATCTTCACGTCCTAATGAATCTCCCCATGAGTTGGACATTTTAGGTCAAGATGAAGATAACATGTAATAATTCATACAAGAATCCATACACAACCTTGAAAATAATACATCCTTTTATTTGTCCATGCAAACACATCCTATCAACCCATCACTTGATATGTTCAACCTTTTGAATCCTAAAATTGAAACACAAAACAAGCCTCAACTATTATTCATGAAAGACCTTGTTAACAAGGATAATAGTGATACTCTTCTATCCTATGCTCACCGAGTCACTAATACACCCATCAACTTAGAAGAGAGTTAAGGTCAAGGTTTCTAAATATTAAGCAACCAAGTATGTGACATAACTAATGAACATGGAATCCATCAATGGCTAGAACAACAAACATCAAAAGACACCAAGAGACTAGGATATCAAGGATCTCCTCCTCCCACTACCTCTCCTAATGGGAAGGGTATTCTCTTTCATAAGATCATTTCACAACACCACTTAAGGCCTCATGAGCATGATCAAGTAACCTTAGATCCTCCACCTCAACAAGTTGCCTAATCATTTAAGAAATCCAAGCCCTACAAACTTAAGAAGCTAAAATTTCCTTGTCCAATGTCTAAAAATGAAAGAGCCTTACACACACTCCTTAACCAAGGAAACATAACATTACTGCCTATCAAATAGTTTAAAAATGGAAAAAATATAGCACATGTCTTATTGCGCATATCATCAAAATTTTGATCATATTACTGATGAGTGTCATGATTTGAAGGGGATCCTTGATGAATTTGATATCATTGATATAGTTCCTTAGCATGCACACACTTTGCTCCTTTCCATGTGATAGTTGTAGATTCATAACATGCTCACTATTACATGTATTTCATTTCATACAAATTATTTCTATATTGAAAGGAGCACATTCTCATCACCTATATTAGCTCATCCTTATCCTACATTTGGGGGGCAAAGGGTTAGATAGCCTTGTCCTAGTACAAAACTCATTGTTGCCCCTTTGGCTAGCTATCCACCTTCTGCATACAATGAACAGTTCCTTAGCATGCACACACTTTTCTCCTTTCCATGTGATACTTGTAGATTCATAGCATGCTCACTATTACATGTATTACATTTCATACAAATTATTTCTATATTACAAGGAGCACATTCTCATCACCTATCTTAGCTCATCATTATCCTACATTTGTGGGGAAGGGGGTTAGATAGCCTTGTCCTAATACAACACTCATTTTTGCCCCTTTGGCTATCTATCCACCTTCCACATACAATGAATAAGATTGGGATGTAGACAACTTGCTTTAGGTTGGCTCATATGTGTCATACTAACTTTATATCTTATTTTTATGCTCTTTGTGTGATTGCATGTGTGTAATGTGATCCCACATACTCTGTCACTCAAGGCATGTCTTTATGTTTGTTAGCCTACTTTGGATGACCCTTGTCACTCTATTGGTGCAAAGATACAAAGGAAGCGAATTTGTCATGACATTCTTCTATTTATATCTTCATTCTTCTATCTGTCATAACCATTATCTTTTCATTTTTCTTATGTTTTCTTTTGGGGATGATGCAAAGCATCGAGACATTTAGGTCTCTTCCATATTGACCCAAAAGGATTATCCTTTGTTTTCACTCTCTATGTGTCATTATTCCTTTGTGCTCGTTGTTCCATGAGTTATTTGGGGAATGATGATAATTTTGAGCTCGATTATATCATTGTAGCAAAGACATATGCTAACTCCAAATCTGTGAATTCCTTATGTGTTATCTTAGGATTGCATATGGGGGGAAATCTCCTTTTCATGACGCAAATTCATTTGGAAACATATATTTGGCATAGGGATTTCCAAATAAGCTCTCATGTATCTTTTATCTATTGGCTTTTATCATGTCTACTTTAAAGTAATTGCTCACAACATGGTTTTTAGCAATTTCTTTAAAGTGGGAGGCATTATGCCTCTCGCTTGTTGCTTGCTTGATGTTATGACCTCTTGTTCAAAGTGTGGTATTCTTATCTTCATGTGATGCGTCTTCTTGTTGGTTACATTGGGATTGATGTCCTTCAAGAGTGTGACCTTTCTTAACATATAAAATTTCTCTTATTTTTAATGCTATGGCTTGCATTCCCTAAGGTGTGAATCTTTTGTATTTCGACTAGTCCTCTCTTGATGGTGATATCGAGCATGATGTTCCCTAAAGTGAGACATTTCATGAACTAAGAAAAACCCCTTTGACTATCTTAAACCAAAACTTTTGGCCGCTAAGCATAACACAACTTGCTTTGTGGTGCCTTTGTTTCATGAGTGTCTAGCATAACACAACTTGTTAGCCTTGTGATGGTCATATGTGGCACCTTATCAAATTTATCATGGAGTATAACTTTTGGTATGGTTGACGTATGGGATCCCATAGACCTTACATGGCTTTCCCATCACCACTTGTTTTGTGGGTACACACCTAGTGTATATCAAACTGCACTAGACCTTGGGTGTTTCTTACTTGTTTGGGCTCATTTAGTGTATATTGGACTGCACTTGTGAGTGTGTTTTCATGGCCACCTTGCATAACACAACTTGCTTGCATGTGGTGCCATGAGAGCATGTTTGATGGACTTGGCATAACACAACTTTCTAGTTCATCTTTTTCTTTGCATTAATTTTGACATTGTATGATGTTGTATCTTGTGTTGCTGCTACATTTGTATGTCTCTTTGTGAATTTGTTGGTTTTCCATGGGATTTTTTTATCCTAGGTGCTTGATCATCCTCCTTGATCTTTGTTATCACATCTTTCTCCCAATTGTATAATTGGACCTCTATTAACTTATTTATCTACTTTAGTGTGAGTTTGAGCGCAGGGCTCATACTCTCACTAAAGTGGGGGCTAAATGTAGTGTAGGAAAATGCACTCCTTTACATTTTCACACTATGTTTGGGTCCCTTAATTATTTGGGCTTAATTAAGTTTCTAATGACCTAAATTATACATTCCTAAGCCTTATTATTCCTATTTTCCAAAAGGGAAACCGACATTAAACAAATGCTAACATTATTATAAACACCTTGAAAATTGAGTTCCTAGATTTAGGTCTCAAGACCCATTCGCCCTTGGGTGAATGGGTCCTCCTTAAGTGCCAAGACCTAATTTTTAATATGTTTTTGGCACATTTTAAAGATTCAAATTCAAGTTTCAAATGTCAGCTTGTGAAATCTAGTTTTTGGGAAATTAGACAAACACCTATAAAAATAGTTATTTTATCAATTCAAAACTAGAGAGAAACAAAACAATTTATGCAAACATTCCTAGAGAAAATATTATTATCAAGAGCATTGAAGAGAAGATTTATCAAGCATCTACAACAATCAAGATCATATCATCATGTCAAAGTTATGTGTGTTCATATTATGTTTTGGAGCTAACATTGTGATTTAGGTTTCAAGAATTCAAGCAAGCATTCAAGTGTCAAATCAAGCCATCATTCAAGACAATTCATGTAAGATCCAATCCTTAGAGACATGTGTTGGAATTTATTCCTCTAAGGGAAACCATTGAAGGTTTGGTGAGTTGTGACATAGATTTGTTCGTTCATCAATCCTTGTCATTTATCATTATCTTTCATTATCAAGGTTTAATTACCAAACTGAGGTTTGAATGAGGAAAACCACTATTCACCAAAAATAAACAAATTTTCCCTCTCTTTGTGTTTGCAGATTTGTAGGTGAAGAAGGATTAAAAGTTGGATCAAAAGTGCAATTTTTCAAAGTTGTCAAAGTTGTCATCAAAGTTTTCAAGCCATGGAAATTCATTTGCAAAATTTATTTATGACTTTCCAACAGTGGAATTTGAAGGAATTGAGAGTGTAGATCTAGGGTCAAAGGACTATGAAATAAAATTTTGAAACCCTATGTAGAGACCCATTCACCCTATGGCGAATCTATCCCAACAAGACACTCATCAACTACTTTTGGATCTTGGTACATGTCATTCTTCCCTTCTCATATTTTCCTGTAGCTTGTTTATTCTGTTTGTGCTATCCTTTATTTCAACATTTCAAGTTTCACATCACATAAATGAGTTTATTATGTATTTTATTTTTATCTCCCCAAAGTGCATTTCAATCATATTTGTCATTTTTTGTCACAAATGAAATGGTAGATCCCCTAATAGGGTTGACTCACTTAAGTGTTGAAAGTCAATCCTACCTTTGGGAGATCTCTTTTCCTAATGAAATTAGAAGAAAGATAGGTGAAACATACATTACAACACATGTATACATTCCCCAACCAAATTCACCTTCTATTGTTCTTTGTTTCATCTTTTATCAAGTTTAATTACCAAACTGGGCTTTTACCAAGGCTAACCCCCAAACAAACAAATTTTTTTTTTTTACCTCATTGTGTATGTGCAGGTTACAGGTTGAAGAAGGATTGAAGAGATATTGAAGAGAAATTTTGAATTCTTGCATTTTTTTCATCATTCTTGCCAAGACACAAAAACTAAGTTGCAAAATTTATTTTCATCACTCTGACAAGTTTGCAAGCATAAATCAACATCTCAAATTTAACATCAAAGGATTGTAAAAGGTGTTTTCAAAAGCCCTATCAAGGACCCATTCCCCTAGGGGCGAACCATTCCTACATTACTTAGAATCAACTTTTGGTGGTAGGTACATGCTATCAGACCCTTCTCAGATCTGCATGAAAAGTGTTGCTACAATTTGTACACATTCAACAATTTATAATTTTCATCTTAGGTCATATAGTTCATTTAGTTGCATTGTTTAAAATTATTCCTAATCATTTTTTGTCATTAAAGAATCACCAACCAAGGCCTGATTGACTCACCTTTGAGGTTGAAAGTCAATCTCTTAGCTTTGTTGGTTTGCATTCTTAATGAAATGCTTGTGGAAGAGGGACTTTAAATCATAAATTCTCCTTTACACCATAAGGAAATTAGGGTTTTCTCCCTCTCTCTTTTTTCCTTTCATTTCAATTAAAAAATTGTCTTTCTAGAACTTCTTCACAAAAAAAAGTAGTCATAGAAAAGAAGAAAAGGAAAAAGAACAAGAAGTAGAACAAGAAAAAGAGCAAGACAAAGAACACAAGAAATAACAAGACAAAGAGCAAGACAAAGAGAAAGAACAAGAACAAGAGCAAGAATCAGAAGTAGAAGAAGTGGAAGGTAATGTATAGGAGTGAATTTGTACCCCTCTTACAAATTCCCCTTTTACACCCTCCACCTTAGAAAAATTAAATTCGACCAAGTAATTCCATGTCCTCATTTCGTACCCCATCCACTCGGTGCTTGTTTTTAGTGTCGGTGGGGGAATTTTTGTCAAGGATGAGTGTGGTGCACAGATGTCTACGCGGTGCGCTACTATCTTGACAAGATTCCTACCTATAAAATTTGTAGAGGCATTACATTCTCCATTGGCAACGAAACATAACACCCTTGCACCTTCCTATCGACCTTTGAATGATTCTTTCCCTCCTAATTGCCCTTCAAATGGCTATCTTTCTCATTCAATCCATCTTCTTGGCAATTCTTGATCTTCTACACACAATTTCGCTCTCACTCCATACTCTTGCAACCTCAAGATACTTGTTGCACTATTATCATCACAACATCCTACACATTCTACCACAAAATCTACAGCTTGGTGTCTAGTGAGACTACTTTTGGCATTGTTGTGGGTGCACCGACTCTAGCATTGTTATGGGCTTGCATTCCTCTCTCATTGGCCTTGAGTGCCTTTGGTCAAGGGTGGTAACGCTTTTTTATTACTTTGTTGTTGGATTTGAGTAGCTTAGTGTCGCTTGTAGTATTTGATTTTATTTCCATTCTTGCATCATTTTCTTTATCATACTTCTATCTCTCTATCTATTTGGTTGTTCATGGAGGTGGAAACACCAAAGTGATGGTTTGACTGCAACAAACCCCTATACAACCCCAAAAATTTTCCTCTCTTGGTTGTGTGTAGGTACACGTTCGTGTGGAGCTTGCTGGCAAACTAGACTCCTCATGAGTTAATCCTCATCACCTTTATTTCTTGTCACTTCTATATTGTCTTTCCAATTATTTTGCTTATTTTGTTAGTTATCATCTTAGTTAGTACTTTAAAATTATTTTGCTAAGCCATTAGTAGGTTTTTGTACCTTTTACTATCCCTTCATACTCTCTAGCCATACGGACACCAACGCCCTTGTGAGACACCAACACGTCGTGCTCTTGTCCCTGACCTGTGTTGTTGTCCTCTAGCAGACAACTATTTGAGGTACAGTTCGGGTTCTGGAAACCTACTCATTTAGCCCCATCAAAACTCTCAAGTTTGTAGAGTGACAAAAGTGCTTGAGAGTGCTCTTCATTCTCTATTCTTGACATTAAACACTTGCGCAGTTGAGATAGATTAGGGCAGCCTTCCACTCTCAGATCTCCAAGACCTAGAGCCTTGGTGTGGTTGGTCCCCCTCCTCTACATTTTTGTGAACTCGGCGTGAACCATTTTGGTTTTGTTTAGTAGTGTTGAAAGACCCTTTCCTTGTATCCTAGGAGTGTTGTGGGTGTGAGTGTTGTGAGGTTCTTAGCCTTGCAACCCAACCTATGACCCCTAGTGGCATAGTTGGAAGGTTCCCTAAGCGTTGTGGAATGAAACCTTAGGTGGGTCACCGTTTAACCCTTGGGGGCTCTTGTGAAAGTTTTGTTTAGCGTCTGAAGAAATGGCCTCCTTTTTACATCTGCCCATCCCATTTGTGCAACCTGTGAGTGGATCTCCTGACATAACTTTCACCTCACATGACTTTCCAATGAATCATAACATAGAACCATCTCCCTTATACATCCCCACACAAATCAATGGAAACACCGTAATGGGTGTCATCGTTGACCCTATGTGTCGGGTGAATGTCATCACCGAGGAGATTTTGCTAATTAATATTTTACACAAAGATGGGTATGATGGATCTAGGAGCACTATTCGTGCACACGATGGGATTTCCATCCCTCACATCGGTTGCATCACCTTGTCAATCTTAGTTGGACCTAGATCCATGAATGCACTTTTTAACATAATCCCAGGGTCTGAGCTCTTTAGAATGAAACTAGGTATCGCCTGGTTGGTCACTATGAATGTAGTTCTCTAGATAGTTCATAAGTGCGTGAAGTTTTCCCATGAGGGTACGATGCACATAGCATGTGATACTAGCTATAAGCCACTAATTGCATGTAGGGGTTACTCACTGGATCACTTTTGGCCTGTGCTCATTGGTCATCTTCCTCCTAGGACGAACCTCTTGTACCAAACCCATGTGAGGTACAAGAGTGGGGGAATAATGCCTAAGGTGAGATACCCTCCTTCTCCCTATGCTATCTTGCATAGAGCTTTCTTGAAAGTAGACATTGAGGCCGCTTGGCTCGGAGAAGGGAGGAAGAGAAGTGCACTCAGGTTTCTTCCTCCTCTTCCACTGTTTCACCTCTCGCTTCTTCTTGCCTTGTTGTGACACCATCGTCTTCTGCTCCTAGGAATTTGCTAGAGAATTTGATGGTGCTCACTTGCCAAAAACCCAAGCCAGCTCCCCCTGCTGTCATTCCATCATCCTCTCAACCTATCCCTCCTATTCACATCTAGGAGTCTCTCACTCCAATGGAAACAACTACGATGGATACTCTGATGGTCAAACAAGAGTCTTCCATCTCGTCTTAGCCTCTGGCCTCTAGCTCCAAGACTCACATAAACTACCTTGTGCATGAGCGCAAGTGTCAAAGAAAGGATTTGGCCATTGAGTAGGTCACCCTATAGAAGATGGAAGAGGATTCAATAGTTCTTGCTTCGACACCTTCTGTTGTGTCCTCCTCTCCCATCCTCTCTGCTTCAATTCCTTCAACTTCAGTCTTACTTCCAACTCCCACCGCGAGCATAAACAATCCTCACCCAAAGAGGGTGCAGGTGTTTATTGCTCCTTTGATTGAGCCGCCCCTTCTAATGTCCCTTCAGGACATCCCGTTGTTCTCAAAGCACGTGGACATGCCAAACACCTCAGTGGTGTTTGTTGTGATTTTCTTCTCCACCTTCGTGCCTTATGCTTCATCTATGGGGATCTTGCATCCCCTGATGAAGCGAAAGATGAAGGACAACCCTACTAGCAATGGGGATCAGAACAACGGTTTACCTTCTTTAGAGGGTGGTTTCACATTAGCTTGTGTCGTCCTAGTGACGGAAGAAGCCTCAATGTCCTCGGAGTTCATCACTACTCCCGAGTCATTTAGTGAGCCTAGTAGTGGATCTTGGGTGCTGCCTCCCTTGCCCATTGAGTTAACACATGACACTCTTGTGAAGTGCATGTTTAATTCTATGGATGAGGTCTCGACCCTATCAATGATTTTCACAAAGTTGCTAACTTTCACCCCACAGGAAGTGAGTGGAGAAGACCTCGAGGGGCCTTCTTCCTTGGCTCTTTTTGTAGGGGGGTTGGAGGGTTCCCCCTTGATATTTTTCCCTTGTAGGATCATCCGCCTTCTCTATACAATGATCTAGATTGGGAGAACAATGGCCTCTTGGTTGATGAGGACTAGGGGGCGCCTCTTCTTTATCTATAGAGTAGATTATTTGTGTGTTTGTGTTCCCCCGTTCTTGCGTTATATGTTCTTGGATGACCCTTGTCACCCTTGTAGGTGCTTGGATACACAAGTGTTTGTGTCGTAAAACTTCTTCTATTTGTCACATCATTCTTCCTCTGTTGTGTATTGCTTTCCAACAATTAGGGACGATGCAAAATGTTGGGGGCATTTAGGCTTCCCTTCCATGTTGACCCAATTTTTATGTTTATTTTGTCTTCACGTACTTTCTTCATATGGTTTGATATAGTAGGGGGTTGATGACAATTCATTTATATACTATTATATCTATTTATCTATATTTATGAGCAGCTCTAATCCAAAAATATTAGATTGCCCTGTCCCTTGTTTGTGATGCTATTGTCTTTTCTTGCATTTTTTTTCTCTTCTTTTGCTTGCTTCATGATGTTGTGGCGCTCGTGTGTTGTCCCTTGTGTGTGTGACAACATTACCATGGCTACATCTCGCTATGTTCTGCAGGCGACAACATCAAATTTTCATTCTTTTTTTTCTCTCTTTAGGATGTCACATGACCCTTGTGTTTGGCATGCACCATCCTAAGGGGGGGCTATCATGTCACTTTGGTTTTCAAAAAATGCACTCGGTGGCCAACAAATCTTTTCTTGAAAATTCCTTCAAACTATCTTTCAAAAATTGCATTCCTCAATAAGGACCCTTAGTGGAATATTTTTCCTTCATCATGGGTTCGTAAAGAAATAATTTGAAACACCTTCCTCCGAGGAGGAAGCACCTTCTCCTGCAAGTAAAGTTCTGACCTTCCCCTTGTGAGGGCGTCTTCTTTCTTTCGAATTCCTTGATGAAGTGAATGTCTTTCAAAAGGATTCCTTGATGTTGAATTGATTTGTGAAAAATACTCTCTTTCACTTTCAAACTACGCATTTCTTGAGTGGACCCCTTTTGTTTTGAAGGGTTCCCGAGGGACCCCTTTGAAAGCTCTTCCTTCAAATTTTGATTGTCTATGTGACTTTCCGCTTGCTTTCCGGAATGGCTATTTTTTGTTTTCTAACATGTTGCTTTACAAGTGTCCTTGTGAAGCTTCTTTTCAATTCAACTCTGCGGAGTCCCTCACATTAGGCTTCCTTCAAGAGAGAGTACCTGGGGGCACCTTCTTTGTAGGTCCGAGGACCTGTGAAGCACTTGCATCCTACGAGATTTTTTCATTGTTGGTCCCCAGGCCTTTAGTGCACTTTGTTCGAACCTCCTCAGGAGAGAGTACCTATGGATTTATTTGCTTTCCCTACACTTTCGAGCTCCATAGATTGTGGTTTGCTTCCTTGATGGTTCAGGTACACGTTTCTAAACTCCTTTGATCTACTTTACCGAACACTCATTGGTACTTATGTTCGCTAAAGTGGGGGCAAAATGTATAGGAGTGAATTTGCACCCCTCTTGTAAATTTCCCTTTTACACCCTCCACCTTAGAAAAATAAAATCTGACCAAGTAATTCCATGTCCTCATTTCGTACTGCATCCACTTGGTGCTTGTTTTTAGTGTCGGTGGGAGAATTTTTTTTGGGGACATGCACGCAACGTGTAGACGTATGTGCGACGTGTTGCTGTCCTAACATGATTCATGCCCCTAAAATCTACAAAGGTGTTATGTTCTCCATTGTCAACGAAACGTAACGCCCTTGCACCTTCTTTCCGACCTTTGAACGACTCTTTCCCTCCTAATTGGCCTTCAAATGGCTATCTTTCTCATTTAATCCCTCTTCTTGGAAATTCTTGATCTTCTACACACAATTTCGTTCTCACTCCATACTTTTGCAACCTCAAGCTACTTGTTGCACTATTGGCATCACAAATCCAAGATCAAATCCTACACATTCTACCACATAAGTTGCAGCTTGGTGTCTAGTGAGATTTCTTTTGGCATTGTTGCGGCTGTGTTAACTCTACCATTGTTGTGGGATTGCATTCCTCTCTCATTGGCCTTGAGTACCTTTGGTTGAGGGTGGTAACACATTTGTATTACTTTGTTGTTGGATTTGAGTAGCTTATTGTCACTTGTATTGTTTGGTTTTATGTCCACTCCACCATCATTTTCTTTATCATACTTCTATCTCTCTATCTGGTTGTCCGTGGAGGTGGAAACACCAAAGCGGGGGTTTGACTATGGCAAACCCCTATACAACCCCAACATTTTTCCTCTCTTGGTTGTGTGTAGGTACACGTTTGTGTGGAGCTTGCTGGAAAACTAGACTCCTCATGAGTTAATCCTCATCACCTTCGTTTCTTGTCACTTCTATATTGTCTTTCTAGTTATTTTGCTTATTTTGTTAATTATCGTCTTAGTTAGTACTTTAAACTTTGTTTGCTAAGCCGTTAGTAGGTTTTTGTACCTTTTACTATCCTTTCATACTTTCTGGTCATATGAATGCCAATGCCCCTCTAAGACACCATCGCATCACACTATCGTCCCTAACCCGCATTGCTATCCTCTGGGAAAGAGCTATCCGAGGTATAGTTTGGGTTCCAAAAACCTGCTCATTTAGCTCCATTGAAACTCTTGGGTTAGTAGAGTGACAAAAACACTTGAGAGTGCTCTTTATTCTCTATCCTTGACATTAAAAACCTATGTGGTTGAGGTAGATTAGGGTAGCCTTCCATTCTCAACTCTCCATGACCTGGAGCCTTGGTGTGGTTGGCCCCCCTCCTCTACAAGTAAAAAGGAGATGAAGAAAAATATTTTTTTTGCATTAAGGATAATGCTTTTGTAATGAGGACAAATTCCTCTACCCCTATAGTGTGTATAGTGTTATAAGTAGTCAGCTTGTAGCTACTTAACTCTTAATAAGTCATATGATCATTATCATATCGTTATTTAGGTCGGCCTAAGGCTTATATAGGGTTATCTAAGTCGACCTGGGTGATATCCTAGGCTAAGTATGGTATATATAGGAGGTATAGGTAGGTTATTATCATCATGTTGAGTATTGTGTTCTTATTGAAGAATATTGGAGATATCCCCCTCGAAGTGGATTAGGAGGTTGCCCCCTCAAAGCGACATATTATTATCAATTATTTATATCATATTTCATATAGTTTTCAAAAGGCAGCAATCATTTCAAAAGGTTGTGTCTTTTCTAATGAATGTCTCTTTTCAAAATGATACATCTTCTCAATTTGATCTCTTTTCCCGTCTAGTTCACTTTTGCTCCACTCAAGCTTGACTTAATTCAATCCCAAGGCACATGGGATTGAACCTCAAATTCAAATTCTAGATTTTTTGCCCCTTTTTCACTATTGTGAATCGACTTGACACATGCATTTGTGCAAATTATAGCCATGTTTTGATATTTAAAGACATTCATTTGTGCTATTAATTCATATGTGAATATACATGTTGGATAATAGAAAAACAAGGAGCAAGTATCTTAGGAACATTTGGATTTGGAGCTTCAAAGGAACCCAACACATCATAAGATTCATATAGGCCATTTGCATGTCTATGCATACTGTCTTCAATCATTCACTTCGAGTTGTAAAACCTTTATGTATAAGGGGTTGACTTAAGAGAACTTGACCCTAGTGATTTGATAATCTCCTTTAAAGTGTGTATAACCATTGCCTTGATAGGTTCAAACACAAGGAAGGTGAAGACAAACAAAGTTTTGAGCACACATTCTGTTAGTTCATTTACTCATCAAGATAAGGTCGAGATACTTAGATTCAAACTCAAAGGACTCGGGTGTGAATCCCAATGAACTCTAAACCTATACATAACCCAAAACATCTCCCAAACTAAGACCATCGATTTTTATGTCTATAATGAATGATTCCAAAATAATATCAATAATAATTCTTTGCTGGTATTTCAAAACTAAATGCAACTACCCTCCTAACCAACCAAGCTCCTAACTAAATATAAAATAATTGTATACTTATTTGTTTATGTAAAAAGGAACATTATTCCCTCACAATTTGCTCAATGCCTAACTGAATACAGGTTTAATATCTCATATTGGCGTGAAGAAGACTACTCAAGGTGAACATTTTAAAAGACGACATAGACATCAACCCAATTAGACAAGATGGGATTCCTGATTTTATCCGATGCTCAAACATTAGCTATAGAGAACCCCATAAAAAATAAAATACTAAAATCCTCAGAAAAGTCAACTGCAGGGCCCCAATATGGAGTTTCCTGATTCAATCTTCAATGGTGCTGTTAAAATTGTATTATATAACTGCTGTGCTGGAAGGTATCACATGCTAATCATATCCATAACCAGGAAAATGTCAAAGAGATGGGGGGAAAAAGTGGTTCTTTCCATCCTCTTTTGTTAGGGTTCAAACCCTTATAAAATAACAATAAACCCCATTGCTAATTAGAAATAAAGATTGGCATCCACTGCAAGTTACAACTGAAGAACATTTACTAAGATTTGCACCCAAAACTCCATACACACTACCATAGTGGATAGACAAGAGGAACTTTACTATTCATAATGGTGGTCAATCCTGTGAACAGGAAAATGCCTTCAACTCCAAATTTTATTGGCTACAAAAATTGTTTATGAGTCACTTGGTCAAATCATGATTTGGGAGGTTAAAAAATTATGGGCTTAGATTCTCGCCAACCATAGAAAACGAGAGGCGTTTTGGACAAGACATGACTTGGTCAGCCTGACCAGAGAAGGCTTTGGTGACCTAGACACCTAGCCTTGGGCATGGATTTTCAGTATTTGGGACTTTCAGAATTGTTTCATGATTGTGCTCTGTGATTATTTTTTCCTCTGGGAATTTTCCCTTTTTCTGCAAAGCTAGGATTTGATGCAATATTCGGTGGCAGTTACATGCGATACGCATATCATATAAACTGGAGGCTGCGAGCTGTATCCTTGATATGTTAACTGCTCGGTAGCAGCAAGAGAAGCTTTTTAAGATGTGTATGGATGGTCTGAACTGCTTCCACATTGTCTATTCCAAGGTCAGCTCACTTTTCTGGAGCCTGCAAAATTTTGATTCTGTTAGAAGGGTATTTTATAAAATAAAAGTTAAATATATCTCACCTTTTGGGGATGTTTTTGAGTTTCTTTTTCTTTTGAAAGTTTTTTGTAAATTTGTAAACTCGGAACTGGTACTTGGGTATTTGAAAATTTGCTATTGCCAAGACCGGTTGATATAAAAAATTGGGTTTTCAATGTTGGGTAAGTGAAATTTCCTTTTACTCTGAGATGGGTTTTTGTTTTTGACTAGAGAGGCAATTTAGATTGCCGTTTCAAATATTATGAAATTGTCAGTGCGGATGTTTGAAAAATCTTAAATTTCTGTTGTTGCCTGCAACATATATGTCTGGTGTCTCTGTATGTGTGTACGCAGTGTCTTCAATTCTTTTTCCAGCAGAAAACAGTGGACTTAGTTGATTCATCTGTTTATTGAATGCTTCTGCAACTTTTTAGGCGTGTGTATACACAGTATCTTTACTTTCTTTTGCCCACATCAAACAGCGGAGTTAGTTGATTCATCTATTTATTGAATGCTTCTGCAATTTTTGAGGCTTAATAATGAAACAATCAAATGGGCTTATTGGATTCTATTGTATATTCTGATATGTTGCACATATATTTGTATCTCTTTACACTTCTTCTATAAGCTTCATGTGTTCATCTTTCTTTGACGTGTAGTTGCTTTCTAGGGCTACTGTCTTAATTGCACAAGTGCACAAATTATCATAAATACTGTAGCTTTAAAATATAAGAGCAGAGGTCATTGTAGTTTAAAGCAGCTCCTTTTTTTGGCAAAGAAAGTGACCTAAATTTGTTGAAAAGCAATAGATGGATTTATTCTTGTATGATCTTGTTGAACTTTTAAGTTCTATTAAACAATGGGCATATATTGTACTTGAGTTTGAGGATTGTTTCAATATTGCATTTATCTGGCTTTCACAAATCTTTGAAGAGGTTTTTCCTGTATCTTATCATTGATAGGATTACAAGAGATCCTTTAAATCAGAACATGGTTTAATTATTCTGAACATATTTTTTTCTGTATGGCTCTTTGCAGTAAGTCTTACTTAGTCTTCGATGTCACTTTATTTGCATAGTGGATATCTTTCAATCCAAACTGAGGCCTGTCTCTTCTTTCTAATCTGGAGGTCATATGTATTTGTCCTAATTTTAGTGATCAGTGCATTGTTTGTTAAGATTCGGGATGCTGTGTGCAAGAATCTTATGAACTGTTCACCGAATGCATTATTTCATATGCTTGGTAATAGTTGTACACCAGTGTATGATGTATAATTAGCTGGAAGCGAAGGAGAACTTTTTTGGTCTTGAAAGTTGTGTGTACCCTTTCATTTGTGGAATGGTAGTTCAATCTCAGGATGTGCCCCGTTACTGGCATTAGGTTGTAAAAGAAAAAAAAGAATTAGAGTTAACAAAAGAAATTGCTTGCATAGAAAAATTAGTTCAATTTATACAAATTGAATTAAATATTATTCCTCTTCATTATTTTGGAAACTTTTAAACTCATTCGTAGTTCCTTCTTATACAAGAGGTTGAAAATTATTGTTCAGAAACATTTGGTTATTTTGCACTTTAATTCATTATCTATTTGTTTTTGATTCTTGAGCTTAGAATCTTAGATATATGCAGTAATTGTTTTTGGGCTTTTGCTTGTTTCTATTGTTCCTAAGATTGTTTATTTCTGTGTAGATGGTAGCTGGAGGGAATTCTTCTTCCAGTTCTGGGAAAGGGAAGAGCCACCTTAGTTCCAATAAAATTGTTTATGGATTCAGTCTAGTTAAAGGAAAAGCTAGTCATCCCATGGAGGATTACCATGTTGCAGAATTCACTCAAATAAAAGGCCATGAATTGGGCTTATTTGCTATCTTTGATGGACATTTGGGTGACAGTGTGCCTTCATACCTGCAGAAGAATTTATTTCAAAATATTCTTAGTGAGGCAAGTGATTAAATTTCTAACTAAAGGAACATTGAAAGATGTTGGAGAGAAGCTATTTTTGTGTATAATCTGGTTTTGATTGCTAGTCAATTTTGCAGGATAATGTTCCATCCTGTTTGTTAGGAACATGTCTTGAACCATTCTCATCTTTTAATTTCACTCTAATGTAGGGTTTTAACATATAATTTTCAAATTGCAATCTGAATATTCCCTTGATTTAGGCCTGGGATGTTGTTTCTTAATGGAGATATTGGTGCTGGGTCTGATGTATTTTTGTCTGCATTTATATAATCTAAGAATGAAGAGGACTTTCTTATGCACTCTGGTTGATAATATTTTTTTCCAGAGTGAATGAGGCTAGGGTCAATTGCCTCTGATTAGGTTATGTTTTGTTCCAGGAAGAATTCTGGGTTCACCCCTCTAGGGCCATAATGAAGGCCTATGATAAGACAGATAAGGCCATTCTTAGACACACTCCCGACTTTGCTCGAGGAGGTTCCACTGCTGTCACAGTCATCTTGATAGATGGCACAAAACTTTTGGTTGCAAATGTTGGTGACTCTAGAGCAGTTGTGTGCCAAAGAGGAAGAGCTATTCAGCTCTCCACTGATCATGAGCCTAGTACTGAACGTGTAAGCATTGAAAATACTGGCGGCTTCGTCTCAAATTTTCCAGGTGGTTAGTTTATTTGTATGGAATTTTTTTCTTGAATACTGGTATTTGGGTGTTGGAAGGTTCAATCTTTTATAAAAAGTTGGTCTTAATTCAATCCTATGTAATTAAACTTCCAAAAAGTGTATGCTTGGTAATTCTAAGCTTTATCTGAAACAAATGCAACATTGCTACTTGAAATGCAACCTTATGAATAATCATTGTTGTTGCAGGGGACGTTCCAAGAGTGAATGGTCAACTTGCAGTTTCTCGAGCTTTTGGAGATAGGAGTCTTAAGTCACATCTACGGTCAGATCCTGACGTGAGAGAAAGGGACATTGATTCAGAAACAGAGTTTCTAATTCTTGCCAGTGATGGTTTATGGAAGGTCAATTCTCTTAGTTTATAATATTCTATCGTAGTGTTGGAAACTGTATCAAGAGCTTCAAATAGTTGTTCTCTGATTTGTAACATAATATTCATTTTATATAGGTAATGAATAATCAGGAGGCTGCCAATTTTGTTAGCAAAATCAAGGATCCACAAATAGCAGCAAAGCAATTAACTTCAGAAGCCTTGAAACGAGAAAGCAAGGATGATATATCTTGTATTGTAGTGCAGTTCAGATGATTGCTTCATCAGCTTGGCTAAGAATACACGTGTTTTCAGCAACTTCAGATCTTAATTTTAATCTAGGTGTTCTATAAATTGCGATTGCTTGTTTGTGGCAAGTGCAATCATGCCCAGTGGATGAAATTAATGTTGCTGAGTTACATTAATGTCATGGCATTGATCCCAGTTTAATGAAATCAAGTATAAAAGGCCTTGGAAACTGTAGTTAAATTGGTATTTTCTGTATTATAATAGCTTCTGCTCAAGACATTTGTATAAAATATGAAATTTTCTGAATTGTAAAAATATCCCTACAAAACCCAGTGTTTTCTGCAATCCAGGTTGAGAGGGGCTCATATATTTTGGCAAATTTTCATGAATGTGGTATTGCACATCTTTGTAACAAGTGGTGACCTTCTGTTTTATCAATGTTTATATTCTAATGATTTTTTCAATGGATGTCGTGGTGTTCTATCTGTTAAGGAAATTTGTCAGGTTATTCCATCAGCTAAACATGCTGGTATCGGACTTAAATTTGAATGTTGTTTGTCTGAGCCATGTAATTTATTCTTGGATTTCACTTTACACCACCAAGGGTCAAACCAAAAACCTTACAGCCAAAACAAATAACCACAGTGAGATCTGAATGCCAAAGATTTCCAATATATGCGCATAGTATATTACAGTCTTCATTCTGCTTGAGTTTTAGATTGATTCATAGCTCACATTTTTTCATTGTGTAAAGCTAGTTCAAGGCTTAAATACTTAGTAGTTTATGCAAGGGGAGTAGCTGTTTTAGGTTTAAGCTTACTGGAACTTCTATAAAAAAAATTCAATGGCTTTTTTCCTTGTTTGGTGAATCGCTGCTAAGGGGCAGCACCCGAATTGAACCCGCGTCTCAACCCAAGCAAACCGATGGTGTTGAAATCCGACTTTAAGCTTTCGCTCCACCAGTGTGAGTTGAGGCGAGACTCATCCCCCGTGGGATTTGAATCTTAGACAACCCAACTGCTGCCCTTGCAACTTAACTGTTGCACTGCGGGGTCAACCCCAATTCAATGGCTTTTTTTAAACAAGTCTCCACAATTTTGATTTTTGAAAATTTTAAAACCCAATAATCTCAAGGAATATCTAGTATATTTTAACTATTTAATACTGTAGATTTACCCCATGCTTACATCTCAAACTTCATTTTGACCTAATTTTTTTAAAAAAATAGATGTTTAGCCATGGTTTGCAGGATGCTCAGTTCTTTGGCACAGTATGGCATAATAGGTTTCCTTCTTACCTACTTTTATGTAAAAGCAATTATTTTCATCAAACAAGGAAAATTATTAACATACCCTTAAATGTCAACAATGGCCAATGCAGATTCAGGACTACTAAGTTGTGTCAGTAAGGATTGCTAAGTCATTGATCATAAGAGTCAATGGTTAACTCTGGTCGATTGAGGAAGCCCTTTGCGATGGTGTTGCAAGCAAGCAAGTAAAAAATATATGCTTGCTCTATGCATGGTTTAATTTGTATGGATGGTATGGAAAGCTGCTTCTCTATTTAAAATCTCTGCAATTGAATATAGGTGAGGGGCATGCATGTAGATGCTGGAATTTAAATTAGTTCTTTAGGTTTGTTTATGGCTTTCTTTGCATATGAGGTAAGTTGGGATCTAATTTTGACATTGTTGGACTTTGGTTCTATTACAAATATAGTATCCAAGTTTTAGCAGGACAAGAACAATTTGAAAAAGGAGAAAAACATTTGATAATACTCCTAATTTGTAAAACTTCATATAAAGTAGCACTTGCAATTTTACGATGACACCGATAGAAAATTCAAGGGAATGTTAAAAAAAATTAGGAGGAATTTAAGGAATGTTTAGAAGATTAGGAGAAATTGAAGGAATAGGAGGAATTAGGGTGATGAATACCTAGAAAGCCAATTTCAACAACTGATTTGAATTATTTACATTCCTCACCTAAAACATCAAGACAGTTCATGAAATATACAAATAGAGTGGTTGTTGTAATTGAATTGTCTAAAGTAGCTCAAATAACTCTTGTACACGATGGTGTATAGAAAAGATATATAGTGAGTTGTGGTGGTAACAATAGTAGTTGGAACGGCCAACTTAGAAAATAAGGGCATTAAGTTGCCACGTGCTCTACACCTTCATTTCTGACATTGTAAATATATTGTGCTTTTATTTGCCACTGCATCTCCTCTATATTGAAGCACTCTCCATCACCACACCTAGCTACTATGTCATTCCTCTGGCTGTAATGTCACTTCTCTTTTCTACTAAAGGGGTCAAAGCATTCATCACACTTGGCATTCAATGTACTCCAGTACTCCATAAATATTAGCAGTGTGATTTAAGAATGGATCAATTGATCAAGCACTACCAATTACAAGATCTACATACCATATAGGATGATCCATGCTATTACCATGCTGGTGTTTAGGCAGGAGTTATTGCTGTTCCATCTACTCTCTACTGATCACATGGGGGCTGAGGGCTAGTACCACTTGGTGCTACAGCTTATAGTTCTAGTTAGCAAGTCCACTATTTTAAAGGTTCCTTTTCCTAAGATCTTTTTAGTAGCCACGGTATCATCTGTAGACATTTAAAATTTATTTCTGCATTTTAATTTAACATCTCTATATTTCCAACTTCCCTTTTCTAATTAATTAAACAAATCATTTTATTTGATTATTTAGATTTTGTTTCTTTCATCATTAGTTAATTAAATGAATGTTTATTTAATTATTTAAGCTAAAATGCATTCCCCTCTTTTAATTAAATGAATGTTTATTTAATTATTTAAACTAAAACGCATTCCCCTCTTTTCATCTCATTTAAAAATAAATAAAAACTCATCTCCACCTCACCACAAGAGGCCAAAAATTTACCTTTTACATCTTAACCCTTTATTCAAGTTAAAGTACTCTTGGACATCCACATGATTCAATCTTTCTCATCCACTTGCACTCAACCCAAGTTTCCACTTGTTTGTATCTCATCTCTACATGTACATTAAGATAATTCTAACCATTCATTCACTTGATTTCATCTGATTGCTCCACCTGCATCCATCTAATCCCTTCCTCACATGCCAATTCATCCTAGCCATCCAATCCATGATATAATCTCAACCATTTACAATCATCTCCAAAAATCCATCTAATCCCTTCCTCACATGCCAATTCATCCTAGCCATCCATTCCATGATATAATCTCAACCATTTACAATCATCTCCAAAAACTACCATTTAAGGACATTTTATACACCACGTATAGAAGTTCAAGTATATGCCACCAAATTAGGAAATCTCTCAAGCGAGCAATTGATATTCCACTCAAATCTCTCCCTCTCTCACCTTACCTTGAGCACATCCAAAGCATCAAAGGGCTTAGGAGGGTGAGACATATGTTTTTTTTCTTCATTGATTTATGTTATTTTTGCTCAATTAGAGGTGTAGGTTAGATTTAGTATTGGGGTTTATTTTGTGCTCATTTTCCATATTTTTATGCTAGATTTTACTTCTCACATTCAAGGACACTCAATGAGACCCTTTTTTAATATAATATTTTTTTTTTGTAATTTTTTTTTGCATTCTTGTATGTGTTCCTTAGAACATTATTTTTGCTTCATGAATCAATGTTACTAAAATATTAAATGTAATATTAATGGCCATCTTAGCTTTAGTTAGTCTTTAGTTAGCTTTGGTTAGTTTTTAGTAACTTTAGTTATGCTCTAGTTGTTTTCGTATCCTTCAGTTTTCTACTTTAGTTAGCTTTAGTTAACAATTGTTTCTATTTAGAAACATCGTCTTGTAAATTTCTTTATAAGAAGCTTTCATCTTCTTTTGTAAACACACAATTATGAATATCAATTATCTTTTCATGGTATTAGAGCTCATGCTCGAACTTGATTGGTTTTAGAAATTTCTTAGATGTGTTTTTTTTGCCGATTTAAAAAAAAAAATTGAAGTTTTGTGAGCCTATTTTGTTGAAAATTGAAGTTTTTTTTTGGAGATTTTATGATTCCATTTTGCTGTTTGGCGCGATCCTATCTTCTCTAGTTTTGCAGATCTACATTATTTCTGGGTGATGTTCATTGAAGATCATGGGCGTCTTGTTCTCTTTTCATGGCAAATTGTGACGGGTTCTTGTTCATGGCTGCTGGGCATTTTCTTTTATTGGTTGTGTTTACCTAAAAATCGTGGAGTTTTTCTCTAGATTTTTGGAAGATTTTTGGGTTGTTGATTGAAGTATGTGCTTGCGCCAGTTTGTGAAAGGGTATTTTCAGATTTACTAGGCATCTTCATCAGTGTTTATGTGTTTTTGGGCGATTTTGCAAAAATCGTGTTTTCATGGTAGCCTGAAGGTTTATTTTTTGAGCTAGTTTTGACAAAAAAATTCTGGGAAAAATAAAAATTTCTACAAAGATTTTTTCGAAATTTTTTCGAAATTTTTTAATTAAGTGTTGTTTTATGAAGATTTTTTTTCTATCTAAAAAATCGTGGGTTGCTGCTAGGGTTTGCAGACCAGTTTTTTGGGTGATTTTTTCTCAACAAAAAATTGTGCACTTGAATATTTTAAAGAGTTTTTGAAAAAAAATCTATAAAATTTTTGCAATTCAGAAGTCTTTTGAGGATTTTTTCTAAAAAATCTTACTTTTTCAGAGTTTTTGAAAGTTTTTTCTAAAAAATCTTACAATTCGAGAGTTGTGCTAGCTGATTGTCTAGAGTTTGTGGCAACTGATCACAACTTTACCTCATTTTTTGAGCTTTTGGAAAATGGGAGGGATGGTTGTTTTGACCAACATAATGTTGAAAAGTACATAGAGGTTCAATGGGAAAAGTTATACTACCTAGAAGCAGAGGAAGCTCACAGTTTTTGAGTGTCGGTGTCTAGAAGTAGAGGAAGCTCACAGTTTTTGAGTGTTAGTGTCTAGATTTGTTTGTTCTATAGGAAATGACCAATCGCAAGGTGGTTATGCTTCTCCAGTTATCAATCACCAATGATTGTTTCCAGAAGAATATGGGTAGAGTAAGTTTATGTTTGTATGATGACCATTAAGGGAGGGTATTAAAATATTAGATGTAATAGTAATGTTCATCATAGCTTTAGTTAGTCTTTAGTTAGCTTTGGTTAGCTTTTAGTAACTTTAGTTATTTTAGTATCTTTCAGTTTTTAATTTTAGTTAGCTTTAGTTAATGATTGTTTCTTTTTAGAAACATCATCTTGTAAATTTCTTTATAAGGAGCTTTCATCTCCTTTTGTAAACACACAATTTTGAATATCAATTATCTTTTCATGTTATCAGAGCTCAAGTTCGAACCTAATTAGTTTTAGAAATTTCTTAGATGTGTTTTTTTTCACCGATTTTAAAAAAAAAAATTGAAGTTTTGTGAGCCTATTTTGTTGAAAATTGAAACTTTTTTTTGGAGATTTTGTGATTCCAGTTTGTTGTTTGGCACAATCCTATCTTCTCCGGTTGTTTAGATCTGCATTATTTTTGGGTGATGTTTGTTGAAGATCGTGGGAAACTTGTTCTCTTTTTATGGAAAATTGTGACAAGTTCTGG
Organism: Sequoia sempervirens; assembly: GCA_007258455.2. Taxonomy (NCBI): domain Eukaryota; kingdom Viridiplantae; phylum Streptophyta; class Pinopsida; order Cupressales; family Cupressaceae; genus Sequoia; species Sequoia sempervirens. Next base: position 203,461,770 of record VDFB02256132.1, read on the forward strand.
TTCGTGGTTGTTGGGCATTTTCTTTTCTTGGTTGTATTTACCTAAAAATCGTGGAGTTTTTCTCCAGATTTTTGGGTTGTTGATTAAGTCTGTGCTTGCGCCAGTTTGTGAAAGGGTATTTTCAAATTTACTAGGCATCTTCATCAGTGTTTCTTTGTTTTTGGGTGATTTTGCAAAAATCGTGTTTTCATGGTACCCTGAAGGTTTATTTTTTGAGCCAGTTTTGACAGAATTTTTCAAGGAAAAATAAAAAATTTCTACAAAGAGTTTTTTGAATTTTTCTCTAAAAAAATTTACTAAGTGTTGTTTTATGAAGAGTTTTTTGACGATTTTTTTCTATCTAAAAAATCATGGGTTGCTGTTAGGGTTTGTAGACTAGTTTTTTGGGTATTTTTTCTCAACAAAAAATCATGCACTTGAAGATTTTAAAGAGTTTTTGAAAAAATATCTATAAAAATTTTGTAGTTCAAAAGTTTTTTGAGGAATTTTTCTAAAAAAATCTTACTTTTTTCAGAGCTTTCGAAGGTTTTTCTGAAAAATCTTATAGTTTGAGAGTTGTGCCAGCTAATTATCTAGAGTTTGAGCAAGTTGATCACAACTTTACCTCATTTTTTGAGCTTTTGGAAAATGGGAGGGGTGGTTGCTTTGACCAATGTCATGTTGTAAAGTATGCAAAGGTTAAATGGGAAAATTTATACTACCTAGAAGTAGAGGAAGCTCACAAATTTTGAGTGTCGGTGTCTAGATTTGTTTGTTCTGTGAGAAAGGACCAGTAATCGCAAGTCGGTTATGCTTCTCTAGTTATCAATCACCAATTATATGTTTCTAGAAGAATATGGATAGACTAAGTTTATGTTTGTACGATGACCATTAAGGGAGGGTATTAAAATATTAAATGTAATATTAATGGTCATCTTAGCTTTAGTTAGTCTTTAGTTAGCTTTGGTTAGTTTTGAGTAACTTTAGTTATGCTTTAGTTGTTTTAGTATCTTTCAGTTTTATGCTTTAATTAGCATTAGTTAACGATTGTTTCTTTTTAGAAACATTGTCTTGTAAATTTCTTTATAAGGAGCTTTCGTCTCCTTTTGTAAACACACAATTATGAATATCAATTATCTTTTCAAATGTTTCCATCCAATAATCAACATTTTCTCTCAATAGTTAATGTTTACTATTTTTAAGTTTGTAGGCTTCTAGATTAATGTTTCTACTCAAGTTCTAGACATTTGTGCCTCATCTTTAGCATTTATGCCATCTTTCAATGTTTCCACTTTTTGGTCTTACAAGGAGTTTTTAACCTATTTTCTTGTAGGTGTTTACCATCTCAATTAATTTTTGCAAGGTTACTTGTCTTCACTTTTGATTTTCTAGGGGTTTGTTAGCTAGTACCTCATTGGTGCATTTCTTAGCTAGGATTTATAAGGTTCTTACTTTCTAATCATGGTTCTTGCACAATGTTATAGCCAACTAGTTTGTTGTAGATTTTATGTCACTAACCAATGGTTTGTAGATTAGTTTTCTAAATAGGTATTGCAAGGTTTGTTTTTTATTTCCTTCTAATTCCGGTTTTGTAGAATAGTGGTTTCTCTACGTTGTTGTGTAGTGTTTATGTTTTGTCTTTGATATTTCCACCAAATCATCAATGTTTTCACTTTCATAACGCTATCTTATAGATTGTTGTTTCTACTCTATTTAGCAACATTTATGTCCAATCTAGTGGAAAGGACCCAATAGTTGAGCATGTTTCAATAGTTGTAATAGCATTTGTTGATTTAATGCCCAATATTTTTAACAATATTGAACCAATAGTTGTGACTATAAAGTTGTTAGTGTTGATGATAACTGCCAATAATTGAATAATATGTATTCCTTAGATCTAAAAAATAACAAATCAGGTGATGCCACATCAGTGCACCAATAAAACGTAATTTAGTGCACAAGTATCAGTCTCACTTTTTTTGGACCTTTTTGGACTCCTCGATAAAAAAGCATGTTGATGTGGCACCATATTTGATGATGTGGCCTTGAAACCTTAGTTATAAGTAGGGGCATTGGCAAGCAAGCTGTTGTAAAAAATTGGGAATTTTTTGAAATTTCCACATAGGATTTTGAGAAGCATGAAGTTAGGGTGCTCAACCACCGGCTCCTCTCCCCTATGGCTTTTATATTGATTTCACTTTTTTAACTTTATGTTTCATGTTGGTTTTTTTTCTCTACGCATAAGCATTTATATCTAATATTTAGTGTTTTCACTCTATATTTTAGTGTTTCTATAGTTTTTTGGTTTTTGTTAGTTATGATGCACTAATCTTTGTTCTTTTTTTAATTGTTTTGGACTTTCTATACTATTTTAACCTTATTTCTTGCAAGTTCATTTGTCCTAGCCTCAAATCTTGCAAACTACAAACAATGTGGTTTTGTAGGATTTTTTTATTATCAAAGTTTGATTCCCTAACATTACTCATATAGTTAATTTTTATTAATAAGAATTAATCTTTATTTCAATCTTGCTTGATTTTGTTTGTGCAAAAAGTTGTGTATGCTCTCCTCTTTCACCCTAGATTGATCTTGAGGATAAAAAACAACTTTTTTTCTTTCTTGTGTATTTGTGTCTTTGTTTGTAATTAGACTACATATACTTTCTTCCTATTCCTTAGGTTGATCTTGTTTCTTCACTTGCATAACCCAAAGATATGTGTGTATGCTCTTCCCTTGACATTATTGTGGTCTTGGGGATCAACAGTATCTACTTCTTTTTATTTTCCTTTTCTAGGGGCATAGTGACTTTTGGAAGTGATTCCAAGCATGGAGCTAAGCCTGATGTTTTAGTGGGGTATGTGGATTTGAGGGTGGAATTATCATTCTTAATGAAGTGGTCATATGTTTTAAGCATGCCATGAAGTGATTTGCTTTCATCCACCAATTCCCAAGCCTTAGACACAAACTTTCAAGTATGGAATTATCATTTTTGGTGTAGCTCTAATCTAAGAGGATAGATTGAAGTGAAGAGGGATTTGTCCCCAACCACACACCTTAGTCAAACTCCCTAACTTCACATATTTGAGCCTTGTGCACCTTTAAACATATCAAGGACTCCCTAAAAGTGCTTTGTTAAACCTATCATTAGAAAAGATTAGTTGTTTGTCATTTGTGATGCACTACTAAGAAATTAGCCCCAAGTTACTCACACTATAATTTTAGACATGAAATAGTAAGCCCTACAAACAACATTTCTCCTTGTAGGAAGAAATAGATTTAATGGTGATTGGAGAAGCTAATACAAAAATATGGGTGAATTAGGAATCCAAATCCAAAATGATGTGTGCCTCTAAAAAGTGCTCAAGTGTCCACATGTTGGAAAGAGATGATGTCAATCTTGAATCCTATGAAGACTGATGTAGAACAAGCTAAAAATTTGATAAAGATGGCGGGCCAACAATGATGATGTGGATATCAACAAAGAGGAGATGAATGCCCTCAAATTAATCATCCAAATATGCAATATGAGACTCTACAAACAAGGATGATATGCCTGTAAGATATGAATCCAAAGTAGTTATGTCTTGAAGAAGATGAATATCCTATTACATTGAAGCAATAGGGACCAAGGATGTGGCGATGCCAAGCTAATCACAAATAATAGAAGATTATGATGAAGTCTCAATCTGAAGAGTGGGAAATGAAAACATGTCTCTAAACTATCTAAACATGTAAGACTTGTGATATACTCAAGCTCCTCTAAAGTATCATCATCATAAGGTATGGAATATGCATCTACAAGAGGAATGAGATAATTTACAACAAGATCATCTAGGTATGGAGAGATATGAAGGTCTTTACGGATCTCCCAAAGGTTAGTCCAAAGTGTGTGGGGATAGTCAATGTCTAATACATCACACATAGTGACAAGATCAACACTAGAACATATAACCCCTACAACATTATCATTGATAATACCCCATGTTGAATAACTCCTCAATGTTGTTGGTGTAGGTATGAGTCCATATAGATAAGGAAAAATATCAAGCCACCTGAGATGTGTCAGGATGTTGTTTCGCCACGACACATAGTTATCATTTTCTAGGATGACCATAGAAGGATGAATAGAAAAACCTATGATACTTCCTCAGATGAGAAAATTAGAGACTAATAACCTTAGTACATATAAAGTAGATCAAATGATGTAATCTCACTCAGAAAGATCATTTCCATGTGCCAAGACATCCAAGTAATTAACAAAATTATGAAAACACAAAACACTGAATAAAATGTATTGGGGGTAGATTCTAGAAAAAATGCATGAATAGATCTGAAGATCTCTGGAATACCTTTCCAATGTCGTTGGAATCTCAAAAATCAGAAATATAGGCAAAAAGTTGTGAGCTTAGAAGAAAAAATGAAGATATGAATTTGACTAAGAATAATAGAAACAAGTAGTAAAATCTAATAATGAGATCTACACCACTAGAAAGTAGATGAAACCATATTTTCGACAATATCTCATTTACCTAATTTTGACATTGTATGCCCAACTTATGCTAAAAAGGAAAAAATAGCTCCTTTAGGGAAAATGGAGCCTAGGAGAGGGCAAAGAGGGCCATACGATCGGCTCACGTCATGCTAACGTCAACATGACATCAATGAATATTTGGGGAATATTTCCCTCGCCTAGAAAAAAGTGTTGAATTGTTAGAATATACTCTTTCCTGGGCAAAACATTCTATAATCATCAATTTTTTTTTGTCGTTGTTGGTTTTTTATTTGCGGTTGTCGAAGAGTTTGAATAATTGATGAGAGGGCACCAAAGCTTGTGAAAGGCCACCATTGACTAAGAGTAGTCATCAACCGATGATAATGGGCCACCAACACTCTATTAATGTCATCAGTAGAGTAGAGGGGCCTAGACTGAGTCATAGGCCCCTACATGCAGGGTACGACTTGTACCCTCACACAGAGGGCTCCCTTTTTATTTTACATATTTTTTCAATTTTTTTTATTTAAAAAAAAAAAAGAGAAAATTTTGAAACTTGATCTCTGATCTTTGTGTGTGCCTATAGAAAACCTTGACTCGAGTGTTAATTGTAGCAGGGCTATATGGATTTTTGTAGAAAAGTCCCTATTACAATTGTTTTTGCTTTTTTTCAACTTTTCATATTTTGGAAAAATGAAAGGCGATCTTTAGGTTTTTGGTCGTTCTAGACTCAACGATGATGCCCATTTTTTCCTAGGATGAGCTGACTTTTCCCTCAAAGCTCTATCTCTCAAAATTCAGACAAGAAGTCACAAATCTGGTGCTTTGATACCATGTTGGATTTTCCTAGAAATCCCTACAACCAAAACACCTATCACAAACGAGAGATCATAGCAACTGATTTGTTGTGCAACCAAGAAAGAAAAGATTGAATCCACACTTGAGTATCACACAAGCATTTGATATTGAGATTAACCTGCAATTGTATTTTAATTGAATGAAATTCTATTAGATTACAATGAATGTACATGCTTATAAAAGCATGAAAAAGCAAACCCTAGATCAGGATTGTATTAGATTGTGACAAGTGTCTTAATCTCATTCAATGAGACAAATTGACCTATATTTAGTCCAAACTAATTAATTAAAAAACACTCCTAAGTTTAGCTTAAGTGAATAAAGTAATAAGGGACTTAATAATTAATTAATGATTAATTAATTATCAATTGATTATCCTAATTACTCCAACAAAAATGCCTCTAAGGCCCTCAAACTAGACTTTAAAACGTTAAAAAATGAAAACTTTAATATCTTCAAATCCAAACATGATTTTGCAACGAAACTTTATGACCATGCTTATTTAACCATTCTGAAGCTTTGAGAAAAATTCCACACCAATCCATGCTCAAATGTAAGCTTACTATAAATAGTAACCTTGTGTAATTATAAGGTTGAGACACCATTTTCCTAATATTTATAATGTGTGTACTATAGCATATGCACAAATTGCACATGCATAGCACAAATGTTATGCACAAAAAACAAAAAGTGTTATATTTTAGCTTTTTATATATAATTTTTAAAATTTAAGTAATGCATTCATGTTATATTTCAAAAATATATTCCTAGCTACTAGGACTAAAATAGATTTTGTTATCCAAGCCTAAGGGTTGGATTTCTATTTTGGCTCCTAAAATATTTTTGCATATTAAGTAGCATTTTTTAACTTCACCCTTGTCAACATTACTTGTTTTACTACAAAATTTGATGAAACGACCACCAAAATATTGATCTCCTTAGCTTTCTAACCATATAGTTTTTTCCTCTATTTTAAATAAACTAATATTTATTTTTATTTACTTCTATTGGTGTTTTCATAATCCTCAAATACATATGTATTTATTTTACTTTATATTTCATGATCCACTTATCTAAGTTTGAAAAAATATAGAATATTAATCTATACTTTATTCTATGTACACATTCAAAAAAACAAATTCAATTATTTTGGTGGAAGTTATGTGATGCACACATTCAATGATCTAGTCTTTAGGATGCACCCACTTTGAAAAACCACAAAAAAGTGATTAAAATATGTAATTTGTAGTACTAGTTCTTAGTTATATTTCCAAATTTTGGTTTTGAAAAATACTTAATACAACAACATAAATAGGAGGCAACATCAAATACTATATTATATTTTACTAATAAAAAATTTAACACTTTTGTTGTGTTCAACTTTCGACCTTCTTAATATTAACCATTTTTTAAATATCTTAGTAGTTTAGAATCTATAGTCAAAGTACTACAATCATTGTTCTAAATAAATCACCAAGTATTGAGTGTAAGAATCCCAAATTATACGTCCAAGTTTAGGTTTATTTGGTTTCTAGAAAAAAATGGCCACTTTTTACCCCTCCAATTCCATGCACTTTCCCAAAAGGTAGGGAATATTTGTTGTCTCAAACTCTAGATTATGAAAGGATGACGTATCAATGTTGTTCATGATTCACCCATGATCATTTGTCTAGTGACTATCCTTCCTAGAAGAAGAATAAGGATTCTTCTTCCACTTGTTGGAAAGGTACTCACTATTATCATTGTTTTTTATAGGCAAAATACATCTCTTCTATAATGGAGGTTACTCCTAAATAGTTGTTTCCTCAAATTAGACTCGACCTTCCACAACCTGGCACTACTATTATGGGCCAATTGAAGGAGATCTCAACTTAACCCTCTCCTTTATGCTCAAATCTAGTGAGATCTTCACCACCTTTGACCCAAGATCAAATCACCCATGCTCTAATGTTTTTCTCTCCAAATAAGAAATTGATGCACCCTCTTGTCTCCTTCAAAATCTATTGGTATAAATATAGGTCTTCGTACATCTATCAAGTTTACTCCATGTAACTTTGTGGTAGCTCCTAAGGTGGACTTGATACTATTAGCACAAAAGGATCTACATGAAGTGTTGTTAACTTTGTTCTATATTAGATCTAGGAACTAGAGGATTTAGATTCTATACCTTCTTCTAAGGCATCTAAGTATGAGAATAATAATATTTTCATTGGTTGGTCTCCAATGGTTAATACAAAAGCTTCAAGGAAGAGATCTTCTAAGAATTCCTCAAGCTAGATGATCCTCTAGTCCCACAAAAAAAGATAAATTGGGTGTGTTGTTGGCTCGATACTTATCTAGACCTTGTTCTATATTAGTTTTTCATGATTTTTTTGAAGGAATTTATGCCATATTTTATAATATAATGTTCTTATTTTTTGGGTTGGGGTCCCTATAAATCCTCCATACACTATCCAAAAAAATCATTGTGGGCATAGATATCATAAATAGTAAAACATTAAATGATAAATCAAGAAATTAAATGTGAAAGATATGAGACTTAGCTCTAGATGCATAAATCGTCTATAGACATTGCAATATGGATGTCTTGGGATCAAAAAATGTTAAGTCTATATATGCACTTTTCCTAAGATCTAGAACAACCTACGTGCTCTATGAAGGGTTGAGTCCACAAGTGTAGGTCACTTATGTGGACATGGTTCTACTCTTTGACCATGGATTTCATTTGGTATAGTGTGTGATTTTCATTCTTGGTTCACCTAATTCATTGTTGTCAACTCTAATTATTGGCAATATTAAATATCTTTAGTAGGTTTTTAAATCACTATGGTATAGGTTTTTCTAAGTCAACCACCTAAAAATACTATATTTATGATCATGCAAATGATTGAGGACAACAAGTGTCAAAAATATAAATACTTCTAGGATGATTATGTCAATTTTCTAAATCATTTTAGTGCACCAATGCAAGTGTCATAGCATGCTCCTTAAAATTTGATGATTAGATGAGATAGGATCATATTGCATGGTGAAAATGAATGTAATTGAACAACAACATAGAAATAAATTTTGTGAACATGTGTTTAGCCAACTTTAGGCAAGAAAGGCATGGGTAGGAGTTGGCCAAAATTTGAACGTAAATTTTGAAATCTAGTGGTTAAATCCATGCTTCTAGGATGATTATGCAAATTTCTAATTCATTTTAATGCACCAACAGAAATGTTCCTAGCATGCTCCTTGAATGTGCATGATCAAATGAGATAGAATTCGATTGCATGATGAAAATAAATGCAATTGAATGCCTTTAACTATAGTAACTTAACAATAAATCATACAAATGTGTTTTTAGTTGGCTCTAGGCAAGAAGGTTGGGGTGGAAGCTGACCAAAATTTGAATTTGAATTTTGAAATATCAATGGTTAGATCCATTGGTGGAGGATTGATTCCACAATCACAAGATCAACCTATGATTAGAAGATACTAGAATCAAGGTGGCAATAGAATATTTGGGAATAAGTGTGGATCTAGGAACGTGATAGATGAATAATCTAGATGAATGTATTGGATTATGTGTGTATATAAATAAAGGAAATAAATCAATGGCAGTAGATATAATGAAAATAAATTATGACATGAAAAAGAGCGCTTAAACACAAAACCAAATTACATTAAACACAAGAGTGCTCGATATATAATTACGTTAAACACAAAACCAAATTTGACATTAATACACAAATTTCATCTTTATAGAAAGAAAATGGCAAAATAGTTCATATATAATGAAATCAGCAAAACCGCACTCTTTTAACTCAGTAGTTGGGTTGATTTAAGCATTAATTTTAGTTGTAAGATTGCTTTAGGTTTATAATATAAACTTTGAACTGGCACTCAGTCTACCTCTCATGGTTGTAGCACCTTCTGATTTAGAAGCCCAGCTCCATCTTATAAGCCTCTGTAATCTTTATCACTTGAATTAAAATTCAGTTCAACCAGAAAAAGAATTTAAATTCATAAAACAATAGCAAATAAAAAGTAAACATATGTACAAAATATTAGATCATTTATTAAAGCACATAAAAAAATTCACTAGAATTGCGTCATGATGCCTAAATTAAGTTTAACTATTACAACTTGAACAGTGGATTTGATAAACCACCGACCCACATATCAAAACTGTGAAAAAATCCCAACTTTTTATATTGATCAAATTAGAAAACATACCATACACAGCAAAGAAAAGAACAAGAGTTCAGAGATTCAATCGCATCTTATTCAGGGATGAGTTCAGAGATCAAACCCCATCTTACTCAGTGATCAAAACCCATCTGACTCAGTGATGAATTCAGTGATCAAACCCCATCTTATTCAGTGATCAAAACCCATCTGACTCAGTGATGAATTCAGTGATCAAACCCCATCTTATTCAGTGATCAAAACCCATCTGACTCAGTGATGAATTCTGTGATCAAACCCCATCTTATTCAGTGACTAAACCCAACAAGCAGAAACAATTTAGCCAGTAAAAACTCAGAGGCAGCCCAAAAATCTTACCCATTAAGTTCCACCAGCTGGCCCTTCTCATTGAAAATAATATGTTTGGCACAAATAGGACATGCATCACTCCCCTGTGACCACTCAAGAATGCATGGAAGATGGAAACAGTGATCACAGGGAGTCTTCATTCTTGGATTCTCCACTTCATATCCATTCAGACAAATGGGGCACTCTTCCTCTTCTTCTAAACCCATTTCTAGTGTAATTGAATTTCTTTTCATTTCTCTGTTTTCTGTCTGAGTCTCCCCAACTGTACTCTCTCCCTTTGTTACAAAAGAGGTGGACATTAAAGCCTCATAGTTATAGCATTCATCAGTTTTTTCTTGCACCTCATTATTAGCACTGTCACATTCATTGTCCTCCTCTTGTACCTTATGAATATTGTTTTGTACCAGGAAAATATGGTGATACTCCCTGGGTTTGCCAAAACAGTTACCCATATCAGAAAACCTAATCAAACATAAGCAAAATTGAAAAAGTGATCGAGCTTCAAACTACTCCATTATAAAAGCTTAAGCACTCCAGAACAGAAAAGCATGCAATTTATTCAAAAAAACCTTTTTCATTATATATTTATATCTACCCTCTAAATTTAAGACCAGAGTTCTTTAAACTTTTAAGCTTTATTTCAATAAAGAACTTTTTTATCCAAAGAAGAGGGATTGGTTTGTGCCGAAGATAATGCTTTATCATCCAATTAAAGCTTTCCAATAATGTTCTAGAAATATCATTTTATTTTTAATAAAATATCATTATAAAATATTAAATAAATAAATTATAACAAAAAGATAAACAAAGTTTTTAACAAATTATTAAATAGAAATAATATAATTTTAGAATTTGAATTTATATGAAATTTTATTGGTTTAGTAATTGTATTAATAGTCATTCAATATATGAGCATTTATGAAAAAAAGTTGTAGGGCGACAATAGTGAAAAATGCATACCTCGAACAAATTTGGCGGAATGGATACCTCTCAGTCCTTGGCTCTTAGCCGAAGAGGTTCAGCCTATGACTCATGCGCCCATATCGGATTGCAAAATGAATCTGGGTTTGATATAAAGCGCTCCATCAAAAAAAAAATGCATACCTTGCATTTTTTCTTTTCATTTTGAACTCATTTTGGCTTGTTTTTCTCACATGCAATAATTAGTGTGCAAGTGACACTCATTTCTTTGCAAAATGTTGGTAAATCCTTGACTGAACCTAACTCCATTCATCCCCATGAATCAATTATGATCTTCATTTCTTTCATTCACAAACCTAGGCCATTTAAACTTTTAAATTCAAATTCATTCATGGGCCCAAGCTAAGTCCTTTCCAATTGATCATCACTTGCTAACTTACATGTGAAATGTGTGATTTACATGATATGATGGTGTATAAAAGGATAAACCCTAAATTATTCACTTTTAGCATCATAGCACATCTAATCTATAAATAAAGATGGATCATTCCATACACTAGTCATCGACTGGCACATTGCATTTCTTAGTCTAAGAGAAAATATGATTAAAATCAAATAATGTGGGTAAGGAAATAGAACAAAACATAGAGAAACGCCAAATATGTAGGCACATATACCCTAAGAAAATCTTTGTGGGTAAAATCTCCAACAAATGTGAGTAAATACTTACTCAACAATGCATTAAATGATACTTACAATGGAATTATAGTCCTTAGGCTTAATGACACATGTCAACTCCCATGATTGATGGGATGTTTTACCACCTCTACGTCATTAATCTCCTTGAAATATTATAATTATTTCTCACCTCTCCTTCATCAAGATGCTCATTTACAAAACAACTCTACTCCTACTCATTGATTCAATCTATAGATCACTATGTCTAACTCAAACTCCTCTAGAACACTTATCACCTTGACTTGTGCATCTTAGAATGTATATATTGTCCATTTTCTTTGTTTTACATAACTTGAATATAGATATTGGAATGATGTTATCATATTGTTTGCATTTGAATAGTGTTATTTTGCTGCTTTTCTCATAGGGATGCTTAATTATTACTAGTTATTTATTACATCTAATATAGTTTTGGATCATACTGGAATAGTTATTTATATTAAGAGGGGTAAACACTTTTGACCCAAAGCTATGAACTGGTGAGGTCACAAATGGGGGACCTCATCCCCAATATAAATTCTCAACAATTACACCCCAATGGGGTTTGAACCTTGATGACAAGAATAACAACACAACAACTTAACCATCACACCATGGCACTATTGGCCAATCATAGTAGCATAGTTACAAATCATTTCAATTTATATTGTATATTTTGATTAAAATGGTAAAGGTTAAATTTTGAAAGGGCTCAAACCCTTTTACAAGAGGGAAAAGCAAGATAGGAACCCCAAAACCAAGGGACTTGTGCCAAAAAGGTTGTAAAGAATAGAAGAATAAAACTAAGGGAAAGTTAAAAAGAAAACAACAAACTTGAAGCCAACTAACATCAACATGGCTTAAGCACAACTAGAGAAATATCACTTAGTATAGGAGAGACATTGAGAGTTCTAACAACCTCCCACTCTTCCTCCAATAATTACAAACGGTCTTAAAAATTATCCTTTGGTTTTTTTATCACAATAGCATTCCTCTAATTTTGGTTTCTAGTGCACTTGCTTGGAGCCAATACTAACTACTCCTTTTTCTTCCACACCAACCCTTCCCAAAGCATGTGAATTCTTGTAGGATTTATCATGGTTCTACTCAAACACAAAACCTTCTTCAAATCATCCTTTATATTTCCTAACTCATTTTAAAGCCTAACAATATTCTCATTATATATATTATTCCCCTCTTTGAGTTTACAAACCTTACTAACTAGGTCCCACTACACCAACTCAACATTCCTTATAGTATATTACATGGTTATTCTAGGTTGAAAATAATCTAGCCTAGCCTTGAGCCTACAATTATTCATGAAGATCCAATGTAAGATATTGTGTTATAAGGATAAGTTATTCTTGACCACCCTCACTTTATCCAACTTAGTTCCCAAAAAATATTCAAAAACTAAATACCTATTGAACATAAGGGAGCTCATCCCTAGAACAAGGACACTCATCCTACCAACTTCCTTCACAATCTCTATGGACTTGTCGCATTCCATTTTTCCTTGACCTTATCCAAATTCCTATCACCCTACATAACTCCATGGGTTCTCTCACCATATTTCAACTTCTTCCCTTACTTTTCCTCCTTATTCCCCACATTTAGATCTCAAGGTTCTCAAACACCATCATTCCCACCAATATTTTCTTCAGAGAAACCACTCTCTAACTAGGTCTCACAAACATAGGTTGGGTATTTATAAGTCTAGGGCCATAAACACCTCTAATGGCATATAAAATCTATTGGAAATGCTTGAGAGGGTATTAAAAATATCATTAGTCACCACAACATAAATCTTAGGAGACAACCTCCTATCCATTGCATGTTAACTAGAAAGATGAGAGGTTGATGTTTAGGAACCTCTAGTCTACCTAGTTTAACATCAATAACCAAATACTCAAGAGCCATTATAAGGAAAATTGGAAGGTTAACCAATGTTATATACCTAAAATGATTTAAAAGTGTGAAATGATAAAATAATACACACTTAAATCTAGTCACATATTTAATTATTTCTAAACTCACCACATCCCAATGTTTAGAAAGCAACTCTATGAGGTAACTAGCATGAATTTTTTAATCTTCTTCTTTCCTTTCAAAAAGGACTTAATGGTAGCCCCCTTATGTATCTTGTCGTCAAAGACTTTCAATCACTTTGTAGTTGTCATGGTTGCTTGTGCAATAGCTTCTTCAAAAACCTCAAGTTTAATACCTCCAAGAGGCACTTTTCTAGTCTTCCATGCCCTAGAAAACTCTACGACAAGAATAGGGTCATGCCCAATTACCCTCTACCTGTATACCATGAGCTCACCCTTTTACAAAATATATGCAACACAATTATATTTGGTTTAATGTCATCATTAAACATGGGTTTAGCCCTAGCTCTATCTCCACCCATCAAAATATAGAAAGATATATTTACCTTCCCAAGAAGTCTTGAAATCTTTCTTATTATTGTTGGGAATTAAAGTGCCTCAGCCTTATAAGTACCCAATTTAATTATTTTATTGTTAGGCATTGTCCCATAATTACATGTCATCTTTTAATTGTATTTTACTTAATATTTATGCTCCACTTCATATGGGGTGTTGTAATTTGTGTAACATATATAATTCCAAGTGTCAGTACTTTTATTGATGAGTTGTAATTTGTCATAAGGTGGAAAAATATAGCAGATTTGAAGCACCCTTCTTTTGTGGGATTCTATGACAAGTTATGATAACACCTTATGCTGTGAAAGAGCTAAAAATGGTGGTAGTTACTTTGGATTTTTGACCAACTATGATTGGCTTTATTATTTGTCATATGGTACCTATTTTAAAATAGTATGGCAAGATAAGTTGGTGACCCATGTTGAGTGGGTTAAATTGGGAGTTACTACTACATTATTAACTTACTATTTTTATCAAGTGACATGGAATCTTCATGGGTGGTGTTGGGAATTGTACCAAAGTTGGGTGCCACTTTTGGAGCTTTTTGTAAAATGGTTTTTGAAACATTTGTGGCTTCCCAACTTACTCATTGGTCTATAAATTGGTATTTGAGGAAGTGGTTTTATAAGTGAATTTTTAAGTATACTAAGTATAAAATCAAGTGTAATATTGTTCATAATTAGTTTTTCAAGTATTATAAAGTATACATTCATTTATACTTTCACATATTTTATAGTAGATGGATTAAATAAACTTAGATTTCTCTACATAGTTGACAACATATAGTTGGTTTAAATACAAATAAACCTATATGCACAACCATATATATAATTAGTTTAAATGAATTTAAACCTCTATACACGGTCATGATACCTTTAGCTAAAACTTGATATTAAAATATCTACGCACATTCATATAAATTTGGCTAAAATACATATAAAACCCCTATGGATGACCATAATAAAATTGGCTAAAACCGATATAATAATATCTATGCACATCCAAATTAAAATTGGTTGAAATAGATATATAAAAGCCTCTATGAATAGTCATATAAAATTAGCTAAAATTATTCTAAAAACTCTATGCAATTGAAATAAACCTAATAGCCATATAAAATTGAATAAAATGGATATAAGAAAATATCTATTTATATAACTTAATTTATACATACATGTATGCATACATATATTCATGTGTGTATCTACGTATGTATGTATGTATGTATGTATGTATATATGTATTTATTTTTTGAATATAACTATAAAAATTAACTCATATCTACATAAAATTAACCCCTAACTATGTAAAAAACTCAAGCATTTTGAATAATATTCAATCATATAAAAAATATTTTTATACAATTGTAAATCTGAAATATCTAATCATGAATAACATTGCTTGAAAAAATCTCAATAATTTTAATCATATAGAATTGCAAACAGAACATAACCACATACCTGGAAAGAAAATGACTTTAAAATGACTCTCAAGCAAGCTCCATGGCCTCTATCTATTCCTCTACCCTTCTAAATTCACCCAATCTCCCAAAATGTCTTCATTTCCTTTAATCTCTTTCCTATCCTTCTTAATGGACATTAATATACAAATTTCATCTTTACAGAAAGAAAATGGCAAAACAGTTCATATATAATGAAATCAACAAAACCGCACTCTTTTAACTTTCAGTAGTTGGGTTGCTTTAAGCTCTAATTCAGTTATAAGGTTGCTTTAGGTTTATATTATGAACTTTGAACCGGCACTCAGTCTACTCTCATGGTTGTAGCACCTTCTGATTTAGAAGCCCATCTCCATTTTGTAAGCCTCAGTAATCTTTTATCACTTGAATTAATTTTCGTTCAACCAAAAAAAGAATTTAAATCCATAAAACAATAGCAAATAAAAAGTAAACATATGTACAGAATATTAAATCATTTATTAAAAGCACATAAAAAATTTCACTAGATTGCTCCATGATGGCTAAATTAAGTTTACCTATTACAACTTGAACAGTGGATTTCATAAAACACCCACCCACATATAATTTTTTTGAAAAACTCCAACTTTTTATATTGATCAAGTTGTAAAACATATCATACACAGCAAAGAAAAGAACAAGAGTTCAGAGTTTAAATCCCATCTTATTCAGTGATGAGTTCATTGATCAAACCCCATCTTACTTAGTGATCAAACCCCATCTTGCTCAGTGATCAAAACCCATCTGACTCAGTAATGACTTCAGTGATCAAACCCCATCTTATTCAGTGACTAAACCCAACAAGCAGAAACCAGTAAAAATCCAGAGGCAGCCCAAAAATCTTACCTATTAAGTTCCACCAGCTGGCCCTCCTCATTGAAAACAATGTGTTTGGCACAAACAGGACATGCATCACTCCTCTGTGACCACTCAAGAATGCATGGAAGATGGAAACAGTGATCACAGGGAGTCTTCATTGTTGGATTCTCCACTTCATATCCAATCAGACAAATGGGGCACTCTTCCTCTTCCTCTAAAACCATTTCTGGTGTAATTGAATTTCTTTTCATTTCTCTGCTATCTGTCTCTGTCTCCCCAACTGTACCCTCTCCCTTTGTTACAAAAGAGGTGGACATTAAAGCCTCATCGTTATAGCATTCATCAGTTTTTTCTTGCACCTCGTTATTATCACTGTCACATTCATGGTCCTCCTCTTGTACCTCATGATTATTGTTTTGTACCAGGGCAATATGGTCATACTCCCTGGCTTTGCCAAAACAGTTACCCATATCACAAAACCTAATCAAACACAAGCAAGATTGAACAAGTGATATAACTTCAAACTACTCCATTATAAAAGCTTAAGCACTAAGAACATAAAAGCATGCAATTTATTCAAAAAAACTTTTTCAATATATATTTATATCTACCCTCTAAATTTAAGAGTAGAGTTCTTTAAACTCCTAAGCTTTATTTCAATAAAGAACTTTTTTGGGATTCTTTTGTGCGGAAGATAATGCTTTTATCATCCAATTAAAGCTTTCCAATAATGTTCTAGAAATATCATTTTATTTTTAATAAAATATCATTATAAAATATTAAATAAATAAATTATAGCAAATAGATAAACAAAGTTTTTACAAATTATTAAATAGAAAAAATGTAATTTTAGAATTTTAATTTATGTGAGATTTTATTTCTTTAGTAATTTTGTTAATAGTCATTCAATATATGAGCATTTATGAAAAAAGTTGTAGGGTTACAATAGTGAAAAATGCATACCTTGCATTTTTTTATTCATTTTGGACTCATTTTGACTTGTTATTCTCACATGCAATAATTAGAGTGTAAGTGGCACTCATTTCATTGCAAAATGTTGGTGAAGCAATTGATTGAACCTAACTCCATTCATCCCATTGAATCAAATATGATGTTCATATCTTTCATTCACAAACCTAGGTCATATGTCATTTGACCCCTAAACTTTTAAATTCAAATTTATTAATGGGTCCAAGTCCCTTCCTACTATTCATCACTTGCTAATTTACATGTGAAATGTGTGATTTACATGTTATGATGGTGTATAAAAGGATAAACCCTAAATTATTCACTTTTAGCATCAAAGATCCATCAAGCATCTTTGGTTCCACTCATTGCATTGTCACATAGAGAGCATCATAGTACATCTAATCTATAAATAAAGATGGATCATTTCATACGCTAGTCATCAACCGAACATTATAGTTCTTAGTCTAAGAAAGCAATATTATTAAAACTAATTAAATAATGAGGATAAGGAAATATAACAAAACATAGAGCAATGCCAAATATGTAGGCACATATACCATGAGAAAATGCTTGTGGGAAAAATCTCCAACAAATGTGAGTAAACACTCACTCAACAATGCTTAAAATGGTAATTACAATTCAATCATAGTCCTTAGGCTTAATTACAAAGCCTCCAAATAATTGATACAACTCCAAATCACCTCCAAAAGCTCTCAACCCCACTTCTCCTACTATTACTACTTGTTAGGACTAGGTGTTGTACACCTTGCAATTCCTAAATTTTATATTTATTATTTTATTCGTAATTTAATGTGCCCATGTGGAAAATGGGTGTTCTACTTGGACTAGCACTCTATGCCACTCATAAAATGTAAAATGAAGTCATGAAAGAGAATCTGTCATATAACATGTGTAAGAGTATCTATGACATTGTAATGTGCATAAGAGATTATATGAAACATAAAAACATGTAAGGAGTTACAAAGAAGATTAAAAAAGTCACGAGAGTCTTGTTACCAACTTATGATGCCTAAGAGCACCTATTTAAAGGAGAAATAAATCTAAATTAGAGCATCTCATTTGGCAAGTGGATTTATGATATTAGAGTTGCATTCCTTATTAGAATTGTTGACCCATCCTGATTTGGGCATTGGAATTTATGCCCTAGGATTTGAGTGTCATATTTATACATAGTATTTGCATATGATTTTAGAAACCATTTGTGGTTTCTATTTTTTATTTTTATTTATTTAATAGATTATTGGGATGCAAATGGTGATGCACTTGTATTTATATTAAAGGAGTGGATGCTCTAATAATGTATTGAAATATGATGATTGTGATAATACAATAAGTGCTCATTTATTGTTGCTTTTTTTCTTGAAATGGTTTTCCCTCTTTCTTTGTGTTGCATATTTATTTATTTCTTTCTAAAATTACTAGATATATATCTATTTATCCCCTCTCAATTAAGTAGGAATTTTTTTAGTGATATATAG
This sequence comes from Sequoia sempervirens, assembly GCA_007258455.2. NCBI lineage: Eukaryota > Viridiplantae > Streptophyta > Pinopsida > Cupressales > Cupressaceae > Sequoia > Sequoia sempervirens. Next base: position 203,480,487 of record VDFB02256132.1, read on the forward strand.
TTTCCTTTCATTTGGTATCAGAGTCTAGCCAACTCATAGCTAGAAAAAAGGGTTTTTTTTCAATTGGTGCTAGAGTCTAGCCAAGTCTCATGTGTTGGTGTAATTAATTAATTGCACCTTACTTTTAATTTTATTAAGTAATTCATTTGATTTATTTAAGTAAACTATAAAATAGGAGCACATGTCAACTCCCGCGATTGATGGGATGCTTTGTCACCTCTACCTCATTAATCTCCTTGAAATATTATAGTTAGTTCTCACCTCTCCTTCATCAAGATGAGTTTACAAAATAACTCTACTCCTACTCATTGATTCAATCTATAGATGACTATGTCTAACTCAAACTCCTCTAGAACACTTATCACCTTGACTTGTGCATCTTAGAATGTATATATCATAGTCCATTTTCTTTGTTTTGTATGATTTGAATATAGATATCAAAATGTTGTTATCATATTTGCATTTGAATAGTGTTATCTTGTTGTTTTTCTCATAGGGATACTTAATTATTACTAGTTTTTTATTACATCTAATATAGTTTTGGATCATAGTAGCGTAGGTACAAATCATTTCAATTTATATTATATATTTTGATTAAAATGGTAAATATTATATTTTGAAAGGGCTCAAACCATTTTGCATGAGGGAAAAACAAGATAGGAGCCCCAAAACCAAGGAACTTGTGCCAAAAAGGTTGTAAAAAATAGAAAAATAAAACTAAGGGAAAGTTAAAAGAAAACAACAAACAACAAACTTGAAGCCAACTAACATCAACATGGCTTAAGCACAACTAGAGACATATCACTTAGTATAGGAGAGACATGGAGAGTTCTAACAACCTC
>VDFB02256132.1:203481428-203559740 GCA_007258455.2 Sequoia sempervirens
TAATTGTATTAATAGTCATTCAATATATGAGCATTTATGAAAAAAAGTTGTAGGGCGACAATAGTGAAAAATGCATACCTCGAACAAATTTGGCGGAATGGATACCTCTCAGTCCTTGGCTCTTAGCCGAAGAGGTTCAGCCTATGACTCATGCGCCCATATCGGATTGCAAAATGAATCTGGGTTTGATATAAAGCGCTCCATCAAAAAAAAAATGCATACCTTGCATTTTTTCTTTTCATTTTGAACTCATTTTGGCTTGTTTTTCTCACATGCAATAATTAGTGTGCAAGTGACACTCATTTCTTTGCAAAATGTTGGTAAATCCTTGACTGAACCTAACTCCATTCATCCCCATGAATCAATTATGATCTTCATTTCTTTCATTCACAAACCTAGGCCATTTAAACTTTTAAATTCAAATTCATTCATGGGCCCAAGCTAAGTCCTTTCCAATTGATCATCACTTGCTAACTTACATGTGAAATGTGTGATTTACATGATATGATGGTGTATAAAAGGATAAACCCTAAATTATTCACTTTTAGCATCATAGCACATCTAATCTATAAATAAAGATGGATCATTCCATACACTAGTCATCGACTGGCACATTGCATTTCTTAGTCTAAGAGAAAATATGATTAAAATCAAATAATGTGGGTAAGGAAATAGAACAAAACATAGAGAAACGCCAAATATGTAGGCACATATACCCTAAGAAAATCTTTGTGGGTAAAATCTCCAACAAATGTGAGTAAATACTTACTCAACAATGCATTAAATGATACTTACAATGGAATTATAGTCCTTAGGCTTAATGACACATGTCAACTCCCATGATTGATGGGATGTTTTACCACCTCTACGTCATTAATCTCCTTGAAATATTATAATTATTTCTCACCTCTCCTTCATCAAGATGCTCATTTACAAAACAACTCTACTCCTACTCATTGATTCAATCTATAGATCACTATGTCTAACTCAAACTCCTCTAGAACACTTATCACCTTGACTTGTGCATCTTAGAATGTATATATTGTCCATTTTCTTTGTTTTACATAACTTGAATATAGATATTGGAATGATGTTATCATATTGTTTGCATTTGAATAGTGTTATTTTGCTGCTTTTCTCATAGGGATGCTTAATTATTACTAGTTATTTATTACATCTAATATAGTTTTGGATCATACTGGAATAGTTATTTATATTAAGAGGGGTAAACACTTTTGACCCAAAGCTATGAACTGGTGAGGTCACAAATGGGGGACCTCATCCCCAATATAAATTCTCAACAATTACACCCCAATGGGGTTTGAACCTTGATGACAAGAATAACAACACAACAACTTAACCATCACACCATGGCACTATTGGCCAATCATAGTAGCATAGTTACAAATCATTTCAATTTATATTGTATATTTTGATTAAAATGGTAAAGGTTAAATTTTGAAAGGGCTCAAACCCTTTTACAAGAGGGAAAAGCAAGATAGGAACCCCAAAACCAAGGGACTTGTGCCAAAAAGGTTGTAAAGAATAGAAGAATAAAACTAAGGGAAAGTTAAAAAGAAAACAACAAACTTGAAGCCAACTAACATCAACATGGCTTAAGCACAACTAGAGAAATATCACTTAGTATAGGAGAGACATTGAGAGTTCTAACAACCTCCCACTCTTCCTCCAATAATTACAAACGGTCTTAAAAATTATCCTTTGGTTTTTTTATCACAATAGCATTCCTCTAATTTTGGTTTCTAGTGCACTTGCTTGGAGCCAATACTAACTACTCCTTTTTCTTCCACACCAACCCTTCCCAAAGCATGTGAATTCTTGTAGGATTTATCATGGTTCTACTCAAACACAAAACCTTCTTCAAATCATCCTTTATATTTCCTAACTCATTTTAAAGCCTAACAATATTCTCATTATATATATTATTCCCCTCTTTGAGTTTACAAACCTTACTAACTAGGTCCCACTACACCAACTCAACATTCCTTATAGTATATTACATGGTTATTCTAGGTTGAAAATAATCTAGCCTAGCCTTGAGCCTACAATTATTCATGAAGATCCAATGTAAGATATTGTGTTATAAGGATAAGTTATTCTTGACCACCCTCACTTTATCCAACTTAGTTCCCAAAAAATATTCAAAAACTAAATACCTATTGAACATAAGGGAGCTCATCCCTAGAACAAGGACACTCATCCTACCAACTTCCTTCACAATCTCTATGGACTTGTCGCATTCCATTTTTCCTTGACCTTATCCAAATTCCTATCACCCTACATAACTCCATGGGTTCTCTCACCATATTTCAACTTCTTCCCTTACTTTTCCTCCTTATTCCCCACATTTAGATCTCAAGGTTCTCAAACACCATCATTCCCACCAATATTTTCTTCAGAGAAACCACTCTCTAACTAGGTCTCACAAACATAGGTTGGGTATTTATAAGTCTAGGGCCATAAACACCTCTAATGGCATATAAAATCTATTGGAAATGCTTGAGAGGGTATTAAAAATATCATTAGTCACCACAACATAAATCTTAGGAGACAACCTCCTATCCATTGCATGTTAACTAGAAAGATGAGAGGTTGATGTTTAGGAACCTCTAGTCTACCTAGTTTAACATCAATAACCAAATACTCAAGAGCCATTATAAGGAAAATTGGAAGGTTAACCAATGTTATATACCTAAAATGATTTAAAAGTGTGAAATGATAAAATAATACACACTTAAATCTAGTCACATATTTAATTATTTCTAAACTCACCACATCCCAATGTTTAGAAAGCAACTCTATGAGGTAACTAGCATGAATTTTTTAATCTTCTTCTTTCCTTTCAAAAAGGACTTAATGGTAGCCCCCTTATGTATCTTGTCGTCAAAGACTTTCAATCACTTTGTAGTTGTCATGGTTGCTTGTGCAATAGCTTCTTCAAAAACCTCAAGTTTAATACCTCCAAGAGGCACTTTTCTAGTCTTCCATGCCCTAGAAAACTCTACGACAAGAATAGGGTCATGCCCAATTACCCTCTACCTGTATACCATGAGCTCACCCTTTTACAAAATATATGCAACACAATTATATTTGGTTTAATGTCATCATTAAACATGGGTTTAGCCCTAGCTCTATCTCCACCCATCAAAATATAGAAAGATATATTTACCTTCCCAAGAAGTCTTGAAATCTTTCTTATTATTGTTGGGAATTAAAGTGCCTCAGCCTTATAAGTACCCAATTTAATTATTTTATTGTTAGGCATTGTCCCATAATTACATGTCATCTTTTAATTGTATTTTACTTAATATTTATGCTCCACTTCATATGGGGTGTTGTAATTTGTGTAACATATATAATTCCAAGTGTCAGTACTTTTATTGATGAGTTGTAATTTGTCATAAGGTGGAAAAATATAGCAGATTTGAAGCACCCTTCTTTTGTGGGATTCTATGACAAGTTATGATAACACCTTATGCTGTGAAAGAGCTAAAAATGGTGGTAGTTACTTTGGATTTTTGACCAACTATGATTGGCTTTATTATTTGTCATATGGTACCTATTTTAAAATAGTATGGCAAGATAAGTTGGTGACCCATGTTGAGTGGGTTAAATTGGGAGTTACTACTACATTATTAACTTACTATTTTTATCAAGTGACATGGAATCTTCATGGGTGGTGTTGGGAATTGTACCAAAGTTGGGTGCCACTTTTGGAGCTTTTTGTAAAATGGTTTTTGAAACATTTGTGGCTTCCCAACTTACTCATTGGTCTATAAATTGGTATTTGAGGAAGTGGTTTTATAAGTGAATTTTTAAGTATACTAAGTATAAAATCAAGTGTAATATTGTTCATAATTAGTTTTTCAAGTATTATAAAGTATACATTCATTTATACTTTCACATATTTTATAGTAGATGGATTAAATAAACTTAGATTTCTCTACATAGTTGACAACATATAGTTGGTTTAAATACAAATAAACCTATATGCACAACCATATATATAATTAGTTTAAATGAATTTAAACCTCTATACACGGTCATGATACCTTTAGCTAAAACTTGATATTAAAATATCTACGCACATTCATATAAATTTGGCTAAAATACATATAAAACCCCTATGGATGACCATAATAAAATTGGCTAAAACCGATATAATAATATCTATGCACATCCAAATTAAAATTGGTTGAAATAGATATATAAAAGCCTCTATGAATAGTCATATAAAATTAGCTAAAATTATTCTAAAAACTCTATGCAATTGAAATAAACCTAATAGCCATATAAAATTGAATAAAATGGATATAAGAAAATATCTATTTATATAACTTAATTTATACATACATGTATGCATACATATATTCATGTGTGTATCTACGTATGTATGTATGTATGTATGTATGTATATATGTATTTATTTTTTGAATATAACTATAAAAATTAACTCATATCTACATAAAATTAACCCCTAACTATGTAAAAAACTCAAGCATTTTGAATAATATTCAATCATATAAAAAATATTTTTATACAATTGTAAATCTGAAATATCTAATCATGAATAACATTGCTTGAAAAAATCTCAATAATTTTAATCATATAGAATTGCAAACAGAACATAACCACATACCTGGAAAGAAAATGACTTTAAAATGACTCTCAAGCAAGCTCCATGGCCTCTATCTATTCCTCTACCCTTCTAAATTCACCCAATCTCCCAAAATGTCTTCATTTCCTTTAATCTCTTTCCTATCCTTCTTAATGGACATTAATATACAAATTTCATCTTTACAGAAAGAAAATGGCAAAACAGTTCATATATAATGAAATCAACAAAACCGCACTCTTTTAACTTTCAGTAGTTGGGTTGCTTTAAGCTCTAATTCAGTTATAAGGTTGCTTTAGGTTTATATTATGAACTTTGAACCGGCACTCAGTCTACTCTCATGGTTGTAGCACCTTCTGATTTAGAAGCCCATCTCCATTTTGTAAGCCTCAGTAATCTTTTATCACTTGAATTAATTTTCGTTCAACCAAAAAAAGAATTTAAATCCATAAAACAATAGCAAATAAAAAGTAAACATATGTACAGAATATTAAATCATTTATTAAAAGCACATAAAAAATTTCACTAGATTGCTCCATGATGGCTAAATTAAGTTTACCTATTACAACTTGAACAGTGGATTTCATAAAACACCCACCCACATATAATTTTTTTGAAAAACTCCAACTTTTTATATTGATCAAGTTGTAAAACATATCATACACAGCAAAGAAAAGAACAAGAGTTCAGAGTTTAAATCCCATCTTATTCAGTGATGAGTTCATTGATCAAACCCCATCTTACTTAGTGATCAAACCCCATCTTGCTCAGTGATCAAAACCCATCTGACTCAGTAATGACTTCAGTGATCAAACCCCATCTTATTCAGTGACTAAACCCAACAAGCAGAAACCAGTAAAAATCCAGAGGCAGCCCAAAAATCTTACCTATTAAGTTCCACCAGCTGGCCCTCCTCATTGAAAACAATGTGTTTGGCACAAACAGGACATGCATCACTCCTCTGTGACCACTCAAGAATGCATGGAAGATGGAAACAGTGATCACAGGGAGTCTTCATTGTTGGATTCTCCACTTCATATCCAATCAGACAAATGGGGCACTCTTCCTCTTCCTCTAAAACCATTTCTGGTGTAATTGAATTTCTTTTCATTTCTCTGCTATCTGTCTCTGTCTCCCCAACTGTACCCTCTCCCTTTGTTACAAAAGAGGTGGACATTAAAGCCTCATCGTTATAGCATTCATCAGTTTTTTCTTGCACCTCGTTATTATCACTGTCACATTCATGGTCCTCCTCTTGTACCTCATGATTATTGTTTTGTACCAGGGCAATATGGTCATACTCCCTGGCTTTGCCAAAACAGTTACCCATATCACAAAACCTAATCAAACACAAGCAAGATTGAACAAGTGATATAACTTCAAACTACTCCATTATAAAAGCTTAAGCACTAAGAACATAAAAGCATGCAATTTATTCAAAAAAACTTTTTCAATATATATTTATATCTACCCTCTAAATTTAAGAGTAGAGTTCTTTAAACTCCTAAGCTTTATTTCAATAAAGAACTTTTTTGGGATTCTTTTGTGCGGAAGATAATGCTTTTATCATCCAATTAAAGCTTTCCAATAATGTTCTAGAAATATCATTTTATTTTTAATAAAATATCATTATAAAATATTAAATAAATAAATTATAGCAAATAGATAAACAAAGTTTTTACAAATTATTAAATAGAAAAAATGTAATTTTAGAATTTTAATTTATGTGAGATTTTATTTCTTTAGTAATTTTGTTAATAGTCATTCAATATATGAGCATTTATGAAAAAAGTTGTAGGGTTACAATAGTGAAAAATGCATACCTTGCATTTTTTTATTCATTTTGGACTCATTTTGACTTGTTATTCTCACATGCAATAATTAGAGTGTAAGTGGCACTCATTTCATTGCAAAATGTTGGTGAAGCAATTGATTGAACCTAACTCCATTCATCCCATTGAATCAAATATGATGTTCATATCTTTCATTCACAAACCTAGGTCATATGTCATTTGACCCCTAAACTTTTAAATTCAAATTTATTAATGGGTCCAAGTCCCTTCCTACTATTCATCACTTGCTAATTTACATGTGAAATGTGTGATTTACATGTTATGATGGTGTATAAAAGGATAAACCCTAAATTATTCACTTTTAGCATCAAAGATCCATCAAGCATCTTTGGTTCCACTCATTGCATTGTCACATAGAGAGCATCATAGTACATCTAATCTATAAATAAAGATGGATCATTTCATACGCTAGTCATCAACCGAACATTATAGTTCTTAGTCTAAGAAAGCAATATTATTAAAACTAATTAAATAATGAGGATAAGGAAATATAACAAAACATAGAGCAATGCCAAATATGTAGGCACATATACCATGAGAAAATGCTTGTGGGAAAAATCTCCAACAAATGTGAGTAAACACTCACTCAACAATGCTTAAAATGGTAATTACAATTCAATCATAGTCCTTAGGCTTAATTACAAAGCCTCCAAATAATTGATACAACTCCAAATCACCTCCAAAAGCTCTCAACCCCACTTCTCCTACTATTACTACTTGTTAGGACTAGGTGTTGTACACCTTGCAATTCCTAAATTTTATATTTATTATTTTATTCGTAATTTAATGTGCCCATGTGGAAAATGGGTGTTCTACTTGGACTAGCACTCTATGCCACTCATAAAATGTAAAATGAAGTCATGAAAGAGAATCTGTCATATAACATGTGTAAGAGTATCTATGACATTGTAATGTGCATAAGAGATTATATGAAACATAAAAACATGTAAGGAGTTACAAAGAAGATTAAAAAAGTCACGAGAGTCTTGTTACCAACTTATGATGCCTAAGAGCACCTATTTAAAGGAGAAATAAATCTAAATTAGAGCATCTCATTTGGCAAGTGGATTTATGATATTAGAGTTGCATTCCTTATTAGAATTGTTGACCCATCCTGATTTGGGCATTGGAATTTATGCCCTAGGATTTGAGTGTCATATTTATACATAGTATTTGCATATGATTTTAGAAACCATTTGTGGTTTCTATTTTTTATTTTTATTTATTTAATAGATTATTGGGATGCAAATGGTGATGCACTTGTATTTATATTAAAGGAGTGGATGCTCTAATAATGTATTGAAATATGATGATTGTGATAATACAATAAGTGCTCATTTATTGTTGCTTTTTTTCTTGAAATGGTTTTCCCTCTTTCTTTGTGTTGCATATTTATTTATTTCTTTCTAAAATTACTAGATATATATCTATTTATCCCCTCTCAATTAAGTAGGAATTTTTTTAGTGATATATAGTTTCCTTTCATTTGGTATCAGAGTCTAGCCAACTCATAGCTAGAAAAAAGGGTTTTTTTTCAATTGGTGCTAGAGTCTAGCCAAGTCTCATGTGTTGGTGTAATTAATTAATTGCACCTTACTTTTAATTTTATTAAGTAATTCATTTGATTTATTTAAGTAAACTATAAAATAGGAGCACATGTCAACTCCCGCGATTGATGGGATGCTTTGTCACCTCTACCTCATTAATCTCCTTGAAATATTATAGTTAGTTCTCACCTCTCCTTCATCAAGATGAGTTTACAAAATAACTCTACTCCTACTCATTGATTCAATCTATAGATGACTATGTCTAACTCAAACTCCTCTAGAACACTTATCACCTTGACTTGTGCATCTTAGAATGTATATATCATAGTCCATTTTCTTTGTTTTGTATGATTTGAATATAGATATCAAAATGTTGTTATCATATTTGCATTTGAATAGTGTTATCTTGTTGTTTTTCTCATAGGGATACTTAATTATTACTAGTTTTTTATTACATCTAATATAGTTTTGGATCATAGTAGCGTAGGTACAAATCATTTCAATTTATATTATATATTTTGATTAAAATGGTAAATATTATATTTTGAAAGGGCTCAAACCATTTTGCATGAGGGAAAAACAAGATAGGAGCCCCAAAACCAAGGAACTTGTGCCAAAAAGGTTGTAAAAAATAGAAAAATAAAACTAAGGGAAAGTTAAAAGAAAACAACAAACAACAAACTTGAAGCCAACTAACATCAACATGGCTTAAGCACAACTAGAGACATATCACTTAGTATAGGAGAGACATGGAGAGTTCTAACAACCTCTCACTCTTCTTCCAAAAATTGATCCTTTGATTCTTGATCATAATAGCATTCCTCTTATTTTGGTTTCTAGTGCACTTGCTTGGAAACAATACTAACTACTCCTTTTCTTCCAAACCAACCATTCTTGAAGCATGTGAATTCTTGTAGAATATTTTTTTATCATGGTTCTACTCAAACACAAAACCTTCTTCAAATCATCCTTTATATTGCCTAACGCATTCTAAAGCCTAATAGTCTTCTCATTATGTATTTTATTCTCCTCTTTGAGCTTACGAACCTCACTAACTAGGTCCCACTACACCAACTCAACATTCCCTATAGTATATTACATGGTTATTCTAGGTTGAAAATAATCTAGCCTAGCCTTGTGTCTATAATCATTCATGAAGATCCAATTTAAGATATTATGTTAAGGAATAAGTTAGTCTTGACCACCCTCACTTTATCCAGCTTAGCCCCAACAAATATTCAAAAACTAAATACCTATTGAACCTAAGGGAGCTCATCCTTGGAACAAGGACACTCATCCTACCAAATTCCTTCACAATCTCTATGGACTTATCACATTCCATTTTTTCTTTGACCTTATCCAAATTCCTATCACCCTACATAACTCCATGGGTTCTCTTACCATCTTTCAACTTCTTCCCTAGCTTTTCCTCCTTATTCCCTACAGTCAAATCTCAAGGTGCTCAAACACCATCATTCCCACCAATATTTTCTTCAGAGAAACCACCCTCTAACCAAGTCTCACCAAACATAGGTTGGGTAGTGATAGGTCTAGGGCCACCTATAGAAACACCTCTAATGACATATCAAAGCTATTGGAAGTGCTTGAGAGGGTATTAACAATATCATTAGTCACCACAACATAAATATTAGGAGAAAATCTCATATCCATTACATGTTAACTAGAAAGATGAGAGGTTGATATGTAGGAACCTCTAGTCTACCTAGTTTAATATCAATAACCAAAAACTCAAGAGATATTATAAGTAAAAATGGAAGGTTAACCAATATTATGTGCCTAAAATGGTTTAAAAGTGTGAAATGATAAAACTATACATACTTAAATCTAGTCACATATTTAATTATTTGTAAACTTACCTCACCCAAGGTTTGGCAAGCAACTCTATGAGGTAACAAGGATGAATTTTTGAATCTTCTTCTTTCCTTTCAAAAAGGACTTAAGGTAGCCCCCTTACTTATCTTGTCTTCAAATACTTTCAATCACTTTGTAGCTATCATGGTTACTTGTGTAGTAGCTTCTTTGAAAACCTTAATTTTAATTCCTATAAGAGGCACCTTTCTAGCCTTCCATTCCCTAGCAAACTCTATGACAAGAATAGGTTCGTGCCCAATTATCCTATACCTATTTATGAGTTATCCCTTTTATAAAGTATATGCAACAAAATTGCATTTGGTTTGATGTCATCATTAAACATGGGCTTAGCCCTAGCTCTATCTCCACTCATCGAGATAGAAAGATATATTTACCTTCCCAAGAAGTCTTGACATCTTTCTTAATATTGTTGTGAATTAAAATGCCTTAGCCTTATAAGTACCCAATTTAATTATTTTATTATTAGGCATTGTCTCATAATTGTATGCCATCTTTTAATTGTACTTAATATTTATGCTCCACTTCATATGGTGTGTTGTAATTTGTGTAACATATATAATTCGAGTGTTAGTACTTTTGTTGATGAGTTATAATTCATCATATTAAGGTGAAAAAATATAGCAAATTTGGAGCACCCTTATTTTGTGGGATTCTATGACAAGTTATGATAACATCTTATGGTGTGAAAGAGCTAAAAATAGTGGTAGTTACTTTGGAATTTTGATCAACTATGATTCTCTTTATTATTTGTCATATGATTCCTATTTTTAAATAGTGTGGAAAGATAAGTTGGTCACCCATGTTGAGTGGGTCAAATTGGGAGTTACTACTATATTATTAACTTACTATTTTTAGCAAGTGGCATGGAATCTTCATGGGTGGTGTTGGAAATTGTACCAAAGTTGGATACCACTTTTGGAGCTTTTTGTAAAATGGTTTTTGAAACTATTTGTGGCTTCCCAACTTACTCATTGGTCTATAAATTGGTATTTGAGGAAGTGGTTTTATAAGTGAATTTTTTTAAGTATATTAAGTATAAAATCAAGTGTAATATTGTTCATAATTAGTTTTGCAATTATTATTAAGTATGCATTCACTTATACTTTCACATATTTTATAATATATAGATGGATTAAATAAACATATATTTCTCTACATAGTTGACAACATATAGGTGGTTTAAATATAAATAAACCTATATGCACAATCAGATATATAATTAGTTTAAATGAATTTATATCTTTATACACGATCATGATACCTTTAGCTAAAAATTGATATTAAAATATCTATGCACATCCATATAAATTTGGCTAAAATACATATAAAACCCCTATGAATGACCAAAATAAAATTGGCTAAAATTGATATAATAATAACTATGCACATCCAAATTAAAATTGGTTGAAATAGATATATAAAAGCCTCTATGAATAGCCATATAGAATTGGATAAAATGATTCTAAAAACTCTATGCAATTGAAATACACCTCTACGAGTAGCCATATAAAATTGGATAAAATGGATATAAAAATATCTCTATTTATATAACTTAATTTATACATACATGTATGCATACATACATTCATGTATGTATGTGTGTGTGTATGTATGTATGTATGTACATTATGTATACACATAATATATAATTTGCATATATATTCATACTTAAAATTAAATCAATTTTCCTCATTATTTGTGTTCAAACTATTTTGAAATTTTAATGAACACTTGGAATATAACCTCTATTACATCGTGTATATAAGAAAAGAATCCTATTTACTATTAAAAACATATTAATATGTATTCAATCATAAAATTAACCCCTTAATTATGTAAAATAATCAATCATATTAATATGTATTCAATCATATGAAAAATATTGTTACACAATCGTAAATGTGAAATATCTAGTCATGAATAACATTTATTGTCCAAATCTCAAAAAAATTAATCATATAGCATTACAAACAAAACATAATCGCATACCTGTAAAGAAAATTACTTTAAAATAACTCTCAAACAAGCTCCACAACCTCTATCTATTCCTCTACCCTTCCAAATTCACCCAATCTCCCAAAAACATCATCCTTTTCCTCTTTATTCTCCTTCTCAATGAAAATAAAATTAAAATCTCTTTGTCCCAAGTGGTTGTCATACCCTCATGGGCTCCAAGGCCAACCAAATCCTTCATTAACTCAATAGAAAACTAAAGGCAGTCCCTTCTATTTAATAAATGCATGAAAATATTGAAAATCAATTCAAGATTTCATCCCTTGGGTTGGACTTACTTGCTACAAAATCCCTAAAAGTTAGGTCTAAAACAAATGCATATCCACTATTTTCTCATGGGTTTCTCAAAAGAAAAAAAAACCCAATAATTCAAATAAAATCGTGTTTCAAAATTTCTCAATAAAATAATCATAGTCACACTAAAAAACTATGTTTTTATTTCCCTTATCAAATAAAAATTGAAAAGCATAAATCATGCAATACACCCTATAAACAATAACACACAAAAATGGATACAACCTTTTAAAATCCAAACTACATGCAAACATTTTAATACAACCATGACTTCATACCAAGTATTCATGATGACGCTTATAGCAAAACTCCAACCATTCCTACAAATGCATCAAGATACAATTAAAATATAATTTTGTGTAAGTGTAGGTTCTCAAAAGGTATATTACAATTGCCCCACTAGCTCAATCTATCTACCTCTACCAAATGATGCTCTCCCTCTATACATGAGGGAGAAATATCTAACCTACATCCATCTCATACCAACAAGTATAATGTAGAGAGGGTTTGATGCTCTCAAATACCTCTCCAATATTTGCACAACAATAACTCAAATAGAATAAGGAAATTGCAAAATTTAACACTATGAAATTGTTTGCACATGAAATCATTCAATTTCTCTATTAAGGGAAGTTGATTGCAAATAATTTTTAGTCTCAATAGACTAATCAACAACAAATACAATCCTCATAAACTTTTGATAGGAAAATAAAAATATCCAAACACTAGCAATCCTCAACTGTGTGAGTTCTTGTAAACTGTTTCACTTCCTAGCTCCTCAACTTCACCTGCAACTTATGTGGCTTCAACCTGTTGATCTGAAAGCACAGAGGATTGTTGTAAATCAGTCCCAAACTGTGACAAATAACCAAAATCTCTCTCTTAGAGAATACTAGGCCCTCTTTCATGTATCCTTCTTTTTCCTTTTCAAACTTTCATTGATGAATAATGGTTTTTTTGGCCTCCTCCAATATGGCACACCAAATTTTGAAGCTGCACATGAAACCCCTCAAAAAAAAAAATTAAAACAATTAAAAACCATTTCCAATATCCCACTAAAGATATGAGTTTTTTTTAGTTTTTTTCTTTCTCCTTTTGACTCTTGAAAAAATAGAAAAATCATGGCAAGTCTAGGCACCCATATCCTCAGTCCCTAATTTTTAGGGATCATAGTGGAGTTTTTAAAAGTCCATATTTTCAATCCCAATGCCTCATAAAGCTTTGCAAACATTTTGCAATTAAAAGTTTTAAAATTGCTTTTTTCTTGCTTTTTCACCCCACTAGTCAACTTGTTAATGTGCAAAGGGAAATTATTTGAAAATTTTAATTATTCAGAGATAAATCATTTTTCACCCCCTTAGCATGAAATTCAAACCAAAATTAACTTATTCCAAAATCCAAAAGTGCTCAATAAAATTAACCTCTTTTTGATTGACACAGGATTGCCAATTGCCATGGATGCTCCTGCATCAAACACCCACGATAGAAAGAAATGTTTCATGAGTTGCACTCAGAAACATTTGTAGACTCTGTGCCTATCTTGGATCTACTTCATTGTCTCATCCATTGTAATATTTCTATGTGCCACTTTCTGCAATCTTACAACATTACCATGTTCCATCCTTTCTTTACTACCCATCATGTAATTCAAAGCATTAAATTTATTTTCCAACCAATATACTTCATCAAAATTAGAATTAACAATCAAAATTATGTTGCAAGTATGAAGGTGTTTTCATTGATATCAACTATATGTATGGAATTTGGTTATTGGTTGTATATGTCGAGGATATTGAAAAAATTGTAATAAAGAAGGTTTGCAGGTTGTGCATGTATAGTTGAGATGTTGAAGAAGTGTTATGATTACATGGATTTATCCTTATTTTTTTATTTCTAGAGGTGTGATAAAGTGAATTATGTGCTACAATGATGCCTCTAGTACTTGGGTTCCAAGTGCTTTTGAGAAAAATTGATAAATAGTGAAAACAGTGTTATGCAGGTATTCAATGTATGCTCTGGGATGTGCTCTGAGTTTCTTTTGGGTTGATGCTATGCTTGTACAGATCTGAGGTATTTTTCATGATTGTTAGTAGTTTCTATATCCATAATTTGGGTTTTTGGATCGTCATACAATGCGAGATATTTTCACTAGTATGTGAACTATGCATTTCAGTGTGTCTGGCTGTGGTCTGGTAAAAATGTATTTGCTTCGCATTTCTCTGCATTTTGGTTTCAAGACTTGTGGTTCTAATAATATGTTGATAAGGTTGCTCTCTTGCTTGGTTCAAGAGAATTTGAGATTTTTTTCTTTTTTCGATGAGCTTCTGAGTTACAATTTATTTCAATAATTAACAGGGTTATTCAAATGAACAAAATATTCATACTCTTCAAGTGAATTTTGTTGCAAGGTTCTGGATGTATTTTCAAGTATATATTACTTACTCCAAATCATTTTCAAGTGAAGTTTTTTTTCTAGAAATATTGGACTGAGTTAAGAATGTGTGTGCTTAATTGTTTTGTGTTTTGCATGAGTATTGGTCAACCTTGTGTTAAACACTACTTACGAAGTTCATGAAACCATGTTGAGGTGTGTTGGGACTTATTTAGGTCCTCATTAAGTATGTGTATGGGTCGCCCTCATTCTAATTCCATCGTAGAATGTTTTGGCACTGATCTAATTTGAATGTGTAAATGCAAATCATGTATGGCCGACCTTGAAAGGGTTTCAAGGTTGAAGACGGTATAAGTACAAGTTGAGATGTTTGTGAAATGCAAGATACATGCGAGATATGCATGTGAGATGTGAATTTGAGTAGAGCAATGTGAATTTCATGTTAGGGTACTGAAGGACATGAGCTGAAGGCATCCAATGTCTTTCATGTGAGACTACGAAAGTGTGCAAGCAATTGTGGTGGAATCTTTGTTGCATTGAGATAGTTTTCTCTATGTAACAATCATCTTCTATCTTCTTTGCAATTCTATGGTAGTGAGCCCTCTAGGCAATGAGCCCTCATTGGACAAGGATTCATGTCTTGGTAGTGAGCCTTTGTATTTTATTTTGGAATTCTTCATATTGTAAGCTAATCCTCACTGTGGTTTTTCCATCATTTAGTTTTCCATGTAAATATGGTTTTAGTTTATGTTTTTGCACTTAATTATTTAACACATTAGCAGATTAAGGGTTTTGTGAATGCTTATTGATCTAACTTCTGATGAACATCTTTAAAGGTTAAAATTGCTACAACTGATTCACCCCCCTCTCAGTTGTCTTGTTCAACAATTTGCATCAGAGTGAGGTTCCTTGGAGAAGAGATTAACCGATTAAGGAATGTTTGGGATGGTGAACAAGATAATAACTATTGAGTGTCTAAGGTTTGATGGCACTAACTATGCATTTTGGAAGACAAAGATGGAAGGATATATAATGTACTATGTATATAAGATCAAGAAGTGTATTCATAACCAACATGTTGCTCCAACTAATGATCCAAGTACTACTAATGAGATCAAAGTGCATGAAATGAAAAAATAAGGAAAAGTTAATTATTATAAATAGTCCTTCACAGTCTAAAGTAGTTAAAATTATGAATCTAAAGACTACTAAAGATGTTTGGGATAAGTTGGAAAAGACGTATGAAGGAGATGAAAATTTCAAACAAGAAAAGTTGCAAAAATTGGAGGCACAATTTGAGATCCTATGAATGGGCAAAGATGAGAACATTTAATCCTACATCATGTAGAGAGTAGATGAGCTGGTAGGTGGATTGAGAGGACTTGGTGCATAAATAGATGAATCCAGGATAATGAAGAAGGTACTCAAAACTCTCCCTGATATATATAGTGAAAAGGTATCTACTATAGAGGAAATTGTAGATTATAATACTTATACTAAAGATCAGTTGATTGGTACTCTAACCTCTTATGAAATGAGAAAGCTTGGATTGAAAAATTGAACAAAGATAGAAACTACATTCAAGGCTGCAAAGGTGGAAGATCTGAATGAAGAAAATTTTGTAAGAAGAATGAAAAAGGGCTCCGGTAAGTATCAAGGTAAATTACCATAAAAATGTTTTAGTTGTGGAGGAATAGGTCATTATGCTTCAAGATGTCTGAAAAGAGCTGAAAGAAATAAGCATAGAGAAGGCAAAGAAAATACATGAAAGATGATCAAAAGAGCATATTATGTCAATGAAGATGTTGGCATTTCTAATGATGAGTCTAATTATGGAGATTTTGATGATGATGAATGCTTGTTCCTAACTTTAAAAGATGAATATACTACTGCTAACATTGAAAGTTGTGTGAAGGAAAGTACTTTGGAGAAAGTTGAAGGTATTGTGGTCTCTACTCTTCATGCTAAAGAGGAAAAGAACTATTGGGTTGTTGATAGTGGTTGCTCAAATCACATGACCGGTGATAAAAGTAAGTTTGTTAAACTTTAAAAATATGATGGAGGCTTAGTTAAGTTTGGAGATGATTCTAGTGCTAAGATCTATGGGATAGGTTCAATCAATTTTGATGGCAAGCATAATACTAATGGTGTCTATTATGTTAATGTTTTGAAGCATAATCTCTTGAGTGTTGGACAAATGTGTAAAAAGGGGTATAATCTTGTGTTCAAGGATGAAAAATGTGAAATAAGAAAATGGTGTGAAACTATGATTGTTGCTCGTAAGAAGACTGAAGGAAACATTTATCAACTTAAATGTGTTGATGGACATTGATTTATATCTCAGATTAATGATAGTTGGCTATGGCACCAAAGGATGTGTCATATAAATTTTGATAATAGGGTGAGAATCAGTGCAATACAAGCTATGAGAGATTTACCAAGAATTACAAAGCATGTTAATGCAGTTTGTAGGGACTGTCAGTTTGGAAAGAAAGCTAGAAAAAAATTTAGGTCAAAGGAACACTGCTAGACTACTAGAATTGATTCATACATGTAGTACCCCTTCGTTTATGCTTATGCTTTCTATTGTTATGTTTCACATTGTTAGACCTATGATGTTTCATTGGATATTTTGATCGCTGGTTTTGAGCGATAGTGGATTATTTTGTGATATGATGATACTTGTTTGATGATTATTGATTTCAGCCATGATTGGATATAGTTTAAATGTTTTACTTTCAGTTAATTATTGCTATGAACATGTTATGATGGACTAACAACTATTTATTTCGTCAGTTTGCTGTGAAGTGTATTGGTGTGGAGAACGGAATCGCATCACTCGCTCGCGAGTGCCCTGCAATATCTGTGATTTTCTACGCACGGTGTGCCTGTTTAATGCTTTATATTTATGTATATGTATGCACGTTATTTGCTTGGTTGCAGGATTTGTAGGTACATGACATCGACTCCACCTGGGTACTCAGGTCTGAGCGTGTCAAGACTCAATGGAAACGTTGATCGGGAGATAGTAGTCTGGTTTATCCTAGCCTAGTTTATAACCCTGGTCTTAGTACTTAGTCTATTCAGTTCAGAGTCATAGGATTGTATTGATATTTTCTGTTTGGATTAATCATTTGAAAAACAAATTTGGTTAATTTTTAATGTTGGAATATTGTGTTTTTAAATTATTGTTATTTAAATTAATTTTATATGTTAAAGAAATTACTTGCTTGATTATTTAATTAATTAATTAGCTTATTTGGTTAAATGGTTTGATTATAAAAGATCAAGCTTATTTAATTAAATAAATTAATTAGTTAAATTAAAATATTAAGTGAGTAAATAGTTAAATTTGAAAATTAAATAAATTATGCAAAATTGTAAATTTAAATTAAAAAAAATATGCATGAAATTTGTATAGTGGTTGTAAAATTTAAATTAAATTAAATTGAAAATTGCATGCAAAATGGAATTGGCAAGATTGTTGAGAAGTGGAGAAGATATTTTTCACAACCACTTCTCGACATGTGTGTAAGTGCCATAATTGCTTACGGTTGTTGAAAATTTGTTACGGAGAGGATATTTTGGATCTTGGGGAAATTACAGAGGCTGTTCAATTTCCTCACGGGGAAATTATCAAAGTTTTTGCAAAAACTCTTTTGCTGTGTAAAAATCTTTATTTCTTAGAAATTGTTATTTCTCTGCTTGTATATTTGTGGAAGATCCCTTGGAGGATTCTTGGTGGTTGGTAAGCTCTCTTGGATTTGAAGATTTTCTTTTGGAGGAAGATTTGGGGATTTGTACGTTACAGGAAAAAGGAATTTTCTTACAAACAATTATCTTTATTCAGGTATTTTTCTTGTTTGTTTGTTTCCTTTCTTTAAAAGTTAGAGAAAAGATTAATTTTGTATTTCCTGTGTTCTTTTTGTTTTGGGAATTTGGTAAAACTTTATTTAAACAGTAAATAGTATCTGTGAAGATTTTTTAGTTTTATTTGAGAAGAAATTTTCTGTTATCATATTTCAAATTTCTGTGAAAACTGTGAAAACTGTGAAAACAAGAAATTACAAAGAAATAAAATGGGTAAAACAGGGATTCATATTACAGAGGTAAAAATTGTTAAAATATTTGTAGGGTTTATAATTTTACTTTGAATTTTCTGTTGAATGTTATTCCCCAGTTTCAGTAATTAAACTGGTTGTGTATTTAAAAGAAAACCCTAAAAAAAATTTACCATTTCCCAGAATTTTCCTTTATAAATTTTTAATAGATATGTATGAACAAATATTATTAAAAAATATATATGATGTATTTTCGTCGCCGTACGGCCGACGAATTTGAAATAGGAAAAATAATTTTTTTTTTAATTAACAGTTACAGTGGGGAGGGGAGGGCCGAAACCCTTCCCCCACTCCCACGTGGGGGGCACAGTCCCCATGGCTGCGCACAACAGCCGTGGCTGCTGGGCGCAGCCTTGGGTGGGCCACGCCCTTCCCATGGATGCTGTGGCCGGGCCGTAAGTTCCAGCAGAGTTATAAGTTTTATTAAAATTTAATACTTTATATTTCACCAATTATGAAATACACGGCCTGTAATGCCATGCGTTTTGTAAATAAAAAATTCGAATTCGTATATTTGATGTTTTATTATATTATATATATATATTATATTATATTACATTTGTAAATTTGACATATAAATTTATATATATATATATATATGTTAATATAAATATAATATTTTATACATAATATTTATATTTTAACACATGTATATATATATATGATTGTATATAAAAATTGTAAAGTTTGTGAAATTATTAAATTAGAAAATTAAATTTGTTATTTAAAAATTTCATGAGTAATTTGAAATTGTGAAAGTATAGAAAATGTTCTTATGTAAATATGAGGAAATTGGAACAATATATTAAATGAAACAATTATATTCTTTATTTTCAAAATAGATCTTTTATTAAATTAATTTTTTTATATGTTGTTTTCAAACTGATACGTATGGATTTAGCATATCCAAATGATAGACGTGTTTTGCTTTAAATTGTTTAATTGGGAAAAATTGGGGAAAGCCTCTATTGATCAAGTCTTCCAGACCAAATTTTTAATTGGGGAATTGTGATTGTAAAGCTAAATTCTGGTGTTAACTAAGGATGTGTACATGACTTTGTATGGTGTTATGATACATGTGTTATAAACAATGATTGATATTCGTTTTATTGTGATTGATCTTTTATATGGATTTTGGTTGTATGTACACTTCATAAACCTTAGTCAGAAAACATAGAACACCCATGTTATGTTTAGGGGAGTGGCTATTTGTAAGGGCCGACACACAAAGTGGTGTCAGGGTAACTTACAAATAGTTAACTAAGTCAGTGATAATTAAATGACATAGTAGTTAGATTTAAAAACTTTTAACAGGATGTGCATGCCTCGCTTATGACTCTTGAGCTACTACAGTCATGAGTATAAGTTGAGAAGGCCTAGAATGGCAAATCGGAGTCTTGTTCCTTTAAAAGACATTTGATTCCGCAACAGTATGCAATAGGGGCCAGGTTTCGTAAGAGGTTACTAGGGTAACCCAAGGATTGGGGGCCGGAACCTAGGAAGAAACACCAGGGTAACCTTTGCATCATTGTGATGACACTCCACCTAGAATAACAGTTAAACCTTATATTTGTGAAACATTCAATTGTCTAAATCTGGAAGCAATGTAACCAATAGTCTGTTTTGTACTAGTGTCTAGGGTTAGTAGATTAGGTCTAGGTAACCTTATTACTATCTCCTAGCACGAGGGGTGGACCTACGGGTACCACATGGTTGGGTGGAACGTGCACCTTACTCCGTTGGGTCCCCAGTTTGTGATCATGGCATTGAGAGCTTCATGGATGGAGAGCTCGCACATGGAAACTTATGTTTATTTCATCATTGTATATTGTAAACTTGTATTTGAAAGCATCCATCAATTGTATAAGAGGTGAACAATGTAATTGTAATTGTAATCATTATTGAACTACCTCATCGGATGGATGAGTATTGTATATTCTATCAAATGCAATGTATGGAATAAGTTTGTAATTTAATTATATCTTGAATAGAAATTTCAATGTTATGCAATGTTTATCTTTAAGTTATTAATTAATATGTGCAATGCAAAATACTTTAGTCACTTTTGGAAAACTCAAAGTAATGAATCGTTTAGTAACTTAACGAATGTATGCAATTAATTAACCTAATATTAATACTTTAAAAAAAAATTATTACACTTTAATACACTATTGCAACATTCTTAGGTTATTTAGACGGGGCATTACAATACAGATCTTTGTGGTCCTACAAGGGTGAGAAGTCTACAAGGTGATAGGTATTTTATGCTTTTGATTGATGATTACTTTAGAATGACATGGGTTACTTTTCTTAGAGAGAAATATGATGCATTAGACAAATTCAAGGCATTTAAGGCAATGGTTGAGAATGAAATAAATTTGAAAATAAAATGTTTGATGTCTGACAGAGGTGGTGAATTCACCTCCAATGAGTTTAACATGTTTTGTGAAGTATAGGGAATAAGAAGAAAAATGTTTTCCCCAGAACTCCTCAACAAAATGGAGTTGTTGAAAGAAAGAACATGACAATTCAAGAAGTTGCTAGATCAATGATTGGAGGACTATTGTATTTAACTGCCATTAGACCGGATATCATGCATGTAGTTTATCTTGTGGCTAGATTTCAAGAGGATCCTAAACAAACACATGTCACAACTGTCAAGAGGATATTCAGATATCTAAAAGGAACTCCATATTATGGCTTATGGTATCCTAGGGATACTGATTTTACACTAAGTACTTATACAAATGTAGATTAGGTAGGTTGTGCTGATGATAGAAAAATTACAAGTGGTGGTGCATTCTTTCTTGGATGCAGATTGGTATCATGGTTAAGCACAAAGCAAGATTCAGTTTCCTTGTCCACTGTAGAGGCTGAGTATATTGTTGCAACATCTTGATGCACACAAGTTTTGTGGATGAGACAGACATTGAAGGATATCAAAATAATGTATGATGATCCCATTTCTTATTTTCTATGATAATACAAGTGCAATTAACATTTCAAAGAATCCAATGAAGCACTCAAGGAAAAATCATATATCTATTAGGTATCATTTTTTGAGAGAGAAGATTATGGAGAATGAAGTTTAGCTTGAGTATATACCTACAAAGGATTATATTGTTGACATATTTACTAAGGATCTTCCTAAATATACTTTTGAGTATCTACATGAGAAGTTAGGGGTGATTTCCCCTCCTTTCTTGAACTAGATGCATATGGAGATGCATCAATCCAGTGGATCTATGGATCTATCTTCCTTCTAGACTGATGAATTGGTGGCTACCTCTCAAGGGGAGAAGGTAGTGTCTTGTGTTTTCATTGTGTAGTTAATTGGGTGTACTCTTAAGGGGGAGTATTCAATACTGGTAAAGTTCTTGGTGACAAAGGGGGAGAACAATCTAAAATATATTTTTCCTTTGTCATTGATGTCAAAGGGGGAGAAATTATCATGTGAAAAAGTAAGGGGGAGAGAAAGAATTCTAGAAAAGGGGGAGATTGATGGTTCAGAGCTGTGTTGTCTTTGATGGTTTTTCACATCATGTGTTGTCATCAATGACAAAGGGGGAGATTGTTGCAAGTATGAAGGTGTTTTCATTAATGTCAACTGGTTGTTGTTGTCATTGATTTCAACTATATGTATGGAAGTTGGGTATTGGTTGTATATGTCGAGGATATTGAGAAAATTGTAATAAAGAAGGTTTGCAGGTTATGCATGTTTAGTTGAGATGTTGAAGAAGTGTTATGAGTACATGGAGTTATCCTTATGTTGTTGTGTCTAGAGGTGCGATAGAGTGAGTTATGTGGTACAATGATGGCTCTAGTGTACTTGGGTTCCAAGTGCTTTTGAGAAAATTTGATAAATAGTGAAAATAGTATTATGCAAGTATTCAGTGTATGCTCTGAGATGTGCTCTGCATTTCTTCTGGGTTGATGCTATGCTTGTATAGATATGAGGTTTTTTTCATGATTTTTGGTAGTTTCTATATCCATAATTTTTTTTTTTGGATCATCATACAGTGCAAGATATTTTCACCAATATGTGAACTATGAATTTCATTGTGTATGGCTATGGTTTGGGAGAAATGTATTTGCTCCACATTTCTCCACGTTTTGGTTTCAGGACTTGTAGTTCTAAGAATATGTTGACAAGGTTTCTCTCTTACTTGGTTCAGGAGAATTTTAGATTTGGTGTTGTTGTCGATGAGCTTCTGAGTTATAGTGTATTTCAATAATTAATAGGGTTATTCAAATGAACAAAATATTCATAATCTTCAAGTGAATTTTGTTGTGAGGCTCTAGATATATTTTCAAGTGTTTATTACTTACTCCAGATCATGTTCAAGTGAAGTTTTTTGTCTGAAAATATTGGACCGAGTTAAGGATGTGTGTGCTTAATTGTTTTATGTGTTTTGCACGGGTATTGGCTGACCTTGTGTTAAACACTAATGAAGTTCATGAAACCATGTTGAGGTGTGTTGGGACTTATTTAGGTCCTTTTTAAGTATGTGTACGGGTTACCCTCATTCTAATTCCACCGCAGAATGTTTTGGTGCCGACTTAATTTGAATTTGTAAATGCAAATCGTGTATGGCTGACCTTGAAAGGGTTTCAAGGTTGAAGATGGTATAAGTACAAGTTGATATGTTTGTGAAAAGAAAGATAGATGTAAGATAGATGTGAGATATGTATATGATATGTGAATTTGAGTACAACAATGCAAATTTTAGGTTAGAGTTCTGAAGGCAGTGAGTTGAACGCATCTAAAATATTTCATGTAAGATTACAAAAGCGTGTGAGAAATTGTGGTGGAATCTTCATTGCATTGGGATATTTTTCTCTATGTAACAATATTCCTCTTCTATCTTCTTTGTACTTTTTTGGCAATGAACCCTCATTGGACAGTGAGTCCTATCTTGGCAGTGAGCCTTTGTATTCAGTTTTGGAATTCTTCATATTGTGAGCTAATCCTCACCATGGTTTTTCCCTCATTAGGTTTTCCATGTAAATATGGTGTTATTGTTTGCATGGTTTTATTACTATTAGTTTTTGTTTCTGCGCTTAATGATTTAACACATTAGCAAAGTAAGGGTTTTGTGAATGCTTATTGATCTAACTTCTAGTGAAGAGCTTTAAAGGATAAAATTGCTACAATTGATTCACCCCCCACCTCTCTATTGTATTTTTCAAAAAATTATACCTCCTCCTTCATCAAAAAAAATGCTTTTATTTTCCTCATTTTTTTTCTACCTTTTCCATCTCTTTCCACCACATCCCCTTCTTGAAATTCCTCTATTTCAATGCCCTCTAAAAGACATGACACTATTGCAACCTGGTTTCTTTCACTTAAAAAAGCATTAGTACTAGCATCAAAACACTCAATTTCTACATTACATGACAAATAAGCATGATCACTAGTCAAATAATTTTCACCTCCACTGTTCTCAAGCAAGGATTCTTCAAAGAAATTTTCATTAACCTTCACACTCCACTCTTCCAATTCAACTTTATCATAACTAAATTCTACTGCAACAAACTTATCTATTCCTTCACTCTCTTTCTCATCAAAGTAAGTAATAAAATCAAATTTTACCTCACCCTCTACCGCTACCTTCATTCAACTTGAGATCTCTACTTCAATCTGATTCAAAAAATCACCTTTTTCATCTTCATCATGGTTAGTGTTAACAAAGCCTACATATTTATGCCTCACACCATCTAAAGGTCTTATTTCATCAAACAAACAAGACCTTGCATTTTTTCAAACCTTACCCATTTCTTCTTTCAATGGCTTCAATTTTTGTTTCACTCCATCCTTCATCAATGTGTATGTGTTGGCATAACCATTGTGCACCACCTTCCTGTCAAATTGCCAAGGCCTTCCTAAAAAAGTATGAAAAGCATTCATAAGAATAATATCACATAAAATTTCATCTCTATAACGTCCTATATTAATATTTACCAAACTTTTTTCTTCGTTCAAAACTTTCCTATCATCTTGTAGCCATGCTATCTTATACAAATGTGGATGCCTTCTTCTCTCAAGCTGTAATTTTCTCACCATCTCTTCTGAAACAAGATTGTCTATGCTACCTCCATCTATGATGACATTACATAACTTGTTCTGGAACTTGCATCTTGTTTGGAACAAAAATTTTCTTTGTATTTATTTATCATCTTCATTCAAGAAGGTTCTCGTGGCCATTAAAGTTTCACCATATTTTTCTTCTTTAGAATGTGATGATCCTGCATCTTCTCTATTCACATTTGCTACTCTATTCTAATTTTTTGATCTTCTTCTCAATCTTTCCTCTTTATGAGGACATTCATATTCTCTATGACCTTCTCCACATATAAAACATGTTCCTCTAAATTTTTCTCTTCCAAAACCTCTACCCGATCTTCCTCTACCCCTTGGATTTTGATCTCTAGGACCATATGAGTCATCATATCTCTAATTTTTTTGCTGCCATGGTCTTCTTTTTTCTGATTTTTCTTATTATTATCTACTCCATATGTTCTTCCTTCAACCTCCTTATCACGAACTCTTCCTCTTTACTTACTTTCATCCCTTTTGTTTATTCTTTCCTTAATTTTTAAGGCAATTTGATATGCATCTTCCATTGTGTCATCTCCTCTTGTATGTTTAGCCTCAAACCATTAATGTATCTTGAAACCTTCTCCTTAGTTGCTTCAAAATTTCCCATTCTAATCAAGTTCCTATGAAACTCCTCTATATATTCTTTCACTTTTTTTGTTCCTTACTTCAACCCTTGCATTTTCTTGAGCAAATCCAACTCATAATTCACTGGGATGAATTGACTTTTCATTTTCTCTACCATTTTATTCCACCTTGTGATTTTATCCTTCCCTTTTCTTCCTCTTTCCAACTGAATTTCTCTCCACTAAATTGAAGCATGTCACTTTAATCTTGTCTTGGAAAATCTTACTCTGTCTGGTTCTTCAACTTCTTCAAACTCAAGGTACTTCATATCATTTATCTAGTCTATTAGTTCTTCTGGACTCAAATTTCCATTAAAGGTAGGAACATCAATCTTTAGTCTTTCCCCATTCTTGATAAGACTCTCAACAGTGGATCCATGGCAACTGTTGCAACTTCCTCTCTTTGTTTCTAAAGTTGTTTGGCTAGCATTCTCTGGAGCTTCTTCTTCTTCCTAATCACTCTCTGGTTCCCTTCTCTATTCAAACCCTCTTATTATTTCTTCTTTAAGTGTTAACACTTGTCTTCTCAAAGCTCTGAAATCATCGTCATGGAAAAATTTGTCCATTCTTCCTCTTCCTCTACCTCTACCATGATGGGATCCTCTCTCATTCATTTTCTCCAACACCCACAACACTATAAGCCGCCTCTCTTCGACAATCTGTTTACACACACACAAGGTCTTGTTGCTCTGATACCACTAATGTAGAGAGGGTTTTATGCTCTCAAATACCTCTCTAATATTCACATAACAATAACTCAAATAGAATAAGGAAATTGCAAAATTTAACACTACGAAATTGTTTGCACATGAAATCATTCAATTTTTATGTTAAGGGAAGTTTATTATAAATTATTTTCAATCTCAATAGACTTATCAATAGAAAATTCAATCCTCACAAACTTTTGATAGGAAAATAAAAATATTCAAACACCAGTAATCCTCAACTATGTGAGTTCTTGCAAACTGCTTCACTTCCCAGCTCCTCAACTTCACCTGCAGTTTCTATGGCTTCAACCTATTGATCTGAAAGCATAGAATACTGTTGTAAATTAGTCCCAACCTACAGAAAATAACCAAAATTTCTCTCTCACAAAATTTTATGCCCTCTTTCTTGTATCCTTCATTTTCCTCTTCAAACTTTCATTGATGAATAATGGCTTTTTTCCCCTTAACTCCTCCTTTCTAGAATTGATTTCACTTTTTTTTTTGGAATCCTCCAATATGGCACGGTACATTCTGAAGCAACACATGAAAACCCTAAAAAAAACAATTAAAAACCATTTCAAACAGCCCACTAAAGATAGGAGTTTTTTCTCAGTTTTTTCTTTCTCCTTTTGACTCTTGAAAAAGCAAAAAAATCATTGCAAGTCTAGGCACCCATATTCTCAATCCCTAATTTTTATGCATTATGGTGAAGTGTTTAAAACTCCATATTTTCAATCCCAACGCCTCATAAATCTTTGCAAACATTTTGCAATTAAAAGTTTTAAAACTATTTTTTTTTTTGCTTTTTCACCCCACTTGTCAACTTGTCAATGTACAAAGGGAAATTATTTGACAAATTTAATTATTCAAAGATAAATAATTTGTCACTCCCTCAACATGAAATTCAAACTAAAATTAACTTATTCCAAAATCCAATAATGCTGAATAAAATTAACCTCTTTTTGATTAACACAGGATTGTCAATTGCCATGGATGCTCATGCATCAAAGTAGTAGTTAGTTAGCATCAACAATAGTGGACTATAACTACAAATCAATAAAAAGAAATAAAATATTAGTTGTATAAGATTTATAATAATGACCAATTACATTGCACTATTTATCAATTACTTAAAAATGATAAATGTGCCAAAACATCATGAGCAATTAGATATCAGTTCAAATATTAAATAATCTATATAAATATTATACATAATCAATAAAATAATAAATTTTTAGAATAACATATTGATCATAAATTTCATTGCATTTAATACATCACATTAAATCATAAAATGCACACTCATTTTATCATTTCTTAAATATTAAAATTTAGCTCCCAAAAGATAATTGAAAATGGTATGTGACATCCTTCCCTACTAGAAAAAAGTCATCATCTTGATCACTTGATCAAACACACACACACACACACACACACACACACACACACACACACACACACACACACACACACATATACATATATACCTACATATATGCATACATACATATATGTATATGTATATATAATATGACAAAAATATTGCATAAACAAATGAAAAAAATGCTTTATGAAACTCTTCATAATCCTCCCAAGCAGTACTATCCTCTAAATAATGGTCCCATTAGACTTTGCACTGAGTTACTTCCCTATGGTGCAAGTGGAGCGTACAAATTGTGAACACTCTAAGAATCATCATTACCACCCTTGGGTCCAAAACCTATAGAGAATTACAATAAATAACATAAGCAAAATTAGGCACATACGTTTTAGACAATACATGAAAAATATTATGTAATCAAGAAAGAGCTGGTAGTAGGGCTAGTATGTAAGAAATTGGGTTAATGGCTTCAAATGGGCATACATATCTAGGAGCTAATTTTTGTGTTTACTTAATTGAACTCATTTGAGGCTTTACTTTGAGAATAAATGTCTCCTACAACAAATTGCATCATTGTCTACTTCAAATCAACAAATTGTATGCCTACCATTGGCCTCAACCAACCTTTTCCTAATTAGTTTGACTTGCTTCTCCATTTCTTCTAAAATTTATGGCCCAATGCTAACCCTATCTTCACATTTATCCTAACTAATAAGAATTTTTCATCATCTATCACATAGTGCCTCAAATGGAGCCATTTGCAAAATAGAGTGGTAGGATTTATTGTAAGAAAATTCAACTAATGGGAGTTAATCTCTCTATTTTTACTACTAATCCATAGAAAATCATCTAACACCTAATTCACCCTTTCAATTTATCCATCTATCTCTAGGTAATAATCTAAACTAATGTTCAATTAAGTTCCATGTTGGTAAAATGTGTCTCAACCTTACAATTACATAAGTTATTATTGATACATAAGGTATTTTTCATACAACAACAATGGGGGGTGTAGGGGGTCCTCTCCCGCCCCCCGCAAGAGGTCCGAGGGGATCATCCCCTTGGTTGGGGGTCTAGGGGGCAACATGCCTCGACAAGGACTCATGGGAAGCGTCCCCAAAAGCTAAATTTTATGTACACTTTATTATTGTAAATTTGGACTGTTCATCATTTTTTTTAGACTACAGGAATCGGGTAGCATGACCCCCTATAAACTGTAGTGGGCCTGGTAAACTTTTTAACGTGACTAGCAGCACTGGTGCGACATGCCCTCCGGTACCACGGGGGTGGGGGAGACTAGACCTCGTGACCAACCTCCTGCAACAGGAAAGATTTAGCCAACCGAGCTAGGGCCCCAACCCCTTGGACTGTTCATCATTATGTCTCATATTTGATGGTCAATATTTTGTCGGCTTGACTTTCCCTAGAAGGAAACCCTATTTATGAGGGTGTTGTATTACCTTTGTGTATTGTTATGTATTATGAGATTCTGATAGTGGTTGTGTTACCTATAGATCTCTGGTTGGTGATACTCTTGAGAGAAGCTTACTCTACAAGTATATTGTAATCTTTGTGATTTCTAAATAATATATTGGGTAGCTTTTGGAGTGTGGGGTTTTTCTCCCGAAATGGTTTTCCCCACGTAAATCATTGTGTTGTGGTATGCATGATATTTGTGTTTATTTTTGTTTAAGTTTATGTAATTGTTAAATATTTGTAAAATTTTGGAATTATCCTCCTCTCAAGATTAGTGTAGGAAGTTGTTCTGCTACCTTAGCTTCCTTACATTCCCAATATTGAAAACAAAGTTTATAAAAACCTTAAAGTCTTCTACACATCTCTATCTAAGAATGTTTTTTGAAACTCCAAGGAGTATAAAGATCTCCTCAAAGAAACTTCTTCCTAGATCTATCACACCATTAATCAAGTTTCCTATTATAAATTGGGAAACTTTTGTAAGCTTGTCAACTACCACCAAATTCATGTCATGGAAGTTCCTAGACATTGGAAGACCTTGCACAAAATCCATCAACTTTCCATTTTCACTCAAGTATATCACGGAAATAGATAAATATTGTAGGGTGCATGTGTTTTTCCTTAACATGTTGGCATTCCAAGCATCTAGCCACAAAATTGGTTTCATCTTGCTTAATCCTTTACAAAAATTCATTGGTTTTTGGTTGAATCTATTAGCTTAGTAAAACTAGTGTTTCTAGAATAGGATGTACAATGAGATTATTTTAACACTAATGTTCTCAAATCTCCTCAATCTAGAACATACATTATACTTTTGTATCTTAATATCTCACTAGGCTCAAACTAGTATCCATCATATTGAAAATCATATGGATTAGCTAAGCGATATTTCTTGATAGGTTCATAAAAATCACCTCCAATAGAGTACCTCACAAACCTATTCCTAAAATTTTAATCAAATATTATTCATTGTAGAAATGTGTCATCTACAACTAAGGGCATCAACCATGTGATTCTCCTTTCCTTTGATATAACTAATGTTGAAATCATAATTTGGCAACAATTTCATCCATTACCTTTGGCATGCATTCAAGTTTGGTTGCATCAAAGTGTAATTGACTTCCAAGTTATCCATTTTTAGCTCAAATAGCTTGCTAAAAAAATAATTCCTCCACACTTGCAATGTGTGAACTATCATTACAAATCACAAATCATGTGAGGCATAATTAATTTCATATGGTCAAATTTTTTAAACTCGTGGGCCACAACCTAACCATCTTATTTAAGTGTGCCACCTAGGCCTTCATGTAATTCATCTATAATGGCTAAAAAGTGATCTTTTGGGTCAGGATTCTAATAATTGGTGCTAGAGTTATTCTTTTCTTCAATATTATATGGAAAGTTTCCTCACACTTGTCTAATCATGCAAATTGTTGGCTCTTCCTCTAAATTGAAGTGATGGGGTTGGCCATCTTAGAAAATTTTAGTATAAAATTCCTATAACCTATCAATCCCATTAAAATACACACCCCATGGGCATTCCTTGGTGCTACACTATCTAATTTCTTTTATTTTGATGAATCAATTGAAAATATCTCAATATAAATGACACATCCCAAATACTACACTTCTTTTTGGAAGAATACACATTGGTATACCTTTTGATAAAGCTTATGCTCCCTCAACTACTATATCACCAATCATAAATGATATAAGTGAGCTTCATCATTTTTAGATTATATCAAAATATCATCCAAAAATATGAGCACGAAATTGTTTAGGTAAACATTTAATATTGTGTATCTAGCTAGTGTATTTTTTAACCCAAATGGTATTACCATAAACTCATAGTGGCCATACCTTGTTCTAAAATTTTTTTTAGTGATGTTTCCCTCTTTAATTTTCAATTTTTTATATCCTAATCATACGTCAATCTTAGAGAAAATTGTTGCACTATGCATTTGATTGAAAACATTATCAATGTGAAGTAGAGTATGCTTATTCTTAACCATCTCTTCTTTAATAATTATGTAGTAGATGCATATATGCAAGGTTCTATTCTTCTTCTTGACAAAAACCACTAGTGCTCCCCATGGAGACACACTCAATAAAATTATCTATTTTGAGAATAATTTTTGTAGTTGATATTTTAGCTCTATAAGCTCTATTGTAATCATTTGGTAATATTTTTTGGATTGAGGTTCCAATCCTAGGATTATATCTATTAAGAAATTAAATTCTCTCCAAGGAGATAGTCTAAGAAACTCTTCAAGAAAACTTATTGACAATCATAAAGAAAATGATAGTTTTGTAATGTGGATTCTATGGAATCTTCCAACTAATCCACTTTGATGGAATATACTTCGCACATCTTCCTTCTTGCTTTCTTATCTTATAAATATAATATTTGTCTCAATTTACTTTTGTGTTTAACCCCTAAATTTGAACTTGGTTCCTTAAGTCATCTAGGTAATCTACATTCTTTACAAAACAATTAGTTTTCACTCTATGATGCCAAAGTGGATTTATCTCAAGGATTACATCATATGAACCTAAGGGTGCTACACAAAGTTCATTCATTGAAAAAAGTAGGTATTTTTAGTTTAAATTCAAATAGGCATTTCTCTAGCTAATTTTTTTCTCGATTTCCATATTGCATAATCCAAGAGTTAGTTATAAATTCAACTCTTCTAGAAATTTTAACAAGCACTCTTGGTGCCACAAAATATTTCCTAGAGGCTCTCTAATATCTATCAAAATAGAAATCAAGAAACCAAAAAGTGCACCTAATGTCTCAATCAGTACAATTTGAGATTCAGCTTTGCAATTATCGACCACCACATGGATCCTTTGCTAGAAAGTTGTTTAGAGAGGAGGTAATGGAGATTTCCTAAAATTATTCTCCTGATTTTAGATTGGGAAATGTTAGCATAATGATCACCTTCACACATGAAAAAATTTCCTTACAATCCTCTCCTTTATAATAACATTTCATGTGTATTCCCATTCCTTCCTTTAGACTAGTTACCCTTTCTTTTGAACCTTGAACCTCTGTTATTCTTAGAAATTTTATTGTTTAACTTTTACTTGGAGTTTTGATCTTACTTCTAATTCTTCTTTTTGAAGGAATAATATGACTTACATTTTCTAAATTTCTTATAGGACCTATCCCTCAAGGTGGTAATAGATTGAATCTTCTACTATTTCTTAATTTCCTTCTCAAACACCTAATATATGGATGAAGGTCCATGCACATCTACCACTCCTCCATTCTAGATATTTAATCACATGATAAAAAAAAAAAATTTAGAACTATTCATCATGTCGATATAAAGGAACATATTTGATAAGTATTTTGAAATTATCCTAGTACTCTATTATTGACATATCCCCTTGTCTTGGATTCTATAATTTGGTTAACTTCTAGTTGAAGTAAATTTGAGCTATTCCTCTTTGCCTAAATAGAGTCACAAACTAATCCCAAGTTAGGATAGGGTAATCCATACCCATTTCTATTTTCTTATTTTTCTACCAAGTACAATCTTTTCTAGAATGAGTTGGTAAGCTCCCCAAACCACTTTGGTTATCTTCAAGTAGTTACAAATATAAAACTTCTTCATCTCATTAATCCAAGCCTTAGCTCCATCACCTAGAACCATACCACCAAATTTTAGTGGGTTCATGCTCTTCATGCCACAAGAAAGCTCATTTTCCAAAGATCCCTCATTTCTATATTCCTTCCAACCTCTTCAAGATTAATCTAACTAGGTAGTACATCACCATGTCTCTTATTTACACTATGGTATTGGTCATGATCATCTTCTTCCCCATGATCTCAAGTTCCTCAAACCTCTTGCTCTAAATCAATTATTATCTCTCAAGTTTCATAAGAACAACAATAATGTGATTAATATTAGCAATTGGATCATTTATAGTTGTCACCAAGACCACTTGCCAAGCTCACCTTTATGAAAACCATAGTATTGTAATACAACCAACATTGTGTTGTGTTAGAAAAAGCAACCCATTTTCACACCTTTATTAAATTAATCATTAATTGATAATTTATAAAAAATATTTTCAAAGAAAATTAGTATTATTTTAATTCCATAGATAGTTGAATCTACACATCCTTATGCAAAGGATTTCTTTTACAACTTTTTAAGATGCTCCTTAGACTTGATCTCCTTAATTTCTTAATCCTCATAGTCTATTTTCAAATTATTGAACTAGTAGAATGTACTTGCATGTACTCCTCTACCACCTCTATACTCAAAGATGGAGCATCACGCCTACACCCAAATGATATGTCACATACCTTTAAGGGTTTCTAAATTTTTTGGATTGTTTATAGTCTTAGATAACATTGTTTTCCCTTTGCTTAGTTTCACTTGACCTATAGCTAATTCCAAGGTATTTGAATCAAAAATCCAAATCTCCTCATCATGAGGTGGTTGGGTGGATTTACCTCTAGGCTTAGTTGGTTTTTACCTTCATTCTTTTTCCCTAGTCATTTCTTTGATCTTGACCCTCCCATCTCTAAACATAGATGAAATGCACTATTAGATAGACCTTAAATGCACATATAGTTAAATCAATAATCTTGCCCAAATCATGGTAAGATCATAGATCCTAGAGTTTTAACATATGCTCTAATACCACATGTAATGAGCCCATTCATTAAAACCAAGGAATATATATATATATATATATATATATGAATAAAAGCTAATTTTCTCCTTAAATTGACATGCTATTTATTTATTTACTTTTACAACAATTAAACCATTTAAAATTAAAATTTAATTATAAATATTCTTCACATTTATTAATCTCAATTGATCAACATAATTTTTGTTTCATTAAAAGATATTATAATACAATTTTATAATGGGACTATTGTCCACAAATGGTGAATACAAGAGAGAATTATTCATGCTATAGTTTAATTCACAAATTATATAATACAGTAAACCACCAATATTTTAATCATGATCCAAAGTATAAGCATATAATCTTTATCATTTGTAAAGAGGAGGGCATCATCCAAGCACTTTACCTCCAACCACGTACTCTATGGCCCCCCACTCATCTCCCTTCTAGGAGTGGCCCAACCCTTCGATGAGGGTGGCATATAGTAACATCTTTAGAAATACCATAACCAATTCAAGAACCAAGTGTACAATAAGCACAATCACTATAACATTTAATTAACCATGCAAACTCTAGATACCATCTAGCTATTCATGACTTTCGAGTACCATGCAACCTAGAAAGTATAGTGAACTATAAATGCATACAACTGTAACGCCCTGCCACGCAACCCCAAAGGAATTAAGTAAAATGCAACCAATTTTTTTAATTTTTTTTTAAATCAAGGGAGTGAACATTAAATAACATAATGCATTCATTATTCAAATTGCATGAATTAATCCTTTGAGGAACACGAGGTCATTACTTAAGAACTAACTCTTAACGACATAAACATTTACCTAACCATTACATAAACCATGCATTCATCCATTCATAACTATAATTACATTAGTAACAACAATAGAAAAACAAGATAGAATAATATCCAAAGTAATAACATCATTATGAATTCTTCTCATAACCAAGTTTACAATAAAAGTACAATGCATCAACAAAAGATTACATTACAATAGCACCATGTGCAATAATATACAAAACTTTCCCAACTAGGTGGAAATGATACATCGATATAAGAATCACATAAGTACATAAATCTGGAACCCACGAGCAAAGAATCAACTGATACTGCAACTCAGCACTGAAAGATGAACCTGCATAAAAGAAAGAATTCCAACAGGTGCAAAACACGATCCACCCGACCACCCCCGTGCTAGGAGTTGCTAAGGAAGGGTTCCCGACCAAGACCGACAAGAAAAAAAATTCACAACCAACTAAAGAAAATCACACAACACATGAGACCACTCAACTCCAAACAACAACAAAAATCACCAATACAAGACAAGTGGCCAATTCCAAAGGATTTCCAAAAGACAACATAAATAAGAATGTTAGAGGAGAGTGTCATCGCATGGCTTAACATGGATTCTCGAAACTACCTATTGCAAGGTGTTGCCTCCATCTACTGACGAATTATCCGGACAACCAAGTGCTAGGAGCCGCCTCCATCTATGGTTATCCAGGCTACCTATCTCAAGGAACCGCCCCATAGGGTTGCTCATGCGGAACCGTTACCTTTCGCGAAGATAAGGCAACGATCATGCCAACCACGACCTTCTCAATCCGCTTTAGTCTATGGTAGCACTAAAAGGTGGATGAGGCAACAATTATCTTTTTAGTGTATTACTACCCATCCCCTAGTTAATTATTTAAATTATCACTTATTAAATTCACTCTAACAAGGGCTATCCTGGCGCCCCATTGTGCGCCGACCACCCACTTAGAGCCACTCCCTCTAAACATTCAACCACAAAACAATAACATCAAGGATTGTACCACATAAAAGAACTACATCAAAAGACAATCAAAAGTGAGGCATGACCATCTCACCAACCACAAGGAAACACAACCACAAAATGGTACAATCCAATGTGTAGCCGATCCATAAACATCCCAATTCCAAATTCAAATTGAAATCAAGAGTAACCACACTACCCCACCTCTGGAATTCACTTAGGTTCCTAAACAGGATTGTTAAACTCTAGGGTTCCCTTGCAGAACATAAACCCCCAAATAAAGAAAATCCATAATACATGAAACGATATAACTCAAAGAATCATTAACAATAATACCAAAGAAACACGTCTTAAAACATGGAACAATTCTCATCAAAATGTATTCCAATAACGTTGATAACATCCAAAAGATCTCTACTCCTCATTATTACACTTATCTTCATAAAACACCACATTCAACGAATCTTCTAAATAGCATAAATAAATGTAAACTTACCTCTTAATCTTACTAACAATTTACTAACAATTAACCTATTGATTATTACAACCAATATACATACACACACACACACACACACACACACACACACACACATATATATATATATATATATATATATATATATATATATATATATATATATATATATATTAATATTAACATTGATCTATATATATATATATATACATAGTTATATATAAATATGGACCTATTGAAATGCGAAAAGTCCAACTCAAAACCTATTAACTATAACATAAAGCGAATTCCCAAATTACACATAAAGAACGAATTCAAAATACTATGAACTAACCATAATACGCATAACATAGCAGTTAAATGTGAAATTGGAACAACTTAAATAAGTCGTATTCTCATATATATCTATATTTTTTTTTTTTGAAATGAATGAATACCTAAAGGTACCTGTAACTGATGGATGAGGAGTAAACCAGCTGTCAAATCTAAACGAACACCCCCAGAATCTAAGGATATAACGTATATAAAAGAATTTGTAAAGGATACAAAGTACAGTGACCATAATGAACGGACTGGTAGACGGATGAGCGGCCACCACGGTGCAGATTAATAGAACACAGGAGTCAGGCGAACCGAGTTATACATAATGTGAAAACAAGGCATCCAAAAATGGAGATTTTACTCCATCCCAAAGACTGTTCGACATATGTTTTTATCACTGCACCATAGTAAATGCAACGCACTATCCTTGGGGTCAGGGTGATGTGACCGCCGTCGGCCACACCCTTCACAAACACTTAGAAATCTAATACGAGGTAAAGCATAGGGGCGTGAGAAACCAAGACCATACAGTGTTTAAAATAACTATTACGGTTTTCAATATTATAATTACTATGCGAATTCTGTATAATCACATGATTCAGACAATTCGACTACGGACTCCACTCATTATGGAGGACAGAGAATAGAATATATATCAAGTATAGTGTATACTATGCTGGCGTATGGCACAATATTCCAGAAACGACATAACCAAAGTTCAACAATGGAAAATTTCGTGAATTACGCAACAATACATTATCTTTCACTAAATCCAAAAGAAATGAATCAAATACAAAAGCCCAATATCGATCTATATAAATATAAATATTTATTCAATATAAATGAATTTCGTACAATAAAATAAACAATAAAATTCATGGTATTGCAATCCAACCAATTGTACACAGGGTAAAAAAATAAACCCTCTTCTATTTGAAATGAAAACTACCCAATCTCACAAATTTTAAAACACTTTCCAGTAAATTAAGAGAGAATTATATCTACATATGTATATATATATAACCAATAAATCTGTATTTATAGAAATAAACAGAAATGCCACATTAATTCTGGTTATCAGACATTAATCAAATATTTGTTCTGAACAAACAAATTTCAAGATCTGGGCTGAAACCCAAACAATAATGTTTTTAATAATTCTTTTGTTAATTACGATTTTCTTACAAACAAATTGTATTGAACATTTTCCCTAGGTTTTATGGAAAAATTTGCAAGAGTTATACAGACAAAAATTTTCAATCATTAAATTCAACACAGCCAAAGATTCAACTCAACAAACAGTACAGCCAAGAACTTATAACATGAACAAAAGCATAACCAAATAGAACCAAATTTTGAAAGAAACCTAGCGTCCTACGGCTGTAGAAGAAATCCCCACAGATGCTTTTCTCCTCCTTCGCACACCGGCCCTTTTCTGCAGCTTCTTTTTCCCCAAAACAAAATCTGAGACAATCCTCCAGAAAAATTCCCCTACATACCTCTTTCCTCTTCTTTTTAAAAGAATACCAAATCCCATTTCAACAACCCCTATCTTTTCCTCTTCCTCTCCCATGAAAGAAAATTTCGAATTAATTAATTTTATTCTCCAAATAACCCCCACAAGAATCTCCAGCTTTAATTAT
Organism: Sequoia sempervirens; assembly: GCA_007258455.2. Classification (NCBI taxonomy): domain Eukaryota; kingdom Viridiplantae; phylum Streptophyta; class Pinopsida; order Cupressales; family Cupressaceae; genus Sequoia; species Sequoia sempervirens. The sequence goes on from VDFB02256132.1 coordinate 203,519,353, forward strand.
TTATTATTGTTATTATTTATTTAATTTTAAACAATAATTTCTTTTGTTTTAAATTACTACCACTTAATTCTAAATTTTAATTAAAACAAACTTTTATAGATAATTAACTTTTAATTAGAATATAATTAAACTTCAATACTTACTAACTCATAATTAATAAAAATAACTTTAATTCATCTTATTACTCAAATAATTAAATTAACTATCACCAAACCATAAATAAATTAGATAAATCATTTAACTCAAAAATCAAAATATCAAGACAAAACTAGGTCAACACAAAACTCCGCAACCTCATAACGAAATGACAGACTTGGGTCGGGAATTCTTCCTTAACAACTCCTTTTAACAACATCGTACCCGTTGGGTTTATTTTGTGCTCGCCCTGTCCTGCCGAAGTAGGTGGAATCTAGACTTTTAACCCTGCAATTCCTGCAAACAGATAAACGTCAAGTAACATCCACTAAAAGCACACTGTGAAAGGTAATAGCGGGGTAGTAGGGCGCTCGCGAGCGAGTGGTACTACTCCGTCCTTTCACCAAATACACTAATCATGTTATCATAAAACATAATATCATGGAAATACATTATCGCATATAAATTTAAAGAACACCATTGCATAACAAATCAAATCATCAATGTATAATATATCACCATTTGTCACACATAATGTAAAGAGCAGTAAGCAAATTAACTAAGAACCACACATGATCAAATATAAATCCACCACAAAGAGTATCACAGAGTAACCAAAATATCAAAGAATACCAAGAGCATCTAATGAATCAGCAAACATGGGGGTATTACAACAACTATAGCATCACTTTTTCCAAAGAATTTAATTATAATCATACTCTAAACATGCATAAATATGGGTCATTTATTCACATCATTTTTATCTCTTTCTTGATTCATTACATAATCATAAAGTAAATTTAGAACATAGGATATAATTTGAAAATATGATATTTTCATATACTATAAACATTTATCATTCTTCTAGCATACCCTACTTTTGAGTGATAAAATCAATAATGCATCATTTAAATTTACCCACTTATTGCTTCACACATATATGTTTATATATTTTATAAAATAAATAGTTTTCAGCCTTATATAAGATTATCCATGAAGGGTTCCATACACCTAATATATGGATAGTCTAATATAAGGTTGAAATAAGATGTAAAAGGTACAATAGTTAGTATACAATAATTTTCTATAAAAATTTCCTAGTTAGAAAAACATACAACCATGTATAGTGTTGTCCATACACAATTTTCCAAGTATATTAAGTATAAAACCAATAATAATTTTGCTAGTACTTAGTTGTATAGGCATTACTAAGTATACATTCACTTATACTTTTAAATTTTTCCATACATAATTGGCTTAAATGGATTTAGATTTTTATGCATAGTTGACAATGTATAGTTGGTTTAAAATACAAATAAACCTTTATGCACAACCATATATATATTTGGTTTAAATGAATAAAAACCTTTGTACTTATCCATGATACATTCAGTTAAACAAGGATATTAAAATAATTTTTCATAACAATATAATTTTGGCTAGAATAGATGTAAAACTTGTATGCACAACCATGATGGAATAGATTAAAAATGATAAAATTGGCTAAAATGGATATATAAAAACCTTTGTGAATAGCCATATAAAATTGGCTTAAATGATATAAAAATCTATATGCACAACTGAAACAAACCTCTATGAACAACCATATAAAATTGGCTAAAATAGATATTAAAAATCTCTATGTTTATATATAACTTAGTTTATACAAATGTGTGTGCATATATATCTATATGATTATTTCATGTCTAAAAATAAATCAGTTTAATATGATGAGACCATTTAGAAATTTTAACAAACACTTGGCATGCAACCTATCTTCCAGCATGTCTAAGCAAAGAAGTCTATTTATTGCTAAAATGATCTAAATATAACTATAAAATTGACTCATATTTACATAAAGTTGATCATATGACTATTTAAAATGCTCAAGCATATTGAGTGCATATGCAATCATGTTAAAAATATCATTATACAATCTTAAATGTGAAATACTTAATCATGAATAACATTTCTTGGAAAGACCTCAAGCATTTTAATCATGTAGTAATACAAAAAAAAAAACATGTAACCACATATTGTAAAGAAAATGAATTGAAAATATCTCTCAAACAAGCTCCGTAATCTCTCTCTATTAATTTACCCTTCTAAATTCACCTAATCTCCCAAAAACATCATCCTTTCCCTTAATATCTTCCTCTTCCTTAATGGAAATAAAACTAAACTATCTTCATCCCAAGAAGTTATCACACCCTCATGGGCTCCATGGCCAAACAAATCCTTCATTAGCTCAAGAAGAAACTAGAAAAAATGCTTCTATTCAATGAATACATTAAAATGGAAAAAATCATTTTGAAATTATATCCCTTAGGTCGACCTTACTTGTTGCAACATCCCTAAAATTTAGGTCTAAAATAAATGTCTAGAATCCCATATTTTCTTATAGCTTTCTCAAAAGAAAAAAAAAATTAAATGAAAATATGTGTTTTTAAAATAGCTCAACAAAATAATTGTAATTATCAAACTAAGAAAACATGGTTTTTATTTCCCTTATCGAATAAAACTTGAAAACGCCAAATCATGCAATACAACCATATATATAGTCCAATATGGGGATAAGACTATTAAATAAGTAAACAAATATTTGTTGAAAACTTTGATTCCAATTGTTTATGGTGACATTAGATAAGCAAGAGGAAAAATTCACCCCAAATTTTTAAATTTTCTATTTGTGTCAAGAGTTGAAGGAATTTTTTCTTGAGGATTTTCTAGGATTTCCTTCTAAAAGAAAGTTTGATCTATTGAAATTTTACCTATATCCTTGTGTCTAGTCCTTATCAAATGAATGTGGTTGAATTGCTTGAACTTAATATGCAATTACATGAGTTTTTAGAAAAGGGATTAATAAGGCCAAGTGCCACCTTGTAGAGCACTAGTTATTTTTGTCAAAAAGAAGAATAGAATCTTGAAGTTGTGTATAGATTATTCAATGCTAAATAAAGTAACGATAAAAGATAAAAATTTGTTGTCTCGTATAAAAGACTTTTTTATCAAATGAAGGGAGTGTATATTTTCAAACATTTATCTTCGATCAAGATATCACCAATTAAGAATCAATGAGGAATACATTCCAAAAATAGTCTTTCAAACTAGATATGGTCATCTGTGAATTCACAATTATACCATTTGGCTTAACTATTTCCCCTGTTGCTTTATAAATCTAATTAATAATATTTTTCATGATTATTTAGATAGATTTATGTTAGAATTTTTATATGATATCCTAATTTATTCTATGAATAAAGAACACTTAGTACAAATTCAATTAATTTTTAAAGTTTGAGAGTACAGATTATATGGTAAACTATTAAAATATGCATTTTTTGAGGATGATTTATTACTTAGGAAATATTATATTTATATAAGGAATTTTATTAGTTTTGAAGATATCAAAGTCATAATGGAGTGGTTGATTCTTCAAAGTATGTCAATTTTTTTTTTTTTTAAATGTGGGTTTAGTAGAATACTATCATAGAAGGGTTATCTCGAATCACAAGCCCTATTAATTCTTTGCAAAAGAAGAATAAAATATTCTTATGAATAGAATAGTGTGATAAAATATTTCAAAATATAAATAAAAATTGACTATGAATCCTATCTTAAGAGTTCATACTCCTAATAATCATTTTACTATTATCATTGATACTTCTAAAAAAGCTTAGAGGGATTACTTATGCAAGATGAAGGTATAATAGCTTATGAATCCAAAAAATAAAAGACATATGAAATGAAGTATACACCTCATGATCTAGAGTTGGAAACAATTGTTCATGTTCTACAAAAATAGACATTTCCTTTTACAGAAACATTTTGAGTTAAAGACTAATCATTAATGGTTAAAAGATATTTTCACTCAACTCTATTTAAATATAGGGTAACAAACATGGTTAGATATTTTGAGTTAATATGAATTTCACATTAAATATAGTAAAGATAAAGAAAATAGAGTGGCAAATATTCTAGACAAAAAAGAGACACTTTATGGCAATAACAAGTATTGGTGGAATATAAACATGATCCTTGGTAGATCAAGTTAAAGTAGTTTTAGAGATTAACCCAACTAATCCAAAGTTTGTTGGTTATGCATTCAATAAGTATGAATTTTTTAGATATTATTATGTTCATAATGCTAAAGAACTTAGGACATTAATTATGACTTAAAGTTCATAGTGATCCTTATTCAAGGCATCCAAGAGTAAGTAAGATGTACTCAAACCTTTAAAAGTTGGACTTTTGACCAAGGATGAAGAAAGATATAATTATCTTTATGGAAAAATGTTTGGATTGTCAAAAGGTTAGGGTTGAAATAATCCTCTAGTTGGGTTTTTACATCCTCATGATATACCACATTATAAGTGGTAAGTCACTAGTATGAATTTCGTACAAAAATTGTCAATGGTGTTGTATACACATAATACAATTCTGGTGGTAGTAGATAAACTTACCAAGGTAGTCCATTTCATATTGGGTAATTTAACTAATGATCCCTATCTTTGACTAAAATATTTGTAAAGAAAATATTTGAATTGCATGAAGTTTCTGAAAATATTTATTAGACAAAGATGTTAGGTTTAACTCAAGATTTTGGATTTAATTTTATTGTGAACTTTGGAAACTCAATCAAATTTTAGTATAGTCTATAATTCTTATTCAAATAGGCAAAGAGAAAGAACATATCAAATAATGGAAGATCTTTTACGTATGTATTGTACGGATCAAAAATCAAAATGGGAAGAATATCTTCCATTAATAAATTATTCTTATAATAACTCTTTTGAGTCTACCTTTGGAATGGCTCCATACGAAACACTATATGGATAGAATTGTAATTGGTCCTAAAATGTTAAAGGATATGAAAAATTAGAATAAAGGCATAAAGCAAAGGTTAAAGGAAGCATTTGATGAGGAAAAAATTTACATAGATAAAAAATAGGTATCTAAGAAAAATTTATGTTGGAAAGATTTTTCTTGAGGGTTAGCCCCATAAAATCTCCATGTCATTTGGAAAAATTTCCAAGTTAGCACCTTGTTGTATAGGGTCATTTGAAGTCTTAGAAAAGATCAACCCAATGGCTCTTGACTAGTGTTCCCTCCTAAACTATGTTAAATCTAGATATTTGTCAGGGGTTGCTCCTTAAGGAATATGTACTTGATATTAAATATATCTTAAATCAACATACCTTCCAAGTCTAAGAACTAGGAATGATAAAAATAGAGTCTTTAAAACTCTTAGAGAAGCACCCATATCAATTGCACAACATAGTGATAGATTGGTGTAAAGTTTAATGGGACCAATATAATACATAAAATGTAACATGGGAAGATACAACTAAAATACAATAATAATATCTTTATTTATTTTGAAACTTTATCAAATTTAATTTTAGCAATATTTTATATAATTTTTAACTTATTTTGACTAAGAATAATTTTGATGCATTAAGATGATGCAGAATCTAAAAGCATGGCATTACCCATTTCTTCTAAAACATTAAATCCTTATGATTAATGTTTAAAATAATTACGAAAAAATATATTTAGCTAAAAAGAATATGTATAGGCGTGAATTTGTACCATCATTGCAAGTTCCCCTTTTACACCCTTCACCTTAGAAAAATCAAACTCGGCAATGTAATTCCACATCCTCTATCCGTACTCGATCCACTTGGCACCTGTCTATAGTGTCAATGGGGGAATTTATGTCAAGGATGTGTGTGCGATGTGCGGACGTCTGCACATCACACTGCCATCCTGACAAGATTCCTGCTTTTGGAATCTATAGAGACGTTATGATTTCCATTGGAGCAGAAGAGTAATGTATCTGTGCCTCCCAACTGACCTTTGAACAGCTCTTTTCCTCCCAAAATTACAAAAAATGACTATTCTCTCTTCTCATTCAATTCTTCTTCACATTCTAAAAATTTATCATGCTTCTAAACAACTCTTGAGCATATTCTTGCAACTTCTTGGCTACTTGTTGCACTATCAACTCTTCCATTCCAACATCACAGCATTGTTCACATCTACCATAGAAGCTACAACTTGGTGTCTTGTGAGACTTCCTTCGGCGTCATTATGGCCATGTCAACTTTGTCATGGTTGTAAGCTTGCATTCCTCTCTCATTGGCCTTGAGTTCCTTTGGTCATGGGTGGTAATATTCATTTACTATTGCATTGGTGTTGGATTTGAGTAGCATAGTTCTCTTCATAGTGTTTGAAATTCTCTTTTTTTGTACTTTCTTTAACGCATTTCTATTTCTCTATCTATCTATTTTTTCATGGAGGTGAAAACACCAAAATGGGGGTTTGACTACGGCAAGCCTTGAAACAGCCCCAACATTTTTCCTCGCTCTACTAGGTGTAGGTACTTCGTTCACATGGAGCTTGCTGGAGAATTAGACCTATCATGAGTTGAATTCTTACCTTTCCCATTCTCATCATTTCTAAAGAATTTCCTTTGTTATTTTCCATTTGCAACATTACAGTAAACCTCTTTAGCTAAGATGTTAATAAGTTTTATGTTATTTTGTCTATGTTTTTTTCACTGTTTGTCCATATGAACGATAGCACACCTGTGAGACACCAGCGCGTCGCATTGTTGTCCCTGTTGCACATTGTTGTGCTCTAGCAGAGATTTATCAAAGTTATAGTTTGGGTTCCAAAAACCTACTTGTTTAGTCCAAGCATAACTCTCGGGTTAGCAGAAGGACAGAAGCACGGAGAGTGCTCTTCATTCTCTACCCTTAAACATCATAACACTTCTGTGAGTGCTTGTTCCACTTGAGGTAGATTAGGGAAGCCTCTAGCTCTCGACTCTTTGTGACCTGGAGTTGTTGAGTGGTAAGTCCCCCTTCTCTACATTTTGGTGAACCTGATGTGAACCATTATGGTTCTGATTGGTAGTGCTAAAAGATCCTTCCCTCATATTTTAGGAGTGTTGTGGGTGTGAGTGTTGTAGGGAACCTAGCCTTGCAACCCAACCTATGACCCCTATTTTTGTAGCTGGGAGGTTTCCTAAGCATTACGAAGAAAAACCTTGAGTGGGTCACCATTTAATTGTGAAACCCTTGGGAGCTCCTACAAAAGTGCTATCTAGTGTACGTAAAGATGGCTTCCTTCTTACATCTACCCATCCCATCTATGCAACCTATGAGAAGATCTCCCACTATAACATTTACTTAGTAGGATTTTCCAATGAACTCTAATCGAGAACCATCCCCTTAGTACATCCTCGCATGTATCAATGGGAATACTGTAACTAGTGTTATCATTGACCCTACATGTTAGGTGAATGTCATTATGGAGGAAATCATGTTGATAACTTTTACATAAGGATGGATATGATGAGTCTAGAAGCACTATATGTACACATGATGGGCTTCTATCCCTCCCATCAGTTGTATCACCTTGTTAGTCTTGGTTGGGCCTAGGACAGTGAATGCACTCTTTGAAATCATCTTGGGGTCTGAACTATTCAGAGTGAAACTAGGCATTCCTTGGTTGGTTTCCATGAATGCAGTTCCCTCAGTAATTCATAAGTGCATGAAGTTTTCCAATGAGGGTTCTTTGCATATATTCCACGACACTGGTTACAAACCAATGATTATGTGTGGGGGCTACTCACTTGATCACTTTTGGCATGCCCCTGTTGGTCTTCTCCCTTCGAGGATGGTATTGTATCAAACTTATCTAAAATACAAGAGTGGGGGCATAATGCCAAAGGTGAGATACCCTCCTCCCTATGCCAACTCACACAACGCTTGCATGAAAGTGGAATGTGAGGCTACCTTGGCCACTCGAAAAAGGGAAAAGGAGAAGTCCACTCAAGGCTCTTCTTCTTCTTCTTTTGATGTCCTACATATTTCTTCCTCTCACCTTGATGTGGTGCCATCGAATTTTTCTCCTATGTGTTTGATAAGGAGTCTGATGGTGCCTACTTGGTGAAATCCCAAGCGTCTGTTGTTTGAACTTCATGTCTTACCCACGGTGCCTCGGCCCATTTTGTATGGTAAGGGGAAGGGTCCCCATGGAGTTTCTTCTATGTCTAGGCCTTTGTAGCCTCCTACTGCTCCTACCTCTAAGGTAGTGAATGGGAAGAGGCTCGTAGTTGAGGCACTCAAGCCTACTCCTCTTGTTGTTGTTGCATAATCTTCTCCATCTCTTCCTCCTATTCCCATCTAGGAGTCCCTCCCTCCACTAGAAACTATTGTGATGGATACTCCAATGGTTGAACAGGAGTCTTTTGTCCCTTCTCAGGTCATGTCCTTTGGCTCCCAAAGTCATAAAAAATGACTTGCACATAAGCACAAGTGTCGGAGGAAGGATTTGGCCACTAAGTAGGCTTCCTTAAAGAAGGAAGAGGAGCCAATAGCTCCTACTTCAGCATCTTTTGTTGTGTCCTCCTCTTCCATTCTTTCTGCTTTAGTTACCTTTTCCTCAATCTTGCTTTCAACTCCCCCTGTGAGCTTGAACGATCCTCACCTAAAGAGGATGCAAGTATTCATTGATCCTTTGATTAAGCCTCCCCTTTTGATGTTTCTTCCCAACATCCTACCCTTTTCCAAACCTATGGACATGTTGAACACCTCATTGGTGTCTGTTGTAGTTTTCTCCTCTTCCTCCTCGCCCTCTACTTCATTTGTGGAGATTTCACATCCTCCAATGAAGCGAAAGATAGAGGATGACCCTGCTAGCAATGGGGGTCGAAAGAAGGGTTTGCCTTCTTCAAAGGGTAGTTTTGTATTGGCTTGTAATGTCCTAGTGACGGAGGAAGCCCCAACGTCCCTAAATTTCATCACTACTCTCGAATCATTTGGTGAGGCGAGCAATGGATCTTGGGCACTGCTCCCATCGCTCGCTAAGTTGATGCATGACACTCTAATAAAGTGCATGTTCAACTCTATAGATGATGCCCTGGACCTATTAGCGATCTTCACATGATTGTTGGCATTCACCTCACAGTAATTGAGTGGAGAAGACCTCGAGGGGCATTCTTCCTTATCTCTTGTTACAGGAGGGTCAGAGGGTACCCCCCTTGATATTCCACCCTTACAAGCTTGTCTTCCCTCCCCTTACATTGATCTAGATTGGGAGAATGATGACCTCCTAGTTGATAAGGACTAGGGGGAACCTCTTCTTTATATGTAGATTAGATGGTGTGTGTGTGTGTGTTGTGTTCCCCCGTGCTTGTTTTATATGTTCCTGTATGACCATTATCACCCTTGTAGGTGCTTGGATATGGGAGTGTTTTTGTATTGTAAAACTTCCTCTATTTGTCACATCATTCTTCTCTTTGTCGTATATTGATTTTTGACAATTGGGGATGATGCAAAGAGTTGGGAGCATTTACGCCTCCCTTCCATGTTGACCCAATTTTGTTATTTTCATTTTTATTTTATGTTCCCTTCTTCACATGGTCTGATATAGTAGGGGGTTGATGACAGTTCATTTATATATTATTATACTTATCCATCTATATTTATGAGTAGCTCTGGCCCCGAAATATCAAATCCCCCTTGTCTCTCATTTGTTAGGTTATTGTACATGTCTCCTTCTCTTTGTCTTTCTCTCTTGCTTGCTTTGTGATGTTGTGGTGCTCATGTGTTTCCCCTTGTGTGTGTGACAACATTACCACAGTTACATCTTGTTACGTTCTATGGGCCACAATGTCACTTTCATGCTTGCTTTTCTCTACTTAGGATGCCACATTCCTTTGTGTTCAACACGCACCATCCTAAGAGGGGGATATCATACTACTTCAATTTTAAGAAGATGCATTTGGTGGCCAATGAATCCCTTCTTGAAAAACTCTATTTTTCAAAAAATTGCATTCTTCAACAAAAATTCCTAGACGAATTTTTTTTGTCTCAGATTCGTAAGATAGAATCCGGAATTTCCCTCACAAGGGAACATTCTACCTTTTGAATCCCTTGATGAAATGAATATTTCAGAAGGATTCCTTGATGCTAGAATCGTTGGCAAAAAATATTGTCTCATTTTAAGATTCGCTCATTTAAAGATCCGCTATTCACTTTCAAACTGAGCATCCCTTGAATGGGCCCCTTTTCTTTTGAAGGGTTCTCAAGGGACCCCTTTGAAAGCTCTTCCTTTTATTTTTGACTCTTTACATGATTGCCTACCTATGTAGCTTCTTTTTATATCTAACATGTTTTGTCTGCAAATTAACATGTTAATTTCTAGGTGCGCCTGTGAAGCTGCTTTTCAATTAGACTCTATGGAGCCTCTTACATTTGGCTCCCTTCAGGACCGAGCACCTGGGAGGCACCTTCTTCGCAAGTCTGAGGACCTGTAAAGTGCTTTCATCCTACATGATTTGTTTAGCATTGGTTTGCGAGCCTTCATGCACTTTGTTCAATTCTCTTTAGGATTGAGTACCTGTGGAGCCATTTGTCTGCACTGCGCTTTCAAGAATTTCCAAATTGCAGTCTGCTTCCTTGATGGTTCAGGATATTTTCTTGGAACTCTTTCGACCTACTTTACTGAACACTCATTGGCACTCATGTTCGCTAAAGTGGGGGAAAAATGTATAGGTGTGAATTTGCACCCCCTTGCAAGTTCCCCTTTTACACCCTTCACCTTAGAAAAATCAAACCTAACAATGTAATTCCACATCCTTTGTCCATACTCCATCCACTTCGTGCATGTTTGTAGTGTCAGTAGGGGAATTTCTATTAGGGATGTGTGCATGACACGCGGATATTTGTGCAGCGCACTGTCATCCTGATAGGATTCATGCTTCTGGAATCTATAGAGGTATTACATTCACTATTAGGGAAGAACTGTAATGTATTTGTGCCTCCCAGCTGACCTTTGAACGGCTCTTTCCCTCCCAAATTCACAAAAAATAACTATTCTCTCTTCTCATTCAATTCTTTTTCACATTTTGGACATTTCTCATGCTTCTACACAACTCTTGAGCATATTCTTGCAACTTCTTAGCTACTTGTTGCACTATCAACTCTTCTATTCCAACATCACAGCATTCTTCACATCTACCACAAAATTTGCAACTTGGTGTCTTGCAAGAATTCCTTCAGCGTTGTTGCATCCATGTCAACTTTGCCATGGTTGTAAGCTTGCATTCCTCTCTGATTGGCCCTGAGTGCCTTTGTTTGAGGGTGGTATTATTCATTTACTATTGCATTCTTGTTGGATTTGAGTAGCATAGTTCTCTTTGTAGTGTTCGACATTCTCTTTTTTCGTACTTTCTTTATCATATTTTTATTTCTCTATCTATTTGGTTGTTTGTGGAGGTGGAAACACCAAAATGGGGGTTTGACTGCAGCAAGCCCTAAAATAGCCCCAACATTTATCCTCACTCTACTATGAGTAGGTACTTTTTTCACATGGAGCTTGCTAGAGAACTGAACCTATCATGAGTTGAATTCTTACCTTTCCCATTCTCATCATTTCTAAAGAATTTCCTTTGTTATTTTATGTTTGCATCATCACAATAAACCTCTTTAGCTCAGTCATTAGTAAGTTTTCTATTATTCTATTTGTGGTTTTTTTCACTGTTTGTTTGTACGGATGACAATGCACCTATGAGACACCAGCACGCCACACTATCGGGTGATCCCACAATAGTGGTTTACAATTTTTGGCCAAACTGGACACTAAAATTATTTTTTGAAACTAAATTTTCACATTCAGGCACCTATAGCAGCTAAACCATGAATAATTTGAAGATGATGAAAACTAGAGTCTCGTCACATTTTGTCTATAGATTCTAAAAATATTTTTTTCAAAATTTTTGGAATCATATTGCACTTCTTTTTCCATCTCCCACGAAAACTGGTTTTTTTCAAAAAAACAACATTTTTAAAAAGTGACGCACATCGTATAACGCATAACTTTTCTTCCATGAAGAATAAAATTCTAATTCTTTCAAATTTAGATTTGTAACTCTGATATCTAGTGCTTCCACTTGGTTAGACAATTTTTTATTGAACATTTTTTCTTTAATCAAGTTTCAAAGTTAAACCAATTACAATTTAGACATAGCATAACCGTATAACACAAATTTTTTTGTATATATCAAAATTCAATTTTATTTTTTTTGTTGGATCAAGGACTTCAATATCTGGTGCACTCATATTTTTTTAAAAAAAAATTGATAATCTACTAGTTTTCCACATGTGCAGAACATAGACCTTCATTTTCGATGAAAAACCTATGTTTAATAAAACTAAAAAATATATATATAATAAAACCAAAATATATTAAAATTATATTCGTTGGATAGCTTGTTCTAAGGACTACCTAATTCAAGTTGGGTTTGTGAAGATTCCTCCATTTTCATCTTCAACCCGAGCTCCGAAGTGCTAAAATTCAGGTTTTTTGTGTCTTGGGGAGGGGATGAGGAATAAAGGGGGTTCGAATGAACCCCCCTTCTATAAGGGGTTTTGATGGCTTTTTTGGTGGGAAAGTATGAGGAGGGTTCGCCTGAACCTAGGTTCTAGCAAACCCCTAATGGGTTCGGTAGAACCAATAGGTTCGTACGAACCCCTAAAATCAATTTTTTTTCGATGCATTCATTTTCTATGAGATTTCCTTCCTCACTTCAATTGTAAACCACTATTGTGGCTTCACCCTCATCCCTGTTGCATGTTGTTGTTGTCCTCTAGTAGAGAGCTAACAGAGTTATAGTTTGGGTTCCATAAACCTATTTGTTTAGTTCAAGCATAACTCTCAAGTTAGCAGAAGGACAAAAGCACTGAGAGTGCTCTTCATTCTCTACCCTTAAACATCATAACACTTTTTTGAGCATTTTTTCCACTTGAGGTAGATTAGGGAAGCCTCCAGCTCTTGGCTCTCCATGACCTAGAGTCACCAAGTGATCGGTCCCCCTTCTTTATAGAATAATAAAATAGCGGTAAGAGCCTTGGCTTGATTGGCTAAAGCATCTCGTTGCAAGCAAGAAGTCATGTGGTCCACTCTCCCCTCGTCCTTGTGATACTAGATCCTTGTAGTCTAAATAATATAACAATAAAAATTAAAATTAATTTTCTTATTTAAAAATAAAATAAATTTAAATAACAGATTAATTTAAAATTAATATAATTATTTTCTTTGTTCATGAATTATTTTAAAGAGAATAATAATAATTTGTGTTAATAAACTTTATCAATTATGATATTTATTTTTATTTTAGACATATTTTTATCTTAATATATATTTTTTAAACAAAAGTTTTATTTTAATAATTTAAATCTATATTAATTCAAAATTGTTTATTTAACTTTCCATTTGTATGTTATTGAAATAATATATTTTATTGTGATAGTTCATTTATCCTAATCTCTTATAACTATATTAAAAATAAAAATAAAACAAAATAAAGCAAAGAGAAAATTAAAAAAGAACTCATGTGAGTCATAAATAAGGGAGGGAAACAAAGAATTGTTCATCATAAAAGAGAAAAGAATCAAGCGCTTGTTAATAGAGTCAATTATAAGTATGCAATCTCTTTCTTCATTAGTTTTCTATTTAGTTAATCATATGGTTTCACCTAAAATTTGATTTTTAATCTAAATTTAGAATTTTGTCTAAATTTTGAATATAGGTTTAGAAGATTTTAAAAAAATTAGAATTGAATCTAATTTTAAAATTTAAGTCTAGATTTGATTTTTAAATATTTAATTTAAAATTGAATGTAAGATTAAAATTATTTTTTTAATATAAAGTTACAAATTAACTTTTTTAATTTAGAATTGATTTCTCTCTTCTCGAGCTATCTCATTTTGATAACGGATCATGAAATTTGATTTGAAACATTGATGATAAAAGTTTCACACAATCAAATCCAAAAATTTATGATAAGTTGTTATTATAAACTATGAAAATTCCATGATTTTATTTTACTTTAGTTTGATTTTTCTTTAAATACAATCAATTGAAAAAATCTTTTGAAAAAATAGTATAGTTGAAATTCTAATATTCTTATTTAAAAAAATATTTAGAATTTATATAAATCTAGTTTTTAAATTTGAAATTATAAATTAGGATCAAATCCCAAACATAATGTTAAAGCAAAACAACTAGTGTTAGAATTATAAAACTAAGAATGAATATTGGAAACCTAGGAGAATAGATTTTAGGTAGATTAAATAGTTAAATAAATTCTTGAGATTTAAGAATAATAGAAACTATAAACATGTTGTCTACAAAACTAGTAATTTGCACTATTTTGACCACATCTAAGTTTAAACAATGATTTAACTCAGGGTTATTTGTTGGATATGTTATTTATAACAGTTTTATTTCTAATTTTGTTTTTGATATAAAAAGCAGCAAAACTAATTTGATGTCCCTTTAGTACAAGGCCCCACAGGCCACCAATAGTAGAGTAACACTAACAACACAATAACAGCAAGGTCAAGAAACCTAACCATCACCCTAAACATTTCATATCAAAAAACACGTCCAAAACATAACACAAATACCAATACTAATAGTAATGTCCATCATGAAACCATGATTTAAAGCAGTCTTAACCACGGACCACCAAGGGTCATACCAGTCATAAGGAAACATAAAAATAATATCAATATCTTTAGTGAAATCAAAAAGAAATGATGGCCATTGAGGCCAGCACCAGCCAAAAACCCAAATCACCCGCGACCTTAATCCTTTTTCCCATTGCATGGCTTGATTAAAGTTATGGTAGCCCAATCTTTAGTGAGGAACTTAAGAAGTTCCTTGCTAATAGCTTCTTCCTCCAGACTGTTAGTGGACTTGTCCTTCTACAGTAGACACTGAGTGGTGGTGGACTTGTGCATGATCTTCAATGTGAATCGTGTAACATCCTGCAACCTTTTCTCCAAACTTTCCACTTTGCATTTAAGGTTGTCAACCTTCTCCCAGACAACATCTTGTTTACTGCAAGCTTCCTCCATGGGGGCCTTTCCCTCAGCAATGTTTGAAGCCCTAGTCTTGACCTCCTTGATTGTAATACTGGCAAGACCCAAGGAACCCCTTTTAAGACTTTTAGAAACATGGGAGGAGCTACTAGCAGAAACTGAAAGGGCCTCCTCCTGCACATCCTTTCCCTCCTTACTCTTAGTCTCACTCCCATCACCATTATCAGATTTGAAGCCTCATTAAAACTCTTCTCTTTTTCTTGTTTGATGGCCAGTCTACTTGATCTGTGAGGGGTACTAGTCTCCTCAGTGATCTCAATGTCGGAGTCAATCTGCTGAAGCCTAAACTTGGTTTTCTTAAAGGCTTTGGCTTTAGTTTTCAAGGTGGGAGCTATATGTTTTTATCCTTTTTCTTCACCACAGGTCCCTGAATGGGGGATGTGTCCTGGGGAGACGCTTTCGTAGCAGGGTTTTTTATACATTTTTTCTTACTAGGGCCAGGGGTATCCATAATGCTAGCAGAAGGAGCGGAAGAGATTGGGGCCTCTTCAACAGTAATAGGTCGAGGAGGGCAAAGGGAAAGGTGGAAATGGTAGAGTTTGGGCATAAGCCCTTGATGGAGAATGGTGAAATTCTTACTCAAGTTCATGGCTTCAACCACATCAAGCACAGTATTTTCAAGAGGATGTAAGAGAAAAAATGGAATGGAGATATTGTGGTGGTTTTTGAGGTGACTGAGGAAATTAAAATGGTAGTAATAATACACACTGTATCTCCCCTCGAGAGTGAAATACTTCACCACCACCATGCAAACTTTGTCCCATGGCTCTGAAAGCACCTCGTAGTCGTAGCCCCCACGCAACTTGACAGGTTTTTCATCACCCCGGAAGAACAGGTTGAGACTAGTCTAGTTAGAAACTTTGGTGGATTTCTTCCATTTACGCTCGTCCATAGCAAGACCCGTGGCCTTAGCAATAACCTCCTTGTTAAACTCAAAATAAATTCTCCCCATAGTTACCCTTTTGACATCCCAAGAGGTGACGAATTATTTGGAGAGGCCCTCATAGAAGCCAGAGATGCACTCCATAAACTAGGAAATTCCACCCTCCCTACATATATGCCAGATGGTGCCATCCATCTTCAATTCATCGCATTTATCCGGCTCAACATGCACCCGGTCACCACCCATGGCACCAGCAAGAATATAGCAAAAACCAAAACAGTGAAAGGCAGAAAGAAAATGTAAGTGAAAATTGCAGAGCAGATGCGATAAAATCCCAATTTGGAAATGGCCGTAGAAAAATGATCACCAAAAAGTAACTTGTAAATCATGAAAACAAGGCAATTAATGCCACTTCCTGTATCCAACACAAGCCTAGCAATTCTCACGTACGAGAATTCCAAGGCACGATAAAAACTGAGGGCGATAATAAATCCAGACAACCCAAATAATTGAACAAAATCCACAGGGCTAGTGGGATTATCACTAAAATCAAGGGGGTTTAAAAAATAATGACTCCATCGGTCATTAGGTTCATCATGACAAGTCTCGGCGGCGATCCAACAAGGGAAGTACATAGCATGTGGCAAATCCTTCCCATCAGTCTTCCTACACAATGACCAGTTTTTCAAATATAGACTCCCGCCAACATCACTAACAAAAGTTAGTAAACGCCACACTAGGGCCACAAGATAATTTTTTTTAGCAACCATGATGAACATCTTTAAAATTGCTTCTTAGAAGTTCCAACACAGAAGGGGGCAAATATTCTTCCTTCCTCCAACACCGTAGACCCTCCTAATCAAGACCCACCACTTCCAAATTGTCAGCAACCACATTTCCCTCCCTATAGACATGTTGAAGAGTGAACTCCTCTAAACTAGTAAGAAGAGATAAAATGTCCTCAATTATCCCTTAGGTTGACCATCTAGCCACCATTGTGTCTTTTGTGGCTTCAACTATTAGTTGTGAGTCACCCTCAATTTCCAAGGACTTGATGTTGATTAACAACACAAACTTGAGACCCCAAAGGAGGGCCATACTTTCTGCCTAATTACTTGTGTGCTCTTTTAGGTTCCCTGAGTAGAAAGCAACCAGACAACCATTATGGTCTCTGATGATACCACCCCCAACAACTTTCACAGCTCTAGTCGCCCCATCAAAATTCAACTCGCACCAAGGTGATTTAGGATTTTTCCATTTCGTGTTGTTTCTGGAAATCTTCTTGGAGTTGTCGAACTTGTGAACTTGTCACTAGGAAGATTCCAAATTCTAGCAATAGTTTTGTTCCAACCCATTGGGGGGCAACTAGGGATCTTCCACTTATAAACAAAAATGTTGTCCAAAAGGATTTTATTACGGGTTATCAGCACACTGTACACACTGTTCTCTTTATCCCTAAAAGTCCTATTGTTCCTTTCTTTCCACAGGAACCAATAAATATGGGGTAGAATTAGTTTCCAAAGTTGCCTGATTAGAAGGTGGTTAGAGGGGCACCTCCAATTTATAACGAATTGTTGAATATCCCTGTGGAACACCCATTAGATGTTGAACTTCTAAAGAACATTTTTTCCAAACTTGGGAAGCAAATTGACAATGGATGAAAAGATGTGAGATAGTCTCCTCATCCAATTTACAAAGGATGCACCTGTTGGGAAATTGAAAACCCCTTTTAACAAGGTTATCAATCGTTAAAAAATTTCAATGAATAGAAGCCCACCAGAAGAAATTGATTTGGGGGATGAGCTAAGAGTTCCAAACCTTCTTCCAACAATTCTCTTCACCTTCAAATTTTAACAACATATGGTAAGCAAACTTGACCAAGAAGGCCCCTGAGTGATTTTTCATCCAAAAAACCTTGTCCTTCTTAGGAAAGAGAGGAAGTCTCACCTTATTTAAAAGATCTTGGAGCTTGGCAACCTTAGGGAGAATGTTAGGCCTGTCTAAAAAACTATGTTGGACATAACTTTCCATTTGGCTTTAGGGTAGTATAATCAGCAATATGAGTACTGAAGTAGACCTTAGCTCATTCCCATAGAATATTGAAATTGTTGTCAGCTAGGGGTATGTCCCCAATCCAACGGTCCTCCTAGAATCTTATTGATCACCGATTTCCAATTTTCCATTTAATACCTTCCTTCATAAGTGATCTGTACTTTAGAATATTGTTCCAAATTTTTGACCCAGAGGGGAGGCCATTCAAATCTAAAGCCCTGGAAAAATACCCCTGGTTCAGATACTTGGCCCTCATTATAATGCACCATTTGGCTTTCCCCATCACAAGATTCCAACTAATTTTGGTAATGAGGGATTTGTTCAAATTAGTTATCTTTCTAATCCCAAGACCCCCTTGGCTTTTAGGATGACAAATAGTGTCCCAATTAACAAGAGCTAATCTTTTTTTCTCTTCAACACAAGTCCAAAGGAAGGATATTTGGATTCTTTCTAGTTTATCCGCCATGGAACTTGATATTTTGAAGAGGGAGAGGAAGTAGACTAGGATCCCTTGGAGAGAGGCCGAGAGTAATTGCAGTTTACCAGCACTACTAAGAAGCTTACCCTTCCAACCTGCAAGCTTCTTTTGCATTCTCTCTAAAATATTATTCCAAAAACTAGGAGCAACTTCCTTTATAGTGAGTGGTAAACCAAGGTAAGTTCCCAGAAGAGTAGCACTTTGATGGCCCAGTATAGATAATATCTTTGCTTGGAGATCAGCTTTTGTGTTAAAGAAGTAAATACTACTTTTTTGATAATTTATACATTGCCCAGAGGCATTAGCATAATTATGAAGGAGGCCTTTCCATTCTCTAGCTTCAACCACATAAGATTTTCCAAAAAGGAAGGTTTCATCCAGAAATTGCTGCAGAATTGAGGGGGGGGTGGAGGCAACTCTAATTCCCTGAATTTTCCCAGAGTGAAGCAAAAATAGAAAATTCCTACTAAGGACTTCAGCAACCATAATGAAAAGGTAAGGTGATAGAGGATCACCTTGCCTAATGCCTTTTCCAGCTTTAAAGAAACCCCAAGGAATCCCATTGACCAAGACAGAATAATGAACTGACTCAACACATTCTCAGACAATTCCAATAATCTTATCATTGAAACCAAATTTAACAAGAACCGAGTACAGAACTTTCCATCTGACCATATCATAATCCTTAGAAATGTCTAATTTGGAATCCATACCTCGATTCTTACTTTTCTCTATAGACTGGATTATTTCATGAGTCATAATAGCAGCATCAAGGATTTGTCTTCCTAGGATGAATCTATTTTGACATCTGTTGATAATCTTGTCCAACTATGGCTTAAGTCGGTTAACCAGGACTTTGGAAAAGATCTTCTAATCAGTGTTGCATAGACTTATAGGCCTAAAGTCGGCCATACATTTCGGCTCCTGGATTTTAGGGACTAAGAATATGAAAGTATTATTCAACTTTTTTAGCAATTTACCTGTTCTGAAAAAGTCTCTAACTGCCATGGTTATATCATAGTTGACAATGTCTCAATATTCCTGAAAGAAAACCGGGGGAAAACCATCAGGCCCCAAGGCTTTAAAGGCACCCATAGCAAACACAACCACCTTGACTTCTTCCTCTGAAATAGGGGCTAAGAGTTGCATATTTTCCTCCACACTGATAGTGGGAGGGAGGTGACTTAAAAGTCTGTCTTGAACTTCAGTAGAGGAGCAGCTACCAGTGTCCAAGTAGATGTGTTTGTACAGTTTTATTTCTAATTGGTGTTTGTTCTAATGATCTTATTCTTATATAAATTTTAAGAATAAAAGATGTTGTTATGGAAATACATTTATTTCAAAGATTATCATAAAAAGTAGTTTTATGAAACAATACTCTTATTTTGTTTAAAGTTGACCCAACTAATTTTATTTTTTCAATTGTTTGAAATTTATTTTCATTTCTAAAATTAGATTAGTTACAAGTTAAATATGGAAGTAAAATTAAAATTTAA
The DNA here is from genome assembly GCA_007258455.2 of Sequoia sempervirens. Classification (NCBI taxonomy): domain Eukaryota; kingdom Viridiplantae; phylum Streptophyta; class Pinopsida; order Cupressales; family Cupressaceae; genus Sequoia; species Sequoia sempervirens. The sequence continues at coordinate 203,539,357 of VDFB02256132.1, forward strand.
TTTGTTCGTTTGTAAATCTAATTGTTTATTTTGTTAAGCTTAGTATGTTAAAACGTATTTACTTTAAACGTTGATCTTGTTTCAATGTAAATTTTATATTATATTGTAACATTAATACTTATATTGAGTATTTATTGAATATTCATTATTGTTTCATTCTCAATGTTTTAAATTAGTAAACCAAATCAAAGTCATTCATAATTTTTAATACTAATGACGCTTATGGTTCATATTTATAGGTCAAGTCATCATGATTAATCTATTGCATCTATAGCCTAACATAGTGGCAATAACAATATATGTGACTTTGTCTCATTAAATTGTCAAGAAGTAATAATGACATTATTTTATGTAAAATTACGTGAATTAGAAATTTTCCTCAAAAATAAGCAAACAATATATTAATAATAATTAGAACATCCCCCACCATTGATGGGATTGGAGGAGATGATTCCCTTCATAAAAGAGGAAAAGCTAAATAGATAATACTTCCAAAAGGGTGGCTTAAATTGAATTTTGATATCACATCTAAAGGAAATCTTGGTGAGTCAAAAGTAGGATGTATTGTAAGATATTTTAATGGAGCAATAGTGTGTACAACTTCACAAAAACTCAAACCAATAACTAACAATGAGGTTGAGGTCCATGCTCTCATTATGGGCCTTCAATTATGCATTAAAGAGGGTCTAAGAAGAATTGTGATCAAAAGTAATTCAAATATTATTGTCAATACCATAAGGGCCAAATCTTCACAAAATTGGAAGATTAATAGACTTATTTATTTAGCATTACCTTTTTTAAGCTCTTTGGAGAATTTCACGATAGCTCATGTTTATTGAGAGGTCAATAGAGGAACAAATTTCCTTGCTAAAAGTTGATAGAATTGGAAGAAGAGATCAAGAAAGAGTTAACAATTGTCAAAAAAAAGTTTACATGTGGTCTCTATTTAAAAGATTTCTTGAAAGCTTCATGGGGGTTGGAAAGTAAATATGAGAGGACCTGATGAAATATTTTATTATGATAGATTTGGCTTGTGGTTTGTGTTGGGTTGTGCAGCCCAATCATCTGATGTAACGGCTCTGACATTCGAACCTGATTCTTCTCCTTGTAACGGTGTTTGTAACCAACTCCTTCTTGAAACGCTTGTCTGTTTGCCTCCCTTTTTCTGTGGTTGAGGTGATGCATATATGTTGGTTTTTCTTGTTGTTTAAGATGGTTGTTATTGAGGATTGAATATGTATATGAGATAAATAAAAAGAGATTCCCAGCTTGATAGTGGACGTAGCCTATTAAGGTGAACCACTGTAAAATTCTCGCCATTGCCTCAGCCAACGCACCAATTTCCAATTCAATATTTTATTTCTCCGGACAGCGTTCACACAAATCTGTGAGTCGCCTTTAAAACGATTTGATCTCCTCCACAAGACAGAGCTCTAAGCCTGCTGCCAGCGCCATCAGCTCAACTTCATTATTCGAGGCAAACCCCAGCTTCCTTGCCAAAGCCCAAACACATTTTCCTTTTTCGTCTCTGATAATGCACCCAGCACCCGCCCTACCTGGGTTGCCCTTGGCAGCCCCATCGAAGTTAAGCTTGTGACTGCCAAGGCTGGGACTAACAATTTTACCTCCGGCTTCTTCCTGGGGGCAACAGGAAAATCAAATTTTGGATTGCGTAGGGCACGCCACCTTTTCTGAATATAACACTCCCAACTAGAGAAACATGTGCCAAATTTGGGATGACATTTAGCATTGACCACCTCACATATCGCAGCCTCTATCCACCCAATCAGTTGTTCCACATCCATGAAGATATCTTTAAATATTCTCCTATTCCGCTCCTTCCAAACACTACTACATCAAGGGGGTATTTAAGACAGTTTTTAAGACAATATTTGAGTATATTGTCTTAAATTGAGACAGAAAAAAAGTTCACTTCAAGATTTCTGGATAAACTGTGTGCATATTTTTACATCGACGTTTCGGATCATACTCCATGATCCATCATCAGGATGAAAAGCAGAAAGAGAGAGGTCACTTCTCTCTCTCATCAGGATGAAAGGCAGAAAGAGAGAGAAGTGACTTCTCTCTCTTTCTGCCTTTCATCCTCATGATGGATCATGGAGTATGATCCGAAACGTCGATGTAAAAATATGCACACAGTTTATCCAGAAATCTTGAAGTGAACTATTATGGACTGTGAAAACAAAAGGAGAAAAAAAGTTGTTTATTGTCTCAAGTATTGTCTTTAAGGGGGTGTCTCTATAAAGACAATATAAAATTGTCTCTATAAAGACAATATGACATAGAAGTATTTTTGTCTCTTTAAAGACAATATGAAATTGTCTCTATAAAGATAATATGACATAAAAGTATTTTTGTCTCTTTAGAGACAATTTCACTTTTGTCTCTTTAAAGACAATAGTTGGGATTAAAGACATTGTCTCTACAGAGACAATATGTAAAAATTGTTTCTTTAGAGACAATATGTAAAAATGTATTAAAAAAATAAACAATTCAATGTTTTCAAATTCTCATCGTCCTCCTATTTGTTGGAGTTTTTATTTTTTATTTTTCAAATGCGATGGAAAATTATAATAGAAATTATCAATGATTTTGTAGTTGGAACAATGAACAGTTGTCGAATACACAAAGCATAATGTTCATAAAAAACAAAGAAAATAATGCATCCTAATCCAAATTCATAAAGTAAATGCCAATAAGTATTTTTTTATTTATAGTTTATAAACTTGTTCATACAATCATAAGCAACACGTACGTCATAACATGACATACACAAACGATTCATTTCTAGGAAAGAGAAAATGTTAATATTTTCCTAAAAGCCATTGGAATATACCCAACTACCAGCATAACTCTTTCGAGCATGGCAAGGTAGCTTGACAAAGAGTTGACTCAATTGTCTGGACTGGACAATTTTGCTTCAGAATGGGAACTTTCTTCTTGCATGCTTATGTATGGTCCTCTCAAAGGCTGATAACTTTTCATTGTAACAATCCACTAAATCATGTACTTTGTTATTGATGAACGACAAGATTTCCAAATCGTCTTTGAGCATAACACAACCTTTCAAGATTTTGATATGATTTTGGAGAGAGTTGAATTCTTCCTTTAAGATAATCAATACGGTGAAAGCAAAATTTTCCTGCAAGCAAACAATATTAGATTTAACAAGTAAATCCATTTGCATTATTCATTTAAAGAACCACAAATCCACAAGTCTCTACACATTAACTGAAAATAATAAATCTGCAAATCAAACCCCAAAAAAAATCCAATTATAAGCAACCACTACACTAGTCATTTGATAGCCCAAAAGTGAAAATATGTGATCCCAAAAAACTTTCACAAATATTTTCTTTCATATAACTTACTGCTCAAGCTGGGCTGCAAACTGTGCAATTTTAAGTTGGCACTGGTTAGCCGTACTAGTAACTTCTTCACCTTGATAGAGCCCTGCAACTCGCTCAAACTATTCCAAAGCTAGTTCCAAAGTTTCTTCAGCTTCATATATTTCACCGAATTCCTGTAGAAAACAATATTTTGAAGTACATTGGAAATCTAAATTATGGAAATTGACTTCTAAATTTCCAAATCAAAATCTGGTTGATGACCTCCAATATCCCAATTGAAGTATAAAACTCTAGAAACCAATAGATCTGATAGATACATGAAATTCTAACTTTATAAATTATAAACAATAAAATTCTGCTTAGACACAACCAACACACAGAACAACCAAAACTCTCAGGTAAGCCAATTTCAATTATGATGCTAAGGTAAATCAATCACAGAAAAAAAACTAAACGGACAAGGAAAATCTCTATGAAATTTAGTGTAATGAAGAACAGTTTAGAAGCTGTGATAGTTTTAGCATAACAAGGAGTACAATACAAGAAACAGCTGTGAGAAGAAGTACCAAGAACTGGAAGTTACAGCCATCTCCCACTTTAAGAAAAAGACACAAAATAATGGACTGGAAAGAGAGGACAACCATAGTAGTGCCAAAACTAGTGTTGACCTTAGAAACTACTATCTTTGGGTCACCATTCAAATTCAAGGAGGACTGTTTGGTCTTTGCTCTATCTATGACCCCAATCACCATACATGTCCATCCAACCCCATGATATAGCAAATAGTGAGTGAATGCTGGGTGGATTCTCTATTGATCTCCATGTCTAAAAATGAATTAGGTATGTGCTTAAATATAAAACCCAAAAATACAATTTGAAATATTTATACTTCAAGTTGATATCATAATGACTAGTTGGAAGGGGACTATGTGGGTTCAATTTAAAATTTTGATTTTATAAAGACAAGGATTGTGACAAACATTGATCTAAATAGACAAATAAAAAAATCAAATTAAAAGTATCCTAATGATGTGCCAAAAAAAATTTGAAACAAATTCAAAGAGTATACCAACTCTAAGTAAAAATATACCACTTATATATTAATCACTACATAAAAGATTTAACAAACTCAAATTAAATCCATAACTAATCAAAAAAATTACGAAATATACAATTTTCACCCTTGTAAACCTTAACCCAACCTTGTAAACCTTAACCCAATCTTAAAAGAAGATTCATTTGTAGGCCATCAATTTAAATGACCCACCACCGGCCCCCCAATTGACCCAATTCACTCTCAATGATTGACCCAGGGAGCCCCTCTTCCCTAGTCCTCCTCAGTTAGTGGATTCTTGTCCTCTTCGACACAGTTCGAAGGTTTTTTAAACTATGTTGTGTCTTTTCTTTTTTTACCTATGGAGGTATAAACTTCTTTAATTCTAAATAATAATCTCAAGTTCTCGTGGTAATCTGAACACAAACTATACTTTTTAAAGCAAGACTTTTTATTCCTCATAAATACTACATTAGATTTTAATTACTATCTCATGCCTTAAATCTGAATACATTACGTGGACCAAGGATAATTCTGCCAATCTGTTTTCCACATTTCTGCAAGTGCGTAACCATTTTCAAACACATTACATATCTCTAGAATCTGATTGACATATTTTGATTATCAGATGGGAACACTGCCATAGTTTTTCCTTCCAACTTTTACAAAAAAAGTTCTTGACAAAATGTTTCACAGTTTTTTCAGAACAAAAACCAAATCGATGCAAAAGATTTTGAAGACAAAACACATAAATCGGTTTTAAAACTTCAGAAAATATCTAAAATAACAAATAAGCTGATCGAACATTGAAGCATTAGATCCTAACAATAAAATAACATAGTTTACAAGTCTGTCAATAAATGGGTATCCATTACAAATTTAAGACTGCTTATAATTGATGATGTTCTTTTAATAATATTTAAATCAACTTCCTACCTCTACTGGCTTGTACAAGCTTATTATCCAGATTTTGCAGTCTCTCCTGTTTGCTCTTCCAAGAACTCTCTGATATGCTTACAAAATTAAAAGAAATGTCAAATGAAAACAGAAGTTGTTTTTTCAATATTTATAACATTATTCCCTTCTATTGTCTAACCCTTACCTTAGCCCGATATCCATCTAGTTTGCTATGCCTGTATGTACAAAGAGTAAGGTATTACTGTTGAAGAAAACTTAGGGGGAATCATAGAAATAAAATCATTAACAATATGCTACTGTAATAAACAACTTATAAATTACCATTAGTACACATATGGATTGTAATAAAGAGAACTCAAAAAACATGACACCAAACCTGGGAGAGCTTTCTTAACGATCAATGGTTCAATCTTCAAAATTGGCATTCATATTGTCGCTTAGGGGTTTCACTCCTTTCTTCTGGCCAGAAGGATATCTACTCTATAATCTTTAGGAAAGTTTGCTGAACTTATCTGTATCAAGAGTCAAAGTCCATTGTCATTGTTTCAAATTCATATAATCATTTGAATTTAACACCACCCAATTACTCAATTTTTAATTCCAATACATATAATTGACAAACTTTATTACCATTCTTTACAATTATAAATTTTGTCCCACCTCTACCTCTATATTATGTAGGTTCACCTTGCTTTTGCTCCTGTTAAAGTTGTAGGATTGTATTTCTTACAATGTGTTGTTAGATTACTGTCACATTTCTGAGAATTGATTTTGGGGTCTAGATGAAGATGCTGATGCTGATTAGGAATATATATGATTCAGAAAGCATCAAACTTTTTGTAATGATATAATATATTTGTACTAATGACTCCTAATTTTGCTTACTTCAAAAAAACATCATATACAAGTTCAATCTATATTATTAAGCCAAATGCATATTATAGTCAGAAGACGTTTGATGTAAGACTTACAAACCGTCATTTATAAATATTACAGTTTGGTGTAGCCATTCATGAGCCAGGAACTACTAGTGTAAGTACTTTGTTGCTGAGTTCAAATGTTATGTTTTTACCCCCCCAAGCAGTGTGTTACAGTGAGGATTTACACGTTGAACATTGGGTGGGTTTCTAAGTAATGTAATGGCTCTATGAAGGTATGATTTGGGTAGGTTATATTTCCCACAAGAAAGTGTACGTTGAAAAACTATCACATTGACACTCAAGGTGACTGGCTGTACTGGTACCATTATATGCATTGCCAACCTGTGAAACGTATAAACTTTAATGAGCAGCTACAATCACCTGTGCAATTCGACAGAATGGATTCCCTTTTTGAATTTTGTACCTGTAAAATGGAGTCCCCACTAGAAAAATCACAACCGAAATTATCAGTCCAGCAGTGGGGATTGCATATCCCGCTGAAAATCCCACATTTTCTTGAATATATACGAGAAATGTCTGTGCAAACAATGTCCCTAAAAAGGCACTGAACATCCACCAATTGAAAAAGGAGACCTTCTGAGCCCTCTCTTTTGGGTCAAATTCGTCAAATTGATCTGCTCCAATGGTGGAAATATTGGGTTTTGTACCACCAGTGCCCAAAGCAAGTACGTACAATGCAAGATAAAAAATCCCAACTTGGAATGTGGAGGCTTTGTTGCAATGATTGGAATTTGTTGGGCATTCTGGTGGTCTCAGAGATGGCAACGAGACTGCCAATGTCAAGATTATCATTCCCTGCATTGAACGGTGCTGTGAATTATATATGGAAAACTGTAACTATATTGAGCTGAAGAAATTAAGGCATTCTGGAATTACGCATTAAGGTATTGTGAAATTAACTGTAACAAACTAAGAACATTTCAACCCAAACTCTCCTAGAATAATATCACAATGTTAGAATGAATACCCAATTAAGAAAACAAAAACGTTTATACTTTATACTCTAAACTCAAAGCCAGATATATATTTTAGAACACTTTATGAAAAGCTTTTTCCGTAGTCCTGGTGGAACCGCTCCTAGTAACACTAGTGTTGTAAAGGAAATGACAGCAATAATGCCCATTGGGACGGTTTTTATTGATTTTAGTGTCTGTTATAAATAATATTGTTGTGTATGATAAATATTATAGAGTTATTGATGAATATAGTTGTGTGTCATAATGTCACCTCTCTTTTGAATCTTTATTTGATAGATGTCATGTCTCTCATTTCACTAAGACAATTTGAAGCTTTTATGTATTGATTTATTTTGTGATCAGCAAATCATTTTTTCTTATTTTATTTAGATTTGAAAAAATTAAGAAAAGTTTTCTTCCCAACTCTTTAAATAGATGTAAATGTTTTCTTTTCAAGCAATTTCTTACCAAGAATGCCTTCTCAATATTCTTAAATCACCTACCTTACAAAAATTCTCTCTTATACAAAACTTGATCTTTTTTCTAGTATTCAACAACTCTACCCAATATTCAAATTCTCGGTTTATTCTCACCCTACCCACCTTACAAAAATCATCTCTATCTGTTGACAAATTTGGACTTAAAGATAATAGCACATACCAATATCCATGAGCAAAATACACAGCAACACCATATCCTTTACAATATAGTCGGTGATGTTTATGATACAGATGGTGCTGCAAGATTGACTATATAATTCAGTTAAAGACATGAATTTGTTATAGTTTGGAATGTTTCTGAATTTGATTGCCTGATTTTTATTCAATAATCTACCATTTCTCTTTTCATGTCATCTACTTTCTTCATCCTGATAATAAATTATAATATGATAAAAAAGATTGATAAAAATTATTCACACAATAAAATTCAATAATATTCCAAACTAGATATAATTTAATTTAGAGTATCTTCCTATTAGAAATACTTTCAGCTCTCCTCTTATTATCCTAATATATCAATACTTTTACAGCAGTCTCATTCGCCTCTTATTTGTGAACATAAATATAAACTATTTGTTTCTTTCTTTACTTAAACTAACCTTTGTACAAAGCATTCAGCTGGTATTGTTCAAAGCAGAACAGTTAATTCACCTGTATTTGCTTACTGTATTGATTGTTTTACCTAGAGATCTATACCCACTAGGACTTCAAAATTTAATGTGGCGTAATTGCAAACCATAAGTGTTAAGTAACACAAATAAAAATGTTTACCATATAGAGATGAAGCATCTATCAACAACAGGTAATTCAAATCTTTAAGCAAAGGACTGTAGGAAGATTTGTGTAAAGATTTGCTTAATGAAATAATTAGGAAATATCAAACAAGAGCTGATTAATGTTACCTCTTCATTTCCATTCCTTCCTAGAAGCAATCTCATCCTACAAAACAGAACAAACATAAATCAGTTTGAGTAGAGTTTCTGGATTATCTAATTACGCATGCTAACTTGTAAAGTAGATAAAGAGACAATAAAGAGAACCACAAGGATGTAACAAATTTAGAGTTATAAACAATCTACTTACTACTTTCTCTTGATACCAGTATGTAGATGTCACTAGGTGCATTACTTTGAATAACAATGTCCTCTTTTGGAGGTGAGTAGTTTAAGGAAAATCGTTAAACTATAGAAAGTACTTTGAACTTTTCTCTTGTACCAGCGATTAGACTTCACAAAATGAATTGTACATGAAACACTATATACATTATATATATATATATATATATATATATATAAAGTAGGCAATGAACAATGTATTGTATAAAACCAGGGAACTTTTTTTGTCTGAATGAAAACTAGGCAAGTTGCTTGCAATAATCGATGTAAGGAACATAAAAGATCTTGCAAAAAATCATTTTGTTAAGTTCTTCTTTTCTTCCAATAAGTCCTAAGAGCTAAAAAAAGCATTCTAATCTATATATTCTATTGTTTTCTTATCCACGATCAATCCCACATGATTAGACAACAATAGACTCAAACATAAGAAGCAAACATGTCTTTTGTTAATTTGTTTCTATCCATCCTCTTCCTTTATGTCCTCTTTCTACGAGGAACTATACTAATACGAGGCACTATTCTAATTGTGGGTGTCAATTGTTCATCACATTGGACACCCTCCTCATTATTCTCTTCTCCCACTTGCTCCTCATGTTCCTCTAGCTCCTCTTCATGCTCACTACCTGATGAGTTGGATTGTTGGGCTTCCTATACACAACAAAATTTAACTCATTAAAATAACATATCAAATCACAGTTTTAGCTTTGCTTGTTTCATTTCTCTATGCAAAAAAGAAACTATTATAATTCTAGGTGTATCTATCTATTTCAATATCTATATCATTTGTTTTGCAATGGAAATGAAAGCAAAATATGAAATTTTATTATATCCCATCATGCAAAGAACTTACCTCAGATTCATGACTAGTGACTAATTTCTCCCCTTGATCTAGCATATGTTGTCGAAGGCCTTTGGAACCATGTAGTAAAGCATATTTTAGGAGGTCCTCTGAAGCTTCCTTTTGAAATTGGTGAACCTACATAAACAATTATAACCAAATTTATAAGGTATAATGACTCATAAGATACAATTAACTCACAAGTTAATCATGACTTTTTTATGAAATAAAGAATACAATAGATGAAAATATTGACTTACCAAGCCACCACAAATGCTATTGTACCCACCAGATCCTAATTTATGAGATCCAATACTTGACACCCTAGCTTGGGTTGCTTTTGTTGTATCTCGAAGGTGTCTTTTAGATCCTGGTCGTGCAGATGGCCTATAGTTTGGATTATTGTGGGCCTTCCTCTTAAATTTGGCATCTTTCATAAGCTCATCCCATGTCACTTGGTCTGTGATCCAAGCTGGACGTGGATATCTTAAGTCTTTTGTTAGCTTTGACCTTAGATTGTCTCGTTTAGAGTGAATGTATTTCCGAGCAATATCTAAAATAAATTCCTTATTAAAACCAGGATTTCCAAATGCTACTATGATATCCTTAAATAGTTCATCTTTCTTAGCATTGGCTTGCTTCCTCCAATCCGTTTGAATGGTATTTCCAAATAATTGTTCTGCACGACGAAAAATGAAGTGAAAGAATTTCAACCCCATTTCATCCTTCAAGACATTTCCTTCTGAGGTGAGCAAGATTGTAACTTCTTGCGTTCCTTTTGTGGTCACCGAGGATATTGTTGTAGTTATAGGGGTTGAGGTAGATGCCCCTATAGGTACATCAGTCACATTGTCATTTATTTCCTGTATTTACAATGAGATCATCAAACAACCATTTAATCACAAATTAGAATCACAAAGCAACCATGTAATCATCAATACTGCTTTTACTAGTCAACATGTTATGACATTGATAAAAGTAAAATATGAACTAGAAAAGAATAATAAGATAATATTTCCATATAATTATACCTGTTCATCTGAAGTAAGCCCTGCACTCCCCAACAATGTCCTCTCCCATAACTCAATTTGCTTAGATATTTCTCTCCTAATTTCAACATTTTCAGGAGTATCTGGTAGGATCCTTAGTATTCTTGATTGTGACTCTATAAGACTCCTCAAGGAAACTTGTTCAGGTGTTGGTGGAAGAACTCTAACTGAACCTAGACTTGATGTAGAGGGCATGCTATGAGGTATTGTGCTTGATGCCACACTTGTGATAGGTGTTTCCGGTCTAGATGTAGAGGGCATGACACATCTTTTTGAAACATCCTGCAAGGCACAAATATAAATATTAAAGTGGTATTATGGCAGAAATAACATAATCAAACCCACACAAACATATGATTGAATCTTACTTTTTGCACAACATTGGGTGTATCGGATGGCATAATTGGATCTTGCATGCCAACAAGATGCATTCTTGGGGGAATTACTCTAGAAATGTCCTATAGCAAAAACACAAATATTAAAAAAATATAAAAGGTGAAATAAGTTAATTAAATGCACAAGAATCTAGATCAAATCTTACCCCTGGCATAATACTAGATGTATTAAAGGGCGTGATAGGTGTCGACACGACTTTAGAGATGGCCTGCATTCCACAAACATAAATTAACATAATATAATACGAAACATAAGATAATTGAACCTATAAAAGATAATTTTCAAACTTACCTCATTCACCATCATAGCAATGTTTTGCCCTTGCCCGTTCCTTAGCATTTCAATTAGCCCATTTAAGATCAATGGATCCCCCATAGTAGAATCGGGAGTACCCATTGGCACATTCTTAAAGAAACACATAATGACATAAAATGACAAAATATTAATTAAAGAACATATGCAATTGATATTAGTAATATAAGTCAAATTCACTAGCACATGAACAATAACATACATAATTTTCATTATGTTTCCATACATAAGAAAAACATAAACAATCCTCAACTTCCAAAGTTTTTTCAGCTTTAAGGTATTGTGTTTCTCTTGCTTAGGTTATTGTCAATACTTACAGCTGTCAAAAGGTAACTAACAGGGGATATATAACAGGGCATATAATTTTTTATTTTTCAGGCAGGGCTTTAACATTAGGCAGGTTTGCAGTTAAAAGGTAACTATATAGAACACCACATTGAACAAAAGTCTCTAAAGGTACTAGTGGAAAGATATTATGGAAGGAAACCTCACAGCCCTAAACTTACTTCATCTAGCAAAGCCCATTGCAACCCAGAAGACCAAAATTCAAACACTAATCCAAGAGGTACTGGTTCACATTACATATTTATTTTCAATGGTATTTAACAGGGCATATAATTTTTTATTTTTCAGGCAGGGCTTTAACATTAGGCAGGTTTGCAGTTAAGAGGTAACTATATAGAAGGTTGTTGGTAAGTACGAGTGTAGGGTTAGATGTGTAGGGTTATTGATTACAAAAATATCTCATGTTTAATAATCAAGACATTTCACTTGGAATTGGAATTGTTTTATGACTCTTCACAATAAGAGGAGGAATCTAAAACGAGACAACACATCTTGAGAAGGCTAGAGAACTGTATTGTAAAGTGTCAGCACAAAGACCCAAAAATATTTATGCTACGAATGGGCATCCAATTGTGCTAACTAAAAAGGGGTCAATTTGATAGTGCAAAGGAAGTTTTTATACACATACAAGAAGTTGCTACTGGAAACATATTTGTTTATATACCTGATGTGGGGAACACAATTGACCAAGAACTCAGAGGGAGCCATGGCAAATACATGTCAATTGTGCCATCCATAGCCCCACTGTCTAAAAGCACTTGGATAAGAAAGTTAAAATCGATAAAATGACAAGTTCCATTTTGCATTCACAGGTCATAAATCTATACTTACTAAATTGGAGATGCTAAATCAATAAGGAAATGTTGCAGCACGACAGTTGCATATTTTATTTTATTTTTCTTGGTGGGACAATTTATATTAAGGAAATAAAAATTAACTACCAAATAACTATAACAACTTACATTGCCTTTGTTTGGAATCGAATGCGAATTACTGTAAAAAGAGAAAGAAGCACATACCGGGTATATGACTCTTAATAAAAATGCCCCTAAGAAACGTGTTCTTGGGGATAACAAAAATATCAAGATATGCACAATCATATTTGTTTAACAGACTTCAAAAAACTTTCAATCAGTAAGTTTGATAAGTAAATGATAATTGATGTTCATTAAATATAACACAAGGGAAATTATACTTGTGAGTATCCTCATCGACATGCATACAAAATAAATTGCAATTATGGTTTCAATTTTAGGGTTATATGTATATCTACACTACTCAACCAATTACATTGAGAACGGATAATAACGAAAATTGAGAACAAATGTCAAAACTTACAATCAAATGAACACAATACCTTAAAGCTGAAAAAACTTACAATATTTTATTTTCAAGTGTTGCAGCTGCACTAGATTGTCAATAGAATCAAGGAGGTTATTTAAACCTTTGAAACTTCCTATTATGTTCAAGTGCTACAGCTGTGACAGGTTGACAATGGAATCAGGGAGGTTATTTAAACCTCTACAACTTTCTATTTTCAAGTACTGCAGATGTGACAGGTTGCCAATGGAAACAGGAAGGTTTTTTGAAACCTCTACAGTCTTCTATGTTCAAGTGTTGCAACTGTGATAGGTTGCCAATAGAATCAGGGAGGTTATTTGAACTTTTACACCCTTCTATGTTCAAGTGTTGCAGCTGTGACAGGTTACCAATGGAATCAGGGACGTTATTTAAACCTACACACTCCATTATATTCAAGTGTTGTAGCTATGACAGGTTGTCAATCGAATCAATTTCAGAAGATTTATCCAAAGAGGAAATTGATTTCCCAGCTGAAGACTGATGATTTTCAATAATTTTATGGATCACAGTTGGTTACAAATTACAGGCACCCAGTCTATTTTTATCATGTTAATAGCATGTTAATTAGCATGTTAATAGCATGTTATTACCTGAAAATGAAGGCCTTGGGATTTTCTCGGAAAGGAAACATCAAATCCTAGGCTATCTGCAGAGCACCACATTGAACAAAAGTCTCTAAAGGTATTAGTGGAAAGATATTATGGAAGGAAACCTCGTAGCCCTAAACTTACTTCATCTAGCAAAGCCCATTGCAACCCAGAAGACCAAAATTCAAACACTAATCCAAGAGGTACTGGTTCACATTACATATTTATTTTCAATGGTATTTAACAGGGCATATAATTTTTTATTTTTCAGGCAGGGCTTTAACATTAGGCAGGTTTGCAGTTAAAAGGTAACTATATAGAAGGTTGTTGGTAAGTACGAGTGTAGGGTTAGATGTGTAGGGTTATTGATTACAAAAATACCATCATATAAAACTGATATGCAGTTAATATAGTTTTTAACTGTAGAGACATGTGACATTTAAACTCAACATATTTTCTACGGCTGTTCATTTTTGCTAAAATGAAATCTTTATCAAGTGTGGAGGGTGACAATTATAAGAAGTCAACTATGAGCAGATGTAATGTTGAATCCATGATGCAATTCATAGAGTTTTTTTCCACACAGTCAACCATTGCAGCATCTTCCTCTTTATCAGCATTACCCTAGCCTACAATCATTCCTGGTTTTGAAATTCCCAAGCCACCTGATTTAACACAGGTTAACAAAAACTCAATATACCTGATTGACCTGAGCATAAGTCTGTTACTAATAGACAAGTTAATGACTCAAAATTCCTAATCATCTACACTGTAAACTCCCAGAACTAATACTGAACCTGTAAAGAGTTAATTATATCAAGTATTGAATCCTCACAACCATCTTAAAGTGAACATGATGATCAAACAATGTCATTCTCACATGAAATATCCTCATCTGATGGTATAAATGCACCATCATTAATGGGCCCTAAATCCACAAATAAATTAATACCATAGTTTTCATGGTCTTCTTCACCTTCAACTACAGGTAAATGAAAATCAATAAATTCATCATCTTCATGGACTTGATGCTCATGTGGTTGCTCATATCCTTCAGAAACTTCGGTAAACTCATCATGATCTTCATCTTGGTCATATGCATCATTACCAATAAAGTTTTCATCATCTCCATCTTGGCCATCTTGTGTCTTCAAGGGGGACTTCTGCATCTTCAAGAAAATCATGGTCTTCTACATCTTGAACAAATGTTACTCTTCGTCCTCTTGGATCATAATCAATCACGAATGACCAACCAGGTTGTTCTAAATTGGGAATGAGAAATATTTGCTCACATTGATTTGGAAACACATAAGGTTCAGAAGTGGCTTCAAACCTAGATGTATTGATCATATGGAATCCATTCTTGTGCAGAAATATAGTTTTGTCTTCACCCACTTTGATAAGCTTGTACCATTGAACAAAAAAAATTACTTTTTTGAAAGATATAAAATCAAGCTCTATAATATCCTCCAACACTCCATAATAGCGAAGTGTGTTTGTGATTGGTTGTCTATCATTTGCATGTGAACGACATTCCACCTCAAATGATGCTGAAATTCCACAATCATAAGTTTGTCTCTTGTCATCAACCTTTTTGATGCAAAAATGATGACCAAAATTCCACATTCCTTTGTAATATGTTACTTGTATTCATATAAATATTAACTAATTAGATTCAAGGATGAAAAAGTTAAAAGGAAAATCACTAAATACCTCAAATATGTTAGTATATATGCATCACCTCCCTGAAGAAATTGGAATGTTGAGAAGCCTAGAAAAACTGGACCTATCAAACAATTCTCTGTCTTGTTCTATCCCAAAATCCATCGGTAACCTCCAAAATCTTACATTTTTGGGCCTTGCAAATGCTGAATTGAATGGCTCAATCCCTGCAGAGCTCGCTCGATGTAAAAACCTAAATTCTGTTCTTTTATCATACAATTCTCTCACAGGTTCTCTTCCTGATACACTTGCAGATCTAAACTCTGTTGTTTCATTTTCTGCAGAAATGAATAAGTTAAGTGGGCGTCTACCATCTTGGTTGGGAACATGGAAGAAAGCCCAAAAAATCCTGCTTTCTTCAAATCAATTTAGTGGGCATATTCCTTTAGAGCTTGGGAATTGCTCCTCATTAAGCCAACTGGAACTGGCCCACAATCAATTGACAGGGTACATTCCTTCGGAGCTTTGCAATGCAAAGATGCTTACAGTGATTAATTTGGAGGTCAATATGTTTCAGGGGACTATTGACAGTACATTTATCAACTGCAGAAATTTGACTGAGTTGCGCTTGACGCGAAATCAGATTAGTGGAAGAATTCCTAGATATTTTGGGAAGCTTTATATCAAGGCTGTAAACCTAGACTACAACAATTTCAGTGGTACAATACCTGATGAGATATGGAGTTCATCTACCGTTGTGGAATTTACTGCTGGATACAACTTCCTTCAAGGCTATCTACCTCCTCAAGTGGGTAATCCCATGACATTGGAATATTTGATTCTTGATGGTAATATGTTGAAAGGAAAACTACCAAAAGAAATTGGAAAATTGCCAATCTTATCGGTACTTTATTTGAATGGTAATAGTTTGGATGGTCACATTCCCTCCCAGTTGTTTGACTGCAGTAGTTTATCTACTTTGGACTTGGGATCCAATCGTCTAAGTGGATCAATCCCCAAGGACATAGGAAAACTATTGAAACTGGAGAATTTAGTGCTTTCTCATAATTATCTCTCTTCCCAGTGGATTTTTCTTATAATAACTTGGTAGGTGAAATACCAGTGGAGATTAGCTTATGCAAAAAGATTCAAGGCATGGCCTTAGGCAATAATCAACTCACTGGCCCGATTCCTCAAGAGCTTGGGGACTTGAGCAGTCTGGTTAAACTGAATCTTAGTGGTAACAGACTATGTGGTCAGATTCCTGATACAATCGAAAAGTTAGTTGGTCTTTCTCAGCAACAATGAATTGTATGGTGGATTGCCTCAATCCCTTGCAAACTTGGTAGGCATCGTTGGCTTATATGTGCAACAAAATAACCTCAATGGCAGCATTGCTGAATTGCTCTCAAAGAGCACAGCCTGGAATCAGATTGGGACATTGAATATGAGCTCGAATTCATTTAGCGGAGATATTTCGCATTCTCTTTTTAATCTCCTACTTCTGACATATTTGGATCTACACAGCAATGAATTTACAGGAAAAATAACTCCAGAGCTTGGTAATCTGTCAGAGCTTACATACCTAGATTTTTCTGACAATCACCTCATTGGAAGGATCCCACATGAATTATGTGATCTTATGAAGCTCGGATTCCTCAATCTCTCAGACAATGCACTGGAAGGAGATATTCCTGATGATGGTGGATGCAATAATCTTAGTGCATTATCTTTTCAAAGAAACAAGGGCCTATGCGGAAAAATCATTGGCCAAACTTGCAAGGGCAAGCCTATTCAGTTGAGAACTGACTCAATCACTGGAATCAATGATAGGCATCATACTTCTTTTGCTTATACTTGTACATGGTCTAGTCAGACAAGTTAAATCATCCCGGGAGAAGGCTTTGCCTTTGACCAAGGCTACTGATAAGTTAAGACTGAACCCTATTTTTGAGCCCAACAATAACAATTGGATAAGTAGCAGCAGGTCAAAAGAGCCCCTGAGCATAAATTTAGCCATATTTGAGAGGCCTCTTATTCGCTTTAGACTGGATGATGTACTCCACATGACAAACAATTTTTCTAAGATCAACATCATTGGAGACGGTGGCTTTGGTACAGTTTATAAAGCTACTTTTCCTAATGGAAAGACTGTGGCTATTAAGAGACTTGGGAAAGCTACAATGGAGGGTGAGAGAGAATTTCTGGCAAAAATAGGTGATTTTGATGTTGCTTCCTTTGTACTTTTTGGCTTGATTAGGCCCTAACACATCAGATCCATGGCCATAATAAATGAATGGAGGATTTGTGGGTTTGTTGCATGTTTTGTTGTGCCGCATGCATAGATTTGGGCATTTTGTGAGTTTGTTGCTTGTGATAATGGGAGAATGGGGAGTTTTCCTTTTTTGTTGCTGTATTGCAATCATTCATTCAAAGTTTAAACCATGTCATAGTTATCTGTGTAGGTTCAAAGCCCTGTTTGGTATTCTAGATTGTTCATAGAATCTCTGTAAATTTTCTAAGTTTTTCAATATTATATTGGAGTTGTGGCCGCAACACTCAATCCTATTGATTTCAAGTCGCAATCATCAATAAGATACCAAAACTAAAAACATATAACCAAGTTTTCTGAGGGAACGATAACACTAGCTAGATGAGAAATAGTAATGTATATTAACAGATAGTCTCATAGAATAATACGAATCACAAAGGCCCATGCTACGCTATAATAAGAAGGCAAAAAAATTCACTATAAAATGAGCTTCTCAATAAAATGACTAATCAGTCAATCACATCTACCTCCAACAGTGAAGCACATGACATACCAAGTGTACGACATAGCAAAACAAGCACCCAGTATTGCAAGATCTATTGTCAATGAAGTGCAAAGTAATGGTCTAATTGGCACAAGAAGTTAGAAAATGAAGTTTTTTAGCAGAAGGTATGAACCTTCTGCTAAATATCTGTATGCCAAATATGAACCAGTTGTGAAGAATGGACTCTCTTTGTCTGTGACAAGCTCCTTAAGCTTTCGTTGTTCCCCCAGCTTGTTCACATCTTTATACCAACATCTACGTATTGTTCTGACAAATACAATCACATTGTTCTTTGTTTGGCTGATAAACATTACCAAATAGCAACTTTTCTACCACTAGTGCCAGTTGAGAAATTCAAGAAAGCATTGGAGACGAGTTTGGAAGTAAACAAGGCAAGGAATATTGATACATCTGTTAGCAGTTAACACGAAATTGTCTGTGGCATTCTACTGTTATCATGGTTCTTGTGTAGTAAAAAGAATATCCCCTTGTTGGTGCGTAGGTAGTGGTTATCCCCATCTTAGTCTAGTTCAGAGCACTTTGTTTTCTTTTCAGAGTTGGATTCTTCTTCAAATGGTTTGAAAAATTATGTATATATCGAGTATTGTGCAACTGGTATAAATGTATTCATAAACTAAATTTGGCTACTACTTTGTGCCTTAATGATTACCGAGCATGAAACATGTGTGAAAACCACCATACATTTTGTATCAAAAAGTCTTGATAGTAAGAGCGAATTCATATAGTTATTAATTTGTTTTTTTTTGTGTGAATTGATTGGTATGTTATGTATTTCGCTATGATAAGAAGGAAGAAAGAATCTACATTGAATTGTGATTGAATGATGAGCTTCTCAATAAAGTGACTAACAAAAACTATCAATAGTTTCAGAGATTTTTTTAGTAAAATAAGCAAAATGTTCCAGTTTATTCTTTATAGTGTTTTGATATGTAGCTCATAAAAGAGGTGCCTTAATCGCTACAAATTATAGGTAAATTTGAAGGTAATTGGTTCATATATTTTCTCATTGAGCAAATTAGAATTGGACTCATTGGGTACACTAGGAAGAAGTCAGTGGAGTCTAATAAACCAATCTCCTATGACAAGGAATATACTTAAATTGATACAACAGATTCTCATGCAAAATTACCAGAACAACATGCAGATCACTCCCCAAGATTAACTGATCAAAAATTCTATATACTAACATAAACACCTGTACAAGAAAGTGTAACAGATTGGCATCTGGTTAACAAGTGCCTTAGAAAAACTTCAGATGATAAGGTGAAGAAGCTCTATAGTTTTTTGATGCACAGATGCTGGAGACATACACAATTGCAAATTAGTACTTCACAGTCAACAATTGGCTAACAGTATGATGCATGTAGCTATTTTATAACAACTTCAACATTGCAATCTACAGACATCAGATGCTCACCACAGTACAATGGAAACAGATAACGGCATACAAATTATGAGAAGAATATTTTCAAATCAGATTTGTATTAAATTGAGCATCCCTTCTTTAATGGAGTTAATCAGATTTGTATTATCCTATATTTATAATGAAATGGAGTTAATCAAATTTATATTCTCTGATACTTATATTAAAATGTCAAAAGGAATCTGTAGTCATCATATATATAAACAGTTCATTTGTTTGGTTACTCTATATGAATGTGATAGAAAAAAATATACCCAGTAAAGAAGCCAATAATGAGAATGCCATCTCATAACATCTTATGCTCATTCATGGCTTCCACTTATTTATAAGAAACAAAGACAAAAGAAACCATTAACATTTAAAAAGCCTTTACTCTTTTACAAAACTATACTTTTTATTGCCATTCCACAAAACCAGAACATGTTAGAAGAGTTACAGAATTAAAATGTAAGTGTTCAACAAACTCCAAAATTTATACTGGATAGTTTTGTCAAAAGAATATGTACAAACCACAAAACTATTAAGATATAAGAATATATACTAATAGCCACTAAAAATTGAAACCCATTTTAAATGATCTAAATCATCATTACTTCTACCAAATAATAATATATTTACAGCTGTAACAAGACATATTGACCAATGTCTCAACCTCTTGATAGTTTGTACTGTTTATTTTCACTACTTTTACTGTCTTTATGATCATGCAGGTTCCATC
>VDFB02256132.1:203559840-203659659 GCA_007258455.2 Sequoia sempervirens
ACACACTTATTGAGGGGGCAATATCTCCTTAACGATGTGTTATTATTAAGTTGATCCATTCTTATTTAAATACATCATTGCTAATATTTTAGCATCTACTAATAAGAAAATATTTCCTTTTATACCTTTCCTTATGTACTGTATGAATAAAATAATTATTCTTTCATTTGATCCATTACTATTACTATATCATAGTTATGAACTTTTTCTCTAATTGTAACATGAAAAATCAAAGAATCGTAGTTAGATCAAATTATATTTTTAAAATCCAGTGACATATAAATGATTGTACCTTAAAATAAAAGATAGACATACAAGAAATGACCATTTACACGAGTCTTTCAAAGGATGATTATAAAACCCTTTTCAATTGCTTTAATTGTTCCAATATATATATATATATATATATATATATATATATATAAACCTCCTACATTGAGTATACCATTGATTTCATTTTCCTTGCAAAAGTTTATAATTACTTTGAGAATTGTTGAGTGATGCTCTCTTAACCATTCAAAATATATTTCCAATTTTAATAGTATTACTTTATAATGGTATAAGGCAAATTCACTGTCAACAATTCACCGTCGCAAAATTCACCGTCAACAATGACAAATTTATCTCAAGAAAAATTCACCGCCAGCAATTCAATGTCACAGAAAATTAATACGATGAATTTTCCACAGTGAATTGCTGGTGAAGAATTTTCCCGCGGTGAATTTTCTGTCGATAAATTACTGGCTGCAAATTTTCCTAGAACCCTTTATAATACATTTGATTTTAAGTTGAACAGTATTTCTATCCTCATCTTCTTCGGCTCTTGCTCTTGGGGGGTCAATCTACTCTATACATGCCTCCGATATGCTCCATTGTGTTCGATTTGTACCATTCAAGATTCCTAACGGTAAACTCTGCCAAGCCTACTATGTTGAATATGAGCTCAGTTTGCCACACAGAACACATGGTAGTACTTCTATAAAAAATTTCTTCAACCATGTATTTACCAGCCTGTGACAGTACAACCTGTCTCTAGCGCTTACATGTTTTAAGTGCTGCTTTATACCATAGCTGCAACATGATTTACATTGGACTCTTCTGTCTTCTTCAGATTAATCTTTAATAGTTATTTAAGTCAACCGTGCCACGAGAATCATAATGATACTGATGCTATAAAATGCCGCTGGTCAGAAGACGTGTTAGTGGCACTGGTGCTTATCGGTCATATGCGATTACTCAGCCTTCATCACAATGGATTTACAATGAAATACAACTCTGTCAATGAGTTTATTGTACTTTGAGTGTATTCTGATAGTTGTAATAGAGTTTGTAGGTTTGAAGTTTAATTATGAAATCATTATAATCTTGAAGATTTAAAGAATTTTCACATTAGACAGCAATGTTAAGTGAATAATTTCTTAAGGCACACCTCATAATTAGAACCAACTGTTCATTATTATTTCTTCATAATTGAAATAAGGTCGCTAGAAAGGGAACACAGATATAATATATTACAGTCTAAGAGAGGACAGATAAAACTAACCCAAAACAGTACAATCAATAGACTGAAATAGATTTGAAATTGTAACACCATCAATCACGGGAAAGCTGGATGCCACTCACAATCACGCTACTCTATTTTTCAGAGTGGGGAAAGAGTTTGATTTAAGGCCTGTGCTATTAGCAATGATGATTATCTTTACTATGATGCCAATGTGTTATCATTTGCAATTGATCCGTGATATAATGCTATCGCTTCAAATGTGGCAAGGACTTATTTTGATAGATAAAGATGTTTAGGCAAGGCTCACAAGGTTTTGTTGAAGGCACAGTAGGCGAAGTAATAAGGGCACTCGCTGCGGGAAATCCTCTTAGTGCATAATAAGGATGTAACTATTTGGATTTTGGTAAACTAGATGTAATGAAAATATAATTAATCAAGACTTCTTAAGATTGCAAGATGAATGACACCCCTTACTCCTACTAACAATGATCTAAGTGTAGATTTCTAAGACTACACACATTTGTTCTTTAGCACATACAATTAGTTTCTATGTTCACACACTTATTGAGGGGGCAATCTCTCGTTAACTATCTGTTATTATTAAGTTGATCCATTCTTATTTTAATACATCATTGCTAATATTGTAGCATCTACTAATAAGAAAATATTTTCTTTTATACCTTTCCTTATGTACTGTATGAATAAAATAATCAGTCTTTCATTTGATCCATTACTATTACTATATCATAGTTATGAACTTTTCTCTAATTGTAACATGAAAATCAAAGAATTGTAAGTTAGATCAAATTATATTTTTTTAAACGAGTGACATATAAATGATTGTACCTAAAACAAAAGATAGACATACAGTAAAATGACCATTTACACGAGTCTTTCAAAGGATGATTATAAAACCCTTTTCAATTGCTTTAAATGTCCCAATATATATATATAAAAACCTCCTACATTGAGTATACCATTGATTTCATTTTCCTTGCAAAAGTTTATAATGACTTTGAGAATTGTTGAGTGATGCTCTCTTAACCATTCAAAATATATTTCCAATTTTAATAGTATTACTTTATAATGGTATAAGGAAAATTCACTGTCAACAATTCACCGTCGCAAAATTCACCGTCAACAATGACAAATTCATCTCAAGAAAAATTCACCGCCAGCAATTCAATGTCACGGAAAATTTATACGATGAATTTTCTGCAGTGAATTGCTGGTGAAGAATTTTCCCGCGGTGAATTTTCTGTCGATAAATTACTGGCTGCAAATTTTCCTAGAACCCTTTATAATACATTTGATTTCAAGTTGAACAGTATTTCTATCCTCATCTTCTCCGGCTCTTGCTCTTGGGGGGTCAATCTACTCTATACACGCCTCCGATATGCTCCATTGTGTTCGATTTGTACCATTCAAGATTCCTAACGGTAAACTCTGCCAAGCCCGCTATGTTGAATATGAGCAAAGTTTGCCACACAGAACACATGGTAGTACTTCTATAAAAAATTTCTTCAACCATGTATTTACCAGCCTGTGATAGTACAACCTGTCTCTAGCGCTTACATGTTTTAAGCGCTGCTTTCTACCATAGCTGCAACACGATTTACATTGGGCTCTTCTGTCTTCTTCAAATTAATCTTTAATAGTTATTTAAGTCAACCATGCCACGGGAATCATAATGATACTCATGCTATAAAATGCCACTGGTCAGAAGATGTGTTAGTGGCACTGGTGCTTATCGGTCATATGCGATTACTCAGCCTTCATCACAATGGATTTACAATGAAATACGACTTTGTCAATGAGTTTATTGTACTTTGAGTGTATTCTGATAGTTGTAATAGAGTTTGTAGGTTTGAAGTTTAATTATGAAATGATTATAATCTTGAAGATTTCAAGAATTTTCACATTAGACAGCAATGTTAAGTGAATAATTTCTTAAGGCACACCTCATAATTAGAACCAACTGTTCATTATTATTTCTTCATAATTGAAATAAGGTCGCTAGAAAGGGAACACAGATATAATATATTACAGTCTAAGAGAGGACAGATAAAACTAACCCAAAACAGTACAATCAATAGACTGAAATAGATTTGAAATTGTAACACCATCAATCACGGGAAAGCTGGATGCCACTCACAATCAATGCTACTCCCCTATTTTTCAGAGTGGGGGAGAGTTTGATGCAAGGCCTGGTGCTGTTAGCAATGATGATTGTCTTTACTATGATGCCACTGCTGTTATCATTTGTGCAATTGGATCCAGATATAACATTTATTGCTCAAATGTGGCAAGGACTTATTTGATAGATGCCAAAGGTGTTCAGGGTAAGGCCTACAAGGTTTTGTTGAAGGCACAGGAAGCAGCAATAAGGGCACTCAAGCAGGGAAACCCTCTTAGTGCAGATACTAAGGATGTAATCATTTTGATTTTGGTAAACTATATGTAATACAAAAATATAATTAATCAAGACTTAAGATTGCAAGATGAATGACACCCCTTACCCTACTAACAATGATCTAAGTGTAGTTGATTTCTAAGACTACACACATTTGTTCTTTAGCACATACAATTAGTTTCTATGTTCACACACTTATTGAGGGTGCAATATCTCCTTAACTATGTGTTATTATTAAGTTGATCCATTCTTATTTTAATACATCATTGCTAATATTTTAGCATCTACTAATAAGAAAATATTTTATTTTATACCTTTCCTTATGTACTGTATGAATAAAATAATTAGTCTTTCATTTGATCCATTACTATTACTATATCACAGTTATGAACTTTTCTCTAATTGTAATATGAAAATCAAAGAATTGTAAGTTAGATCAAATTATATTTTTTTAAACGAGTGACATATAAATGATTGTACCTAAAACAAAAGATAGACATATAGTAAAATGACCATTTACACGAGTCTTTCAAAGGATGACTATAAAACCCTTTTCAATTGCTTTAAATGTTCCAATATATATATATATATATATATATATATATATAAACCTCCTACATTGAGTATACCATTGATTTCATTTTCCTTGCAAAAGTTTATAATGACTTTGAGAATTGTTGAGTGATGCTCTCTTAACCATTCAAAATATATTTCCAATTTTAATAGTATTACTTTATAATTGTATAAGGAAAATTCACTGTCAACAATTCACCGTCGCAAAATTCACCGTCAACAATGACAAATTCATCTCAAGAAAAATTCATCGCCAACAATTCAATGTCATGGAAAATTAATACGATGAATTTTCCGCAGTGAATTGCTCGTGAAGAATTTTCCCGCGGTGAATTTTCTTTCGATAAATTACTGGCTGCAAATTTTCCTAGAACCCTTTATAATACATTTGATTTCAAGTTGAACAGTATTCTATCCTCATCTTCTCCGGCTCTTGCTTTTGGGGGGTCAATCTACTCTATACACGCCTCCGATATGCTCCATTGTGTTCGATTTGTACCATTCAAGATTCCTAACGGTAAACTCTGCCAAGCCTGCTATGTTGAATATGAGCTCAGTTTGCCACACAGAACACATGGTAGTACTTCTATAAAAAAATTCTTCAACCATGTATTTACCAGCCTGTGACAGTACAACCTGTCTCTAGCGCTTACATGTTTTAAGCGCTGCTTTCTACCATAGCTGCAACACGATTTACATTGGCCTCTTCTGTCTTCTTCAGATTAATCTTTAATAGTTATTTAAGTCAACCATGCCACGGGAATCATAATGATACTCATGCTATAAAATGCCGCTGGTCAGAAGACGTGTTAGTGGCACTGGTGCTTATCGGTCATATGCGATTACTCAGCCTTCATCACAATGGATTTACAATGAAATACAACTCTGTCAATGAGTTTATTGTACTTTGAGTGTATTATGATAGTTGTAATAGAGTTTGTAGGTTTGAAGTTTAATTATGAAATCATTATAATCTTGAAGATTTCAAGAATTTTCACATTAGATAGCAATGCTAAGTGAATAATTTCTTAAGGCACACCTCATAATTAGAACCAACTGTTCATTATTATTTCTTCATAATTGAAATAAGGTCACTAGAAAGGGAACACATATATAATATATTACAGTCTAAGAGAGGACAGATAAAACTAACCCAAAACAGTACAATCAATAGACTGAAATAGATTTGAAATTGTAACACCATCAATCACGGGAAAGCTGGATGCCACTCACAATCAATGCTACTCCCCTATTTTTCAGAGTGGGGGAGAGTTTGATTTAAGGCCTGGTGCTATAAGCAATGATGATTGTCTTTACTATGATGCCACTGGTGTTATCATTTGTGCAATTGGATCCAGATATAACAGTTATTGCTCAAATGTGGCAAGGACTTATTTGATAGATTCCAAAGATGTTCAGGGTAAGGCCTACAAGGTTTTGTTGAAGGCACAGGAAGCAGCAATAAGGGCACTCAAGCAGGGAAACCCTCTTAGTGCAGATACTAAGGATGTAATCATTTTGATTTTGGTAAACTATATGTAATACAAAAATATAACTAATCAAGACTTAAGATTGCAAGATGAATGACACCCCTTACCCTACTAACAATGATCTAAGTGTAGTTGATTTCTAAGACTACACACATTTGTTCTTTAGCACATACAATTAGTTTCTATGTTCACACACTTATTGAGGGGGCAATCTCTCCTTAACTATGTGTTATTATTAAGTTGATCCATTCTTATTTTAATACATCATTGCTAATATTTTAGCATCTACTAATAAGAATATATTTTCTTTTATACCTTTCCTTATGTACTGTATGAATAAAATAATTAGTCTTTCATTTGATCCATTACTATTACTATATCACAGTTATGAACTTTTCTCTAATTGTAACATGAAAATCAAAGAATTGTAAGTTAGATCAAATTATATTTTTTTAAACGAGTGACATATAAATGATTGTACCTAAAACAAAAGATAGACATACAGTAAAATGACCATTTACACGAGTCTTTCAAATGGTGATTATAAAAGCCTTTTCAATTGCTTTAAATGTTCCAATATATATATATATAAACCTCCTACATTGAGTATACCATTGATTTCATTTTCCTTGCAAAAGTTTATAATGACTTTGAGAATTGTTGAGTGATGCTCTCTTAACCATTCAAAATATATTTCCAATTTTAATAGTATTACTTTATAATGGTATAAGGCAAATTCACTGTCAACAATTCACCGTCGCAAAATTCACCGTCAACAATGACAAATTCATCTCAAGAAAAATTCACCGCCAGCAATTCAATGTCACTGAAAATTAATTATAAAACCCTTTTCAATTGCTTTAAATGTTCCAATATATATATATAAACCTCCTACATTGAGTATACCATTGATTTCATTTTCCTTGCAAAAGTTTATAATGACTTTGAGAATTGTTGAGTGATGCTCTCTTAACCATTCAAAATATATTTCCAATTTTAATAGTATTACTTTATAATGGTATAAGGCAAATTCACTGTCAACAATTCACCGTCGCAAAATTCACCGTCAACAATGACAAATTCATCTCAAGAAAAATTCACCGCCAGCAATTCAATGTCACGAAAATTAATACGATGAATTTTCCGGCGGAATTGCTCGTGAAGAATTTTCCCGCTGTGAATTTTCTGGTCGCATAAATTACCGGCTGCAAATTTTCAGAACCTTTTATAATACATTTGATTTCAAGTTGAAATAGTATTTCTATCCTCATCTTCTCCTAGCCTTGCTTTTGGGGGTCAATCTATTCTATACACGCCCATGCTCCATTGTGTTCGATTTGTACCATTCCAAGATCTTTAATCTGCAGTTCCTCGCCAAGCCTGCTGTTGAATATGAGCTCAGCTTTGGCTACCACGTAACACATGGTAGCAATTTATAAAAGTTTCTTCAACCATGTATTTATCACCAAGACAAGATAACTCGCCTCTAGCTTACATGTTTTACCGCTTTCTACCATAAATTTAACACGATTTACATTGGCCTTCTTCTTCGTCTTCTTTTAGATTAATCTTAATAGTTATTTAAGTCAAACTTATGCCACTGAATCATAATGATAATTATGCTATAAATGTCACCGTCAAGACGGTTAGTGGCACCGGTGCTTATCGCAATATGCATTACCTTCAATACAATGTGGATTTACAATGAATTACAACTCTGTCAATGAGTTTATTGTACTTTGAGGGTATTCTGATAGTTGTAATAGAGTTTGTAGGTTTGAAGTTTAATTATGAAATCAATATAATATTGAAGATTTCAAGAATTTTCACATTAGACAGCAATGTTAAGTGAATAATTTCTTAAGGCACACCTCATAATTAGAACCAACTGTTCATTATTATTTCTTCATAATTGAAATAAGGTCGCTAGAAAGGGAACACAGATATAATATATTACAGTCTAAGAGAGGACAGATAAAACTAACCCAAAACAGTACAATCAATAGACTGAAATAGATTTGAAATTGTAACACCATCAATCACGGGAAAGCTGGATGCCACTCACAATCAATGCTACTCCCCTATTTTTCAGAGTGGGGGAGAGTTTGATTTAAGGCCTGGTGCTATTAGCAATGATGATTATCTTTACTATGATGCCACTGGTGTTATCATTTGTGCAATTGGATCCAGATATAACATTTATTGCTCAAATGTAAAAGGACTTATTTGAGGATGCCAAAGATGTTCGTGATAAGGCCTACAAGGTTTTGTTGAAGGCACAGGAAGCAGCAATAAGGGCACTCAAGCAGGGAAACCCTCTTAGTGCAGATACTAAGGATGTAATCATTTTGATTTTGGTAAACTATATGTAATACAAAAATATAATTAATCAAGACTTAAGATTGCAAGATGAATGACACCCCTTACCCTACTAACAATGATCTAAGTGTAGTTGATTTCTAAGACTACACACATTTGTTCTTCAGCACATACAATTAGTTTCTATGTTCACACACTTGTTGAGGGGGCAATCTCTCCTTAACTATGTGTTATTATTAAGTTGATCCATTCTTATTTTAATACATCATTGCTAATATTTTAGCATCTACTAATAAGAAAATATTTTCTTTTATACCTTTGCTTATGTACTGTATGAATAAAATAATCAGTCTTTCATTTGATCCATTACTATTACTATATCACAGTTATGAACTTTTCTCTAATTGTAACATGAAAATCAAGGAATTGTAAGTTAGATCAAATTATATTTTTTTAAACGAGTGACATACAAATGATTGTACCTAAAAGAAAAGATAGACATATAGTAAAATGACTATTTACATGAGTCTTTCAAAGGATGATTATAAAACCCTTTTCAATTGCTTTAAATGTTCCAATATATATATATATAAACCTCCTACATTGAGTATACCATTGATTTCATTTTCCTTGCTAAAGTTTATAATGACTTTGAGAATTGTTGAGTGATGCTCTCTTAACCATTCAAAATATATTTCCAATTTTAATAGTATTACTTTATAATGGTATAAGGAAAATTCACTGTCAACAATTCACCGTCGCAAAATTCACCGTCAACAATGACAAATTCATCTCAAGAAAAATTCACCGCCAGCAATTCAATGTCACAGAAAATTAATATGATGAATTTTCCGCAGTGAATTGCTGGTGAAGAATTTTCCCGCGGTGAATTTTCTGTCGATAAATTACTGGCTGCAAATTTTCCTAGAACCCTTTATAATACATTTCATTTCAAGTTGAACAGTATTTCTATCCTCATCTTCTCCGGCTCTTGCTCTTGGGGGGTCAAGCTACTCTATACACGCCTCCGATATGCTCCATTGTGTTCGATTTGTACCATTCAAGATTCCTAATGGTAAACTCTGCCAAGCCTGCTATGTTGAATATGAGCTCAGCTTGCCACATAGAACACATGGTAGTACTTCTATAAAAAAATTCTTCAACCATGTATTTACTAGCCTGTGACAGTACAACCTGTCTCTAGCGCTTACATGTTTTAAGTGCTGCTTTCTACCATAGCTGCAACATGATTTACATTGGCCTCTTCTGTCTTCTTCAGATTAATCTTTAATAGTTATTTAAGTCAACCATGCCACGGGAATCATAATGATACTCATGCTATAAAATGTTGCTGGTCAGAAGACGTGTGAGTGGCACCGGTGCTTATCGGTCATATGCGATTACTCAGCCTTCATCACAATGGATTTACAATGAAATACAACTCTGTCAATGAGTTTATTGTACTTTGAGTGTATTCTTATAGTTGTAATAGAGTTTGTAGTTTTGAAGTTTAATTATGAAATCATTATAATCTTGAAGATTTCAAGAATTTTCACATTAGACAGCAATGTTAAGTGAATAATTTCTTAAGGCACACCTCATAATTAGAACCAACTGTTCATTATTATTTCTTCATAATTGAAATAAGGTCGCTAGAAAGGGAACACAGATATAATATATTACAGTCTAAGAGAGGACAGATAAAACTAACCGAAAACAGTACAATCAATAGACTGAAATAGATTTGAAATTGTAACACCATCAATCACGGGAAAGCTGGATGCCACTCACAATCAATGCTACTCCCCTATTTTTCAGAGTGGGGGAGAGTTTGATTTAAGGACTGGTGCTGTTAGCAATGATGATTATCTTTTCTATGATGCCACTGGTGTTATCATTTGTGCAATTGGATCCAGATATAACAGTTATTGCTCAAATGTGGCAAGGACTTATTTGATAGATGCCAAAGATGTTCAGGGTAAGGCCTACAAGGTTTTGTTGAAGGCACAGGAAGCAGCAATAAGGGCACTCAAGCCAGGAAACCCTCTTAGTGCAGATACTAAGGATGTAATCATTTTGATTTTGGTAAACTATATTTAATACAAAAATATAATTAATCAAGACTTAAGATCGCAAGATGAATGACACCCCTTACCCTTCTAACAATGATCTAAGTGTAGTTGATTTCTAAGACTACACACATTTGTTCCTTAGCACATACAATTAGTTTCTATGTTCACACACTTATTGAGGGGGCAATCTCTCCTTAACTATGTGTTATTATTAAGTTGATCCATTCTTATTTTAATACATCATTGCTAATATTTTAGCATCTACTAATAAGAAAATATTTTCTTTTATACCTTTCCTTATGTACTGTATGAATAAAATAATTAGTCTTTCATTTGATCCATTACTATTACATATAAATGATTGTACCTAAAACAAAAGATAGACATAAAGTAAAATGACCATTTACACGAGTCTTTGAAAGGATGATTATAAAACCCTTTTCAATTGCTTTAAATGTTCCAATATATATATATATATAAACCTCCTACATTGAGTATACCATTGATTTCATTTTCCTTGCAAAATTTTATAATGACTTTGAGAATTGTTGAGTGATGCTCTCTTAACCATTCAAAATATATTTCCAATTTTAAAAGTATTACTTTATAATGGTATAAGGCAAATTCACTGTCAACAATTCACCGTCGCAAAATTCACCGTCAACAATGACAAATTCATCTCAAGAAAAATTCACCGCCAGCAATTCAATGTCACGGAAAATTAATACGATGAATTTTCCGCAGTGAATTGCTGGTGAAGAATTTTCCCGCGGTGAATTTTCTGTCGATAAATTACTGGCTGTAAATTTTCCTAGAACCCTTTATATACATTTGATTTCAAGTTGAACAGTATTTCTATCCTCATCTTCTCCGGCTCTTGCTCTTGGGGGGTCAATCTACTCTATACACGCCTCCGATATGCTCCATTGTGTTCGATTTGTACCATTCAAGATTCCTAAAGGTAAACTCTGCCAAGCCTGCTATGTTGAATATGAGCTCAGTTTGCCACACAGAACACATGGTAGTACTTCTATAAAAAAATTCTTCAACCATGTATTTACCAGCCTGTGACAGTACAACCTGTCTCTAGCGCTTACATGTTTTAAGCGCTGCTTTCTACCATAGCTGCAACACGATTTACATTGGCCTCTTCTATCTTCTTCAGATTAATCTTTAATAGTTATTTAAGTCAACCATGCCACGGGAATCATAATGATACTCATGCTATAAAATGCCGCTGGTCAGAAGACGTGTTAGTGGCACTGGTGCTTATCGGTCATATGCGATTACTCAGCCTTCATCACAATGGATTTACAATGAAATACAACTTTGTCAATGAGTTTATTGTACTTTGAGTGTATTCTGATAGTTGTAATAGAGTTTGTAGGTTTGAAGTTTAATTATGAAATCATTATAATCTTGAAGATTTCAAGAATTTTCACATTAGACAGCAATGTTAAGTGAATAATTTCTTAAGGCACACCTCATAATTAGAACCAACTATTCATTATTATTTCTTCATAATTGAAATAAGGTCGCTAGAAAGGAACACAGATATAATATATTATAGTCTAAGGGAGGACAGATAAAACTAACCGAAAACAGTACAATCAATAGACTGAAATAGATTTGAAATTGTAACACCATCAATCACGGGAAAGCTGGATGCCACTCACAATCAATGCTACTCCCCTGTTTTTCAGAGTGGGGGAGAGTTTGATTTAAGGCCTGGTGCTATTAGCAATGATGATTATCTTTACTATGATGCCACTGGTGTTATCATTTGTGCAATTGGATCCAGATATAACAGTTATTGCTCAAATGTGGCAAGGACTTATTTGATAGATGCCAAAGATGTTCAGGGTAAGGCCTACAAGGTTTTGTTGAAGGCACAGGAGGCAGCTATAAGTGCACTCAAGCCGGGAAACCCTCTTAGTGCTGCCTATAAGGCAGCAGTAGATGTTTTTCAAAGAGATGGCCCTGAACTTTTGCCTCACGAAATCTGCAGGAACAGGAATAGGGATTGAATTTCGGGAGTCTGGATTGAGTTTAAATGCAAGAAATGATAAATGTCTGAAAGCAGGGATGGCTTTTAATGTATCAATTGGTCCAATAGAAGAAAAAGGAGAAAGTATTGTGGAAAGAATTGATCAGATCAAGCTAACAAGCCATTGGATCATTGTTAAAAACAAATTAACAAGCACATCTAGGATGCCACACCATTTGATCATTGTTAAAAATCTTCAAAACAAAAAATAGAAATGAAGCTGAATTTTAGATTTGAAAGCATTCGGGTCACACATCTTGATGCCACCAAAGAGAGTTACAGAGCCTGGTTTTGGCTTTCTATTTGTATAATTATTTTACTGTAATTACAATATCAATTCCCCACAACATGAATACCAGTGAGTTGAGATGCTGTTGTTGTTTGTAGTAGTGACTAAACTCTTCTAGTTTACTACCTCCGTGTAATTTTGTTTGGTCTGTGTATATGGAAGAATGCCATGGTGCTGTGATTGCAGCAGAACTGGAATGATGCAATGTAGCCATAATTTAGTACACGTTGTAAAACAAGCTGAAAATTATTTGTTGTAATGGAACTATTGGATTTTTATTTTTGTTTTTTTCTATAAGTTGAACAACCATTGTAAGTCTTTAACATATCAAAACAGATGCTTTAATTTTGTTAAGAATAGTCCAATAAAGCTAAATAATTGTAAATAGAAATATGTCCCTCTTCCTGAAATCATTCTAAATTCTTTCACAAGCGAAAGGTTATCATTGTGACGACCAGAATGTAGGGGTTGTTAAGTGATTGATCATGGGTGTTTATGTTTTATCATTTCAAATTTTCAATAAAAATTGATAATTATAAGATCAAAAAATGTTAATAAGTATACCCTTTATTAGTTTACCTACAATTTTTATATTATATGGTCATCTATAAATCTTAAAATATTACAAAAATTAGCAATCAAATGACATATATATAATATGGGAGTTTTTCTTACAATTATATTCAAGAATTTTAAAGATTGTTTTTGGAGTCAACTGTGTATGTTTTTGAATCAACGTTTCATATCACACTAGTGAATGGGTTGAGGGTGATGCCCTATCAACCTATCTTCCAAACAATAGAAAGGAGAACCTCCACTATCAAGTCGGGTGAAGATTTAGAGAGAGCTCAACTTGACTTCTCACATTGTTTGCTTCCATGTGTGGCTCCCAATCCCAAGTCCAATCTATTCGGTTTTATGTATGGTCAAATCACAACTAGAGTTCATGTTAACGTCTACTTAAGATAGTTAAATATATATGAACGGCTGTAAAAATCATTGAATGTGATCCGAAACATTGATTCAAACATCGACACAATTGATTCAAGAAGAGATCTTTTAAATATTACATATACTATATAAAATTAGTTACAACTATATTTAAAAACTTTTAAAAAGACAAAAATAAGTGAAATATAATATACAATTTAATAACTATATAAATGGGTATCTAGATATAACTGAATATAGGCTGCTGATCAAACAAGGGAAAGGAAGTGGCTCTTTCAAGTGTGAACAATTGAATATAATTTCCAGCTTGAGCCGACATAATAATTATTAAAATAAATAAAATATAACAAGGTTTGGGGTTGATGGGTAAGCATCTTGCCTCTTCGCCATTGAATATTATCAAATTATATAAATGTAAAGGCTGGATATTTTTAAGAGATGAAGCTGTGATGATGGCAGAATAGATACTCTTTCAACCTTGATTATAAGTCAAACCAGGCAATAATTCATCTACCAAACACATAATTGCAAAAATGACAGCATAAAATATTTAAAATCTTTCAATTAAAAAGTATTTTTGACAAATTTAAGCGACGACTTCAACTCATATGTTGAAAAATGGGTTAAGATCAAAAGAGACAAAGTAAGTGAAGATGCTTAATCTTTGCAATGATTTCTGGCTTTGATTGTGTGAGAATTTTTGCATCTCAAAATTTTGAGATTTTGACAAATTTAAGATGCTTAATCTCAAAATAAGACAAAGTAAGTTAAGATGCTTAATCTCAAAATTTCGAGGTTTTGACAAATTTAAAGAAACGACTTTAATCCATATGTTCGAAAATGGGATAAGATCAAATGACACAAAGGTGGTTAACATGCTTAATCTCAGAATGTCGAGATTCCCCACAAGAATTCTTAGCGCTGGACAATATGGAATGTTTTGGCTCTTTAGACCCGTCAAACCTCTGTCATTACTCTAGTTTTGCCACTGCTTCCACTGTACATAGATAATAGAGCCAGTCTTACAAATGTCCCAAATCTCCAAGAAAGAAATTTTATGGTCTTCCCATTGAATCCACTGATACCCTCTTTTGAAGAATAGATCAAAGGGGCGGCAACAAGACGTTATTTAAAGCTCTGCACAATTCTAGGCTTGACTGCCACCACCATTACACTACAACAACAATGACAACGATGTCCCTCTCAAGATGTGCAATGATAATGAAAGAACAGCAGAGGATAAACTTAATAAAGACCTCCATGACCGGTTGAGAATTCAATATACATCATATGTATATATATAGCTGATACAGCTAAAAAATCAACGACAACCAGAAGATTTCAAGACCATAAACGTGCCTTAAATTCTTTAATTGTACATTCACAAAAACTTACAGTTCTTTGTAGGGGATTGTTGGGTACTCGTGCGGTTCAAACCGTGTCCTGGTCCTGGTGCGGTCCTCCAGGGGATTCGGCCAGGGTCCTTCGACAAATGCCCTGTGGGTTTTTCCGAGACAAACCTTGAAGATCCTATGGAGAACCCAGACAAAATTTGCTCAGAACCCAGATAGAATTTGCTCAAAACTTAGACATACATAGGCAGGGGAGTAAAGAATTTTGACAAGATCTGGGGTATTTTTAAATTTTACCTGTTTGCTTGGATACGACCCATAGGTTGAAGAAAACGACAGCCCACGGGATGAAGAAAATGGCAGCTAGGGCATAATATTTTCTACAAATCCGGCAAAAACACAATACTCCAATCATCACTTCCCACCACACCCTGCATTCTTATAAGCTTCCTTCCCGCCACACCCATTGTAAGCCTTCCCACCTGAAGAAACTCCATCCGAGTCTGACGCCGTAGCAGCAAACGGGAGAGCTAACTCACAGAGCCATCAAAAAGCTGCGAAAACAACAGTTTTGTTCGAGGGAAAAGCCATATGTGGGAAATAATTAATATATTTTTTGGAAAAGGTAGGTATTTTTTCTATTTTAATTTGAGACAATGTAAAGTAAAAAAATAAAACTTAACTAGCAATTGCACCTTGGTGTGCAATAGGTACGCCGAAGAGGTTTAGAATATCCATTACAAAAATTTGATGTCTATATTTTGCATACATCTATGCAATGCAAGAGATCGATTGGTAGGCCATTTTGGAAATGATTTTGTTTGTGCAACAAAGGTCTTAGTGGAGAGGTGATAGCTTCAAATGAAATATGCATCCACTTACAAGTATCCAAACATGAAAGAAACAAAACCTTTGAATCAAGAAGATAATCAGGCTTCATTAGTAGTAGGCTCATGTTATGTTTTTTATAGGGAGAGAGGGAGATAGAGGGAGAGATATGGATAGAAAGAGGTAGATATAAAGGGGGTAAGAGTGAGAGAGGTAAAGAGGAAGATAGATATGGGGATGGAGATGGAGAGGGGTATGGAGAGGAGAGAGAGGGATAAATAGAAATATAAAGAGAGGGAGGGAGAGAAAGAGAGGGAGATAGGTAGAGGAGAAAAAAGTAAAGAGATATAGAAGAGGGAGTAATAGAGAGAGAGGGGGGGAGATAGGGATAGAAAGAGGGAGAGATGGGGATAGAAAGAAGGAGAGATAGAGATAGATATAACTTAGGAAAGATAGAGGGGTTGAGAGAGAGATGGAGACGGAGAAATAGAGATATTAAGAGGGAGACAATGAGAGG
Organism: Sequoia sempervirens; assembly: GCA_007258455.2. Lineage (NCBI taxonomy): Eukaryota > Viridiplantae > Streptophyta > Pinopsida > Cupressales > Cupressaceae > Sequoia > Sequoia sempervirens. The sequence goes on from VDFB02256132.1 coordinate 203,576,196, forward strand.
GGGATGGAGAGATAGAAAGATAAATATATAAGAAGTTATATATATAGAGGTAGAGAAAGGGATATGTAGGGATAGATATGGGGATGAAGATGGAGAGGGGTATGGAGAGGAGAGAGATGGATAAATAGAAATATAAAGATAGGCATAGGAAGTTATATATAGAGAGAGATAGAGACAATGTAAAGTAAAAAATAAAACTTAACTAGCAATTGCACCTTGGTGAGCAATAAGTACACCGAAGAGGGACACATGTAATCCTTGGATTGTTAGATATAGTGAGGGAGGAATAGGGAGTGTGTGTGTGTGTGTGTGTGTGTGTGTGTGTGTGTGTGTGTGTGTGAGTGAGAAAGATATATGGAGAGAGATAGAGAGGGAAGGAGAGAGAGGTAGAGAAATAGAGAGGAGAAAAAAGTAAAGAGATATAGAGAGATAGAGGGGGGAGACAGGGATAGAAAGAGGGAGAGATAGGGATAGAAAGAAGGAGAGATAGAGATAGATATAACTTATGAAAGATAGAGGGGTTAAGAGAGGGATGGAGAGGGAGAAATAGAGATATTAAGAGGGAGACAATGAGAGGGGGATGGAGAGATAGAAAGATAAATATATAAGAAGTTATATATAGAGAGGTAGAGAGAGGGATATGTAGAGAAGGAAAGAGTGAGAGATAACTTGTGATAAAGATAAGTAATAAAGAGATGAAGAGATAAATAGAGAGGGGGAGAGAGAGATAAAGATAAGGAGGGATAAATGGAGTGTGTATGTGTGTGTGTGAGAGAGATATATATATGAAGATAGAGACAAAGGGATATATTTAGGGAGAGAGGGAGAGATTCAATGGAGAGAGGATAGAGATTAAATAGAGATATAGAAAGAGGAAGTATAAAGATGGGAAGAGAAATGGAGAGACACTCTTTCTATCTATGTCTCCCTCTCAATCTCTATGTTTCTCATTATCTCTCAATTTCTCTCTTTGTATCTTTGTCATATTTCTCTTTATATTTTTCTTACGTTCTCTCTTCCGCTCTCTCCCTATCTCTCTACCTTACTCCTTTATTGTCCCTATTTATCTCCCCCTCTCTCTACTTCTATATATCTTTGTCTCCTATTTCTCTTTATCTATCTCTTTATCTGATCTCTCCCTATGGTACTTTATATCTATCTATGCCTCTTATATTCTCTCTCTCTCTCTCTCTCACTATCTCTATCTCTATCTTTCTCTCCCACTCTCTCTCTCCCTATTTATTCCACTAGTATATCTCTACCTCTATCTCTATCTCTATATCTCTATCTCTCTTCTATCTCTCTATATCTCTTTGTCTCCCTCTTTATCTCTCCATATATCTCTATTTATCTTTCTCTCTATCTTTTTTTCTCTCTTTTTCTCTTTTTGTATCTCCCTCTCCCTATTTATATCCATGTCCATTTTTATCTTTGCCCCCCTCACTCTCTCTCTTCCTTTCTTTCTATTTTTTTCCCTTTTCCTCTTTATATCTTCTCTATTTTCCTTAAGTGTGCAATGGGTATACTAAAGAGGTTTGAAAGGTGAATTATCATATCCTTAATCAAATGACACATGTGGTACCCTGAGCATAACTCCCTAGGGAAACATGTAATCCTTGGATTGTTAGATATAGTGAGGGAGGAATAGGGAGTGTTTGTGTGTGTATGTGTGTGTGTGTGTGTGTGTAAAAAGAGAGAGAGAGAGAGATATGGAGAGAGATAGAGAGGGAAGGAGAGGAAGGAAATAGAGAGGAGAGAAAAAGGAAGATATAGAAGAGGAGCAATAGAGATAGAGGGGGGAGAAGGATAGAAAGAGGAGAGATAGGACAGAAAGAAGGAGATAGAGATATAACTATGAAAGATAGAGGTTGAGAGAGAGATGGAGAGGGAGCAATAGAGATATTAAGAGGGAGACAATGAGAGGGGGATGGAGAGATAGAAAGATAAATATATAAGAAGTTATATATAGAGAGGTAGAGAGAGGGATATGTAGAGAAGGAAAGAGTGAGAGATAACTTGTGATAAAGATAAGTAATAAAGAGAGGAAGAGATAAATAGAGAGGGGGAGAGAGAGATAAAGATAAGGAGGGAGAAATGGAGTGTGTATGTGTGTGTGTGAGAGAGATATATATGAAGATAGAGACAAAGGGATATATTTAGGGAGAGAGGGAGAGATTCAATGGAGAGAGGATAGAGATAAAATAGAGATATAGAAAGAGGAAGTGATAGGGAGAGATAGAGATCTCAAAAGAGGGGGAGATAGAGAGATAGGTAGTGGGAAAAATGGAGGGGGAAGAGAGAGAAAGAGAGATGGAAGGAGAGAGGAAAGGGAAGAGGGAGAGAATGAGAGAGGAGTATTAGAGAGATGGAAGAGAAAGAGAGAGACACTTTCATCTATGTCTCCTCTCAATCTCTATGTTTCTATTATCTCTCAATTTCTCTCTCTTTGTATCTCTCTATATTTCTCTATATTTTCTTACGCTCTCTCTTCCTCTCTCTCCTATCTCCCCACCTTACCATTTATTGTCCCGCTCTATCTCCTCTAATGGTATATATCTTTGTGTCCTATTTCTCTTTATCTATCTCTTTATCTCTCTCTCTATGGTACTTTATATCTATCTGTCTCTTATATTCTCTCTCTCTCTCTCTCTCACTCTCTATCTTTCTCTCCCCCTCTCTCTCTCCCTATTTATTCCTCTAGTATATCTCTACCTCTATCTCTATCTCTATATCTCTATCTCTCTTCTATCTCTCTATATCTCTTTGTCTCCCTCTTTATCTCTCCATAGATCTCTATTTATCTTTCTCTCTATCTTTTTTTCTCTCTTTTCTCTTTTTGTATCTCCCTCTCCCTATCCATATCCATGTCCATTTTTATCTTTGCCCCCCCTCTCTCTCTTCCTTTCTTTCTCTTTTTCTCCCTTTTCCTCTTTATATCTTCTCTATCTTCCTTAAGTGTGCAATGGGTACACTAAAGAGTTTGAAGGTGAATTATCATATCCTAATCAAATTAAGGCACCACATAACTCCCTAGGGACACATGTAATCCTTGGATTGTTAGATATACAAGGGAGGAATAGGAGCAAAAAGGGTAGAGAGTGAGAAAAATATATGGAGAGAGATAGAGAGGGAGATTTGTATAAATAGATAGAGAGGGAAGGAGAGGGAGGTAGAGAAATAGAGAGGAGAAAAATGTAAAGAGATATAGAAGAGGGAGTAATAGAGAGAGAGGGGGGGGGGAGATAGGGATAGAAAGAAGGAGAGATAGAGATAGATATAACTTAGGAAAGATAAAGGGGTTGAGAGAGAGATGGAGAGGGAGAAATAGAGATATTAAGAGGGAGACAATGAGAGGGGGATGGAGAGATGGAAAGATAAATATATAAGAATTCATATATATAGAGGTAGAGAGAGGGATATGTAGAGAAGGAAAGAGTGAGAGATAACCTGTGATAAAGATAAGTAATAAAGAGATAAATAGAGAGAGGGAGAGAGAGATAAGGATAAGGAGGGCAAAATGGAGTGTGTATGTGTGTGTGTGAGAGAGAGATATATATGAAGATAGAGACAAAGGGATATATTTAGGGAGAGAGGGAGAGATTCAATGGAGAGAGGATAGAGATAAAATAGAGATATAGAAAGAGGAAGTGATAGGGAGAGATAGAGATCTCAAAAGAGGGAGAGATAGAAAGATAGGTAGTGGGAAAAATGGAGGGGGAAGAGAGAGAAAGAGAGATGGAAGGAGAGAGGAAAGGGAAGAGGGAGAGAATGAGAGAGGGAGCATTAGAAGGATAGAAAGATAGAGATAGGGAGTTATATATAAAGAGAGGTAGAGATGAGGAGATATATGTATAAAGATGGGAAGAGAAAGAGAGAGACACTCCTATCTATGTCTCCCTCTCAATCTCTATGTTTCTCATTATCTCTCAATTTCTCTCTTTGTATCTCTCTCATGTTTCTCTATATATTTTTCTTATGTTCTCTCTTCCTCTCTCTCCCTATCTCTACTCACTCCTTTATTGTCCCTATTTATTCTCTCTACTTCTATATATCTTTGTCTCCTATTTCTCTTTACTATCTCTCTTTATCTCTCTCCTATGATACTCTTTATATTCATGTCTCTTATATTCTCTCTCTCTTCATTTATTCCCCATATATCTCTCTTCTATATCTCTATATCTCTTTCTCTCCCTCTTTACCTCTCCATAGATCTCTATTTATCTTTCTCTCTATATTTTTTTCTCTCTTTTCTCTTTTTGTATCTCCCTCTCCCTATCTATATCCATGTCCATTTTTATCTTTACCCCCCCCTCTCTCTCTCTCTTCCTTTCTTTCTCTTTTTCTCCCTTTTCCTCTTTATATCTTCTCTATCTTCCTTAAGTGTGCAATGGGTACACTAAAGAGGCTTGAAAGGTGAATTATCATATCCTTAATCAAATGACACATGTGGTACCCTGAGCATAACTCCCTAGGGACACATGTAATCCTTGGATTGTTAGATATAGTGAGGGAGGAATGGGGAGTGTGTGTGTGTGTGTGAAAGATATATGGAGAGAGATAGAGAGGGAAGGAGAGGGAGGTAGAGAAATAGAGAGGAGAAAAAGGTAAAGAGATATAGAAGAGGGAGTAATAGAGAGATAGAGGGGGGGGAGACAGGGATAGAAAGAGGGAGAGATAGGGATAGAAAGAAGGAGAGATAGAGATAGATATAACTTATGAAAGATAGAGGGGTTGAGAGAGAGATGGAGAGGGAGAAATAGAGATAGTAAGAGGGAGACAATGAGAGGGGGATGGAGAGATAGAAAGATAAATATATAAGAAGTTATATATACTAGAGAGGTAGAGAGAGGGACATGTAGAGAAGGAAAGAGTGAGAGATAACTTGTGATAAAGATAAGTAATAAAAATATGAAGAGATAAATAGAGAGGGGGAGAGAGAGATAAAGATAAGGAGGGAGAAATGGAGTGTGTATGTGTGTGTGTGTGAGAGAGATATATATGAAGATAGAGACAAAGGGATATATTTAGGGAGAGAGGGAGAGATTCAATGGAGAGAGGATAGATATAAAATAGAGATATAGAAAGAGGAAGTGATAGGGAGAAATAGAGATCTCAAAAGAGGGAGAGATAGAAAGATAGGTAGTGGAAAAAATGGAGGGGGAAGAGAGAGAAAGAGAGATGGAAGGAGTGAGGAAAGGGAAGAGGGAGAAAATGAGAGAGGGAGCATTGGAAGGATAGAAAGATAGAGATAGGGAGTTATATATAAAGAGAGGTAGAGATGAGGAGATATATGTATAAAGATGGGAAGAGAAAGAGAGAGACACTCTTTCTATCTATGTCTCCCTCTCAATCTCTATGTTTCTCATTATCTCTCAATTTATCTCTTTGTATCTCTCTCATATTTCTCTTTATATTTTTCTTACGTTCTCTCTTCCTCTCTCCCTATCTCTTTACCTTACTCCTTTATTGTCCCTATTTATCTCCCCCTCTCTCTACTTCTATATATCTTTGTCTCCTATTTCTCTTTATCTATCTCTTTATCTGATCTCTCCTTATGGTACTTTATATCTATTTATGTCTCTTATATTCTCTCTCTCTCACACACACTATCTCTATCTTTCTCTCCCCCTCTCTCTCCCCATTTATTCCTCTAGTATATCTCTACCTCTATCTCTATCTCTCTATCTCTATCTCTCTTCTATCTCTCTATATCTCTTTGTCTCCCTCTTTATCTCTCCATAGATCTCTATTTATCTCCCTCTATCTTTTTTTCTCTGTTTTCTCTTTTTGTATCTCCCTCTCCCTATCTATATCCATCCATTTTTATCTTTTCCCCCCCTCTCTCTCTCTTCCTTTCTCTTTTTCTCCCTTTTCCTCTTTATATCTTCTCTATCTTCCTTAAGTGTGCAATGGGTACTCTAAAGAGGTTTGAAAGGTGAATTATCATATTCTTAATCAAATGACACATGTGGTACGTTGAGCATAACTCCCTAGGGACACATGTAATCCTTGGATTGTTGGCATGAATCGACTAATCAAAAGTTAGTCTCCCTCTCTCTCAATAACGTTTAATTTAGATTTTAAGTTTGAAATTTATTTTATTATATAAATTAGGATAAAAATAAAATGAATAATTATAAATTAAATTATTTCTAATAACTTTTAATTATAATTTGTAATTTCATAAGCATAAATAAATATGTAAAATAAATTTCAAAGTTAAATCATACTACAAAGGAAATGCAAAATTACAATATCCATTTAAACAAATAATTTTAAAATAATTAAAATTTAATAACATGAATAATTATAAATTAAATTATTTCTAATAACTTTTAATTGTAGTTTGTAATTTCATAAATATAAGTAAATATGTAAAATAAATTTCAAAGTTAAATCATACTATAAAGGAAATGCAAAATTAAAATATCCATTTAAACAAATAATTTTTAAAAAATATTAAATAATAAACTTATTGAGAATAAATAATTAAATAATAGAATTAAAATTTAAAAAAATGTACTTAAAAAATATAATTAATATATTGCAAACAATAGTAACATTAATTTGAAAGTAAAATTGTACTTCAAATAAAATAGTAAAACTAAAAATAAACAGTATTAAAACTGTTAAAACTAAAATTTTAACTTTTATATTAAAAATTACAAGTAAGATTAAACTTTAAAAAACTAAAAAATAAAATGAAAGGTAAAAAATCAATTTCTAATTTAAATATAGATAATTTTGATTTGATTTGATTTAATTTTAATAAATTTTATGTGATTTAATTTAAAATGTATATTAAAAAAATTTAAATATAAATATTTAATATAAATATAAATTTACTAAAACCTACGATAAAAAAACTCTAATAACTACTCAAATATTTTTTTAACTTTAAAAATTATTAAGAATAAATTAAACTAAAAGAAATAACACAGAGCATTGATAATTGAATAGGCATGTGGCATATTCTCTTTATCACGAAATGCCAAATAAATAAATAAAAACGACAAAAGAAAAAAAATAGTGAGAGACAATGTAAAATAAAAAATAAAACTTAAATATATTTAATTTCTATTGTCTTAATTTGAGACAATGTAAAATAAAAAATAAAACTTAAATATATTTAATTTCTATTGTCTTAATTTGAGACAATGTAAAATAAAAAATAAAACTTAAATATATTTAATTTCTATTGTCTTAATTTGAGACAATGTAAAATAAATAAAAAAACTTAAATATATTTAATTTCTATTGTCTTAAGTTAAGACAAAATAAATAAATAAATATAACTTAAATATATTTAAGACAAAATTAGTATTTTGTCTTAAATTATCGTCTTAAAAAGCCCCTCAATGTAGTAGTGAAAGGTGCCATGCAACCAATGGCGGGGCATCAATCCATATGTCACCCCACAGATCCTTTCACTTCTTCAGTGGTCAGCTCACAAGGAAGGATAACAGATCCTGCCGCCTGGGAGTACACCATCCCAACGAGCCAAGCAACCAATCCCAACACTGGGATGCATAGGGTCAATCCAAAAGGATGCGGTTTTTCATTTCACTGTCCCTTCTACAAAGCAGGCACATTGATGGCCCTTGAATACCATATTTCATCAGCTTATCGCTCGTCAAAATTTGATTGTGCAAAGTTTTCCAAAGGAAAGCACCGACTTTCGGAAGTACCTTCAAAATCCAACACAATTCAGAGGTCCAACCTAACTTTACTCTAGACGCCAATTGTACCTCATATCCAAGCTTGACAAAGTAGGCTCCTGATTTGGAAGCACACCAAATCAACTCGTCATCATCCCTCGACACCTTCAGATTATAGTTCATTAATGCCTCTGGAGACGAGGATAAACCTTGGGCGGAATGAACTTACACTCTAGAACCTTTTTCCATAGACCGTCGTCGCATCCTTGACTCCCATATGAAGCATATTCGGCCACCTTAGATCCCAACAACCCCTCGATTTCATTGATCCAACTTGCTTCCCCAAATTCTTCAGACAAAGTCGCGTGGCCATCCCATGAGTCACACCAGAATTGAGCCGTCTAACCATTGTCAATCCTCCAGGTTACATGTTTAGAGATTATGCCTCTACATTCCCAAATAAATCTCCAGATGGTTGAGCCCGCACCTCTGTTAGCCATCATTACAATTTTGTAGGGACAACTATTGTCCAGATACTTGCTTTGTATTATTCTGCACCATTGTTTCTCTGGTTCCTTGATCATTTTCCAACATAACTTAGCCCCCAGCGCATTGTTAACCAACTCCATGATGCAAAGACCTACTCCCCCATCCTCTTTCTAAAGGTATGCAGTATCCCAGCCAATCAACGGGATTTTTCTCACCTCCTTGGATCCTTCCCATAAGAATTCTTTAAGGAAACTCTCTAAGAAGTTGACAACTTTGTTGGTGAACTTGAAGCATGACATTGCGTATATAAGAATAGCCGCCAACACTGATTTAATCTTCTGAATTTTACCTGCTAAGGACAACCAATTACATTTCCAAGCTTCCGCCTTACCATGACATTGACTCAGGACCTGATCCCAATATTCAGATTTGCAGGTACCCTCGAAGAGCGGAACACCCAAATTCTTCAAAGGGAGATAGGTAATAGAGAACCCCAATATTTATGCTATCCACCTTTGCACCACTTTCTTCGTGTTAGAAAAGAAGATTACTAATTTTTCTTTGTTTATCAACTAGCCCGGGGCATTTATGTACTTATCTACTGTAGTCCCAATCACATCAACTTTCCAAACTAACGCTTCTCCGAACAGAAGTGTATCATCTGTGAATTGTGAATGTGTCACATTGTCCATGTCGTCCACCACCTTGATGCATTTCCACAGTCCGATCTCCCTCAGTTTTCTAAAAAGCCTACTCATGGCCTCAATCATTAACATGAACAAAAATGGAGATAGTGGATCCCCCTCACGAAGTCCATTAGTGGCTTAAAAAAAAACACACAGCGAACCATTAACTGAGATAGAATATCTAGGCGAAGTGATACATGACCTGATCATATCAACCCAACCATCCGTAAAGCCAAACCTCCTCAGAACCTTCAAAAGAAAGCTCTAGTTGACACGATCGTAGGCCTTACTTGCATCAAGATTTATAGCATTCCTTTTATATTTTTAGAGGAGATGGTGTGGATGGTTTCGACAGTCGTTACTATGCAATCCAGAATCTCTCTCCCTGGAGTGAAACCATTTTTTTCTTCCGATATTAATGACCTTATTACTGGTTTCAGTCTATTTGACAACGCCTTAGCAATAATCTTATAGATCAAATTGTACAATGAGATGGGTCGATAGTCAATAAATGAAGAGCACTCAAGTTTCTTCAGAATTAATGCTATCACCGTGTTGTTTAGATTGTGAACAAACATCTGAGTTTTTCTAAAGTCTTCAATAAAGTTCCAAATGTCTTCCTCAATAAATTCCCACCCCTTCTGGAAGAACTTTGTCAGCATCCCATCCGGACCTGGAGCTTTGTCTCGGCCCATACCGAAGGTGGCAAACCAAATTTCTTCTTTCGTAAATGGTTCCAATAATCTCTTCTAATCCTCAATGACCAATTTTGGGATATGTTCTAATATCGACCAATCGTTATTAACTAGATGATTGGAGGCAACAAGTAGAGTAGAGAAATGAGCCACCATGCCCTTCTCCAATCCTTCACAATCTGAGACCACCGAGCCATTTGCCAACTTGACTGAAGGTGTTTTGTTCTCGGCCCTTCTAGCATGAGTAGCAGCATGAAAGTATTTTGTATTCAAATCATCGTCCTTGAGCCAAACGTCTCGCGCTTTGTCCCTCCAGAATAGCTCTTCTCTGGCGAGCAGTTCGTTATGCCTTTGTTTTAACTCCTTTTCTTTCTCAAATTCCTTGATTGGCATTCCCTTATGAATGACCAACTCATTGAGTTGGTCCAAGTCTGCCTCTACCTTAAGCTTCTCAGTGAAAATATTCCTGAAGCTCGACTGATTCCAATCTTTCAGTTTTGCTTTTATGTACCCAATATTTTTTACTATTCAAAAGATAGGGGTCCCCCATGTACAGCTCCTTCCAGCCACCAATCTTTCAGTAGATTAATTAAATTTTCTTCCCTCCACCACATGGACTTGAATTTAAAATAACTCTTTATAGGTTTTTTGCTCAAATCAATGCTTAAATCCACCAGGAAGTGATCAAAAACAACGATCGGGAGGATCAAGGAGTTGTAGGAGAAGTTTCCAACCAGCCACCCAACACCAACCAAAAACCAGTCTAGGCATTCTGTAACGTTGGTAAAGCCATTCCTACGGTTGGTTGAAGTGTACAGCCCATTTTTAGGAACACAGTCCACCAAGGAAAATGAAGAAACAAAGTCCCTAAAATCCAAAATTGCCTTGTTTTCCTTTCCTTTTGCAAACACCCACTTTTTTCTTTCAAATCAAGGATGACATTAAAGTTGCCCCCCAGAACAGCCATATTATTGCTTTGCAATTCGCCAAAGTGTTTGATTTCATTCCATAATTTGTCCTTGTCATTCATTCAGTAAGGCCCATGCACGTTAAGCAGAGGAAAGCCAACCTCCACCCGTATGCTCCATACCCGACAACAGATCCAGTTCTGGTTGCAATGACGCACCTCCACATCCACCGAATTTTCCAACCAAAGGACACCCAGGCCACTAGTTGAGCCTGCAGCATCCAAGAACACACCCAACCATGCCTTGCAATACTTCAGAATTTTTCTTACTTCCTCATCACTAACCTTAGTCTCTTGCAGCAATATAATATCAGCCTCCATACACTCTAAGTGACGCTTGACCAAGCGTCACTTGTCAAGGACCGATAGTCCATTGACATTCCATGTTAAGAGCCTCATGGTTTTCCAAGGGATTCCATTCCTCCCTTGGAAGTAAATAATTCTCCGATGCTTTTGTACCCACACTCCCTAGCTTCCTCCTCTCATTTTTTCTATAGCTCTTGCAGCCACAACCTTTCTTCACCTTTCTAATCTGTTGCGTTGCCAATTGACTAATGCAGTGAGTGTAAGAAACAAGCCCAAACTATAACAATATAACAGTAGTAATGAACATAGAAAAGACAGGGTAAAACAGAGTTGAATCACTTAGGAATTTATATTTTATCTAGCATTCAATACATCCAAAATGTTGTGTCTAGCAGCTATCTGAATGTTGTGTCTAACAACAATCCGGACGTTGTACCCATCAGCTCTCTACAATCACATATATATACTACAATGTCCTTGAAGTCTGGAAGCTTCTAGTTTTCTAGATAATTCTAAAGTCTGGAATGTTCTTTTTTACAACAGCTCTTAGAATGTTCTTTTCTAGAACAGCTCCAAGAATGTTCTAACTTATGAAAGACTCTAGAAACATTCTACTATTTTCTAGACAATCTTAATCCTTAATATCCCCCCTTAAGATTGGCTAGAATAATACAGAGGAAATTCAAAGAGGGGAAATACAAAGAGGGGAACATTATACTAATATACCCCCTTAATGTTCACCTCTAGCATACCAAGCATTCTTCTATCATATTCCTCTTTTAAGTCTTTCTCCCATTCTTGCTTCCCTCTCACTTGCTCATATGAGATTAGATCATCTTCTTTATCGTCACTACCAATAATACCTCTAGCTTATTCCAACTTGCATTTTCATAGCTCCATCTAGCTTTTTCTCTCAAAGCATTCTTGACTACAATCTTCCAATCTACAAAACCATTTTCATGAAATATAGGAAAAACTTCATTTGTAGAGCCCATGTTAGCAAAAATCAGCCTTCAAACAAATATCAATCTAGCAATACTCTAACAATATAACAGCCCCGCAACCAAATATCACTTTAACAATATATAAGCCCTACAAACAAACCACTTCCAGCAATATATCTACCTTGCAAACAAATCACTTAAATAGCAATATATCTCTAGCTGAATCTTTAGCTGAACCTCTAAATGAATCTCTAGCTGAACATGGTTGAATCTCTAGCTGAACCTCTAGTTGAATCTCTAATTGAACATGGTTGAATCTCTAGCTAAACCTCTAGCTGAAACTCTAGCTAAACCTCTAGTTGAAGCTGGCTCTGATACCATATAAAAAAACAGGCCCAAACTATAACAATATAACAGCAGTAATGAACATAGAAAAGACAAGGTAAAACAAAGTTCAATCACTTACAAATTTATATTTTATCTAGCATTCAATACATCCAAAATGTTGTGTCTAGCAGCTATCCAAATGTTGTGTCTAACAACAATCCGTATGTTGTACCCATCAGCTCTCTACAATCACATATATATACTACAATGTCCTTGAAGTTTGGAAGCTTCTAGTTTTCTAGATAATTCTAAAGTCTGGAATGTTCCTTTTTACAACAACTCTTAGAATGTTCTTTCCTAGAACAACTCCAAGAATGTTCTAACTTATGGAAGACTCTAGAAACATTCTACCATTTTCTAGACAATCTTAATCCTTAACAGTGAGGGTCTAAAATATCTAGGACATCCTTGGCTTCACCAACCATTGAACCGTCGAAGGAGAGAGCATCCTCAACATCGGAGGGAGGGGCAATGAACGGGACCAAGGCCAAATTGTCCTGGTTCGAGAAATCTTTTAGACAAGGAACCTGTGGCCATTCGATCAATCTCGTAGTCAAGTTTGCACCTTCATCTGCCATGTCCAAAACCTTATGTTTGGCACCATCCTTGATTGGTGATGCGGGCTAAGACTAGGGTTTCGAGCACCAGACCATTTTTACCTTATTGGGCTTCTTACAATTGATCGAATCATGATCCCTTCTTTTGTAGTTAGAACAATAGTGATTTTCCTCTTCAACTTCTACTTGTTGGATCTAGTTCGATTCCCCAGTCTACAAAACAATTTCTCATGGGATTCTTCTAATAGCGGCAAGTTGGAGGCAAGAATATACATACGAATCTCCATCAATTATACTAATGTCCACGCTGGTCAGAGTCCCCAACGATCTCCCAATTTTTACCAAGCAATCTTTTGCCCAGTATTCCAAGGTTAGATTGTACAGGCGAATCCAGATGGGACTTTTGTAAGGATCGTGCCTGGCAGCATCAAAATTAGGGTTCCATTTTTGTAGGTATAATGGAGATTCATCCATCTTCCAGACTCCATGCTTGAGAATATCTTCCCTTGCCTCCATGGATTGAAACACGACAATAAAAAACCCTTTGGGCATAAATTTGACTATCTCCACCATCTTCCAATTGTCTTCGATCCATTTTTTTATCGCACTTCTTCTAGCCCTAGGCCCCAGTTACAGGACATAATAACTCAGCCAAAATAACCATGGACAAAATAACCTAGTCACAATAACCCAAGGACAAAATAACCCAAGCCAAAATAACCCATGGTCAGAATAACCCATATACAAAATATCCCCGTAAGAATATAGAGAAAGGAAAACAAAATTTATAAAATGACCACAGGTTATTCTGTCCATGGGTTATTTTGACCATGGGTTATTCTGTCCATGGCTTTTTATGACCCTGAGTTATTTTGTCCTTGGGTTATTATGACGGAGTTATTGTGTTTAGGGTTATTTTGGTTGATTATTATGTCCTAATACCCTAGGCCCTACCACCCTAGCAATGACCGCCAAATCTTCCAACAATGCACTTTCCTTAACAGATTCCTCTATCATCTCGATCATTTGGAGTGATTCCTCGTTTCTCTAAGAATCATCTTGTGTTTCAACGACGCCAACAACATTGTTTGGGCATCTAGGCCCCTTCTACCTTCCTGCAAAATTTCGTGGTTTCGCACTCCTACACATTTTCACAAAGGGAAAAGGAATTTGGAATATGTATTTAATATTATATAATAATATAATAGTATAATATATTTACCCCTAATAATATGGGTGCAATACCACAAAGCAGTAGGAAGTGGGTGCATTGGTATGGGTGAGGGAATAGAAAGTAAAAAAGAAAAAATAATAAAATGCAATATTGATTTTTAATTTTACACTTATATTATATTATATTATTAGATTATATAGTATTATAATATTATATTATATTATATTATATAATAATATAATATAATATTTATATTATATTATTATATAATATTATATTAGTATATAATATTATATTATTATATAATATTATATTATAATATATTTAATATTATATAATAATATCATATTATAATATATTTAATAATATTTATTGAAAGCGGGAGATTTATGACCTAAAAATTATATATTTTCAATTCCATTTTGAAAAATTTGTTTTTAGCAAGCAAAAATGAAAAACCTATCCCACCCTAATTTCATTTTGATAAACATTCTCTAAAGGCCCTAGCCAAAACCCTATTTTTTGTTGCAACTCGTCGAATGGAGAAGTGAAAGGTGAATACCAGGGAGGAAGAGTTTGGAGGAGCCAAAACTAGTAGCAACAAGGAAAGCTCCAAAAAATGGAGCCAAAGCCAGTAGCAGTGGGGAAAGTTGTTGTGGAGCTGAGCCGAGGTCGAGTTTCGAATGGATTTTAGTGTGACCCAGAATATTCTGGGCACACATGCAGTGAAAGGGCTCAAGGACCAACTCAGATTCGATGCCAAGGTGCCATACGCCCCTATGCATTGAAGGCAAAGGTGCACAAAAGGAACGGCAAGTATGTCGATTTGCTCTTCAAATTCAATTTCTTCAAGGAACGAAAAGTATGCCAATTTTCTCTCCAAGGTATTAGTGCTTTTCCTATGGTATTGCTTTGTTTTGAGTCTAGTATGTTTGATTTGGGTTCCAATGTTGTATGTGCATCATCTAATCTTTTCAAAATTTAGATTTGCAATGCCCCGTCTTAATAACCTAAGAATGTTGCAATAGTGTGATAAAGGTGTAATAATTTTTTTTTTGTATTAATATTTAGTTAATTAATTGCATACATTCATTAGGTTAAGCGACGTAACACTACTTGAGTTTTCCATAAGTGACTAAAGTATTTCGCATTGCACATACTAATAACATTAACATAAAGATAAACTTTGCATAACATTGAAATTTCATTTGAATACCATTCATAATAACATAAAGTACATACATTTTTTTTTCATACATTGCATTTGATAATTATACAATACTCATCCATCTGATGAGGTAGTTCAAATAATAGTTACATTTTACAAATGATCACCTCACAACATTGAGGGATGTTTTTACAATACAAATTTTACAATATTACAATGTTGAAATAAACATAAGTATCCGATCACGAGCTCTCCATCCATGAAGCTCTCGATGTCATGATCATACTGGGGACCCAACGGAGTAAGGTGCATGTTCCACCCAACCATGTGGTACCCGTAGGTCCACCCCCCGTGCTAGGAGATAGTAATAAGGTTACCTAGACCTAATCTACTAACCCTAGACACTAGTACAAAACAAACTATTGGTTACATTGCTTCTAGATTTTTGACAATTGATTATGCCACAAACATAGGGTTAACTGTTATTCTAGGTGGAGTGTCATCACAACGATGCAAAGGTTACCCTGGTGTTTCTTCCTAGGTTCTGGCCCCCAATCCTTGGGTTACCCTAGTAACCTCTTACGAAACCTGGCCCCTATTGCATACTGTTGTGGAATCGAATGTCTTTTAAAGGAACAAGACACCGATTTTCCATTCCAGGCCTTCTCATGTTATACTCATGACTGTAGTAGCTCAAGAGTCATAAGAGAGGCAAAATATCTCATTAAATGTTTTAAAACTAACTACTATGTCATTTAATTATCACTGACTTAGTTAACTATTTATAAGTTACCCTGACACCTCTTTGTGTGTCGGCCCTTACAAACAGCCACTCCCCTAAACATAACAAGGATTTCTAAGATTACATGACTAGGGTTTACAAGTGCATCAGGTACATCTCACAGTAACATTTAATTCTCAACAATATCAAATCACAAATTTTTAACGCATGCACAACCCAAGTGAACACAAGAAATACATTTGAACAATTAGACACTCTTTTTACACAATTCATTCTGGAAGACTTTCACAACAAAGACTCTCCCAATTTGCCCCAAAAGAAAAATGCATGAAAGCAAATCAAGAAAGAGAAAATACTTATTATTTGGATATGCTAAATCTATTCAATCTATATTTTGAAATATAAGAAATATGGAATTAATCAATCAGCTAATTTATAAACTTTATATATATATTTTTTTAAATATGATAATCAAATCTAAATTTATTACAATTCCCAAATCATATTTAAAATTAAATTTTGTTTTCTTACATAATACTTTTCATCAGAAAATAACTAATCATAATTTCCTTATGTTGTCTAACATCATTTAAATCATTTAAATATATATATATATATATATATTCATATTATATATATTATAAATTGAACTTAATATGTAATGCAAATTTATTAAATATAGACCACATTGAAACCCTATTCGCATTTTAATACAGCCACGGGGTTTTTTCCCCATCAATATTCACAGTCTGCCAAATTCGCGGACAAGGCTACCTCTTCGCAGCCTGCCCCGTAGGGCTCGACCGCGGACGGCTAAGCCGAGCGCAGCCCACAAGGGCGGCGCCGGGCTCTGCCCCCGCCGCCGTACCCCTGCGGGGTTGGTCGTGGATGGCTCTGCCTGCAGAGCTTCGGCTCTGAAACTTTTATCAAAATAAAACAAAAATAATAAATAAATTTATATAGTATAATTTTAAACAGCGATTTCAATCGTTTTTACCAAATAAAATAAACAAAGACTTAATTCTGCCATATAAATAAAATACATTCCAGAATTCGTCTGTCCGGCAGATTAAAAAAAAAATGAAACTTCCAGAATTTATAAATATTAAGACGAATTTTCATCTGGAAATAATTATTTCCGTATGGCGAATTTGTAAGAACTTTTACATTAAAATACACACAGCAATACATTTTTTTTTTCAAATACAAAGATTGATAAAATTTTCTACAGAAATTTGAGAAAAATATCTTTGTACAGGATTATTCTTCTCACAAATTTTCATTTATATTTCTATAGATTTCACAAAAATTCATTTTCTTTTTCATAAAAAATAGAGAGGTACAAATTTACAAGAAAATTTTTACAGAAAGATTTCAAGAAAATACAAGAATTCAACAATAAAGAAAATTCTTTTCAAAAGCATACAACATAAAATCCCAGAGAAATACCTGAGAATTGAAGATCTTGATTTTGGTGAGATTCTTGCCTGTAAAACGCAATCTTCCAAATCTTTCTTCAAAGTACCAATTCCAATGCAAGCTTTGACAAACCAACAAGAATCCTCCAAAGGATCTCCCATAAGTATACAACAGATACAGAGAGATAACAAATTTCTAAGAAAATCAATTTTTTTATCACAGTAAAAGAATTTTTGCAAGAGCCCTGATAATTTCCCCGTGAGAAAAAATTTAACATCCTCTGTAAAATTCCTAGATCCAATATTACCTCCGTGAAATTTCTCGACAACCTCAATTAATGAAACTTGCACACATGTCGAGAAGATGCCAAAATTATCTCAACCACTTCTCGAATATCTTTACAATTTCAATTTCCAATTGCATGCAAATGTTTATTTTTTTAAATTTTCAAAACTCATTTTTAATTTACATGCATTTTATTTTTATTTTCTTTTCTTTTTTTTTAAATGCAATATAATTTACACACTTAATAATTTAATATAATTAATTTATTTATTTAATTAAAATAGTTTAATCTTTCCAAGACCAACTATTTAACCAAATAAGCTAATTAATGAATTAAATTATCGAGTAAGTAAATTTCAACCACATTTAACATTAATTAAATAACAATAATTTAAAACACAATATTCCAACATTAACAATTAACCAAATTTGCTTTCAACAATTAAATTCAAACAGAAACTGACAATACAAACCTATGACTCTGAACTAAAATAGACAAAGTACTAAGACCAGGGTTAAAGACTAGACTAGGGTTAACCAGACTACTATCTCCCGATCAACGTTTCCGTTGAGTCTAGACACGCTCAGACCTGAGTACCCAGGTGGAGTCGGTGTCATGTACCTGCAAATCCTGCAACCCAGCAAATAACATGCATACATATATATATATATATATATATAAAACATTAAACAGACACACCGTACAGAGAAAATCACAGATATCGCAGGGCACTCGCAAGTGAGTGATGCAATTCCGTTCTCCACACCAAAACACTTCACATCAGACTAACGAAATAAATAACTGTTAGTCCATCATAAACATGTACATAGCAATAACAACTGAAAATAACATCTACGCTAAATCATATCATGTCTGAAAACAATAATCACTAATCAAGAAACGTCATGTCACAAAGTAATCCACTATCGCTCAAAACCAGCGATCAAAGTATCCAAACAACATATCATAGGTCTAGCAGTGTGAACACATAATAGCAAAAACATAAGCATAAACGGAGGGGTACTACAAGATTAGTCTTGTGGTATCAATTTGTGGGCTATTGTTTTTAGCCTATAGGTTCTTATGTATCATAGAACTGCTTAATGAAATATAGGAAGACAACTTATACATCCTAAAGCTTTAGCTATAGTTTATATGTATGTGGAAAGCAGAATTTTTTTCCCTAAATTTCGAGCCAAATTATTTTGACTTAAATTGTTAATATTTAAATTGGGGCAAATAAAAAATTTAACTTGCATTTTGGAGATACAATTAAAAATTTAATTTGTTGGAGATACAATTTTCTTAGATCTTGCTCATTGAATTGGGTTTAATCTATTGATTGCAGTTGCCTATGGTTCAATCTTGATTATTTAGCTTTTATCTACATTTCTAAGCATTATTCTCAAACCATAGCTTTGTTTTTGTTGTTTGTTTTCTTTTACAGGGTGGTGGTAGAGGTAGACAGGGCACTGCATTTCATGGTGTTGGGGGGCTGGTAACTAGCGCAGAAAAGAAGCATTCCCATATTCTATTAGTTTTGCCACAACCTAAACACTAAATCGTAGCTCCATGTTAGGTGACCAAGTAGAGGAAGAAAACAACCTGAGTTGTGGAAGAGGCGTGAAAAGGGAGAACCAACATTCTTAACATTGAGGGGTTGATCTCATAGTGGAGGTTGTGGCTCCTCTACAAAGGGTGATGCCCTCAACAAAATCTTTTAGGTTTCTTTTTATTTATTTTTGATTCATTAAATTTATTTTGAACTAAATTCTTTATCAACATCACTGCAATTTCATCTAGCATAATATATTTTACTATTTTCCTGTATTTTAATCTTCTATACCTTTTTTTTTCATATACTTTTTCCTACGTTTACATTATATTTTACATGTTATAGTATGCAGCTTATGTATACCAAACAGTGAGGGAAAGGTGAGGTTCTACGGCCAAGTAGAAGGATACAAAACAAGGTATATTGGTTTTGGTTTAATTGTAATCTTGTAATGTTTTATAAATTGTTAAAGAAGTACCATCCATTTTTAGTGTATTTCATCATTTTCTCCATTATGTTGTTTTGTAGGGGTGGTCATGATAGAGGAAGAGGCTATGGAAAACTAGCATTACAATATATGAATGCCTGATATATGATGCTTGGAATTTTAACAAAGCTCATTATATTTTTTCCTTGGTTTCTTCCAAAGAGTCTCCCCTTATGAGGGATGGTTCTTTTTGTAAATCTTAGTTGTTAATAAGACATTGAATGTAAGAGGTTTTGATTTTCCAATGAGGCTTAATGAAGTAAATTTTTAGAGTGGTTTTTTCTCCACTCATAAATATTGTGTTGTGGCTCCTCTTCTTGTGTCTGATCAATCACATTTGTTCAAGCATTTTAGTCTTCATTTCATGGTGTTTCTCTAAACATTTGAATATCTATGATACTTGAAATTTATATGCATAATTTTGTGAGGACTAATTAAGTTAGATTTGATTTGTAAATGACTAAACCATGACTAAATAAATTACTATCATGACTGAATAAATGACTATCATGACTAAAATAAATGACTACAATGACTAAATAAATGACTACAATGACTAAAATAAATGACTACCATGACTAAATAAATGACTATCATAACTAAATAAACAACTACAATGAATAAATAAGCAACTATCATGGCTAAGTAAATGACTACCTTGACTAAATAAATGACTACCATGACTAAATAATTAACTACCATGAATAAATAAGCAACTATCATGACTAAATAAATGGCTACCATGACTAAATAAATGATTAGTTAACAACAGTCAATGACTAAATTAACAACTAAATATACCACCAAATTGATCAACCAAAACAACCAATAAATGACTAAAAATGGTTTAGTCATGAATTTGGTCGTGTTATAAATGACTGGCAATAAACTACTAATGGTCACATGACCAAACTATGGATCATATGACCAATTTTTAGTAGTTTTTTAAAACATTTATTTTTGTTTTTGTACTAGTGAAGGGTAACACCACTCTTGCTCTTGTGCTAGATTATCTTGCACTGGACCAAAGCCTTAGAATTGTTGGCAACAAGTGTATGTATGTTGTTCAAAGGCTTAGTATGATTCCATTGATTTTTCCCTTGATAAGGTGGCCTATTTTGTTGATAACCCTAATTTTGAGGCTAATAAGGCCTATTATTTTGAGCTTCCTACCTCTTCATTGATACTAATTCATTATTCATACTTCAGAGCAAGGTTCCCCAATCTTCTGGAAGTGTAGTAGCAGTAGAAGGTTGGTTTGTAGGAACCACTAGAGTATTAGCCACTGAGATAGGAGCCAATGTGAGTTGTGGAGGAAGCTCTGGAAATAAAGGAATTAGTGACCTAGGAGCTATCTTCCTAGCCTGAATTAAACAATTTTCTGCTCGTATGACGACATCATATGCATCTGGGTGCTGTCATAATAGTGGTTTACAATTCCTGAGAGGAACGAATTTTAGCTGAAATCACATATTTTTAGAAAATATAATGATTTAAGCCTTAAAAAGTTCCATTTTAAAGATTCCAATTGAAGAGGGTTTGATCAAATCACCTTAGATCAAACCCCCTTGGATAGAACCTCGCTAGTTTTAAACCATACCTATAAATGCGTCTCCTTTACACCTATCAAAATGCTTCTATAAAAATCACTTTGATTTAGATTTTGGGGATAAAATGAATTCATTTAAAATTTATTTCAAATTATTATGGTATTCCTCTAACAAGCTATCCAATGAATATAATTTTAATATGTTTTGGCTTTTGTTATGTATTTGTTTTAAGTTTTATTAAACATAGGTTTTTCATCTAAAATGAATTTCTTTGTTCTTCACATGAAAAAATAGAAGATTATCAAAAAAATTTGAAAAATATGAGTGTAAATTTTATTGAAGTCCTTTGATCCAACAAAAAAAATTAAATTAAATTGACATATACAAAAAAAGTTACTCGTTATACAGTCGCGTTGTGTCTGAATTGTAATTCGTTTGACTTTGAAACTTGATTAAGGAAACAATATTCAATAAAAAACTATCTAACCAAGTGGAAGCACTAGAGATCAGAGTTACAAATCTAAATTTGAAAGAATTAGAATTTTATCCTTCAGAGAAAAAAAGTTATGCGTTATACGGTGTGCGTCACTTTTTAAAAATGTTGTTTTCTGAAAAAAATCTATTTTCATGGGAGATGGAAAAAGAAGTGCAATTTGATTCCAAAATTTTTGAAAAAAATATTTTTAGAATCTACAAACAAAATTTGATGAGACTCTAGTTTGCACCATCTTCAAATTCCTCATAGTTTAGCCACTATAGGTGTCTGAATGTGAGGATTTAGTTAAAAATAATAATTTTAGTGTCCAGTTTGGCCAAAAATTGTAAACCACTATTATGGTATCACCCATCTAGTAAGGTAAAACCACCCATTGATTGAATCATAATAGTTATATCACTATTAAGAGCTCTTAAGAAATATCAGAAAGCATACTCAGGGGAAGGCTTGACCAAAACAAGAATTATATCCCAAGTCTTTTGAAATCTTTAGTTGAAATCACTCATGAATTCATGAGGTGCTCTTTTAATTGTGGTTAGCTATTCTACTAGGGATAGATGATCACTCTTATCTTCAAAATGTTTGCATAATTTTTCAACCAAATCATCCCAATTGTGAATGGAGTTGGGTGATAGACTTATATACCACTGCAGTGATTTTCCTTTCACTGAAGTGGCAAGCAACCTAATAGCCACATTGTCTTCTATTACATCATGCACTGAGCATATGTTTTCCACATCTATGATATGTTCTATTGGAGTTGTAGATGTTTCACTAGTAAAATGGGGAATACTTTTGAGGGCATTAACTGGTATATCATCCTTATGGGATAAAATTAAGGGGTTACCACCGATAAAAGACACAAAAGGCTAATTTCTAGGAACAGCTAGAATAATTTTTTGTTTGTGTGGGCAATAGGTATTCTAGTTTGAAATAATCTACCCACAAGTGGCATAGATATGGCTCTAGGAGGACTTATGCTCTTATTTATTCTTACAAGCAACAAGGATTGTCTATTACTTCTAGAAGTAGAGAATGAGAGTTGGATATATTGGAAATTACCTCTAGAAGATGCTCTTGTTTGTATTCTTGGCATGAATGTGCAAGTTTGATCTTGAACCAAGAGTTCTAGGTAGCAGCAGGGTCACCAATCTATATGTGGAGTCCTCCCTTGACAACAAAGTCACTAGGTACTTGTTTGAGAGCCTCCTTAAGGCTGGAATGTTGAGAACAACACCACTCTCTCAATAAAATGAAATAAAATTTATTGCTGGTCTCATCAGGCATGCCAAAAATTGTTGTCACATAAAACTACACCCTACTGAACAAGATTTTAGTGTTCTAATGACACAATGGAAACATCCTTGAGGTTGTCAGACCTTGTGTGAATGAGATTGAATCTCAGGAGAAGGTCAAATTCCTCTTCTAAACTAAGTGCAATTGTGTTGGTCTAACCCAGCACAATGAAAACCCTATCACTACCCTAATCTAACAAATCACAAGGGAAAATAGATAGAAGGAGAACATGAAATGAAAGGAAAGTGATGCATCAAGATTAGAAATGTGTTTCTTCCTTATTCTAAACAGCATAATACATCAACAAAATAGCTAAAACATACACTCAAACATGAAGGTAAATAGATTTTACACAAACATGTAAGAAATAAAAATGATAATAACTAAACTTCATTAATATAAAAGCTTAGAAGCAATCTTTACAATGGCAGAATGCAAGAATCTAGTGTCTACAATAGAAAAACCCTAGAGAGGCAAGAGGAAGAACCTTGAAAATGAATACAAGAGTTGCTTTTATAGTTTAAGCATATATGGGATGAACAATAATTAACCCTAACCTAGCTAGGGTTACAAATATGATCAAAGAAACCC
Source organism: Sequoia sempervirens (assembly GCA_007258455.2). Classification (NCBI taxonomy): domain Eukaryota; kingdom Viridiplantae; phylum Streptophyta; class Pinopsida; order Cupressales; family Cupressaceae; genus Sequoia; species Sequoia sempervirens. Next base: position 203,599,649 of record VDFB02256132.1, read on the forward strand.
CAAGATCTATTTAAGAAATTCATGCCTAGATCAAGCGTGGTCACCATAGAATGGACCCCTTCATAAAAATTGTGACTAGGGCACGAATCAGAGTGAAAAGTCAACAAGAACAGTGAATGATCATGGGTGTCCATACCTGCTATGATAAATCATGCTAAAAGGAGCTTAGAGAAGAACAAACTTGCACACCATCCATCTGGTCGTGAAGATTTGTAGGAAAATTCATCCAAATCCCCTGCAAAATCCAGGATTTAGGTAAGGGAGTTATCAGAAGGGACACCCATCCATAATAAATGAGCATGGAACCCAAAAATCATCTAGGAGAAGTCACCAAGGTGCATTAATGATGTCCTCAAACCCTAAAAATTCAATCCTGGTCGTTGGGAAGTAGATGCGCATTAATGGCATTTGGTGAAGAAACAACGCCAATTCATGGAGGGTTAGGACCTTAAGCCTGAAAGGGAATCTCGACAAGCTTGTGAATTAAATGGCCCAAACCCTTGAAGATATGTTTTGTCAGAATGTCGAAGGGACCACAAAATAGGTCCCATCAAAATCCCAAGTCTTGTTGATGTTGCATTTACATCTTCTTCGAGTCCCATCGCCATCACCATGTTATCAGGATGTCGAAGGGACCACGAAACAAGTCTCGCTGATATGTGTTCTCTCCTCGATGAGGAGAATTTGGAGATTAGACCTCAAGCCATCGAAAGTCATGCATCGGGTCTGCAGCTTATTATGTACTTGGAGGAAGGTGGAGGAAATTGCAATGAAGAAAAGGTCGGGGGTTGGAGAGGAGGGTTACCTCTTATCGAGGAAAGGTAAGAGGTAATGGAGAAGAACAAAGGATGACTTCTAAAATTTTGAAACTTTGTCAAATTTTGAAAGGGAAACCATTGGGCAGACAAGAAGATGTCAAAGAGATCGAAGAAGAAGTTTCTTCGACATAGTGAAGGAACCTTAGGTGATGATCGAAAGCCAGAAAAGAAAAATTTCAGAAGTTGGAGGGAATCCCTACCTCTTACCTCCAAAGGTAAGAGGTAAGACAGATGAGGGAGGACCGAAGGTTGAAGGCTAAAGGCTAAAAGGAGAAGGGTGGGAAATGGAAGGAGGAAGAGATCAAGGAGGAGGTAAAGGGTAAGGTTGAAAGACAAAACCTGAAACACTTAGAAGAAAAGAGTGAAGGAAGGGGTGATGGAGAAAGCATGAAGTAAGCAAGTAAACAACAATTTGAAACCCCAAAAATCTAGGAATTATCCAATTTTAGGAACCCCCAAGGAAAACTCATGCAAGATGGACCATGTAGGATCACTCAAATCAGATATCAATGATGGGTCATCAAGGGGTGGCATGAAATGACAACAATAGGGTAGGTCACTTTTGGCATTGTGCCCTTAGTCTTATATTTGGCATAGGCATGATACAACAAGTTCATCCTTTGGGGGAACAATTTTGATCGAGGTGGGCCAGAAATGATCTAACAAGTAGCCCTTATGTAACACTAGGGGTTTGTATCTAGTGTCATGCACAATGTGCACAAAGCCCTCATGAGAAAACTTAAGACACTTATGAATGCTCAAAGTGATTCCATTCATGGAAACTAGGCATGGAAATTCTAGTTTCACCATGAACAATTCTAACTCTGTAATGACATCAAAAATAGTGTCTATGGCCCTATGTCCCACCAAGACTGAAAGGGTGATAGAACTGAGAGGAGGGACTGAAATTTTGTCATGCGTATGTATGGTGGTCTTCAACTTCTCGTATTCCTCCCTATGCAAAAATTTTATTAGCAGAGTCTCCTCCATTATAAAATTCACATGACTCATAGGGTCAACCAGGACACAAGTTACGATGTTCTCATTGATGCCAGTGGGAATGTACAAGGGGAAAGGCTCTTTGTTCATAGGTAGATCCTGCGATGTGAAAGATATGTCTAGTGATCCACTCATAGCCTAGGTGGGAGGAATGTGTGTAAATGAAACCATGTTTACATACTCTAATGGAAAAAACTCAGTAGACTCTCAAGATTCAGACATCCAACAGTGACCTATTTAAATTTTGTTCCTAAATATCTAGAGCCCTTCTAACTACGCATCTAGGGGTCATAGGTCAGGTTGAAAGGCTATACACCCAACACGCAAACCTACAACATGCCTAGGGAATGAGAGAAGGTCCTTTGATACCAATGGACGAAATCATAATAGTTCACTTCAGGTTCACCAAAATGTAGAGAAGGAGGACCGATCACTTTGGGACTCTAGGTCACGGGAGAGTCCTAAGCAACAAGCTACCCTAAACTACCTCAAGCTTGCTAAGAAAATTAGGAAGGTTAAGATGCTAAGGTCGAAAAGGAAGAGCAATCTTGTTGCTACTATCCTTCTGCTAAATTGAATGTTTCACGAGGTCACGAGAGTTTATTTTGAGGGTCCAATCTCCTGCCTAGATAGCTCACTGTCTAAGGATGACAATGCATACTATGGACTCCAACGCAGCATGCTAGCATCTTAGATGTGTGTCGGCATCTGTATGGACAAAGAATCTTAGGAACAAATTAAACACCAAAAAATAAACTAACTACCTAACTTATAAGGTTTTATGCAACGATTGAATGTTGAGAAAGCATAAACTGAAGTACAACAAGAAGAATACTATGTTTATACTAAGCTAGAATGAACAAAGAGAAGGTGAGAAAAGTGGACCTTTCTATCCAAGAGTCGAATCTTCGAAGAGCTCCACGTGAAAACACCTACATAGACAAGATCAAGGAAAATGTCGGGGTTGCTTCTAAAGGAGTACCTCAATCAGTCCCTCACTTTGGTGTTTCCACCTCCACAGACAACTAGATAGCAACGAGTATAAAAATTGATAAAGAAATGTATGGAAATAAAAGTGCCAAGCAAGAACATAAACAACAATATGCTACTATGTAAATATAATGATGCAAAAACAAGTGATAATGGAAGATATCACCTTCACTGCTATGTGCTCTCAAGGAAAGTAGAGGAAGGAGTGATCTTGCAAGTTCTCCAACAATAATGTTGTCTCAACAATTAGAGTGAAGGATCCAAGAAAGCAGTAGCTTGTAGCTGCAATGGAGTGATGGTGAAGCTTGAAGTGTGAGATTTGATCAAGAGAGCATGAAGAATTTAGTTGAGAAGAAAGAAGGAAGGAAGGAATGACAGATAGGATTCAATTTGAATGGAAAAAGGAGGCAAAAGACCCATTTCTCGGTGGTCATGGGACGCAGAGATGTTACAATTTATCGCCAATGGAGAAATGTAATGTCTCTATAGATTTTAGAGGCAAAAATCTTGTTAGGATAGTAGCATAGTGCACAAACATCCGTACAACACGTGCATCCCTGACAGAGATTCCTCCACCGATGCATAGACGAACTACTAAGTGGATGGAAAAAGGTGGTAGATGAGGAATTACATCATCGAATTTTTTATTTTCTTGGGTAGGGGATGTGTAAAGGGGGAATTTTCCTAGGGGTACAAATTCACTCCATTACACTTCCAAATTAGTAAATTATTCTTATAATAACACTTTTTAGTCTACCTTGGGAATGGCTCCATACGAAACACTCTATGGAAGAAAGTGTTAAAATTTTTAAGTAGGAATAGTCTAGACAGAATTGTAATTGGTCCTAAAATGTTAAAGGATATAAAAAATTAGAATAAAGTCATAAATCAAAGGTTAAAGGAAGCATTCGATGAAGAAAAATTTACGTAGGTAAAAATAGGTAATTAAAAAAAAAATTGTGTGGGAAAGATTTTTCTTGAGGGTTAGACCCCATAAAGTCTCCATTTCATTTGGAAAAAACTACAAGGTAGCACCTCGTTATATAGGCTCATTTGAAGTCTTACAAAAGATCAACCATATGGCTCATGACTAGTGTTCCCTCCAAAACTATGTTAAATCTAGATATTTTCATTTGTTGCTCCTTAAGGAATATGTACCTGATATTACACATATCTTCAATCAACATACCTTCTAGGTCTAAGAACTAGGAATGATAAGAGTCTTTCAAAATCTTAGAGAAGCACCCATATCAATTGCACAACATAGTGATAGCCTTCCCCCTCCCTCCTCTCCTCCCCCCCACGCCTTGTCGTTCAGGAGCAATCTAAAAAACCAAATAATAAAACAATGATAATAATAATAAAAATTAAAGTTCAAATAAAAATATCTATAAAGTAAAATTTAAATAACAAATTAATTTAAAATAAATAAAATTATTTTTGTTCTTTTTTCACGTGACCGGTGATGCTAGCGCGACATGCCCTCCAGTACCACAGGTTTGGGGGGAGACTAGACCTCATGACCTCTTGCCTACAATAGAATACTTTAGCTAATCAAGCTAGACCCCCCACCCCTTCTTTATTGATAGAATATTTTAAAGAAAATAATAATATTTTTTGTCAATAAACTTTATCAATTATGATATTTATCTTTATTTTAGACATATTCTTATCTTAACGTATATTTGATAAGATTTTTTTTTATTTTAATAATTTAAATCTATATTAATTCAAATTTGTTTACTTAACTTTCCATTCTTATAATATTGAAATAATTTCTTTTATTGTGATAGTTCATTTATCCTAATCCCTTATAACTATATTTAAAATAAAAATAAAACAAAGTAAAGCAAAGAGAAAAATAAAAAAGAACTCATGTGACTCATAAATAGGGAAGGGAAACAAAGAATTGTTCATCATAAAAGAGAAAATCAAGCACTTGCTAATAGAGAGTCAATTATAAGTATACAAATCTATTTCTTCATCATTTTTTAGTTTTTTATTTTTATTTACTAATCATACGGTTTCATCTAAAATTTGATTTTTGAATCTAAATTTATAATTTTGTCTAAATTTTGAATCTAGGTTTAGAAGTTGATTTTTTTAAGTAGAATTGAATCTAATTTTAAAATTTAAGTCTATAATTTATATTTAAATATTTAATTAAAATTAAATGTAAGATTAGAATTTTTTTTTTAATATAAAGTTAGAATTGATTTTTTATATTTAAAATTGATTTCTATCTTTTTAGCTATATCATTCTAATAAAAAAAAAAATATCTTTGAAATTCTAAGATTCTTATTTAGAAAAATATTTAGAATTTATATAAATCTTCTCTTAAAATTTGAAATTATAAATTAGGAATCAAATCTCAAACATAATGTTAAAGCAACAAATCTAGTGTTAGAATTATAAAACTAAGAATGAATATTGGAAACCTAGGAAAATAGATTTTAGGTTAGACTAAATAGTAAAATAAATTCTTGAGGTTTAAGAATAATAGAAACTATAAACAAGTTGTCTAGAAAACTAGTGATTTGCACTATTTGGACCATATCTTTTAAACAATGATTTAACTGGTTAATTGTTGGACACAGTTTTATTTCTAATTGGTGTTTGTTCTAATGATCTTATTCTTATATAAATTTTAGGAATAAAATATGTTATGTAAAATCATTTATTTCAAAGATTATCATAAAAAATAGTTTTATGAAACAATACTCTTATTTTGTTTAAGGTTGACCCAAATAAAATAAAATAAATCAATTGTTTGAAAATGATTTTCATTTTTAAAATTAGATTACTTATAAGTTAAATATGAAAGTAAAATTAAAAATTAATTTGTTCATTTGTAAATCTAATTGTTTATTTTGTTAAGCTTAGTATGTTAAAAAATACTTACTTTAAACTTTCATCTTGTTTCAATGTAAATTTTATATTATATTGTAACATTAATAATTATATTAAGTATTTATTGAATATTCATTATTGTTTCATTTTCAATGTTTTAAATAAGTCATACAAATCAAAGCCATTCATAATTTTTAATACTAATGACACTTATGGTTCATATTTATAGGTCAAGTCATCATGATTGACCTATTGCATCTATAGCCTAACATAGTTGCAATAACAATGTATGTGAATTTGTCTCATTAAATTGTCGAGAAGTAATAATAATATTATTTTATGTAAATTTGAGTGAATTAGAATTTTTCCTCAAAAAATAAACGAACAATTTATTAATTTAGCCGATAGGCTTCTTATTGTGGACTCGCCAGTCCACAAGCCATCGAGAAACCTGTCTCACACACGGCATACCATTTGACAGTCATATAAACCCCTTATCGTGCCAGAAACAGCTTGCTATTAAACAATTTGCCTAAGCTTGGTTGTGTTGGTGGAGTGAGTAAATGCAGATCAATCTATAGATCGATCTTCTACAGCCGTATTCTACAACTAAATAAATGCAGATCAATCTTGTAGTAGATAAGTGATTTGGTTTGAAGCTCTTTTTTACTGTGAACAATTGCAAAGCATGGAGGCGCCTGGCAAGGTTGTCCATCTATCGGCAACCATTGATTGTTTCGGGAGGCAAGTAGGTTAATGCATTAACTGCCCTTCGCCGCCTTTTGCCCTCGCCGTTAATGGTTCCCGCTCCTCCAAACTCTTCCTCGGTCGCAGTAGATTTTTGTGCACCCTCTGTTTGTTTTACCAGCGAGGAGAGTTAATATTTCTCGCCGTATTTGTCTTACTGTGAATAGATTGAAGCACCAATAGTATGAAAATTGGGTCTGGTTAGGGTCTGGTTAATTTCATTTGAAAAAAAACTGGTTGAGTTGAAATTGAAATAGCATACCAGAAGATGAACTGCCGAAGAGGTGTGGAGGGTCAATTATAATGGTTTGCGCAGAATCTTCAGGTAAGTCGCATGCTTCTCTCGCCGTTAATGGTTTCCGCTTCTCCAAACTCTTCCCCAATAGTATATTTTTTGCAGTATATTTTTGTGCACCCTCTGTTTGTCTTACCAGCGAGGAGAGTTAATATTTTTCGCTGTATTTTCCTTACTGTGAATAGATTGAAGCAGCAATAGTATGAAAATTGGGTCTGCAAATTGAAGCAGCAACAGTACACAAATTGGGTTTGGTTGGTTTCATGAAAATTTCCTGCGAGCTCTGCCCATTTTCTCTCATTGGCATCATTGACAGCTTGACACAATTAGTGTAGAATCTTTAGGTAATTCACTTTCCATGATTTCAGTGAATTATATTTTTATCCCTATCATTTGTCAAGCTTTGAACAATTATAAAATCCTGCGTTTTGTTTGGATGAGGTCTTGGACATAAGAGAAACAAACAATTTATCAATTTAGCATTTAGGTGACAATAGATACCCCAGCAGGGCTTGAACATGGATTACTCTTTACCTCTAGAGAAATGGTTGTTGGACCAAGGATTACTTGGAAGCATATTTTACTTAGTATTTAATATGTCTAATGTTTTAATGTTGAGTGAGAGTGTCTCAATGCAAAAATAAGCATGGTAGGTTAGTTGTTTTGAGTGAGAGTGTCTCAATGTTGCAAATATTAAACATTTAACTCGTTTATCTAATATTAAGAATATATGATAAACCAATGCAAAAATAAGATGATTAAGTATGGTAGGTTAGTTTTTTTGAGTGAGAGTGTCTCAATGTTGCAAATGATGGCAACTAGAAAGGATTTGGTTGTGTGCGAGGGAGGGGAAGGGATAGAGGAATGCAAGGAGAAAATGATTTGGATGGTAGAGGAACATCAGGAGAAAATGATTGGGGCATGTATGTGATTTATGCATCAAAAAGTTGGAACTCATTTTAGGTGATGAAAATCAATTAATATCTTCTTCAATCGAGGTTTTACATAGTTAATACATAGTTAGCAAAATCTGTCTTCTACAACTCTGCAACTAAAATATGTGATTATGATATGCCCAAAGTCATTGAAAAAATCTGTGTACTTTTACATCCTATAAGACCAGTATCCTAGAAAGGACATTGCCAAAATATGCAACTTATGATACATTGCAATCCTCATCTTGTAGGCCTGAACGGGATACGCAGTAATGGCACTACAGAAACAGAGGAGTTTATGTAAGGCACTTGTTTTATCTTCAACATACATCATAAGAAAAAAGTTGTTAGACAATATTCTGAAGTAAATTAATATATAGAATGCAACTCTCAATAAAAATTATTAAAGTGAAATATTCAATTCCATTCAAATTTAAAAATTATGTTAGCTATTAATGTACTTTCTGCATGAATGAGTGCACACCGACATTAAAAAGTAATCTGTATTGATTGCAGGAGGTAATCGGTTCAAAAAACAATGATAGAACATCAAGAAAGGCCCTGGTAGAACAAAAACATAATTTAAACTGAAAAAGGATTAAATGTTTATGACGAATTTGGGTAAGGATTCTTGGAAGATATTTATTTCAAGATCATCTTTGCAATGTATGAGATGAACATGATAATATGGTTGCTTACATACTATGTTGATGATATCTATTTGCTATGAATCAATCTTAAAGCATATTCAGGGTCCTTACATTGTTTTCAATGTTAATTTATATAATTATTAAAAAGATGTTTTATGTGGTGCCTATTCAATGTGCTTGGTTCACATATGACTGGACCATTGATTGGTTTTAGTTGTCCATGGATATAAATAAAATAGTCTTTGCATGTAGAATTAGAGGTAATCTATCTAGAATTTCTAATGGCTTACCAAAAAATCTTGAAGAATTGTTAATTTGTTTGAAATCCTTCTGCATGCAACAAGATTGTTAAAACTTGATATTTCCTTTTTTTTTTCTCTATATCATACTGAACATGATATAAATTTCATAGCAAAGCTTATGAGGGGTAAGGATTCTTGGAAGATATTTATTTCAAGATCATCTTTGCAATGTATGAGATGAACATGATAATCTGGTTGCTTACATATTGTGTTGATGATATCTATTTGCTATGAATCAATCTTAAAGCATATTCAGGGTCCTTACATTGTTTTCAATGTTAATTTATATAATTATTAAAAAGATGTTTTATGTGGTGCCTATTCAATGTGCTTGGCTCACATATGACTGGACCATCGATTAGTTTTAGTTGTACATGGATATAAATAAAATAGTCTTTGCATGTAGAATTAGAGGTAATTTATCTAGAATTTCTAATGGCTTACCAAAAAATCTTGAAGAATTGTTAATTTGTTTGAAATCCTTATGCATGCAACAAGATTGTTAAGACTTGATATTTCCTATTTTTTTTCTCTATATCATACTGAAAAGTCAGACTATTTGCTGGAATGTTTGTTCACAGGAAAACTCTTGACACTAATACTAACACTAATTGTAATTGTAATTATAATGTTAACTATAACGCTAACATAAATTTTAACTTAACCTTAATTCTAAGTTCAATTAAAACTCAAGCCCTAATCATAACCATGGCCATATAACTAGCACAAATTGTATATAAAAATCTAATAGTCACAGTAATATTAATACTAACACTAATTTTGACAGAAACAATAATTTCAATCCTACCCCTAATTTTGATTCTAACACTAATACTAATTCTAATCTTAAAACTAACTCTAATTTTAACTCAGTTTTTCTTAACTTTGATGATATCAAATGAGATGTTTTTAAAGTAAAATTATTACTTTTGTTTCAATTTTGATGATTTCATGATTTACCCTAACTAACTAATTATGTAATATTAAATAATTTACCATAACTAACTAATTGTGTAATATTAAATACGTTTAAACACTACTTTTAATTTCCTATCGGCGTATCCCTTGAACCTCTTAGAGGTGCAAGTGCTAGTAATAATTAGAACATCCCCCACCATTGATGGGATTGAAGGAGATGATTCCCTTCATAAAAGAGTAAAAGCTAAATAGATAATACTTCCAAAAGCGTAGCTTAAATTGAATTTTGATATCACATCTAAAGGCAATCTTGGTGAGTCAAAAGTAGGATGTATTGTAAGATATTTTAATGGAGCAATAGAGTGTACAACTTCACAAACACTCAAACCAATAACTAACAATGAGGTTGAGGTCCATGCTCTAATTTTAAGCCTTCAATTATGCATTAAAGACGGTCTAAGGAGAATTGTGATCAAAAGTAACTCAAATATTATTGTCAATACCATTAGGGCCAAATCTTCACAAAATTGGAAGATTAATAGACTTATTTATTTAGAATTACCTTTGTTAAGCTCTTTGGAGAATTTCACGATAACTCATGTTTATTAAGAGGTCAATAGAGAAGCAAATTTCCTTGCTAAAAAGTTGATAGAATTGGAAGAAGAGATCAAGAAAGAGTTAACAATTGTCAAAAAAAAGTTTACATGTGGTCTCTATTTAAAGGATTTTTGGAAAGCTTCATGGGGGTCGGAAAGTAAATATGAGAAGACCTGATGAAATATTTTATTATGATAGATTTGGCTTGTGGTTTGTTGGAGCTATAATGGACCCTCCTCAAGTTCATGCCAAAGGGAGATCATGGATTATGGAAAGCTCAATGAGAGTTTGTTTAATAAGTATCCATACAAATAGAACAACATTTTTGGTGTCTTTCTTATTCTTTATAGTATCTAGCTCTCAGTCATGGATACGCCTATAAGGCTTGTCTCTAGTTTAAGGAAAATGTCATCCTTAGGGAAGGATATGAGTTGAAATTGAAGCATGTTTTAAAACTCGTAGGTACTTTCTCCCATTTTTCATTCAATGGATGTTAGGGGACAAATTCTTGGTGATTGATCATAGATTATAAGTAAACACAAACATATCCTCTATGTTTATGGCAGTACTACTATATTTAGGGGAGGCTAAGGAAACAATCAAGGTAATTGTCTCATCTCTCATCAAAATCCAATTCCTTGATGGCCTAGATGACACACTAGTAATGGCTCATTATGGGGTTGGTGTGCCATTGCTAGAAGACTTGAAAAAGGTGATGGAAGGTAATTCCAGTGTCAATTGTTTATTCATTAGCTCCAACAAAATTCAAAGTGAGGCAAGGCAAAGGAAGAAAGCAATCAAAGGTGTGGAGTTTCTAGAGCAAGCCATGGGGAATTGTGGAAACAAAGAGTACTCTTGGCTCATTTGTTGATTTCAAAAATCTTGGAAGATGAGGTGGACCATTGATATTGGTCAAAATGTCTAGATGTTTACAAATATGAATAGATGATCTAAAACACAATTTATAGCTTAAATTTTTTGGTATTTTTTCTTACTATAATTTAATAAGGATTTTATTTCCTCTCTTATTTATATGGCCTACTAAATCACACTTTGATACTTCTAAAAAATTTATATATGGTTAGTATAAAGGAGCAACCCGCATGTTTGTATTTTATTGTTAAAAAAAAAAGTAGAACATCCCAACAAAATTTCAAATAATAAGTTTTACTCAAAAGAGAGTATGTGCTTAAGTTAAACAATTAACATTTTTTTGTCAAAATGATAAAGAACTTAATTAATCAATGTTTCCCTTAGTGGGTAGCAATTGAAGAGGAACTGTTTGAGAAAAAGTGCCCTAGAAAGGATTGTGCGCCCATTATTTGTAACACATTAAAATTTAGACAAAAAACAAAACTACACATATTACACCTTAATCCCATGGACACATATATGTAGACAATATGAGTAAATGAAGAGGTTCCCAATACTCAAGTATTTTGAAGCAAGGCTAATATTGTTACAAAAATTAGATAGACCAACTTGCACTAATCTAATTAAAAGAATTTTAAAATCTATGATAAAATTGTAATTCATTGTGTACTTAAAAGAGTTTGAATGAATTTTTTGCATCATGATTTCAAGTTGAATTAAGATAAGAGTATAAATCTATTTTTTTTGTCTTACTAGATGATGACCTCAATTATTTTCCAATAGGAAAAATTAGTTTATCAAGAAGACTAGAGACACAAATTGTTCCGATGAACCAAGTCTCTAGCCAAAGAAAAAATATCTCTTATATGAACAAATGAATATTAATCCCATATGGATAGAAAAATACATGTCTCATATGAACAAAAGAATTATTTGAGTATCATCCTTGAGTATACAAATGAGAGAACATGTAAAGCCTTTTATTTTAATTTACACTTATCAAGTTGTTAAATACTCTTTTGAATCCTTCTATTCTTTCAAACCTAGCTAACCCCTCCTATGAAAAATGAAAAACCTAACTCCATATAGATTCACCAAGCCTTCCAATGTAATCAACATACTTATGGAACAGTAAGAAAAGGTATTTCTTACAAATACCTTGAAACTCACAACCCAACTTGCTACTCTAAATGTAAACCAAAAAGACTTGTGAAGCATGCCAAAAAGACCTCTAAAACAATGGTAAAGAATTTTATATGAACTAATTAATGCAATTTTTTTTGTCAAAGATATATCATGGGGAAACATTAAAGAACTGAAAGAAGAAACCCCTATGGACCCTAGAAAGGGGTCATCATCATGCATAAAAATATTTGTGATCAACTAAGAAGCACTAGAAAATGAAGAATGAAAATCTTTAAAAACATATTTTTAGAGTAGACAATAAAGAAATCTAGAAAAGCACATGACAAAATAGGGAATAGTATATAGCAAGCATGACATAAATTAACGTAATGTTCAACTTTATCAAATTCAGCTCACAATACTGTATCCCACTTTTTGACCAAAGTAGGACATTGAAATCGACATTTTTCACCAAATTCACTTTATGAAACCTATAGCAACTAAACCATTCATACTTTAGAGATGATGTGAATTAGTTATTTGTGAGGATTTGTGTAGATTTGTGTGTAGATTGTAAATATATATTTTTTTAATTTAAAAATAAACTGTGAATTTTTTTACATAACTTTTAATAACTTATTTTTATAGTAAACAACATTTTTAAAAATTAGTGCTTATGTCGTAATGCATAACTTATTTATTCAAAGGATAAAATTATAATTTTTAAAATATAGATTTGTAACATCAATATATAGTGCGTGGATATTTTTTCATAATTTTTTATTGCATATTTTTTTAATTAATTTTTGAAGACAGAGGAACTATAATTTGGACAAAGGCATGTGTCGTAATGCATTACTTGCTTGTGTATATTGAATCTATTTTATTTTTTGAAAGAAGGATATCAATACCTAATACACGCATACTTTTTAGAATTTTATTTTTTATTTTTCTATTTTTCCACATGTGTGAAACAAATACCTTAACGTTTGATGAAGAACCTGCATTCACAAGAAATAAAATATACATATAATAATAAAATTAAAAATATTCAAAATTGTACTTTTTGGAAACTTATAATAAGAGCTATATACTTACAAACATAATTTTTAAATGACTTTATTTGATCCCTCAAAAAGTAAAGAAAAGGTGATTTTTTGTCAACATTTTGATAGGCGCAAAGAAGACTACATTGTGGGTATAATTTAAGACTAGAGGGGTTTTATGTAAAGGGGTTTGATATAAGGGGGTCTTATCTGACTCTATTCAATTAAAACCCTTTGGATGGAACCCCTCAAAACATAAATCATTAATTTTTTCGGACCCATTATTGTGGGATGACCCATCAACTATTATATTATTCAATGGATGTATCAAAGTACCATCATCATATATACTCATAATATGAAGATACTATTAGAAGTTTGAGGAGATTGTCATTGATGATGTTGTATGGCAACATGAGCATGGAATGTACATAACGATGTGATACAGTGTTGTCATTGATGTCAACATTGTTTTGGATCACTTTGATTAATCCTGACAGGTTTTGAGATGTTAAGGAAGACATTTGTGCAAGTTGAGTTGGTTCGAAAATTTTCTCTGGAAATTTGACTTTAAGTGTCAAATCTGCCAGTTCAGTGTTACAGTGTGTTGGTTTTTGGGTCCGCACCACTCTGAAAATGAATATATCACTCTACAATTCTAACATTAATTTGGTGGATGTTAGATGTAGCTAAATCCAAGATTTCATCTTGATTGGACATACAGGTTGAGAGATAAGAGTAACAAAGTTCGGTCTGGCATATTACAGTCATTTTCTATATAGTGTGTTTTTGTGGGAGATTTTGTACTTCTTCACAAATGATTTTTTGGATTTGCGGTGTTGAAGTTAAGTTGCCAGTGTTAGTTAAGCTTGAATTTCAAATGATATCAACTTTTAAGGTCCACATGTCAAGATGTGGATGTACATATGAAGGTTCTTGTATTTAGGTCTTATTTAGAGCCGACCTAACACATTTGATGTTGTGTGAAGGATGAATAAGTATTTCTATCTTATGTGGGATCCATTATAGGTCTATGTCAACCTATAAGGTATTTTGAATCTTGAGAATTGTGGTGTGTAGTATGGACGATAATTTTTTGAGCCGAAAAGTTGTATTTTGGGTATTACATCTAATTAGGCCGACCTAATTGATGTTACACTTGATGCAGATATATATGCTAGATTGTTTTTTGGTGTTTTGGTGTAATGAATGTGACATATATTGTGTGATGTGAATTTTAAAAAAGCACTACGAAGTTGAAGATCTAAGTTGTGCAAATGAAGAGCATTGTAGATAGTTGAATCAGAATCAGTATGAAGATTGTTATTGTGCTTCATTGGAATTGTATTCTTGCATATTGTAGATGCATTTGTCACAGTTCAAAATAGGTTGTGAGCTACCATCTTTCTTCTATATTTTTTTCTATGGACAATGAGTCCACCTGCAGTGAGCATTTATGTAATATAGTATAATCGATTATAATATATTGTGAGCTAACTCTCATTATAGTTTTTCCCATTTTGGATTTTCCACGTAAAAATCTCGATGTTCATGTGTTATGTGATATTGTGGATGTTTCATCCTTTCTTTCCTTAGTTCAATTGAATATGCATTAGTGATTGGATGTTTAATGTTTGGATGGTTTAAGAGAATACGGATTCACCCCCCTCTCAGTGTTCTGGGTGTTCAACAATTGGTATCAAAGTTTGAATCCTTGGAAAGAGCTTAACCGCTTTGGGAAGATCTTGGAGATTGAACACTTGGTTGATAGAAGGTTTACTATTCCTCTGGAAGAGATCCTTCTTGTTGGATTTATAGAAGATTGCATGCTTGACAAAGATGGAGAACTCAAAGTTACTCTTGAAGATCTTGACAAGATTAAACGTGAAAATAGAGATCTGAATAAAAATGTTAAAGAAGCAAATGAATGCATCAGAAAATTGAGAGAAAAAATCAAGAAATTCAGAGAAAGGCATAAGGAATTTAGTGAACAATTGAAACAAGAAAATGAAAACATCACCGTACTAAAAGTGCAAGTTGAAGAAAAGAAAAGAGTTAAGGAATGTTTGAATGCAATGGTGAAAAGAAAATCTGATGAGTGCATAAGGCTTGAACAAGAAGTGGTAACTCTGATATTAGATCTGGAGAAAGCAAGAAGTCATGAAGATAAATTCAAGATGAGTTCTACAATGCTTGATGAGTTTATTGCAGGTCAGAAAGCATCCAAAAACAAAGATGGTTTAGGATATGAAAAAGGTGAAAGCTCAAAATCAAATCAAACACCTAATGCGGAAAAGAAGATTAATGAAACAAAGAAGAATGAAGACAAGAAGAACAATGGCAAGATTGAAAATTAAAGAAATGAAGCTAGGTCTCTGATCGGACAACCAAATGCTCAAAGGTACCCATCTTTTAATGGTCTTTCATATTCTTGTGTAATAAATTTGGACATAAAGCAATGGAATGTAGAAGTAGAATGTTTCATCCTTTACTGGTCAATGTTTTACATGCAATAGATTTGGACATAGAGCAAGTGAATGCAAAAGTCAAATGATGAATGCATATTAAAGTGGTAGAATGATTCAACCTTTCAATGGTTATTGTTATGCATGCTATGGATTTGGACACAAATCTAATCAATGCAGATCTAGGATGAATCGAAGGAATATTGTTCAAAAGAATGTTGTATGTCACAAATGCAATAGACTTGGACATATTGCTAAGTTTTGTAGAAGCAGAAACACAAGGATAATTCGGTAAAGAGGAATGAACCAATTAAAAAGGTTGATCTGGTTGAAGTAAAGAAGGAAATGGAAAAAATTTGGAGAAAGAAGGAAGAGATGGATAACAAAGGAGAATCTATACCATCCTCCAGTGTAGATGTTTCCTCTGGAAACTAAGCCAAGAGTTATGGCTTAGGAGGAGCTTTAATGAATATATTTTTCCCCCACCAGAAAAGAGGTGATGAGGCTATAGCATGAAGATATGAGATGAAGATCAACATGCTTGATCTGTCAGTGAAGATTGTGGAAGAAAATATGTCAATATGGAAGTTTGTGAAGCATCGAAAGCTGATAGTGCATACAATTTTACGGTTGCCAGTTTTATGAATTAAAGCATTTATTACAAAATTTTGGTAGATCAAATGGTTATAAGCAAATTTGATAAGGAAAATTCATTTCACCAAAGGAATTCGAAGAGTAGTAGAGCAACAAAAAGAGAAATTGAAGAGTTCAAGGAAAATTGAGATTCAAAGAATTGAAACCCTAGTTCGACAAATGAGTTAAAAGTATTTTACAGATCTTGCATTCCCTAGCTTTCAGAAATTTGTGTTTGAAGTTAATTTGAATCTACATTGTGATGGATACACCTAAGGTTATAAAGGTTACGGAGAAACCCCAACCTAAATTCAAGAGATACCCTGTGAAAGCCATAGAAGATGACCCACTAGGTGTTTTCTCGCACATTCCATATGGGGTCTTACCAACTGAGGATATTAGGGTATACATTCATGGAAATATGGAAGTGCATTCTCCTAGTAAGATAAGGGATGTATAGGCAAGTGAATTAACTGATGAAGACTTCACCCTAAATCCAAAATACAAAAACCTAGCCAAAAAGAAACTAGATGTGTGGTAATGGTTCCCTAATTTCTTCTATGATAACAAGTGAATTAGAATGGCTCTGACCATAATGCATGATCAATTTTTCTAGACTAATATTCCTCACATGATTACAAAGGAGGTGATAAGAGATATCACTATTTTATGCTTCACCGAACCCGTCCCGGTTCTAAAGTCAGTTAAGAACAAAGAGGTAATGGAGAAAACAGGTACTACATTTGACCAGAGAGCTCTTGTTAATCTTATCAAAAATCCTACCATTAAGTATGCTACCATGGTCATTGGTTACAATATTTATTTCACAAATAGAGACAACTTTGTTTCTGCCACCGCAATCCATGTGGTACATGATATGGTAGAGAGTGGTGCAGACTATGACCTCTGTGAGTTGCTTAGGAAACAATTGATGGAGAATCTAAAGGAGATTAAAAAGAAGAAATATGTGTTTAAGTATGGCACTTTGGTTATGTGCTTAGGTTTCTACTTTTTGAAGGAGGTTCCTATAATTGGAAAGGTTAACTAGATAAATGGAAGACTAGATGCACATCAAATTACAGATTACATGAGGAGCCTTGGAGATGCCAATGCACAAGATGATGCCCTTACTGCTTTCTTTGCAATATTTCAGAAAGTATGCATGAAAGAGAGAGGATTCCTAGGTCAATAGTGGAAAATTATAGAAGTGATATCACATTCTCGGTTTCCATAGATCATTGCATTATGGAGGTAGTGGAACCAAGATCAGTTTGGGTTCCTGAATTGGGTTATGAGGTAACAGAGGCTGATCTTAATGGCTATGTAGACATTCTATTGAAGAGTTTGAAGGGTGAGACAAAGCCTAGGTATGGACTTATGAGGAAAATTCCATGGAAGTACACATGAAACAAAAAGAGTCACAAATTAGGAAAGAATGTTGATGTCATGGTTGACATATATGCACAAGAATGTGGCATTTCAAAAAAGAAAGTATAGTATGCTAAAGAGGGTGCCAGAGCATATATGAGTGTTGGAGAAGCATCTGAGAGTTTAAGAAGATCGGGTAGAACAGCTACCACTCCACCCTCTATCCAGAAGTCCTTCGGGACTTTACCTGTTGTTGGAGAGATAAGGAAAACAACCACTAGTCCTTTGGTAAGGGAGAAATCCCCTCCGATTGTGCATGCCACAAGGGAAGAGAAGAAGAGGACCACTACTACTACACCACCTATTGCCCCAACTAAGAGGATGATGAAACAAAAGGCTACAAGAGAAAAGGATATTGTTGATGTAGAAGTATTGGAAGAAGATGTACCCCCACTAGTCAAAAGAAGAAGTGATGCTTCACAAGGTGAAGATAGCACCAAAAGGAGAAGGGTTGAAATAATAGATACTAAGAGTGAAGAGGAAATTGAAAAAGAGAAAGAAGCATTCAAAATTCATATAAGGGAGAAGAAGAAGAAGGAAGCCAAGAAAGCTTCATTAGTGAAGAAAAAGACTGCAGAAGTAAAGAAGACTCTAGGAGAAAGCAAGGAAAAGAAACAATTTGAACTGGAAAGGCCTCACT
The DNA here is from genome assembly GCA_007258455.2 of Sequoia sempervirens. Classification (NCBI taxonomy): domain Eukaryota; kingdom Viridiplantae; phylum Streptophyta; class Pinopsida; order Cupressales; family Cupressaceae; genus Sequoia; species Sequoia sempervirens. Next base: position 203,617,961 of record VDFB02256132.1, read on the forward strand.
CCCCAATGAAACTTGAGGCACTATTCAATAGCATTATACATAATGAAATGTTAGTAGAGACAATTGCTTTGTATAAAGATTCGGATGAGGTGGATAAGGCCATCATCATTGAGGTCGTAATCAAACATATAGTTGTCCTTGAAGTTGAGATGTGGAATATCAAGAAGGATATTCTTGATGATGAGTTATGGAATATTTTGTTAAAAAGGAGACAAGAGGCAATGCAAGAGAATGAAAGGTTGAAAGATCGTTAGAGTTATCATACATTAGCTAATAGTTAATTAATCTTTAATTGATTATTAGTCTAATTTATTCCTGTGCACTTAAGCTAAACTTAGGAGTGTTTTATGTTTTATTAAGTTGAGCTAATATTAGATCATTATGTCTCATCTCATGTGATGTTGACACTTGTCATGATTTGATCCCTTTCTCATTTAGGGCTTTTCTCTTATAAGCACTCAACCCTTTTTGTAAATAACTCAGATATTATCTAGAGCTTTCATATCTTCTTGAAAGTCTCTTTTGTAGCTTTTTCTTGTTGAAGAATACAGCAATTCTTGTTTGCAAATCTCTTGCGTGGAAGGTGTATTTGTTTGTTGTTTGACCTTATGGCTTGTGGTTTTGTGCATGTTTCACAATTCTAACATGGTGTCAGAGCACGGATTCAGCAAACCTCTTCTCGATTTATGAGGTTTTCTTCTTCAACAAGCGTTGCAAGCTTTAGATCTAAATCCCTTTTGCTTATTTTGTAAATTTTAGAGGTGGGCATTTTTTGAAGCATTTTTGTGTAAAAAGGACCTCGTCGTTGGATTCAAAGTTGTCCAGAAAGTCAAATTTGGCTATTGTTTCGCCTACTTTTGATTGCTAACACTAGATCTACAAGGTTTTGAAGCGATTGCTTAGTTTCCAAATCTAGAGGGTAGCTATATTTTTGGTGCATTTTCGTGCGAAACAAACGTCACTATCGCACTCAAAAAGCCCAAAAACCTTAAAATCACCTATCAAATCATCAAATTTGGTGAAGTTGGCATCTGAAGCAAAAAAAATTGTTAGGGAAGTCGTACAGCCTCCCTAGCACACAAACCGAGGTATTAAAAAATATACAAAAAAATTATTTTTTTCCCGAAAATTTCAAAAAAATCAATTTGAAAAAACTAAATAAAAAACCTATTGAAGGGCTTGTAGGTTTTTTGATTTAATAATTAGATTTTATTAAGAAAATTTAGACCCCACTATGGGGAGGGGTACTGTCGCCTACCATAGTGGCAAGTCGGCGGCCCCTCAGGCCCCGCCACCACTGGGGGGTACAGTGTGGTACCGCCCCTGCCACCATGTGGTAGGCACAGGCCCCACCCTAGACCTCACAAAAAAAATTAATTTTTTTTTTTTAAATCAATTTTTTTTAATATTTTATTTTTAAAAAATATATGTTTTTCATATGTTTTTTTAAAATATATAAAGTTTTGTATGCTTTTTTACTTTCAAAATTTTTTTAAAAAAAGCAAATTATTTTTTATATGTTTTTTTATTTATAAAAAATGTAATAGTTTTTTTAATGACTTTTTTTTAATATAAAAGAAAAATAGTCAAATTTTGCTTTTTTTGGCAAAATAAATGTACTATACCTGGAGAATTTTTTCCCAGCACCTCTAAAATTGGTGGACCCCTATTTCTAGTACTTTTTTGACAAATTTGGCGGAGATCATTTTTTGTCCTTCTCAGCCCCTCTCCGTTGGGCTTTTTAGTTTTGCACCTAATATTCCAAAGGTCATATTTTGGCCATACGGTGGGCTTTTTCAATGCAATTTTTTTTGAAATGGGGTGGAATTTCATGCTTTTCGCAGTGGTGCGGGTATTTTCTATTTTTGACTTCTATTTTTTTCCAAAATTATGTTTTCTCAGTGTTGTAGTTGTTCAGTTCTCGTTTTGGAGTCTTCAACGAGCCATGCTTTCTACATCCGGACATATTTTTGGGTGTCATTTTTTTAAAGTGCATTTTTTTGTGTACTTCATCATGGTGCTACCAGTTTCCTATTTTTTTGTAAGAGAATTGTATTTTCAACATGTTGTCCTTTTTTGGACCTTATGGGCTCACATTGCATGTACTTATGATTTTGTAAACGCATTGAGATAAAGTGTCACTATATTGCAACTCTATTATGGGATTTTGTACATCATTGTGTGGCCTTTGTACTCGCACTATGATATAAAGTGTCATGGGAGTTGATGTTTGCCTTTGTTTTGCCTTCATACCTTTCTCATGTGTGTGTTCCTTGGTTTGCACATCCTTTATATATGCTTGTACTTTCATGACTACACCTTTAGATGTTCTTGGTTCCTCTTCATGCACTACATTTTGGCTGTAATGACCCAATTCTGCGTAAATTAAAATTTTCCAATTCTCGCCTTATACATGTAAAGGTAACAAGTAACAAAGATGATACAATAAAATTTTTCCTTTCTTTATTGATAAATACGTACAAGTTACAATATGTTTCCACACGAATTCCATTTCCATTGCAAATATAAATCAGAGTTCAAAAGTAATACAATTACATACATAGCTCGTAAGCTTTTGCAAAAATAGAAGTAAGAAGGTCCAGGAGTCTGTCCTTTCAAATCTTGGTACATCGGCCGCTTGTTGTGGAGGAGAAACATCACTCGGGTGCTTTTCTACCAACCACGGACTTATAATGCAGTCCCCCACACAATCATTTTGCAATGAACGGCCCTCCCTTCGAAGAAGAGATTGGTAGGGTATCCTTTAACGATTACCAACTGAGCATAGTGATGTGTCCTACACAACTAGAACCTTGCTATTTCACAATCTCGATCTAGTACTCGAATCACAATGAACTGACAATGTAGTCTCAACTAACTCACGTCTATGTGGCAGTCGTACCTTTCACTACTTTGGCCAAAGTATTCTCATTCAATACTTCGAATGAAGGTCATCTATCATATACACTACTCAGGGTCGATTTGACTTAGGGCTATCTTACTCTACGCGTAGGCTATGTCTTTCAATGGGTTCAGTTTACCCCAGACTTCCTACCTCAAACAGTTTACTGGAAATGAGTCTATAAACAAGTACTCTCTATCCTTTCTCCTATTTTCGGAAATCCTTATCCTAGGAGTGAAGCTTACTAATGTTAACCTAATAACACAGCTAGGATTGTACTTAGTTTTGACGTCATTTCGTTCCTAGAATTAATATAAACTCTACATACTCTCCATATACGGAGATCATATAATTTTGTACTCCAAATAAATGCATAAACTCTTAGCACTATAAATCAATCATCATACACAAAAGAGACAACCTTTTTGCACAAGGCAATTAAGCTAAGTTGATTATAAACCTTTTAATCAAATTGAATCCCTTCTTTTAAAACTCCATTTCCTAATAATCTTCCCTAATCCATCAATTAAACATATTGAATTGCTCAAGCTTTCTCCTTTAGCTACATTGTCATTCTCTAAACTTTTACCCCTTATTTAAAATGAAATCCCTTGAACAATTATGCATTGACAACTTCTAAACTTTTGTCCTTTTAAAAGAAAACCCTTGTGAACAATCTATGCATTGACAGCCTTTCAAACAAACTTGATTGCCAAGGATAGTTTACTTATTTCATATCAAATGCAATCAGCAATTCTAAACAATAAGAATACAGCTAAAGCTATAAATTCCAAATAAGAAACATGCCTGTGTATATTTTAAGCTCCTTTCCAATGCTCTTCTGTCAGCAACCTTCAATTGTTAATGACAGAATGAAGTTTTTTCCTCTTCCTCCTAAGTAGAAAAACTCTTCCTAAACACTTTCTCAACCAGAAAACTCTCCACTAGAAGACTGCTAACTGATTCCTCACAGTCTAAGAAATATAGCTGAAGAATACTCTAATTCTTTTACTGAAAATACTAAGATGTAAAACAGTAACACTAACTCTTAGCAAAAACTCACAATTGCAATATTAAAACTCTCTAAAAACGCCCAAGATGAGAAAACAATGAGTGTATTCGAATGGAGAATAGAGAAGTATTTATAGGCCGAAATAACAACAGATTCCCTATTTATGGGCATGTAAATTGGCAGACTGACATGTTTACCTGGTCAAATCGTCACTTGTCATGTTACCAAACCCTTAGTCATGATTTCCAAAGATGATTCGACCTCATGGAGCCAGCAGTTGAAGAATTTTTCAACTCAGCAAACAAAAACGCCACCTACAAAGCAACGTTTTGCGGCCAGTCATATGAATTCAACATGGTTTTAATTGTTGCGTTTTAGGTCAAGAATCCACTCGCTATAGCACAGAAACTCGTTTCTATTTTCCTATTTTTTAGTTTGAATACTTCTCCCTTCATTTCCAACTGCGCAGAGCTTCCGCAATTTCACGGGAATATTTATATTTGTTTACCATTCGTTTTTTTTTTAAGTTCAAACTTTTCAAATATTTCTTTAGTGAAGTTTGCTTCTTTTGAAATGTATTTTAAAGTGTTAAATACTTCATGCGAATTTAAACTTGCTCAATATATATATTGCAATTTCATCCTTCAAAGAATAATGCTTATTCTTTTAAACATCGAAATTATTTTCCATTATTTAAATTTTAATTTAATATATTTGCATATTTTATTTATAAATGTATTTTATTAAACATTAATATTTCTTTATATATAAACGTATTTATATATAAAAATATATTAATTTTAATATTAATACATTTAATTTATAAAATATATAAATATATTATTATTTACGTATTCCTTATGTATAGATGTATATATTAATAAACACTTAATTAATATATATATTTACACAAAGACATACGTAAATCACCTAGACAACATAATATGAAATATTATTTATATTTAAAGATATTGAGACGAGCTGTGTATGTATATACATGCCTATATATACTTCTTGTGTATACATACCCACTTGTCCTTTATCATATAGCAACTACTTCGTTCAAACACAAGGAGTCACAATATAGTTAGACTGACATTTAACAATCACGTCAGATAAAGCATAAGGAAGTATATCAAACTCCTAAGCCTATGGATGACTTATCTAGACCAATCAAAACTAACTTAGTTTCTCAAAATCTATACTGACGTGTGTGTATGCTCATTTGGTACTCGTTACTGCTTACCCGACCAAGTTCCTCCCCAAGTGATATTTCTCCTCAGCCTGGAGGATTGGTCCTCTTTCCTGCACACCGTGACACAACAACGGGAGTCATATGCTCAAAACGAAGCAAAATACATGAAACATTTCAAAAGTTAGATTCTTCACAAATCAATAACCTTCTATTCTCCTTTATGCAGTATTTCACCAAGAATAACATCAAATGAAACAACATTCATATTGAAAACAAGGTACAAGCATCATTAATTCACCTCCAGAATTCACATTTACTCTATCTAATAATGGTAAATTGTAACGTCACAATTTGGGATGTAACACTGGCATTCAGTTTCAATGTACCTGTCATGCCTCTCCCTTTTTAGCATTATGGGGGGGTTTCTATTGTTGGTGCTATTGTATCCTTGGTTTCGCAATGGAGTGAGCTACGTATATAGTATTTGTTCCTATGTATTAGGCGGATGCAACGGCTGATTACCCATGCATCTCGATGAGATGGAGCACCTACCATATGGACACTCTTGCATTCCTATTTCTGGAGGTGACCTTCCATTTTTTACTTGATCAATTCTTCAGACTATTGGTACTCGTGTCATCTGTATATTTGAGTTCTTGATGTATGCCTTGGTTTTCCATCAAATTTGAGTAGTGTCGTTGAGGGCACTTGTATAGATTCTTGTCTTCTTGATCTTGATCATCATATGTTTCAGCGAAGGTTCTTCTTTCAACATTTCAGCGGTCCTTCTTCGACAATGTTTGCAGCTTCTTCATGCTTTTGGATGTTCCATTGTTCCTATCTTTTGGGACAACTTTGTCTTGTTTGGAGGCTTCTTCAGTCCTTCACTTGGCTTTCATCTCTTTTTGGAGTGGAGTTTTTCCCATGAGGTTTTCTACATTTCTCCACATTATAAAGATCTTTTACATTTGTACATGGGTACCTTATTTGGCCTTGTTTGTCGGGACCCATCTTGCATTCTTTTTAGGGATTTTAGCTACTCCCTAAGTTCATCTTAAGAGGGGTGTTAGAGTTATCATACATTAGCTAATAATTAATTAATCTTTAATTGATTATTAGTCTAATTTATTCTAGTGCACTTAAGCTAAACTTCATAGTGTTTTATGCTTTATTAAGTTGAGCTAATATTAGATCATTATGTCTCATCTCATGTGATGTTGACACTTGTTGCGATTTGATCCCTTTCTCATTTAGGGTTTTTCTCTTATAAGCACTCAACCCTCTTTGTAAATAACTCTCGGATATTATCTGGAGCTTTCATATCTTCTTGAAAGTCTCTTTTGTAGTTTTTTTTTGTTGAAGAATATAGCAATTCTTGTTTGTAGATCTCTTGTGTGGAAGGTGTATTTGTTTGTTGTTTGATCTTGTGGCTCGTGGTTTTGTGCTTGTTTCACAATTCTAACAAAGATGAATCCTTGGAAAGAGCTGGTGCTCCACTTTTTGAAGATGATAGAGCCACATTGGTCACTATATATAGTAAAGAGATGAGAACCAAACAAAGAGTCAGAATCCTTATGGGAAAAGACAAAAGTGATATGGAGAGAATTTGGAAAGAAATCAATGATAAAGCAGAGGAAATTATGCAAAAGTTAGGACTGACTTCGATGATTGAAGAAGAAATGAATGTTGAAACCATTGCTCCAAAACCAAATGTGGAAGAAGTGCAAACAGATGATGCTCAACATGAGTAGGATACAAATGATGAAGTTGCATTAGATAACATCCCTTCGAAAGTGGAGGATATGACAAAAGAGAATGAAGAAGAGGCAATGATCGAAGAAGACATTGTAAAGGAAAATGTTACAACTTCTCCTCCAATACAAAATGTTGAAGTTTTTTCTCCAGAAAACACATAAAATATTGCAGAGGAAGAGAACACTAACAAGGTTGATAAAATTGATAATGCGAAGCGTGAAGAAGAAAAAGTTGAAGAAAAAGAAGAGGAGCATGAAGAAGAAGACAAAAACATGAATACATCTGGAGATGTAGAGAAAGACAAACCAGTTGACTCTGGTACTACAAATGATAAGGGAAAGGTTGAGGAAGTTACAAAGACTCCCGGTGAATCTTCCAGCTCCTCCGGAGATTCTCTAAGAAATCTATTGAGTGTACAATCTAGTTTCCGACCAGTTGTGGCCTCACAATTGTTGCAATTGTCAATGAATCAAAGAAATGTGGATTTGAACAAGATTCCTCCTATCCACAAGCTTCAACTAGGAGACATGTTTCATGCATCCGCAAGGAAAGAGATAATTGAATCACATCAAAAGAGTGAAGAATCAATGGATAAGGCAATCAAGGAATTGCATGAGATCATACTTGGTTCAAATATAGACACATATCTATCAGGTATGGATAATCTCAAATTATTGATTCTTTTAAAACATATGCATCTGGATTGAAGATAGAAGCAGAGAAAGAGGTCGAGAAGAGGATAGGTGACAAAAGGATGTTGGAGATCACAGAAAAATGTGCTATTGCACATAAGAAATTTTCAGAATTGTTGAAAGATGCAAAAGCATGTGTAGATGAGGCTAAGGCATTGTTGTGGTATGCATGAAGTGGCCCGGAGCCACACAAAGCATAAGGAAAGGGACTCCATTGAATCTTGAATCAATGTAGCCTCTAGTGCATATGACCCAATAGTTGACCTCACTTGTGTGATAAGGAATGCCATAGAGGATCTTCACAAAAGTTCTTCCTACTACAGGCACAAAAAAAAACATATTATTTTGCAATTTGGAGAGGTAAGGGATCTGGTAAATCATAAACTTACAATTGTTTCTAGAGCTCTTCTCAGTTATGATAAGGCAAAGAAGATGAATCTGGTACCTGCTACTCAGGAAGGAGAAGAACTTTTGTTAGAATTTGAAATGCAAAATAGGTTGCTTGCAGAGGCTAAGCAAGAATGGGAGCAAGGCAAGCCTAGGAAGATCAATTGAAGAAGTTGCGGGCATCAACCACCTCGGTCGAATCATTTCTCTATCTTTTTATGTATTTCAATTCAGATTCTTTGTAAATATGCGGACCATATAGAAGTCTTTCAGTACAATTTTGAGTTTTTGCTTTGGTATGACTCAAGGGGAGTCAATTCATTATTTTTCCCACTATATATATGACTACATCATTCAGGGGGAGTTCCAGTAAGAATCAGAACAATATATATAGGCACCTTTTACCCTTGATGTCAAAGAGGGGGAGTATTAGAGTATTGGAGAGTATTTTTTATTATTTTTGGCATGTTGCAATCAATGACAAAAGGGAAGATTGTCATTGATGATGTTATCTGACAACATGAGCATGAAATGTACATAACAACGTGATACAGTGTTGTCATTGATGTCAACATTGTTGTGGATCACTTTGATTAATCCTGACAAGTTTTGAGATGTTAAGGAAGACATTTGTGCAAGTTGAGTTGGTCCAAAAAAACAATTGTGTGAAAATTTGACTAAGTGTCAAATCTACCAATTCAGTGTTATAGTGCATCGGTTTTTGGGTCTGCACCACTCCGCAAATGAAGATATCACTTTGTGATTCTAACATTAATTTGGTGGATGTTAGATGCAGCTAAATCCAAGATTTCATCTTGATTAGACATACAGGTTGAGAGATAAGAGTAACAAAGTTTTGCCTAGCATATTACAGTCATTTTCTGTACAGTGTGTTTGTGTGGGAGATTCTGCACTTCTCTGCAAATAAGTTTTTGGCTTTGTGTTGTTGAAATTAAGTTGCCAGATGTCAATTGAGCTTGAATTCCAAATGGTATCGAGTTTTGAGATCCACGTGTCAAGATGTGGATTCACAAATAAAGGTTCTTGTATTTAGGTCTTATCTGAAGCCGACCTAACATGTTTGATGTTGTACAAAGGACGAATAAGTATTTCTATCTTATGTGGGATCCATTATAGGTTTGTGTCGACCTATCTTAAGGTATTTTGAGTTGTGACATGTATTATGGATGATAAGTTTTGAAGCCGACAAGTTGTATTTTGAGTATTACATCTAATTAGGCCACCTAATTGATGCTACACTTGATCTGGATATATATGCTAAATTGTTTTCAGTGTTTTGGTGTGATGAATGCAACATATTGTGTGTGATGTGAATTTGAGCAAAGCAATGCGAAGTTGAAGATCTAAGTTGTGTGAATGAAGAGCATTGCAGATAATTGAATTAGAATCAGTGCAAAGATTGTTATTGTGCTTCATTGGAACTATATTCTTGCATATTGTAAATGCATTTGTAACAATTCAAAATAGGTTGTGATGAGATATATTGTGAGCTAACTTTCACCGTAGTTTTTCTCATTTTGGGTTTTCCACGTAAAAATCTTACTGTTCATGTGTTATGTGATATTATGAATGTTTCATGATTTCTTTCCTTACTGCAATTGAATATGCATTAGTGATTGAATGTTTATTATTTGAATGGTTTAAGAGAATACTAATAGTTTAGCATGTAACCTTGCATTTTCATTTCCACTAAATGGCTATTGTTTTTTATTCATAAGTGTTTTGCCTCTGGGAATCTTTATATATAATATTGATTTGTATCTTCTAATTGTTTGGTTACCTTTGACCTATTTGATCATATGTGGACTTAACAAACCAAATAAAAAAAATTACATTTACAAGAATATTAATAAGCATAGTTGCAACACTCACCAAAAACTCAGCGAGTGAGTTTTTTTCACTCCCGAGTTTTTGGTGCAATTGTACGCCAGAAAAACTCGCTGCACTTTTTGGAAAAACTCGGAGTACTTTTGGCAAGTTTTTCCAAAAAGTACAACGATCTAGAAAATGCCCAGGCAATCAGCTAAAAAGGCATTTTGAGTTATTTTTATCATTCATTTGCGTGCTTTACTTCAGAAAAAACACTAAAATGATGTGTTCCATGAAGGTTTGTGTGGCTTTGATAGTCTTAATTTGGGTTTTATTGTTAATGCAAAATGATGTACAGCATGAAGGTTTGTGTGGTTTTGGAAGTCTTAATTTGGGCTTGGTGGCGGGGGCTCTGCCCCTCAAACCCGCCCTGTATCGCGACAGGGAGCGTGCCCAGGGCGCTGCCCCAGAACCCCATGAGGGCGCTGCCCCAAAACCCCACGAGGGCGCTATCCCCAAAACCCCGCAAGGGGCGTTGCCCCTTGACCCCACTGGGGGCACTGCCCCCAAACCCCCGCAAGGAGCACTGCCCCCGGACCCCATTGGGGGCATTGCCTACCCCTCGACCCAATTGGGGGCATTGCCCTCAAACTCCCATTGAATTCATTTGATTTTCTAGTTACTCTCCACTATTTACATTCAGTTTTACAAAAACAATTTGCTATTTTCATTTTGTTTTAGACTATCAATATCAACGTATTGAGCATTCCACATGAGGATGTGATTTTTGTATCCAAGTTTCTTTCAAATCAATCAAATATAACTAGACTCAGCTTGTTTTTTCTATGTACTCATTTTATTGACTCGTTGGATGCATCTTATCAGTGAATTTTGCAAAAAAAGTGTTTTTAACAAAGTTTAAGCTATTTTTTAAGTTGCCGAGTTTTTCGCTTAGTTTTTCCGAGTTTTTGCAAAGTTTTTTCCGTACCATATTTTCCGGGCTTGCCGAGTTTTTGCAATTGAGAAGTTTTTCAAATATGTTAATAAGAATTTACTGTTTAAAAATTATTTGCAAATATTGTTTGTTTTAGCATACTTTTTGTTAATCCAGTTTTTCTTAGGACAAAATAGGGAGGTGTTTTTTAAAGAGGTGCCTCATTTTTAGAATGATATTCAATCTGAGGATACTGCTCAGACTGATGTATTTCTTTTTAAATATAATCCAGTTCTTATGAGGACAAAATGGGGAAATGTCTACAAAGATCTGCCCCCTTTTTAAAATCTTAAACAAACCCAGATATATCATAATATCAGGTCTAGAGAACTGATTACAGAAGAAATCACTACAAAGAAATTAGCCATACAAGACCTGATACAGTCATAAAAATTTCACAAATATATTAAAAAAATTATAAAAATTTCACAAATATATTAAAAAAATTATAAAAATTAACTCTTGAAGACCCATTCAATATGCAAAATACATGCATCCGGTTTGATTCGTCTTTTTTTTTTTGGTGGTTTTATCTCATTTTGACAAGGAAATTGTTCTTAAAAATAAATAAAACTTGTTACCATCATAATTACCATGTTCTTCATTCGAGTCTATGTAAGAAAATACTAACAAGTACGTAACAAACTACTGTTATAATTTCAGGAATCTTAATTGTGTGCTTACATAAGAAAGAAATATATTATTACCTTCTTACATAAAGTTTTTCTGGAACAACTAACTAATTTATCAGTATTAGATGGTGTAACTGTACATAACTGATAGCTCAAGATTGATTCTTCTGTCAACCAATATGTGGGAATTAGATGCATGAAGCAAGCTTTAAATACAATTAAAATTCTTACCCCAACAAGTGAACCAAATATCCATTTTATTTTTTGATAGACAGTTTGCCAAGGCAAGCATGGAACGGTGTAACTGTAAAATTAAAGATAAATGTAATAGAACATAACAAACAGAATATAGACATTGTTGACTTCGAAAAACCTCCTAGTTATAGAACATTCCGAATTCTATTATCGTACATACGGTTCATGGCAAAGCACAGATGTGACGCAAGGCCCTGGATCTGCATGTGTTATTATTTTAACTCAAAAATCAAATATTAGAGGTCAGAAAACATAGGATGAGAATCAACCACTCAATTATCTAATGGGCATGAACATAGATGACATCCGCATATACCAAGAACCATACCAATTATTATCTCTTTCTACCTGCTGTTTATAGTTGGTAGCCCACTAGATTAGCATTAACTTATGGTCACACTAAATGTTAGAGAACGAGACATACCCACCACAGGGCACAGTAGTTGCATTGAAATCCAAGTTGGTTGCTTGGCCGCTGAGCCTTGCTGGTGCTGCCAGTAATGTTGGCATTAGTGTTTGCTGCTCCTACTAATGTTGGGACAATGGATGACACATCCTTTCAAAAATAATCCACAAAGGAATAACATATCCTTCCAAAAATAGTCCACAAATGTATTACAACATCCACAAAAGAAAAGAATGCCGTTGGCACAAAGCCCCAAAAATGCATAATAAAGATTTTACTAAATATCTTATACCCATCAATGTGCCCAAAAAAGTTATGCTAGAGATCTTTAAAAATAAATTTACCCACAACTCCTCGCTAGGTGTCAGGTACCATCTCTTCCTATTTGTGACTGTTTTTACAAATTAAACAATGAGAAACAATTGAAACAGATTTGGACTCCAGCACATAATCGCCTCGGCAAATCTGTACAATTAAGAGCCAAGGTGGCTTGACGGACAAATGTCTTCAACAAATTTGATAATACTGCTCTGACATTCGTTTAGAGGGCAGCTTACAAGGGATTAAATGGAGCAGCCTCAGCGGATCGGATGATATTGCTCTGAAATTCGTTTTGGGGGTAACTTGCGGAGGATGAAAAGGACCAGTGCTGATGGAAGAATCTCTACCAACTGACAGTAACCACAGGAGAAGACCGAATCATTGTGACATCAAAACGAAACATCAGACAAGGAAAGGTCATATAACATGCAAATTTAGCAAATTTAACTAAAATAAAATACAGTGGCAAACAAATATTTTTAGCATACACAACAAAAAATAACTAACTCACCATATAGTAAATGAGATTGAGAATTGGGTGATCCAAAACATCAAGATCTGCTTCCTTATCAAAAGCAGAAAGTGCAACCTGCCGAGCATAAGGTAAAATGAAGATCAATGAGAGACGCCTTGCTTGATAATCAACATGCATAGTAACTACTACATATACTCAACATGATACTCCTTACATAAAAGTTACAGTACATAATGACCACTACAGACAAACCGTTCACTTTAAGATTTACAGAATGGAACAACTGTAATATTAGACTGTCAATGTGCTTACCACGATGCACCTTATAAGAAAGCAAGTGAAGCATATAGCTGTCACGAAACCAACCTGTGGAAAGAAAAAATTCAGTCACCTTAAGGATTAGGAAATAAAGTAAAACATTTAATTGTCATTCCATTACTATTCTATATACCTAAATGGAGATCAATACAATAAATTAACAGCAACTTCTGCATTCTTAATTGATCTAATCATAATAAACAACAGTTAGGATAACAGTGAAGTCCTACAAGTTGAACCCAAACACTTAATGTTGTAGACCTGGGGTGCCGTGTCAAGGTGAATGCAACTAATTTTGGCCGTAATCATTGACGTAAGGCCATTTAACCTAAAGGGTAAACTGTCACTGACAAGGACTAGAAGTGTAAGTATATACATGAGAAGCATTTTAGTTGTTTGTAAATTCTTGTAAGGGCAGAAAACTCTTTGACATTTATTTGGTTTTTTTAAGAGCAAAAAAGATGATATAAAAATAAGAAAAACCAGGTAAGTCTGCTAGTACATGAGTAAAAACTAAAAAGTATATCAGCAATATATTAAAAGAAAGGGCAGGGAATCTAAAGGATTAACAAAATTCTGATCTGAAGTCTGTGGACAGAAGTGAGCATATTATTTAATAGAAAAATACTCTGGAAAATGCCATTATGCATCTCTGGTCGACTGTTTATTTGGAGAGTTGACAAGTAAATATCCTTTCAGAGTCTACTTCGCGTTCTGCATCCATCCGAGTCTCTGCTTGTTTCTGTTTAACTGAGGGGGGCACCAACCCAGACTGTGAACTAAGAAGTGTGTAAGAAAGCAGATCACACAAAGAAGATTGTATTTTCCTTAAGTGTACTGGAGAAAGCTTTACTAGCACTTCATCGTTCTTCTTGAAGATATATGAAATACAAACCCATATTTAAGTTGAGTTGATAAATAGAAAGGTCCAAATGGTCTGCCAGTTGTAGAAAATGAAATTGAATGTGAATGGAATATGATCGATGATACTCATGAAGGATAATGGACATCGATTATTAGGGACAGATTGCTATATGGAGCATTAAAAGCTTGCAACGGTAATTTTTAAATTAGGCACATGCAGAGGAGATGGTAAATAGATAATGAATTGCTGAAGAAGCACAAAGGTTTTGCAGAGACTGTTACAAGACATAAGTGGGTGAAAGGAGTTGAACTGTGTTGTCCCAATTTTTGTGGCCTATTGGCACAAATGGGTCTTCATCACATGGAGTCACCATTCAAATGAGAAGTTTCATATCCAGCTGAAGCTGAGTATATATTTTGGTGTATGAATTTCACAATGTAGGTAGTTGATAGGTATCCTTCAAAATTAAAGGCTCGTCAAACAAAGGAGAATAATTGTGTAAAATGTGATGGTGATTGTCATAAAAAAAACAAAAAAAATTGAATGAAGTAGCATGACTTCAGATGTGTAAAATGTAATGGTGATTGTCAAAATAGAATTGAATGAAGTAGCATGAGGTGTTGGATACCACTATGTGATATCGATAAAGGGAGATCAAAAGAAAGTCACACACACACTCTTTAATAGAGAACAATAAATCGCAAACATTTATTTGTGGTTTGATTTGATGGGAAATTAGTTGCAAAAGAGTGATCAAACAATGTTCGGGCATAATATACTCTACAGTCTCTAGTGAATGTAAATATATATATATTTTATTATATTCTTTGATCACAATTTAAGAAATAAGTTCTAAGGGTATTCTCAGATTCTGGTATATTATGGAAAACATGTCATATTTTGGAAAGCATGTCCAAACCTCTGGTTCATGGTCCAAACTCTGGCAGGAGAAGCATATTGAAAGCATCAATACCTCAGAACCATTCCTCTAAAACCCAGTTGGACTCAAATGGAACTTCCCATGACCGAATATAGCATTTTTTCTCCCCTACTACTCTATTAGAATCAGCGTGCATTTACCACAAGTTTGAAAGAAAGTTTTCCTCGAGAATGAAGAAACAAGCAGATTGCAGAAGGTTGACCTGGTCCTTGGTTTTAGGAAGAATTCAAAAGCGAAATTTTCATCCCACGCATTGGCATAAGATGCACAGAAACTGTTGTTATCCAATCAGTCGCTTATTATACTAGCTTAAGTGAAAGGAAAAACAAAACAATTTCCTACTTAGTCCTACAAGGAGAGATGTCCCATCTTATCCAATCTATACAAATTTCATAACATTCTGGCATAGTAACACCTTAAAAGAATAACAAGAATGAAAGAAAGAAAAACCACACAAGAAAGAGAAAGTTGTAATATACCCTAAAAAAACCCTTTAGGAGAAAACCCAACCTCCAAAGCACTGAAGCCAATTATTCTCAGCAACAATACAATATCAGGCTTCACTCACGATAAGCACAGTACACACAGGATGATCAACAAAAAGATGAGGTGTAACCTCCATCCCAAGCCTTCTATTTATAGGCAAGAGAGCAACAAAAAGTGAAAAAAAATACTAAGTTTTCTAGCCACCATTAATCAATGCATCCAAGTACATCTCCAAGGTGGGCACTCAAGTTTGTGACTATAGGACCAAAAGTCATTATAACCTCCAAGGCAACCCAAATGCTCTCTCCAATCCATGCATTCAAGATGACTTGTCTCATGTGACACCATACTAAATGTTTTTCAAAAGCTATATAATAATTAAATGCACTTCTCTAGTGCACCTCCCACTTTAAATGAATTTACGCAATGTTCCACATTAAATAATATATACACTTCCAACATTACACACAACCACCACATAAGGAAAATATTGCACTCCCAAAGTGTGGCTCCCTATTTTGAGATGAACCACAACTTTACAAAATATTCACTATTCCTATGCAAGGTGTACTAACACCTTTTCCAAAATATTCGATATTCGGATGTCATGTTTAGAAATTAATCTTAAATTTTAAGTGAAATCTCTTTGTTGCAATTCAAAGCTGAAGATGAATTATGGATCTATATTGCAATGCGCAAGTATACTGAAATAAAATCTATATATCAACCAATACAATCATCCAATTTTACGAAAAAACTTAAATGAAGTTGAAATGGGAAAATTCAAAATTGTAAAGCTTCCATGACCTCACTGAGCAAGATGAATCCAGTGTTCCTCGAGAAAGTGCCACCTTCTCTTTGGAGCCATAGGAAACACATCCACAGCCACCTTCTCTTCCTCACATCCACAGCAAAATCATTGAAAACTCCTGATGACTACTATATTTACTCTAAGATGCTTCTATTTGTTATTTTTTTTATGATCAGATTAGATGAGCAGAAATTAATTCAAAATCAGACACAATAACACAGCATATACCCTGGGGAAACCCTCCACTTGAGGGCGAAAAACCCAGCAACAAAGATCTCTCTTATATATATAAATAATGGCAACAATTCTCTTTACAATGAGGCCAATCTCAAGGCCAATATCCAGCACCAACTCAAGATGCAATGACAGATAATAATCTGCTCTTCCTTGATATTGAAATCTGCACTTGAAGAAATTCGCAATCTACTCTTGATAAAATTCACACTTGAATGAATGAATCAAATTTGCTTGATGGATAAATGGATGGAAAAGACCTTGTATGAAGACAAAGTGTGAGAGAGGTCGCACCTCTTCATGCACAAAGTCGGCCACATATGGAAAATACAATTACAAATAAAGAATGTGAATTATAAGGATGGTCGGCCCAAATTGAAATTATATTGTTGCCAAGTGAAGCACCTCTTCACTTTAATTATCTCAATAAATGAATAGCCGTAGGCTATATGAATTTATTATTCATAATGAGGCGGAAGTATGTAGCCCATAGCTACAACATCAACACTCCCTCTTAGCTAGGGAGGAATACTTCCAATACACAATGTCATGGACTCTCTCAACATGACACCCACAATGGCTGCACTGCACCCATATGTGGAGAGGAACATATCACCTCATCGTGATATCAACCATCATGGCTACTCCCATGTGTGGAAAAAAAACATATCACCTCATCATGATATCAACCATCATGGCTACTCCCATGTATGGTAAATATGCACATGTGCTCATCACGGAATCACTCAACGTGATGTCGTCACCTCATTGTGACGTTCACCATGGCTACTCCCAGAGGGTGAAAAGCACAAGTACAAGAAAATCATCACAAACTCTCTCACGTGATGTTGTCATAGAGTCACACACATGACATCCACTATGGCTACTCCCAGATGGTGGAAACAAGGGCTTTCACCTCAAATTTCTCTCACAAAGAAAGATGAATTAACAAGTGCTTGCACCTCAAATCTCTCCCACTGAGAGAAATGCATTAAAGCAAATCAAAAGATCACTGATACTAAAACTCCTTCTCAGCTAGGGCTTCATTCTCCACAATACCAAACTTGTCTCGAAAGTACACAAACTTTACTCTGGCAAGAGGCTTGGTGAGAATGTCTGTCGTCTACTCATCAGTGCTAATATACTTCAATTGGATTGCTTTCCTCAATACCATATCTCTGATATAGTGGTATTTGATCTCAACATGTTTAGTTATGTCATGAAACTCTGGATTGACATAAAGCTTCACACAGCTTTGATTATCACAATGAATGACAGTTGGCTCCAACAATTGTCCAAACAATCCTGCAAGGAGCTTCCGAAGCCACACTGCTTCTCGAGCTGCCACACAAGCTGCAATATACTCGGCCTTTGCGGTGCTTAGTGCCACTGAAGACTGCTTCCTACTACACTAGGAGATCATCGTAGACCCCAAACTAAAACAACATCCAAAGGTCCTCTCCCGATCAGTGACACACACTGCCCAATCGGAATCAGTATATCCATGTAGCTTCAAGTCCACACCAGAAGAATATCTCAAGCCATACCCAACTGTGCCATGCAAGTATCTTAGGATATGCTTCATTGCAACTAGATGTATTTGCCTTGGTTCACACATGAATTGACTAAGTGCACTCACTGCATAGCAAATATCCGGTCTAGTATTGACTAGATACATCAACAATCCAATCAACTGTCTGTAAATAGTAGGATCCACCAGATCTGAACTAGCTGCAACCTCCTTAAGCTTCTGAAAATTGGTTTCCATAGGTGTAGACATGGATTTGCAATCCATCATACCAAATCTCTTCAAGATGTTTATAGTATACTTGCCTTGACTCAGAATGAACTCATCTAGCTTCTGCCATACTTCTAAGCCAAGAAAGTAGTGCATGAGAACAAGATCCTTCATTTCAAATTCAAAAGCTAACTCCTTGCATTTGATAATGATGTGATCTTCTCCAGTAAGAATTAAATCATCAACATAGAGAACCAAGATTAATGCTTCGCCATCAATTACCTTGAAGTAAAGGTTTGAATCAGCATCCTTCTTGGAGAAGCCCAAGCTCATCAAGTATCGATCAATTCTTTCATACCAAGCACGAGGAGCCTGCTTAAGGCAATACAAAGCCTTCTTCAGCCTACAAACATGAGACTCCTTCCCATGAACCTCAAAGCAATCAGGTTACTCAATATATACCTCTTCCTCAATTACACCATTTAGAAATGTTGTCTTCACATCCATTTGGTGTATCTTCCATCCCTTAGATGCTGCAATAGCAATGATGGTCCTGACGGATGTATAACGAACAACTGGAGCAAAGGTTTCCTCATAGTCTACTCCCTCTTTCTAAGAGAATCCTCTAGCCACAAACCTAGCCTTGTACTTCTTGATGCTCCCATCAGCCGCATGCTTGATCTTGAAGAGCCACTTAGAAGATATAACAAATTTACCTTCAGGTCTAGGTACGATGTCCCAAACATCATTCTTGAGGATGGATTGATACTCCTCAGTCATAGCATCTTTCCATACTTGATGACTAGTAGCTTCCTCAACTAGAAGGCCCTGACTCAATGATTTGACTCATCAAAGCAACATAGCTTGAAAACTTATGAGGTCTCTTGCTTTCTCGGAAAGTTCCTCTCGAGGCTGCAAACCTTTCTGCCTCCTGCATTGTTTGCCTGACCCAAAGAGGTCTCTAACAACCAATCACAATGTCTATAAGCCCATCAATAGGTTCCAAAGGCTCAACTGGATCATCATTTTCTTTAGGATCAGTAGCCTCCCTTTGAATCTCAGGAGTATGGTCAACTTCCATATCCTGAGGAGACTCTTGGTCTTCATTGTCTATCTCCATGTGAGTGCCCTTGGATCTCTTGAATGCAACATCCTCTTCAAATGTAACATCCCTGCTGATCTCAATCAACTTCTGACCTGGAATGTACACTCTATAGGCTTTTGAAGACTCGCTGTAGCCCACAAAGATTCCCTTCTTGCCAGATGGTTCCAACTTTGTCCTTTTATCTTTAGGCACATGAACATATACAGGACAACCAAAGATTCTTAAATGACTTACTTCCAGCTTCACCCCTGTGAATGCTTCTTCGGGAGTCATGTTCTCCAAAATGCGGTGGGGGTTTTTATTCTAAACATACATAGCTGTCCTAGATGCTTCGGCCCAAAGGAAGGTTTGCAGATCTCGATCATGAATCATAGCTCTAGCTGCTTCTACAATAGATTTGTTCTTCCTTTCTGCAACACCGTTTTGCTATGGCTTGTAGGGAACACAAAACTCCCTCTTAATTCTTGCCTCAACACAAAAGTTACGAAAACTTCCAGAGATGTATTCACCTCCATTGTCAAATCTCAGAACTTTGATCCTCTTCCCGGACAAGTTCTCTACTTGAGCTTTAAATTCCTTGAATCTATCAAGTACTTCCTCAGATTCTTTAGTCTTTAAGAAATAAATCCAAGTCTTTCTAGAGTAGTCATCAATGAAAATTACACAATACAAGAAACCACTCAAAGAAGCAACAGACATTGGACCACACAAATCAAAATGAATAAGATCTAGAATACATTTAGATCTACTTTCACTACTATGAAAGGGTCTTTTAGTGTACTTACCCAAAGCGCATCCTTGGCAAGTACCTTCATGCTCCTGGTTGAGTTTAGGAATGCCATTGACCATCTTCTCCATGGTAGGTAGTGCTCTAAAGTGAAGGTGAGCAAGTCTTCTATGCCAAAGCTCACATGAACTTGATGAATCATGCAACAAGGCCTAAAGTGGACGAATGCAAAGTCTATAGAGACACTCTTGTTGAACACCAATCACACAAGCAGTCTTGATGCTTGAGTTCTTCGGCCATGCAAGAACTTTACCTTCAGAGAATGCAACTTGATACCCCTTGTCCTCCAAGGCTAAGATAGAGACAAGGTTTCGCTTGATACTAGGAACAAATAGCACATCACTCAATTGTAAGGAGATGTCGAAATCTAGGTGAAGAGAAGAGGTCCCAACTCCTTTCACAGAATAACTTGCATCATCCCCAATGATGACTTGAACACTAGAATCTCTCTCCACTAATTCTGATAGATGCTCTCTAAATCTAGGGATGTGGCGAGAGGCACCACTATCAATCAACCAATTGTTGTTGTTTGTAGGCACACTACTTGATAAAGCAAAGTAGAATTGAAAACCACTTGAATCCTTCTGCAGAGAGATCTCACCTACATCTACATTGAGGCCTACTGCTTAGGCCTGGTTGGGCAATCCTTTGCATAGTGACCAAACTTGTCACATCTAAAACATTGAACGCGAGATAGGTCCTTCTTCTTCTTAAATGCACCATCTGACCCTTTATCTCTATTCCTCTTGAAGTACTCTTTCTTTCCTTCTTTTCCTTTCTTCTTCGAGGATTGAGCAGCAAGAACATGAATGTCTTCATTTGTAGAGCTTTGACCAATGCCTCTCACAGCAGACCTTGATTCTTTTTTAATACAATCTGCTCTCAATCGATCAAACTTAGGAAGTTTTGATCTCGCACTGATTCCTTGAATGAATGACACCCAAGATGGAGGAAGACCATTGAGAGCCAACATAGTCAAATCCTTGTTATCAACAATATACCCACTAGTAGAGAGCTAATCTCTCAACTCGGTGATCTTCATGAAGAATGAGATGACGGATTCTCCTTTTGCCATCTTGATATGATGAAGTCGTTGCTTTAATGCAAGAGCTCGACTTGTGTTGTTGATCTCATACATCTCCTCCAAGGTCTTGAACATATCTCTTGCTATTTTGAACTTGGAGATGATTGGCACAATGTGATCTTTCATGGAATCAACCAACATCTTCTTCACCTTAATGCCATTCCTCTTCCATTGAGACTTCTCATCCTCATCAGTTGGTTCGGAACTTCACCCTCCACAAACTCAGCTAACTCATTTTCTTCCAAAGCGAGCATGACTCTAAACTTCCAAGATGTGAAGTTTGAAGCGCCCTCAAGTCTATCTTCGATCTTCAGCCCGTTCACCATCTTGACAATAAGATCGATGCAAATTAGGATGAGAATGAGAGTGGAGGATAGCGCTGATTGAATAAATCTGATCACAATCTTCTTATACCCACTCTGATACCATGTTAATTTTTTTATGATCAGATTAGATAAGCAGAAATTAATTCAAAATCAGACACAATAACACAACATATACCCTGGGAAAACCCTCCACTTAAGGGAGAAAAACCCAGCAACAAAGATCTCTCTTATATATATAAATAATGGCAACAATTCTCTTTACAATGAGGCCAATCTCAAAGCCACTATCCAGCACCAACTCAAGATGCAATGACAGATAATAATCTGCTCTTCCTTGATATCGAAATCTGCACTTGAAGAAATTCGCAATCTGCTCTTGATGAAATTCACACTTGAATGAATGAATCAAACTTGCTTGATGGATAAATGGATGGAAAAGACCTTGTATAAATACAAAGTGTGAGAGAGGTCACACCTCTTCATGCACAAAGTTGGCCACATATGGAAAATACAATTACAAATAAAGAATGCGAATTACAAGGAAGGTCGGCCCAAATAGAAATTATATTGTTGCCAAGTGAAGCACCTCTTCACTTTAATTATCTCCATAAATAAATAGCCGTAGGCAATATGAATTTATTATTCATAATGAGGCGGAAGTATGAATTTATTATTCATAATGAGGCGGAAGTATGTAGCCCGTAGCTACAACATCAACACTATTTGGATTGTAATGGATTGTAAATGATTGCTGCTATAGGCATATCGTGAATATTTAGAAGAAAAAAAATCAGTTTACATGGTATTAGGGCTCCATACATTGAGCTGCTGATATTGAATATTTTAAGAGCCATAAGTTCTAAGAAGTGGCGAATTCTAGTTTGTTTTGATGCCTATTGAAACTTTCATTTTGCCAAAGAACTGGGGTCAAATCTTCCAAGTATATTAAAATCACATATTTTCCAATTTTGTTTCCTTGCTGAAAGTTTGTTATCAAATCAAGAAGGGACTGAAGTGTCAATTGGAAGCATAAAGGAGTTGGCAGAAATCACTCTTGTTAAAAATTTTAGTTAGTTATAGAAGTTACATGTCCAATCCTCTTTTTAGATTTTTTATCATTCATGGAATGCCAAATAGATATAAGATATCGGTTTGCAATTATAAGGTAGTCTTGTGAGATAAGGAGTTATAAGGTGTCGTTGGAGTTATAAGGTGATTATGTGTGTTTAAGATCCAAGTTTAACCTCCCTTTTTGTGTACAGCATTATTGGTTGAGCCTCACTCAGATTGTGATGAGTATTTTGCTTTGAGTTGTTTCTGCATCTTGTATCATGGGATCTACCTTGTATGAAGATGGCATTTTATCTTTATGCATTAAAATTGACAAACTTAAAAGAAGCTAATCATCTAGCAGAATGTTGGAGGCTATTTCAGCCTACTTTTATGCAATTTTGTGCTCAATATATCTTGCTATTACAAGAGATAGATAGGTTGCAAGATCGAACACCCAATGCCTTAGCACAATAGAAAGATGTCGAACAAGATGTTCCTTCTTCTAGCACTCCCACATAACAAAACCCATTGTGAGAGTCTAGGAGTCTCAGAAAACAATCAAGGGAAAATGAGGGAAAATGAGGTCTTGGTTATAAGGGTTTTGTTGGGTCTTATGTTCCAAAGTACTTGAAACCCATCAAGTTTGTATCTAGAGGTCTTATGAATACATGTCAAAGTTGAATCTTCCTCTCCAAATGTCAAATTGGTTTAATCAAAATTGTCTTCCTATTGTGGTCATCACTCATCATGGTCATACATCAGTTTCTTGTTTTAATCTACACCCTTGTTTCTTATGTGTTCAACATACTCATGATTCTTCTGAGTGTTTTCAAAAGAAAGTACACAAACCTGTGTTATGTGTTACAAATACTTTGTTTGAACCCATTCAATGGGAGACTTTAGATACTGCAATTGTGACACATTTGACAGAGATTGAACTAGAAGCTCCAAATAAGGCTATGTTGAGTGTTGTTGAAGCTCCTGTTGGCGCTGACTATGATGTTGGTAATGTTGTTGGTGATGACAATGTTATTAGTGATGATAAGATTTATTATGCTGTCTTTGGAGTGTTATCGATTCCCTTTATGTTTGAGATGCCTTTGATTTGAATTTTTATGATGATGTTGCAATTATCCCAAAGGATTGTTTCTAGCCATTTTACAGTTGTTGCTTTAGTGTGCTTCACTTGTATAGGGGAACTTTGTTGGTGTGTATGACAGATTTCAGTGGAGCCTTCATAGAGATGAGTAATGTATGCTTAAGATGTTTTGCAGATTTATTGATTCTGTGGCATTGTTGGTTTATTTCAGATTTTTCCTATATCGTTGTTTGTGATAGATTTGGGCATTATTTAGTCCTAAAGATTGAAGAGTTGAGGATGGACCATGAGACAGGTTCCAAGATAATTGATATCTGGCTTGATTCAGATTTTGCGATTGCAGGGTATAATTTTTTGGACACTACAAACAGAGATGAGATGAGATGACTAAGATTTTGAGATTGCAAGGTATAAGTTTTTGGACACTGCAAATAGAGATGAGATGACTATGCATGATCATGATTTGGAGTGAGCACTAGTGATGAGAGTGACTCGCGATGATCAAGTGTAGTTTGATTATCTTTGATTGGAGTATGCACCCGATGAGTGACTCACTGACAGTTGACTATAGATTGATCATCCTTGATTGGAGAGGGACTGCATCAATGCTTGGAGAATGCAGATTCACTAATTTTGGGAGATGGCCAGTGAGAGGCCCCGAGTTAAGATATTGCTGCAGCACATATTTTGGAGTTTTGTCTTCCAAATGTTCATTATGGGGAAGAAATGATAGACTAATGACCATTCTTTTTCCAATGTTCATTACGGGGGAGAATGCAGGATAATGAACATTATCCTATGTGACCCATCTCCTTTGGCTGACCCATCTCCTTTGGCTACTGAGTTTTCTTTGGAGAAGGATCCCAGTCTAACCCCCATGTTAAAGAGAAGTCTGCAGCATCGTTTTTTACTGGAAATGTCCCTCTTTGCTTCTCTAAAGATTCTTCACGGCTGCAGCTACCTTTGGCAAATGTGGAGGATTTCTCAGCCCTTCGGGAATCCATCCTTATTGGGTAAATTTGAGAACCAAGCTTTGAAGGTTTCAGCATTGGCTCATTGGGTGAAGGCTATGCCGCCTAATATCAGCCTCCCTTCAATTTCTGCTCATTTGAAGGGCTTGTTTCTAATGCAATTCAGTTTCACGGAGGACATGAAGTGGGTCAGGTCTCATGGGCCCTGGTTTCATGGTACAACAGATCTTTTTTATGCTCTTGGCAACCTTTCCTTGACCCTAATAAGGTTATCTTCCAATGTGTCTTTTTGGGCTCATTTCTACAACCTCCCTTTCGTTAGTAGATCAGATGAAATGCTACGTCTTTTAGCAAATCATATAGGATAATTTAGCAAGCTGGATCCGATTAGAAATGACTTTTCGGGTTCCTTTGACAGGGTCTGTCTGCAGCTTGATCTCTCCCAGACAGTAGCTCGATCTTTGCAGATTACGACCTCTCTTGGGTCATGGCTGCAATAGGTGGACTATAAGGACTTGATTTTAGTTGCTTCCGATGCAATCATCTTGGTCACTGTAAAAAGGATTGCTCTGTGAGGAAAAGAAGCTTAGATCAGAACTGTCATTAAGTACCCAAGCCAAGAATACTAAAAATGGATTTTTTGTGGAGAGAGCACAGCTGTTTTTTTGCTACTGCTGGCCCAAGCGCCATTCCAGGCAAGACAAAGAGCAATTAAAGCAGGATCTCAGAGGGCAATTGTCAGACTTAGCAAGTGGTTAGAAGCTGTTCTCACAGGAAAGAGTATTTCAAATCCCAGTTCAGAGGTGGAAAGCAGCAAATGAAGGGATTAACTCAGAGTTGCTTCTAGCCTCAGGAGAAATCAAAGAAGCAACGAGGGCACAAAATAGAGGTAGAAAGGCAATGGAAGGAAGCCCGAGATGCGATTGGATGAGGTTCCCAATGGATGATCGAGAGAATTCTCTCTAATCGTAGCAAGAGGCTGGTTGTAACCCAGTTCTGAAAAAGGCATTTTTGGCTTTTGTTTTTTGATTTTGTTGTCTTAGTGGCATTTGTGAGGATTTCCTGCTGGTTTCCTTTTATTTCAGGCTTTGTGCCTTGTATTTTGTTTCTTCCAGACTTTCCCATGTTTATTGTTAGTCTATTTTGGTTCTCTTATTGTACCTTGTCTGGATCAGTGCCCCTATAAAACCCCTTAACTAATGTATCTAAGAAAAAACATCTTCAAGAATCTCATATGACAATGAAAATCAGAACTAAGAAAATCAAATTATCGCAATTCATTGTTTCAGCTATGACTATGAAAATGCTTAGCTGCAAGCATAGAGCAGCAAGTTCAATCATCAGAGTTGTCACCATATGCATCTTCCACAGGTCACAATAGCAAGTTAAACATTGCTTAACTTTGAATCAGCTAGCTTCTCCAACAAAACTTTGCCTAATCATGGCTGCATGTCCCAATCCTCATGAGCCTCCCTTAGATCCTTACATTCCACATTCCATCATTCTGCTGGACTCTCCTTGAACTCAAATGCCTTATCCATTAGATGCAAGGGATTATGTACAGTAAAATAGCTTCTATGTTCACCTAGAAAGAAAGAAAGAAAGAAATTATATTAATGTCCACAGATGACCAAAAGTAGGTCAAGGGGACTAGACATTACAGCAGTTAACAATAGAAAGTTCTAGGAAGAGAGAACCCTAAAATCAAAAGAATAAAAGAACATTTGACAAAATAAAGCACTGTGCTACTAACAAATAGCAACAAAAATAACAATTAAGGGTGAACTATAGGTAAGCTTATTCTTCCTGATAACTTGAGGAAAGCTATGAGCAGATCAATTCCTTTTCGCAAGAAAAGATTCAAAAGAACTAGACACACCAATGGAAGGAGTCAAGGGGCAAGTCTTTGTAGCCTCTTTGGTCCCCCATGTAGCTGCTACCATTCTCTAGGGTCATATTATGCAAGAGAGAGTTTACCCTCTGTAGGCCACTCTTGTAGCCTATGAGACAAGCAAATGTTGTCCCCTCAGCCCAAATTTGTTCAGCATCCTCTCTAGCATACATTTTATTAAGGGCCTCAATGATGCCCTTCTTCACCTCTAAAGCCCTTCTTCATCTCCTCACCATCAACAAGAGTTATTGCCCCAAGCCTCTCCATAACGCAGTTAAGATTAACTACATATGTGTCATGTATAGTAGCATGTTCCATTTATGTCACCTCCAATGCATAATGGTCTTAATATGCTCATCATGGAATGCCAAAGATAGGGAATTAGGAATGGCTGCCGTCATCTAGCCAGACATACTATCAATGGTCTCATACATCTTTTTGAAGCTATGAAGTAAAGAGTTTCCATATCTAATGACAGTAAAATTGAGGGATCCAGAGTACACATTCTAATTCACCTTTGCCTAAATACTGTCTCTAAACATGTCCTTTCTCACTCATCAATGTTAAATGCCATGCTAAGGTGAACTGTCCGGTGACTTTGATATCAAGTACCTCCTAAAAGCATCCATGTGAATATGGTTGAGTGTGCACTTTTGTACACACAAGCCTAGAAGCCTCACAATGTCTTGCGCAATTTTATTCTTCTAGTTTCCAATGCTGACGATGACATGGAGAAGTAGTCCCTTGACAAAACACTTGATATTGAAAAGACAATTAATTTCTCCAACATCAATGGGCTGGGCATTGATATTCAAGCAAGTTGGAACATCAGAATCGATGTTTTGCTCTTCCTCAATTGTGAGTTGAGAAATCTAAGAAAACAGTCTTTTGTGCACAAGATTTTCAGCCTTGGGATGACCACCATTTCTTGCCTTTCCTTTTTTCTTGCTTTGGAGGAAAAGTTTTTGTTTGCACACGCACCTAAGGATTAATCAATGGTTACTCAATGAAAGGTGGCTGATGTGTCTTGTGAGCTTTAGTATTTCCTAAAGAATTTGCTTTTACAAGGGCCCAAAGAAGGGGACTATGCCTTTTTGCTTTTTCTTGGCTTATGCCTTGATCTTGGCAGCTTGTCGATAGGATTCCCAATGTTCCACTTGCTGGGAAATCCATAGTGGCTTATATTTACTAATATAGAGCACTAGTGCAACAAGACTTTGTACATGTGTTCTTTATAGAGATACAAATATGCACAAAGCTCATCGAACGAACTTGTGAAATCTAGCACTAACTATCCCTTTTCCTCAACAATTAAAATCTCTTATACAGATTGTAGCGTTTGAGAAGATAGTATTAAGAACATACCACCTCAACAAACTTGAAACAAAAGTCAATAGGTTTGAATTTGCTCTGTCTTCACATCAACACACTATCAAAGCAGGCATTGGCAGATTTGCAAAAGTGATGTTTTCTTCATCTACGAACTTATTGATAGTGTAGAAAACCTCCACTTGTCAAAGACATTTTGATGCAATCAAGGACAGGGGGTCAACTAAATGACTATCTTGTTCTTGCAGCCTGAAAAACTCAACATTATATTTGGATGGCAGGCAGAAACAAAAGAATGTTTGGTTTGGCCAATGCCTTCAAACTGCTTACCAAAATACACCAAGAAAATTTAAATCCAATCACACAATGCTTATTGCCGAGTCTCTAGAAAATTTGTAGACCTCCAAACACTAACATACATCCAAAGGAACACCACCAATCACCACACAAGCGAGAATGCCCCAATTTACAAATCCCATTATTTACGCGACTTTTAACTAGTAAACAAGACAAGATTGCCCTACAAGCCAAATTGACTGAAAGAACAGAGACACCAAGGTATAAGTGTACTCAAAACGAATCCCACAACCTAGTCTAACACATTCCCAACTTGACATGGATCTCACATAAAACCAAAAGAATTCTTTTACTGAAATAAAATGTTCAGCTTTCCCAAGGCACACACAAAGACACATCTCACCATACAAAATCATGAAATCAATTCCTTGCTCTAGTAGTTTTTTCACACAAAATTTCAAGTCCCAAAGACTTCACAATGATCTCCCACACACTCAGCAACTTTTTCCCTCAATCCTAACAGCCCTAACATGCTCTCAGGCATTTTGTCAACTACTTAATCTAAATTTTGACCATTAAAATCTCCATAACTAAAAGGACTTATCACCAAAATGAAATTGATGCACCTTTAGAAATAAAAACCCAGATGAAATCTAGTCTCTGCGTAGCCTAGTTCCTTCCAAATCCCCATATCCTTCAAACTCCACCATCGTCCTTGCATTCTTGATGCTCAGCTTCAGCAAACAAGAACTTTTTAAAATTCTAGAAACATTTTCCCCATTCCAACATTCCATTTGCCACTGTAAAATTCACATACCTGTTCCCCAACTTACCTAGGCCAGTTTGTCTTGCCTCTGGTTGCCATTTTCAGCATATTTATTGAGTTCAGCAAGCTTCCTTCACCAAAAACGGCCTACACATTCCTCAGCTCATTCCTTGAGCTTCTTTCTTTTGTTTTGGCGATTCCTCTACCTTCAATGCCTTCATGGAAGTGATTTTTCTTTTGTTTTGGTAACTCCTCTACCTTCAATGCCTTCATGGAAGCATATGATATCATTCCCAATCACGACATTATGTAAAAATCCACTTCAAAACTGTTCTACTTCTTTCTTGTACATTTTTTGCAAAATTTTCAATTAATTTTGCAACTTCCAATCTGCTCCTTTGGTTCCAAAGGGATCTTGCCACGCCATCACTATTTAAAACCCACTAAATTCATGCCATTTATATTTGGGTGAGGTGGCCTGAGGACTTAAAACCATTACCATGCGCCTGCCAAGTGCTTGACAAAATGACTACTAGGCAAAATGCAACCAAAACTTTTTAAATAACTACATTTATTTATTTATTGTATACAAGATTTCTTGGGGACTTGGACGCTCCTGCATCACGTTCATCTAGTACCTCGACATCAATCTTGCTTTGGAATCCTGGGATGTCAAGATTGACTTACACTATGAACAGACTCTATTGCTGAAAAAAAGAATTAGAGCTGTTGTTGACATTGTCATAAGACCTAATGAAAGCATCTAGCTGCAGAACTGGAACAAATTTCCTTTTCTTTGTGCTTCCAAAGCTTCTTGGATGAGCCTTTTGGGTTTTCACCAAAACAAGTTTCTTCACATCATCAAACATCTTACCTTTTTTCAATCACTCTTGTGGACAGAGTGAAACTGAACCAATTTGTAGGCTTATGATTCAATGTTACAAACAAGTAGTCATGCACAGCTAGATCTTGTGGAAACAAAGAAACTGGATGACTATCTACAATTTTAAGACCACACATAGAATGGCGTACAGATAGCAATACCAGATACCTTTGATACCAATAATCCCTGCCTAGCCCAGGATTTACATGAAGGACAATCCACAAACTAATACGAAAGAAATCATCCTAATGGTCTATAAATTATTTAAACATGCAATTGCAATGGATAACCAAGAAAATGAATAAAGACTAGAGAGCAGAAATAAAGCTCTTCTATTCATTGTACAATACAATACAATAAAGAAATCAAACACTACTATTCTAGTGGTCAACAAATCCTAAGGATATTGTATGGTGTTGAAAATATGTTATAAAACTGGACTCTATTGTTGGTTATTGAACCAAGAAGCATGTGGCAAGATACAAATGGTTACAAGAACCTACTCATATGCCAACTGCTTTAACTCCCACAAGCATTACTTGACCTCAAGGCTTGTCATTTGGCCATGCAGATATGAACTTCAATGTCATTTGTGGATTGCGTTGCACTGCATGTGGAGCACAATCTAGTGCTATGTGTTACACCAAATTTGTAGATATATGCAATGTCATGCAATCTACAAAGTTGATAGTGTTAAACAACGTGGCAACTGAAAGTTGCATAAAGGGAAAATTCAGCCACAAGAGCTCCAAAATATGTCTCGAAGAAATATGAACCCAACAGACAATTAAGCTGTATGTACTGCTTGGATCATTGAGAGTATCTTGATGTCCCCAACACAATTCTCTACAATTGGGGGAAAAAGCAGGAAAACAAGGATGTCCCCAAGGTGGCATGCAAAGACACTAATGCATCCCAAGGATGTTAGGGAGAGAGGTAGAATATACAAAAACTCATGAACAGATATTTAATCCCCAAAACAGTAACATCCCCCATGCCTTGGAAGGGCACAGGATGTGTCTCCATGGAGAACTACAAAATTATTAAATATGCTGTATGTGCCCTATGTGTTTGTAGAGCCCTAGCACTGTACATGAAATTAGCAGCGATTTGCAAGAACTGACAATTTGGAACAGTTCTTTGGATTCTAATATTATGGATATTAATCCTTCCTCTCTGATATTTATGGCACTAAATATAATGTACACATGTGGTTAAGTTTGTACATATCATTGTTATTTTCTGTTAAATAAAAGAGTAACTTAAGCCGTAGCATGAGTTCTAGAATGATGTATAATTTGCAAGACCAAACAACATCCGTGGAATAGTCCAGTCGATTCTAAGATTATGGATATTCCACTAATTAAAACGAATAAGATTGGGGGAAAAGCAGGAAAACAAGGACATCCTCAGGGTGACACACAAAGATACTAAGGTGTCCCAGGGATGTTGAGAAACATTGTAGGAAAAACAGGAACTCAAAGGGAGGTGTTCATCCTCATTTCCACATCCCCAAAACAGCAGGGAACATCCTGTACCTCTAGAGAGTATTGAGCATGTCCTTGTGGAACACTAAGAAAATCTTAAGCATGTTTGTTCCCTATAATTTTTTTCAAAAGCTTAGCATTGAAATTAGAAGCAATTCACATGAACAACCAAAAAGCTTGGAATAGTCCTTTTAATTCTGAGATTATGGATATTTCTAGCAATTGTCGCTCTAATTACAATATATACATGCAGTCAAGTCTGCACATGTCATCAGTATTGTTTGATACATAAAAGCATAACCTAAGCCATAGCATGACCTCTAGGATGATGTATAATATGCATGACCAAACAACATCCTTGGAATAGTCTCAACTCCTTTTAAGCTCAATATTATGGATATCAATTTTGCCTCTCTAATGTTATTGTGGTAATTATAATGTATACATGTGACTAAGTCTACACAATGTTGTCAGATTGTGTGTCACATAAAAGGGTAACCTAAGCCATAATGACCTCTGGAATATTGTATAATTTGCAAGACCAAACAACATCCTTGGAATAGTCCTCTTGATTCTGAGATTATGGATATTAATCTTGCCCCTTCTCTAATATTTATAACACTATTTGTAATGTATACATGCAGCTAAGTCTACACATGCTGTCACTATCGTGTGTCACATGAAAGGGTAACCAAGTCATAACATGATCTATGTGATGATGTTCTTAGTTGGCCGTCGTTGTTGTAAAAATTGGCAGATTTTTACAGGGCATGTTGATGCTTGGCCACATATGATGTATTGTGCACTTCTTGTATATGTTATATTTGGCTGAAGCACAGGCTTCTTTCTTTACCCTGATGATGGCATTTGCAGAGTCCCCAAACATCAGAAACCTTAAATACAACACAATTAATTTCAGAAGACACACAATATTCCTGCGAAGACCATACAAATGTAGCTGCATTTATGAGATGTCATTTGACATCTTTCTGTGTAAAATACAATATTCAGTCAGAGAGAAACAGTTTTAGTTTCAATAACACTGTTGATTAGCTCAAGGCTCCAATCTCTGTGTCTAATCCAATGTTATATTGATAACTGGATGGAATCCAATGCAAGACATCACTGCAATGTTGCTGGAAGTGGTGGAATCTTCACTATCATTGTGTTGACTAGCATCTCCATGGGAAATTTTGTTTCCATATACAGGTGTCTAAACCGAAATTATCTATACAGGAAAAACATTTTTCATACTTAATAGTCCCTTTGCTCCATCCTTAGATCTTCCAAGACTCAAAAAGGAAAGGATGTTATAAAAATAATATATATATTGAAAGGTAGGAATTTGGCCTTACACAATTTTCTAAATCAAAAGTGAAGTGCTCCAAGGAAGAGATCGTGTAGAAGATATCTCAATGATGCTCCAGTGCTCCAGAAATTCTCATCCACAAAGAAACTAAATAAGACCTCCATAGCCTGATTATCATTTGAGACAGTTGGCATTGAAGTTCAGTTTTCTATTCTTCTAAATAAATTGTTAATGTATAACTGTAGTTGATTGAAACTAAACCATGTTCTTTGAAATTGTTTAGTTTTCAGATATGTGTTTGTTAAAAGCACACATGATGATTCTAATGTCCAACAGAATAAAATGAAATTATTAACATCCACAAAGTACCAAAATAGATTGAAGGAACTCAAAAGTGCATTCAGTTTATATAGAAAAATGCTAGGGTGAAAAGAACCCTAGGTCCTGAAAAGTAACTAAACAGCATATCTGTAGACATACAAATGTGTAAATACCCTAGTTGGTAACCCCAGAATATTTGTTCCTACCACAAGCATTAAGAACCATGTAAGGCATCATCAACCAAGAACGGAGATGATGATGACCAATGTTGAAGCAGGATTGCAAGACTGAGAACCAGCACCATCACACGTCTGTAAAAATGCTCAGACCAGAGGCAGTTCAAGCATCATCAACACCACAAGAAGGCCAGTGAAGGACCTAATAATTTTCTCAGGCAAGATGCTCACAGCTAAGAGGGTCACCCTGCACAATCTTAGGAGAAAGTAGAAAGTACTCCCACTACAACCTTTCCAAATACCCAAGGCCGATGGAGCTCCAGAGATGGACAGAATATAAGTAATGCTTTGTCTGCCTAGTGGCCAAAGCAACCTTTTACAAAGGTGGTAAAATCCAGCCCAAGAAACATTCCTCAATATAGCAAGCCCATAAGCATGGTCATGTAAGAATTGACAGAATGTAGTTCAGCATGACATTCATCTTGATATTAACAACGTTAAGCAGAATGACAAGGCAAGCAGTTTTTCTGCTAGGCATGGCAATACTAACATTATGTGCCAGAAATTAAATATGTTGATTTTTCTGATTTAACCAATAATGAAATACATAAACAAGTACAATCAAGGGAATGTATATAACACAATCAAGAAATAAATTACTGCACATTGAAATCTGCAATTGGTTGCAGACTTGTGCATATGCTGAAAAAAAAGTAACACTAATGAAGACTTGAGACAGGGTATTAGCCGACTCAAACAGCATATTCTACTTCATTTCTGTTGTTTATATTAAAACAGAGAAATATCATGTGCAGTATCTCAAATATCACAGAGTCAATTAAAAAAGCAATTGCAAACCTCATGCAGCTTCTTTCTGCGTCCTCTTGATTCAAGTGGGAAACGCCTTAGCATAAAAAAGAGCCTGCGCAATAGCATTAATGCTTAAAATGAGAAAGGAAATACAGCAATGCTAAATCATGTTATTCCACCCACAATTTTAAAATAGGAAATGCTATATAGAGATGGATGCTATATTTGATTACCTTCCTCCATAAATCAAGAAACCAATCGCAGCAAACAATGACACAGCTGCAGATATCATGTGCATCTAAGTTAGAGAAACCCTTCTACACTAGAAGATTCTCTGTAGTGATTGTGAATATAATTTGGTACTTCCAACAATAATAGAAGCAGGATGTACTATAGCATGTACCATGAATAATCACTATATGCTTAAAATGTAAAATGCTAAGCAGCTAAACATTTCAAAACAAGGTAAAAAAATGAACCTGCAAAGAACAGTTCTCCAATTGCCTGAGAAACAGTGTTGTCATCTATCCCTATGTATATCCAAATGCAAACCTAATGTCAAAAAGAAGACGCATCAAATGTCACAGCCAAGAAATAAACATTCTGGTAAACTACATTCTTCACAGCCATCATATTAATGAAAATTCAGTTATACACTGTAAGAGCACCTCTTGAAATAGGAAAAATCAAAATTCAGTGAATACCTGTACAAAATAGACAATACCATTGATTATACCATAGGCAGGCCGAAGCATATCTGTAGAAAAGGCTCTTGCCTGTAACAGAATATCCCATTACGGTGCCATTGCATTCAGTATTTTAAGTTTCAACTGGACACTGAACAAAGATAAGTACTACAAAAAGAATATAATTTGATTACATACCTGATAATATATCTCTGCCCAAAACAAAACAAGTAATGTGTATGTAGAAAAGAACAAAAGACTGGGAAGATCTAACAGCATTTCTGTTAAAACCTACAATCATTCAGAAGCAAACAAGATTCATGTAAACAAGAGCAATAAAGCAGTATTAAGAATGTAATATCAAAGACATTTCACAAGCAAATCATCAACATGCAGCACTTATACCAATGGCATATTTTGTGCTGTTAACATTATCGGTAGAGTTAATTCTCTCTATGTGAAGAGCACCAAATATGAGTTACTTTCAAGCAGCCATACAAGCATTTAGTGGCAGCTAAAATTTCCTCATTTTACATGATCATTTATCAATTTCATTCCAACTTATGTAGTTTTTGGATAATTTAATTTGAATTGAGATGTTCCAGAACTAAAATATCATGGGAACTTCCAAGGCCTATGGAATATTAATCAGAAAGGGAATCAGAAAACCTAAATGGTCCAAGAAAGTGAGGATTATCAACTTTGGGAAATATCGATAAATCTCAAGAAGTCAGAGGTCTTTATTTTGGGAGAGGATTCTCTTGCATCCTCTCGTGAAGCTCTAGAAAGAGTGTCAAATTATTCAGAAGAAATTTTTGAAGAAATTGACATATCTCTTCCCCATAGTTATGGACCATGGCATTCACCACAAGCCCAACAGTATTTACAATGATATATGCATTGCAGATCTAATCAAAACATTGATTTTGGTCATGGCTACCAAAGCAGAACCCGCAAAAGGGTGGAACCTGCAATTAAATCATGAGGTCTTATACTACGCTCATTATCACGATCCCTGGCTTCAAATCAAAGTAGAAAAAACTAAGTAGGCAACCATAAACAAGAAAAGACTTGAACCTAAATGCAGAAAGCTAGAAATTAGACTCAGGCAAATTAAGTCTAAGGAATGCTTTCTCTGCTAATTTCAAATTTGTTGCCCTTTGTCTAGCCAAAATGAGATTTCAACCTCCAAACTTAAAGGACTCCAGGTCTCTATAAAGAGTCACCAACATTCTTGAAAAAGATGCATGCAGCGTGCAAAAGATGGCTATCTAAGTCTACCAAGGCAGCAAATCCCGGTTGAAATTAGGTAGAATGACAATACATAAACTGATTTTGACAAAAAGCAATTTACATTTGTCTATGCTCCATGGGGTTTTAGGGAGAGGGACGGTAGGGTACAATGGGACGAGTTTTTGGTACAGGGATACTTTTGGGCCATTTTTTAGGGGACGGCAAGGGACAGCTGATAAAAAATAAGGAAATTTTTTTGAAATATAGAGAAATTTCAAATATTCATATCATAACATTGATAAAGCATTCATCATAGACATTGTAGAAGATTAATACATAACATTAGACTTGAATTGAGATTTCACATGAGAATTGACAAACAAATTAAAGAAATTCAAATGCTTTCATTGTGAATGTACATACATATTAAATAAGAATTATAAAAAAATCCCCAGAGGCTCCAAGTTTCAACTATAAAATGACAAAAACATAGAAAATATATGACTCCAAATTAAATGGCCCTTTTGCATAGGTTTTAAGGACTTCAGAAGGACATTCAAATGGGTTTGAAGTTGTTGGCCTTGCTACACTTCCACTGCCTGAAGAACCCCCAGTGGCTGCCATACTTCTATGAGTTCTACTTCTAGGTCTACTTCTTTCATGCATTTGAACCTCAACCTCCTCACTATCATTACTAGTAATCTCACTGCTGCTCATGATCTTTCTTGGTTAAGAATTGAAAAGAGCTGCAAGTTCAAATAAAGGAAAAAATAAACTCACAAAGCCCTTCCTACGTGGTAAAAAAAAATTTAAAAAAACTTGAAAAAATGGAAAACAAATTGAAAAATCAAAAAACAAATGTAAAATGAAGAACTTACTTCTAATGAAGTAGATTTGATGCCCTGGTCTCCCCTTTCAACTGCTGTTCTCTCCTCTTTCACTTGCTGCTCTTCACCTCAAGTTTGCAAATGTCAAAATGAGAATGTTTTTTACTTTTAGTTGTTTTGATAAGTCAAGTAGGTTTGGGTTTTGTTCAAAGGGGTGGGGTGGTCCTTGTGGGCACATCCATCCCCTTTTTTTTTTAATTTAAAAATGTGTTTTTTTTACAAAACAAAAAAGTTAAGATGTTGCTGGGCCATAGGGGACGGCTAGCAGTCCCCAGATGCTAGCCGTCCCCAAAGTCCCTTGCAAGTTTCTAAACCATTTCGGAAACGTTTCGGTTTTTTTATTGCAAAAGGGGACGGGTAGGGGACGTTTCCTGGCCGTCCTCAAGTCCCCATACCGTCCCCATATGGGAATGAGGGGAAAAAGCCAGGGGACGCGTCCCTATGGAGATTTGAGATATCTGAGCTTGAAGGCTCATCTTAATCGCTAAGAACGGGAATTTTTCACTGTCTTCTTTGTAAAATCTATAGCATTTGATTCTAGTTTAAATATGATACCTAGAGTATACAATTAGCCTATTTCAAAGTCAAAAATTAACTTGAGTTGTTTTTGTGTGCTCCAGCAAGCTTGTTATTTATCCCTTGACTCTTATCATCATTTCTTGAGGGTTCAAACAGCTGATTACTTCTTCTATGATCGCATCTTGTGCTTGAGGTATTACTTTTTGTGATCCCCTAATTTGGTAAACGCTAAACACATATATTCATACTTAAATAAAGGATTACTGATTCTACTTTTGCAAGGTATATTTATATGTAGTTTTGAGCTGAGTATGGACTCATGTTTAAATTTTTAATAGATATTTTCTGCAATTTGATCTCAGCCTATCATAGGTTCCTGTTCTTTCAATCATGTTAATTGGATGCATTCTTATGTGTTGGATAGTATTTTATCAAGGCACTGGAACAAGAGAAAATGAATCTTGAATGCACTTAAGTTGATTTTCTAATGCTAGCTATTATAAGTTCGGCCAGTATTGAATCCAGTCAGTCCTTTATGATATTCACATTGCTTGCTAGCACTTTAATATTCTCTCCTCTTTTTATACCATATCTAATTGGTACTCAATCGATTTTTCCACCTTGTAATGGAACTCAATTTATATAATTACTTCATGTGGCAGTCATTGCTCTGTTTATTTTGTATCTACTGAGTTTGTCAATCTCTAATATTTTGTAAGTTGATTGACTATGTCCCAAGAGATGAAATGAGTCATTTCATAAAATTAAATATCTGGTCTCAAAAGCTTCTCTAGTCATATTTAGAAATTTTGAAGGCTGTTTACTAAAAACTCCCTCTTAGAAAGTGAAGCTTCAGAGTCCCAGAAATGGAGTCCACTCAGATGAAAATTGCATATAACCATTTGTATGCAAACACAGATCAAGTAAGCTTCAACGAAAATGTGTGTACAAATATCCCATTTAAGAGGATCATGAAGACTAATAATCCCAAGAGCTACAGATGACCCAATGAGACAAGAAGTAATCATCTTTTTGGCCTAATGATGATAAAAATCAATGACCAAATAATAAACTTGCTGTTGCGCACTGAAAACAAATTAAAATACATTCTGTCTTTAAAATAATGTACTCTACGAACCTCCCATACATACAGTAGTCCCTAAGACCAGACAAATGGTAAGCCCCAGTGTGGAGGTAAGCTTAATTTTAATGGTGCTTCCCATGGTAACCCTGGTTGAACAGGAGCTGGTTATGTGTCTAGAGATGCCTCAGGTACAGTAGTCCCTAAGACCAGACAAATGGTAAGCCCCAGTGTGGAGGTAAGCTTAATCTTAATGGTGCTTCCCATGGTAACCCTGGTTGAACAGGAGCTGGTTATGTGTCTAGAGATGCCTCAGGTGCTTTTGTGATAGAGGGATCTCGCAATCTTGGTATCAAATACAATAATGAAACTGAGCGGGAGGTGCTCCTAGCTGGTTATATGTTGGCATACTCCAAAAAATACCTCAATGTTATGGTGAAAGTAGATTCTCTGATTATCAT
Organism: Sequoia sempervirens; assembly: GCA_007258455.2. NCBI lineage: Eukaryota > Viridiplantae > Streptophyta > Pinopsida > Cupressales > Cupressaceae > Sequoia > Sequoia sempervirens. The sequence goes on from VDFB02256132.1 coordinate 203,656,770, forward strand.
AATTGCCTTGAAATAAGAACATCACCCGAACTGAAAACATTGATCCATTATGAAAGAAATCCTAATTTGGATTAGGAAATTTAATCCTGTGGAATTTTGCCACTGCTATAGAGAGCAAAATAAATGTGTTGATCTTTTGGCTAATCAAGGGATAGAGCTTGCTAATGCTTCTTCTCAGGGAAGTCATGACATTGGACAGAGCTAGCTAAGCTCACAGAAGAGGATTTTCCCTCCATGATTTGAGGGTGCTTTCTTTGTCTGCCTTAGGCTTACACTTATTTCTCTTTATGCTTCATTTATGATGGGAGATGGACTGAGATTGATGCAATGGCTTCACTCAAGTTTTGTCCAGGCATACCCACAGCATCTGTTGTCATCATGATCTTTCAAGAAGGCTAGGTTGTAAGGTTTAAGGTGCTTTTAATAAGGCCACTACCCATTGGTTGTTTTTGACTGCATAATGTGTTAGCATGCTATGCTCTGGGTATTGGGCAGTGTTGTTTCAGTTTGTGTGGCTGTTGGCAGGGGTATTCTTCATGGCAGGGAGGCATGTCGGCTCATCCCGTGATCCTCTCTGCAAGGGTGGAGTTTTCAACAGCAGACTGAAGCTGATTTTCCACTGTCCCAATGCATCACTGCTGCAAGTGGTAAGTTCTCTACTGGACCAGGATGGAATTGTTGATAATGGTATGCTACAATCCAGAGCATCTATTTAGCTGACTTTAATGAAAAACTAGGGGCTGTGATACATAATGAAGAGGTGAGACTTAGCCTGGAGGAGCTTCTAGTTCAGACAAATAAGAAACAAGGGAGAATCCAGGATTAGAGTTGTAGGGCAAGGAGCAGCCCCAGGGAATATTGAATGGCTAAGCGATTAAGGCAATGTGAGAAAAAATTCTCAATCTGAACTGAGATGTGGGCAACTTAATGGAGTTTTGCCAGGACTTGCAACTAGTGATTAAACACTTGGTTATATCTCACAACAAAGGTGTATTGGAGGTGGTCACTGGCCACAGAATCCCTTGTCTGGAAAATGCCCTCTTGCTTCGCTCTGTGCATTGAGCGGAAACTATTGAAGGCATACAATTGGATGGTTTGTAGGAATCAACAGTCCTGGCACCAGTGAAGATCAGGATGGATGCAGTGTCCATTAATGGTGTTTACAACAAGGCTTTTGACAAATGGAAGTCTGCTCCGGAAATCTCTGGTGTTGGTTGCTACAGAGCATCTGAAATCCGGTGAATTGGGGACCTAAGTTGGTGACCTCTGTTATAGTCACATTGTTCTAAGATGGCTTCACTTTGTTTTGGTGTGCTTGGGGTTTCACTGTGTTTCCTCCTGTTGCACCTTTTTAAGTTGCTGAAGCTGGTTATGTTTTCATTGTTCTCATTGTTTGTTCTCTGTTACCAATTAAATGTTATGATTTAGGTTTTGCCTATTTCATCTGTGTGGGTAGTTAACACAAGCTTTTCCTCTGCTTTGTTGTTTTTATCTCCTAGTAGTGTTTAGGGGTGGCATGGAGCCCCATAATAGACCCCCAAAATATTAATCAAAAAAAAAAGTACTCTACAAATTAGGTTTAAGCTTAGAACCAAATAAGACAGGCTTTGCAAACAAGAAAATGAAAACCAGGTTGTTTTAAACCAACAAGAAGAGCCTAAAGTAGAGCTATCTCAATGCAAACAGCATACAGTTCTAACTCTGTCTATTCCTTTTAGTAAGATTGAACAAAATGATAAGAGCTGAGGTTTAGCAACTTCCTCTACAAGTCCTCTCAAACATGTAGCGCCAAAGTTCTCTGAAGAAGAAAGATTAAACTGCCAGCAATACCTTGACAAGGTTCGCATTATCACCATAGCATACATATCATTGAACAGGGTAGCCCAGTAGTAGCCTGCCATTGATAGCTTTCCCTCTTTCAGCTCCAATTACAAAAGAGCATCTAAAGTCACCTGATATCATCTTTGAACTGAGCAATTCCTAATCAAAGGTCAGTAATCTGCATGTGGATTGGTAGGAATGCTTTCGTCCAATAAACTAGGTTTCCAAGGCAAAATCCTGTGGACCATTTAGTAGCAATTCTATCAGCCCACAAAGCATTAGTCAACTTCAAATGCCAATCATGTTGATTTTCTTTGGAACCCTTTTAATGTTTCTAACTAGATTGATGTTCATTAACTTGGCTAAACCATTGCCTTGAATGTACCAATTGGAATATTTTTTAGAATAAAATTATACTTCTGCCTGAAATCTATAAAAGCTCATGAGGGCAAAACACAGGATCATGTCTCGGAATAGTTCCAAAGGAGTGCAAGAAACTAAATCAAATGTCAAGAAAATTACTCCTAAGGGGGCCACACTTCAGTTAAATAGGTGAAAAAATTTCTAACAGTTACAACTGCTTGTGATATTGAAAGGAAGGACTAGGAGAGTGTATACAACTAACAAAGCCTAATCCCCAACACCTAGATGAAGCATTAACCTCAATTGGCTGCAAAGTTAGAGGAGCTACTCTGAATCACATACTCCCCATAATAAATAATTTTCATCCAGTATTAAAAATTTACAAGCCAAGAAACTGTATAATAATGTTACCTATTAATAGAAAGAAAGGTAGACAGACTCATGCTTGAACACCTTACTGGTGGGAAAAGCACATGTACTAAAACGATTTATACACTGTGAAGAAAATATGATGTTATAAATATACAGATGCTTCCTTTGTCGGCCAAATTGGTTTTTACTGGTAAAAAAATGTCAAGAATAGTTATTAATGTGAACAAAATATAAACAGAACTGCAAAGATATGCCTTGTTTTTTACCAAGAGTTGTCAGCAGTTGTTTATGAAATTAGAACATGGAAGCATTATCTTAAAAATTAAAAAGTGGA
>VDFB02256132.1:203659759-203802126 GCA_007258455.2 Sequoia sempervirens
GATAGATAATTAGTTGAACACGAGGTTCCAGCATTCCCATCACTGTGCCCCTCAGGAGCTTTGGTTGAGGGTCTAGAACAAGAGTGCACACCCATGGTGATTGAGGGTGAGGGTCCACACTAGAGCTTTATAACCATGTTGACGGAGGGAGAGGGTGTACAATAGGACCCTCCAGCTATGAGGTCAGACAATGCAGATCTGGGTTCAACACAAGCACACCCACCAGGAGTAGTACACACACACAGAGTGGGGGACCATCACAGATATAGGAGCCCTTGATGGCGGCAAAGGGGTTAGCACCGCCCAACCCATGAGGTGAAGAGGAGGCTGAGTCGAGCAAAGGTACATCCAGGAGCTCCAAGCCATGGCAGCAATCATGCACGAAGTTGGAGAAATATCTAAGCAACTTGACATCGACTAGTCTCCATTGGTGGCAAAGGAGGTACAGAGGATATTGGTGTTCACTCAGATAGGGTGTGAGGAGTTCACCCGATGTTTTACTACAAGAGGATGGCCTAGAGTAGAGACCCTGACGATCGGAAGGTATGGCACCCAGCGAGACCCTCAACTAGAGGGAGAGATGGCCGATTAATTTCAACCTTGTTCAGTATAGAGGCATCCTTCAGGGATGTATTCTATAGGCTGAAACAGCAAACAACATCCATAAATGAAGCGGTGTAGGGAAATATTAAGGCCCTACAACTGGTACAGAAGGTACGAGAGGAGTTGGCTGAGCATACGAAGAAATTCCAAATGCAACTTGCTTAGCAAACTCAACTTGCTGCCAGTGAGAGAGCTAGAGCATCGGCCTTAGAGGCCAAGGTGTCGAAGGTGGAGAAGGAGGTAGAGCAAAGGATGAGGGACATGAGGGAGGCAGAGCAGAAGATGAGGGACATGGAGATTCAGCTTGTAGCAAAGGTGAAGGAAGTGGATCAAGCCAAATGACAAGTGATGGATACGTAAAGACGAGGTTTGTAGGTTACGAGAGCTATGCTCACCGACTTCTACTCTGACGTCATTCATCCATCTAGGGACGTCCTCTCACCCTCCCTCTTCCCAGTAGTCATTTTTTTTGTTGTAAGCCCCATTTTGTTGTAATGTTGTCTGGAAAGACACTCCACGTCCAGTAAATAAAATAAATAAATAATACTTTGTGCACAGCAAAAGATTAGTATAAGTTGTAATCAAGAAACTAATCCCGACGGCTGGGTAGTTGTAATGAGTCATTGTCGATAGTTGGTGTCCTAAACAACATCGGCCATCTATATAATTGATAACCCACTTGTAGTCGGGACTAAACTTTCTGATGTATGATGTACTTATTGCTACCTGATGAATGAATACAAATGCTATGTTTTGTGCAATGGTTGTGTAATTGATATGTTCCATACTTAATGTTATACATTCTCGTTTACTTTGTGTTAATTTGTCAAGCCACTTAGCAAGTAAACAACTATGAGATTGTCTATAAGAAAGGTAAGGAAAATGTGGTAGCCCTCTCATGCCAATATCAGGAAGGCTCCATCTTTGCTCTTTCTGGTTTAGTGCCAACTTGGATAGATGAGATCTAGAATGAATGGGCTACTAACATTATAGTTCAAGACATCATTCCACAGTTGGAACAAATCCACAATTGATGCCAAGTTTCCGCTAGATGGGCCAAATTGTTACCTATCATGACCAAATTTATTCACCCCCAACTCAACACTCGAGATCAATTTACTAAGGGAATTGCACTCCTTCCCTACTATAGGACACTCAAGTTTATTGAAGACCTATAAGAATGAGAAGAAAGGTTTCTTTTGGGATGGCCTTAAGCAAGATATTAACACATTTGTAGTTGAATGTGATGCATGTCAAAGGACTAAAGGGGAAATTTTCAAAGCCCTAGGATTGATGCAACCACTTCTTATTCCCCATCAAGCTTGGACTGATATTTCTATGAATTTCATTGTGGGGCTTGCACTCTCAAGGACTAAACAAGTTATCTTGGTGATGGTGGATCACTTGACAAATATGTGCATTTTTTAGCATTACTTCATCCTTGTAATACTGTTATGGTTGCTCAACACTTCTTGGATTCACTCTTCAAACACCATGGAATGCCTTGCTCTATTGTCAACAATAATGAGCCATCCTTCAAGAAATTCTACCATGAGTTGTTTAAGTTACAAGACCCTACCTTGAACATCAGTTCAACCTATCATCCTCAAGCTGATGATCAATCAGAGATTGTCAACAAGTGTCTTGAGACTTATTTGTGTTGTGTTGGAGCAACAAAGACAATGGGCCAAGTGGCTACCTTTGTTGAGTGGTGGTACAATACCACTTATCATAGTACTTCCAAAATGACCACATTATGAAGCCCTCTATGGTACTCTCCCACCCTCCTTATGCACTTATTTAATGTCCCCATTTTCCATCTCGCTTAATAAATATTAATTAATTTAATTAGTTAATGTTGCCTAGCAAAAAGTGCAATTATAAAGGTAATATTAAATAATTATATTAATGAGGTTATAAAGTGACGTCGGGAATATTTATGAGATAATTTAATAAAGTCACTTTTATAATAAAGTGATAATTGATTTTTGCCAGAAACCTAAAAAACATTATAGGACTTGAGAGGTCATTCTATGATTATGTGAAGCTTATTTTATTGGAGATTATGAAGTTGTGGAGAGCTGAGATTTCTAGAATGAGAGGACGAAAACCCTCGAGTTCAAGTATCGGAATTTGGACGAAAACCCAAATCTTCCTGTGGGCAGATTCAAATCAGAGTTCGCATTGATGCTTCAAGGATCGATTGATTAATTTGTGGAAATTTGTGTGTCTTCTCTTAAGACAAATTTCAAGTAATTAGGGTTCGAAGAATTATCGGAGGTTTGCAAATAAATATCAGTGTGTTGGTTGTGTACCTGCTTGGATCGATACAATCTGAGTAAAAATAATATTATTTTCCAAGGTCAATATCTTCCTATTACTGTCGTGACCTTGGAACAGCTTCAATATTTATTTTAAGGGGAGGCCATGGATTTTATTAAGCTGCCAGGATTGGAATTACATAGAAAAGCCAAATCGTGGGGTTTCAGACAAGTCAAGGTTCAGAAAAGACAAAATTGGTATAGAGATTGCAAATTTAGGAGTCCAACAGAAGATTCCAAGTATATAGGACAATTTGCATACAGCGGTTCATTTCAATAATATTTTGGAGCGCTGCTTTCCTATGATCATATAAATCAGCCAATACATATTATGTGTAAGTTGCCAGATTAGAACAAATCATATGAGACGAATTAGGAGGCAAATAAGACAAGGGTTAATTTGCAGATTAGACAAAGGTAGCCGCCATCATTTACCAAGCCATGCCTTTATGGGATATCGGGTCATATCAAACAATATATTCTGCCTTGTCAACGCCCTTTTTAGAATCAGTGATTACCTTTAAAGAATCATGGTACCTGAAGGGAATCGATGTTATTGATTATTGTTCATGCTTGAGTCTTTAAATGAAATCGCAGCCACTTTATGAGGATAGAGCAGACTGAAGATAATATCATTGCTGGAGTATAAAGATATACATCCTCAGATTAATGCTGAATATTATGCTGCTGCTGTTAATCGGGTGAAGGGCGAATAAGGGGTGCTGAAACATTCACAGCCTGTTTAAGACTCCTTTCAATTCAGAGTGGATATCATACATGCAATATGTTTATCTGAATTTATATTTCTGCTCTTTGTCAATACTCAGAAATATAACTGTGAGGATTGTATATTCATTTGAATAATATATGGACTAGCAAGTTGAAGTCATGCAATGTTGATTATGTTCTTGTGAGCCAATTTATATTTCTTGCATACTTAAAACCACTGAAACAACTCAGACCTGCAAACTTGCCAATTGTTTGACAAAATGTCCTCATATGTCAAACAAAGAAATTCGTAAAATATCGCCCAATCCTAGGGGGATATTATAACTTATGTTTCAAGTTCTCCTAAGATTAAAACAATTGGCAATGTTATGGCCAAGCGAAAAGACATCTCTTAACTACTTAAGGTTAATCCAAAATTGCGTGAAACAAGGTGGATCAGCCTAGAACAGAGTGTACCTTTGACATTAGTGATTCGGTTTTTTATGTCTCCAACCCCTCAAGCAGCTTTCATTACAAGATAAGAGCAGTCAAAAGTGAGTTCCAAATTTTATGGTCCTTATCAAGTGATCAAGCACATTGGTGAGGTGGCATACAAGTTAGCACTTCCACCATCTTCTCAAATCCAGCCACAATCCCTGCTCCTCTGTTTCCTGCAGATCCAAGTACAACTGAAGGCCCTAAAATGTTTATCAAGCTTTGTATGGAATTTCCAAGTACAAAACACAGGTCATACTGGACCTGAATGGAAGGATCTATGTATCCTTAAAAAGCCTAAAATCCACCCTTCATCATCAATTGGGAAAGGTAGCTCATCAGCACCAATGAATATAAGAAACTCAAAGCATCAGCATAAAGGACAAAATGCCATGCAAGAAAAAAAATAACATGCAATTGGTGTATGATAAGAAGGAAAGAAGCTGCAGTCATTGAAAGGGTGACACCACAAGCTCTAGGATCTACTAAAAATAAGGCAATCCCCAAAAAGATGAAAAGGAAGACTTATCCACCTCCAAGTCCTTCCACCAGAACATACAGCAAAAAGAGTGATTTTTAACCTTAAGCTACCCCAAGGAAGCGCAGAATAAGAATTGTAACAAGTTAACAACAACACCCCCTTTCATCAAGCCCTAGTCAAACTCAATCTGAAGAAACAGAAAAAGAAAAACACAACTTTAGATTTTGTTTTCAAATAAAAATGTCATTGCATTCCTTTATGAAGTCTGTCATGTCCCCGAATTGGAGGTGAAGTAATTTAATTAATTTAATTGATTAATTTGTCCAAATTAATGATATTTCAAAAGGATAGCTTAATTGATTATTTTAATTAAATATTAGATTAATTATTTATAAAGTTATTCCAATAAATTAATATCTTAAGGATGACTTTATATTTAATTGATTTAATAAAGTGACTAAATAAAATAAATCATAAAGTCACTTAAGTGAATAAAATAATATTTTATTCTAGAAGCTTCTTGGAGGTGAATGAGAATTCTTTATCAGGAGTTGAGTGCAGGCTATTTTGATCATGTCTTGGATTATTTCTATTTCTCATACCTGCGTGATATAAGTTGAGGCTTGCATTGCCTGAGGGTTTGAAGACTCTAACGTACCGGTTTTGGTTGTGAAAGATCAACCCTAGCTGGAGATTGTGGAGGAATCCATCCAGGGTTTCTACAAGTACTTAATTGGAGACTTTGACAGGTGCAATAGCTGATGTATTATTGCCCTAGCTGATTGAGTGCAGTAGCTGTTGTATTATTGCACTTCTGTTGAGAGTTTGATTGGAAGCAATAGCTGATGTATTATTGTTTGCTCTGAGGTGATTGCACTACTGGTTTATTGTTGCAAATATTTCTCAGGTTTGCCTGATTGTAGCAGCTGAGGTATTGCTACATTCATTTGTGGAGAAAGCTATTTTTGGTTGCAATCGATTTGCCCAAATTTTAATAGTCAATGACTAAAATTTGGAAATATAATAAATATTCAATTCCCTGGAGTTTATATTTGGATGTGTTAAGGAATCGATTATTTTTGGGTATCTAGTCAGTTTGAATAAATCACAGCTTATATATATCTTTGGATTCAAAGGCGCACAAAGGCAAATAATATATTTGAAGATATTTCATCAGGCTTTAGTTGTTAAAGTCGAATTTCTTAAGGGGCGATTCCTTCAAGATAGTCAAAGGCTTTCAAATAAGACAAAACAGGAGGTGCGACTTCATTAGGTGGAAATATCATTCAATACACATCACCAAGATTGTCGCTACTTCAGAAAAGACAAATGAAGTTGCTTGGTAAGAAGTCGCGGCTACAGGAGAGCACCATCGAAAATTATGAACAATATTATTTTGTCCAAGATGTCATTTGGAGGAGACAAAGATTGCAATCATCAATAGTAAAAGACAAATAATCGAATAAGACAAAGGAAGCAAATAATTGTAAGAGACGTCATATTACTTGAAAGGGTCGATAGTCACTGCTAGAGAAAATCGTGATTCCCTCCAACTATTGTTGGTGCTGCATTCAGAGGCATTTAGCATTCATTTTCAAGGGACGACTCACATATCTAGGCGCAGCATTTCAGTTATTCGACCTAGGAAGATCACAAGCATTATCAACATCAACTAGGAAAGTCGTCATTTCAAGGCATTGTTCCAGGTTCATTCTGTTTAAGTTTAGATTCATTTTGCATTGTAGTTGTTGTCTTTTACAGCACTTGTAGCTGCACTTTATCACCATATAAAATCATTGCATTTCAGACACTTACAGCAGTTGTAATAGATGCAAGTTGGTCTTCAATACATTGTTGTCATACTGTGGTAACCACATTGTAATATTTGCATACTTATGATAATACACTCTGCATATAGAGTTGTTGTTAGTAGTTGGTTTCTCACAAGTTTGAATAATACTGTAACCATTGGAGCTTAAATACAGATTGGAGTTTGGAGTTTACTCACAAACTGTTTGTTGAAATGCTTAAGTGTTGTAGCCCTTAGTTGTATAAGTTTCAATTATATGATTGCATTAAAAAATCAGAAAACATATTGCATTGTACCTCTATTATCATTGCAGTCATTAGCAAGTTTTAGATAAAGCCTTTATGCACTTGACATCATTGTATGCATCAAATATACAAAAGGAAACAACATACAACAGTTATAGGACAAGTGTTTGACGAAATGTCCAAGGCCTGAAAGCTGAAAATTTAAGCCATATTCAGCAAGGGCCATTACAAAGTATGTGACTCCACACCAAAAACCCATTTCCCTGATGATGAGTGAGGTGGCTCACTCAAAACATAAGATTAAAAACAACCAATGCAGTTTATCCAGAAATATTGAAAAAAATATACAACAGTGTTTTTCTCTTTATCAGCTCATCATTTGCGCAGTACAAGTAAAACACAGAAGACAAAGTCTAGTCACTGGCAGTTTTGTTGTAACAGCCATTAGCCAGACCAAAGAACAGTAATATATATATCTGCTAAAGCTAACATGTGGACATCATGAAAAAGCATTAGATTTTGTAGTCTTTTAGTTCTCAGTCCTGTATAAATAATGTCTATTTTCTCGTAGTACCAGATTCACAATCTGCTTTTTCTATCCATTTACTTTTTCTAAATTAATTTAAATATACTTTTATTGTAATTTGAGCAATTTTATGATAAGTAAAACAAATTGCAGGCTTTCCAGGCTAAGCCAGACTCCTATTCATAGAAATTCCATCGGATGGCTACCTCCTCCACCTAGGAGATCAAGCTAAATTTCGATGGGGCCTCAAGGGGGAACCCAGGCCCCTCAAGGATGGGATGTGTAATTGGGGACAGCGAGGGAAAACTATTAAAGGCAGCTTCCAGGAATAAACAATAAAGCAAAAGCCTCTGCTTTTCTACTAAGACTTCTACTGGTGCAATCTTGCAAGATTGATTCAATAGACATTGAAGGAGACTCAATAGCTATCATTCTCAGCTTCTGGAATAGGAAATCAATGAATTGAAAGATCAACAACATTTTATCCAAAGCTTGGACAATTCTAGACTCAATAAAAAATTTCAATATCAAATATTGCTATTAAGAAAGAAATAAGGCAGTGGACTACCTATCTAATCAAGGTATAGATAGGAAGGCAGAATTAATCATTGATCATCATTTAGAGAAATGGTCGGGCTTGGACAGCTAGTGGGACATCACACTTGAATCCCAAACACATTGAACCATCCAACACACGTCACCAGTAACCAATACACTTCATGCAACTTACGGAAAGGAATTATATGACACCTTTCTCCACCTCCTTGTTAAATTTAGTGATCAGATTAAGTGCACAGAAAATTAATACAAAATCAGACACAAAGACACAGCAGATACCCTGGGAAAACCCTCCTCTTGAGGGAGAAAAACCCAGCAACAATATATCACTTATATATTGATATGTAAACACAAAAGTCTCCTTTACAAAGCCCGATATGAAGGCCAATAAGAGGCACCACAAACTGATGCAAATACAGCAACACAATCATGTAAATCTCAGTGATAATGCACAGCCTTCTATCAATGAATCGATCTGCACTTGAATACAAACTCGCACTTGAATATATCGAACTTGTGATGAACTACGAACTGAATAATGATGCACAAATGAAACACCATCGATTATATATATACAATGCAAAGGGAGACGCGACTCTTCAAGATAATAAGTCGGCTTCAACCAAGAGGTGTGTTTCTTTAATGCAAGAGGTCGGCCATATAAAAGTCACAACTCTTCATAACAAATCGTGCCCATATGAAACATGATGTCGGCCTTAATTAAATCACACCTTCATAAGAAATCGTGCCTCTACAATATTTGAATCAAGGTCGACCTTGATAGAAAGTCGTTCCACTTCATTAAATCGCAATATATAAATTAGATAGTCATAGGCTATTATCTAATTTATTCAATATGTAAGGGAGATCGGCTGGAAGTGAAGATCGATGCTGCCATAAACATCAACACTCCTCACACAATGTGCCACCTTCTCTGAAGTTGCCATCTTGCATCTTGGACCCACAATCCCAACATTCAGGAGAGATGGACACAATGATAAAGCTTGCTGGCAAACAGCACCAGAACAGATGGCCTTCTTGAACAGCATCGCTAATTTAAAGTTGAAGGTATTCTTTTTTCACGGTGGCAACATCACAGATGCCATAAAGCAGTTTGGGGCAAGGATTATGTGGAGGAAGCCAAGCACCACCATGTTAATTTAGAAGTCTCAATTACCTTTGTCTCAAATATTCTGATGATTACTGGGGACAAGGAAATGGTGAAGGCTCTTGGAAAACATCACATCTAGGAGAAACACTGGCAGAGCATTAATGCCATAGTGAACAGTGCTATTTGGGTCCCTTCTGAAGCTCTACATATCAAAGGCCATGAGTTTCTGGTGCAGGAGCACCTTGCTCTCTAGATGCCTTTAATTGGCAAATTTGTAAAAAAATTGAACTTTCTATTGTAAAAACATTATAAAGAGGTCTAGGAGGTCATAAATGATGTATTTGAAGTCTCCAATAGGTCATTAGGGGGTTGGTTAAATCAAATTGCAAATAATGTGGTTTTATTGCACAAATTGCAAAAATGGCAAAACTTGAAAAATACAAAAATACAAAGGAATGTGAAGGGTCACCTCGGTATAGAAGTTGGTTAGTCAGTTGGAGATGGAAGGACAGTTGCAAAAACTGATGGAAATGTCTCTATAAAGCATTGTAAAAGCAAGGAAGAGATCAGACTTTGTAATCTTGGTCCAAATTATGCAATAAAGTTCCCTGTTTTGTTATTTTTCTGAGTTTTCTGATATTTACCAGTCCTGTACGGACTGTACATCAGTTTTGCGGTTATAATCTTGTTATGATTTCCTAAAAGAGTGTATGAGCCTTTAAAACAAGTTGATTTTGAGAGGTTCTACTTGTGTTTAGTGCCAATTTTAGTCAATTTTGCAGAACTGGTTTAAAAACCCAGTTAAGGGTTTGAGAGTCTTGTGAGGGTGGAACTCACCATCCCACCAATGAAGGGTTAGAATATTGGTGGGGTGGATTGTTTAGGGTGTTACTAGAATGCATTAAATGTTTTGTGTGTGTGTAGGAACAGGGAAGACAAGAAATCAGAGTTTGGTCGCTGCCCCACAGGGAAAATACAGAGTTTTCTCATGAAGATGGATGGCTACAAGTTGGGAATTGAGGAAAGATCGTTCAAGGAGGCTGGAAAGTTGTTTCTAAAACATGGGCAGATGTTTCTAAACATGATTCAAGCAGTGGCAGAGTATGGGAAGGTTTGGTATATACTAAACTATTAAACCCTCAAATGTGAAGCATGTTTGGTGCATAAAATAAGGGTTTTGTTGATTAGCATTTTATTGAGCCTTTCACTTCTTAAAGGTTGATGAATCCTGAGTTTTGTGGCATGATAAAAGTCTGTTTGAAGTCCTTTGGTGTTTTGGTGGTGATATGAGAGCACTTTCTGTGTAAATTAGGCCTAATTTTAAGGCTTTTTCTAGCGTACAGACCACAGTTCTGGAAATTTCTTCAAAACAAACTACTTGAAGCTTTTGGTATGTTGTACTCTATTACAATGGGTTTATGAAGGTGCAGATAGCTTGGATTGTTTCAACATAGATTGGAGGAAATACCCAACTTAGGGTATGAAGGCCTAATTGACAATTAGTACCTTGAATGCCTAGAAAGTAGAAGTCTGTTTTAACAGTGATTTGTGTGTTCGGTTTTGGATAAAGGCTGTCTAATTGATGGTGACAAGAATGTATAAATGCCTGGATAGAGTCTAGAAAGCATAATATGTTGTTTTGATGCTTGGACAATAAGGAATCTTGGTGTAAAGTAGTGATTTGAGTACATAAAATTGTAGTCCGGTATGACAGAGTTATGTAGCAGCATAAATGGTTTGTTTTGCCAAATAATGATGTTGAAATGGTGTACAAGAGAAGTCTGATAACAGTTTGAAAGCAAGTGTGATGATTTGTGGTCCTTTTGCCTCATTGAAGCAAATTGAAATAAAGAGTGATATGGTGCATGTGTTGGTGTATTGGTTCAGAGTTTATTAAGCAGATTAGTGTTTTGTTTCTGACAATTTGATGCTGTTGATGGTCTGAAATATGGTTTTGGTGAATTGGATTACTGACATTTTGTTGTGAAGTCTTGTAGTGATGTGGAAACTAGAGAAATTGATGAAGTTTGATGAAGAAATAAGTGAGCCTGTTAGTTGATCTTCTCCAAGTTGAGTTTGGGTCTTGAGTACCCTAGTTGAATAGATGTTTTTGGTAGATGCCCTTGCATCAGTTTCATGGCCTTTTCTCCATGGGAACAGTGAGGGAGATTGAGGATCATTTGGTGCATCTAGTCAAAGAGGTTGTGACAATTCAGGACATCATTATGGGCAAGGCTAGCTTTTGCAAGCCAAAGATGGGCAACATAGCATTGCTCGTGTTGTTCAAAGAAACATGGAACAAGAAAGGTTCAACACTGCCAGAGTGAAAAAGGCAATCAAATTTCTTCTCCACCATGCTGGATTGATCGAGGGTTTGGACAAGACCTCTGGACAAAAATTCATCAAGATCAAAACAAGGTTGCCGCATATGCATTGTATGGATATCAATACTGCTAAATTGCTAATATAGTTTATTCTCTACGCTTGCGGTCATAGCCTTACATGATTTAAGAGCAAGGGCTGAACTATCATGTTATTTTTGCTATTTTTTGATAATATATAAAAAAGGAGAGGACCCTAACTGTAATGTCCCCTTCTCAAATGTGACCAATTCAGTTGACCGTTGGCCTATTCTGGAAACCCGTAGGCTACTCGGAGGGAGGGTGAAATTAGGGTTTCCTGTTTTTGAGGAGGTTGTTGCTTGAAGTTTGGTGATTGGTTTGCGGATTCTTTCTGGGTTTTTAGAGAGCTTCGCAGTGGTATAGATAGTTTGGTGTTCTGAGCAATTTCATGAATTTACTATTGTTAGTAAATTTTATTTCTGGCAGTGGTCCTGTTGGCTTCAGTGCAGTTGGCTCTCTTCTTCAGCCAGTTCAGTTGGTATTTGGTTTTTTGGCCTTTGGATGCATTTTCTGGAGAGAAGTTGAGTTGATTTAAATAATGATATATTTTAATATTATGTTTTAATGTTAACCCTTTGGCCTAGCCTAATGACTTAAAGTTGTTCTGAAGGGGGGACTTCATGGGTGGACACCTCATTTGGAGGTAATTTAATATTTCTAAAGGTCTTAAATCATGCTTGAAGTGGGACACCAACTTTGATGAGGAGAATAATTTAAATAAAGTCTAATGTTGCCTTCTTGTTTTGGACGCCACTTTGGAGGGAATTGAGTCAACTCAAATTTGAATAATGCTTTGACTAGTTTGGGCGCCCTTCTAGATGCTTCTAGAAGATGCTTGGAAAGTCTACATAAGTTGACCTCTTCTCTTCATTTTCTCATCTCATATTTTCAGTAAAGTTATGCTACCGAAATGGTGACAGAGTTGCTTCGAGGAAAGCACACCTCCTAGCTTGGCTTAGCTTCTTGCTTGAAAGATAGCAACTAGTTGAGAGGTAGATTGTAGTTGAGTTATCCAGCATTGTATTTGAGTTTCGTAGCATCTTAGTTCAATTTCCTTGCATTCTAGTCATATTTTGGAGTTGCTGATTAGCATAGCTGATTGTAGTTTTTGCTCATATTTCATGAAATAAAAATAATATTGTTTTGGCATTGCATCTATCCATTTCTCTATGTGGGACGACCATTTGCGCAAATTTGCAGATTTTTTTATGGAGTCTTTGATTTTTCCAAGGCAAATCGCCCTTACTTGAGGGTCGTACCATCTAGAGGGGTCTTGGAATTTGTACAAGAAAAATAGGTGGCTGTAAGCTGAGGTTTCTTCATTGGGATTTGGGCGCCATTGTCATTAGAGACTATTGCATTTCGTTTCATGAGTTTTGGATGTGTGGGGAGTGATTTATGTGCATTTTAGAGAGTTGTTGTATTGCTGGTTACTTCATTTCAGTCGCTGGTCTGTCATATCAGTCTTAGATAAATGCAATTTTGTGAGGTGTTTGAGTCTAGAGAGTCTTGTTAAGCATTGAGGAAATCATATAGAGTATTGCAGCATCGGAGAACTTCTAATATTGGGCTTTGGCAAGCATTCTATCATATTGTAAGCTGATCAGTAGTACTATCAGCAATTCTCCTTTCTCTCTTTCACTTACTTTATTGTACTTCCCGCTGAATAAGTGGAAGAGGCTGGCTTGCCGCCTATTTACTTTTAATTAGTAGTTCTTAGGGACCCTCTGACCATATGCTCACCATCTCTCAGTGCCATCCTGGTTAGAGTTACTTTCAACTCATCATGCATAAGATCCTCTGACCATATGCTCGTCTATCCTAGACGCATTCTTGGTTAGAGTTCCTTTCCAGTTCTGCATTGCATCAGATCCTCTGACCATATGTTCACACCTTGCCCAACATCGGGATCCTGGTGTACATCCTTGGTTAGAGTTGCTTTCCGCATCATTTTGGTTTAGAGATAACCTAAACGGATGCGTGTTGATTGTAATTGTAATTGGAAAAACAAAAAACAATTAGTCCGGCTCATTACAATAACCCTCATTCGACTAATTGAAAAAATAAATTACGGTCTTTGCATATTGCAAAATTTTGAGAGAACATAAAATCCTCAAAGATCCAACCATGGTAACAAATTCGTGAATCTTTCAAGGGTTTTATTCAGAATTAAATGTGGCATATTGTAAGGATAGACACTAGCAAGCCACCAAAACCACACATACAAGAAAAGCATATTGGTTATTCATCAAGGACAAGAATTATGAGCTGCAAAAGAAAGATTTGACAGTACAAAGGAAAAGAAGTAAGAATTACTGTTCATATAAATAGAGATAAATGTGTTTTTCTACAAAAGATACTATCATTTTATCTTTGTGGTAACTTGGGGTGAGGGGAAGAGAGGCAGTGATTAAACTTATATGAGAGAATTAACATACCTTTTTGTCAATAGCTTGCACACTATTACCAACACCAATACTCGAAACCTAGAAATCAAAATTTGAGACCATAAGTATGGTGAGACTCTACTAGAAGAGCATCAATAAACTTTGTGCATGAAATTATTATTTCAAGAAAATAAATTTACTGATAAATTTCTCAAGATGTGTATGCTTAGTGATTGGTGTAAATATATGCAGACTTATAAATGATGTATATCATATTTCAATAAGCAAATCTTGAAAATAGCAATACTTAGTTGAATTTAAATTGGTGCATTGAAATTCTTTTATGTTCGTTTTCTATGGGAACATAGATCAAGAAATCCCAAAAACTGATACTAACATAGCTTTATTTTCCTTTTTGAACAAAACTGAAACAACACAAATTTCTATCCAAGGTTCTACAATAATTTTGATTGAATATCTACTGATGCAAATAACTAAGGTAAAACATGATAATGAAAAAAAAATCACTCAGAACATATACATATGCATATATATATATATGTTTCTATCTATCATATACATATAACCATATAGGTAGTGCAGGAAAACTTCTTCCCAAATGGTGTCACCAAACTATACTATTGCAGTCGTAGGCATCCCTTTGCAGTCAACCTGAATTCATTATATATTGCTAGTTAAACTAATTCCCTGCTTGTTTGCAACCAGACCTATTGAATCAAAGTTTGATTAAATCTACATACTCCCACATGCTCTCTTCCCAATAATGCAAATAAGATCATTAAAGATCTGACATCCAAAGACTAGATCACTTACAAGAAGAAACACAAATGGAAGAGGAAAAGCATCAAAATCAAGGTACTTCTCAACAAGAGAAGAAAGACAAGTCAGTCTCATTTTTTGAAGGAAAAAATGTGCTTATAGTGGAAGATTTGACCATATACAAATAGATTATCATTTTCAAATTTAGAAATTCAAAGAAAATTTTCAGAAAGGAAGGGATATTTTCCTCTTTTCCCACAAAGGTTATGTTGCTTCCCATCTTGCTCTTTGTGCTTCTCCTTCTTGGTCTATTGCTTTGGTTGCTAAAGTAGACAATATGAGCACTCTCTACCATCAACAATTGGGTCACATCAACTATGGAACAATGTGCCAAATGGCAAATAAAAGAATGGTCAATGAATTTCTCTTATATGCCCTCCCCGTTGTGTATGTGAAGGTTGTATGCTTGGGAAACATCATTGAAAGGAGTTTCCAAAAAATACTACTTATTGTGCATCACAACATTTGGAGCTCACTCATACAAACATTTTGTATACCTATAAAGAAGCCATCTTTAGGTGGGTCCAAATACAACCTCACTTTCATTGATTATTTTTCTAGAGTTTGTTGGATCTCTTGCACCAAGCAAAAGGATGAAGCATTCCTCAAGTTTGACGAACTCAAAGCACAAATTGAGAACCAATATGACCAGTAAATCAAGCAACTTCACTCAAATAGAGGAGGCTAGTATATTAGCAAAAAAAATAGAAGGTATCAAATAGATCATGTCATCTTCAAGCGGCGAAGTGTATCCTTTGATATGTCAAAGGATCTTGTTGTGACCTTTTTCACACATCGCCCCATTGCAAATGGGGACCCCCCTAATTTTGGCTTTGCTTTTCGGTCGTTTTGTCGTTGTCTCTCTTTTCTATTGTCTCTCTTTCCGGGATTGTGCCCGTCATTGAGCTTGAATTGAAGTTTTGGCCAAGCCTGAGAATTAGGGTTTCCATCTTTCCAGCCAACTTGAAGTCAAATGAAGTGAATAACTTGAAATTTGAGACTAACATTGTTGTTAGTATGCTTCCAGCAGGCTCTCAGCAAGTTTTCATCAGATTCTGAGGTACTTACTATTTTTAGTAAGTGTGAAATTATAGGCAATTCGTCAGCATTTTTGAGTTTCTGACAGTCACACTGCATTCAGAGTTCATCAAGCCGCTCGCGTGCAAAATTTGAGCGAAAACAGGCAACTTAATATTTTTAGCAGTCCGGCTTCTGGGATAAATTTCAGGGCCTAGATGCAGAGTTTTTCTTTGCATGTCTACATATTCCTTCTGGGTTTTTTGAGACCTTCGCGACATATAACATGCAAAGCGAGACGACAACTTTCAGAGACAACTTTCAGAGTTCAGCCTTCCGAGGCTGTTTTTAGGGTTTGCATGTCAGGGTTTTCTTTGCATGTCTGGGTTTTCTTTGCATGTCTGCATATTCCTTATGGGTTTTTCGAGAGCTTCGCAGTGATGTGACATGCAAACGGAGATAATCACTCAGTAAGGAACTTACTATTTTTAGCAGGTGCGTCCCGGCAACCGCTTCCCAGCAATTCAGAATCATGAGCTGGTCGCAATGCAACAAAAATGAGGACAAACAGAGATCATTTGATACACATGCAGAGCAAATTAGGGTTTCCAGCTTCGAAGCCTGAAGAGAGGGGTAAAAGGTTAGAATTTTCGAAAACCGGTGTAAACCACCGCGATCAGCATCCTTCAGGCTATCTGCTGGTAAAATTTGAAGTTAAACGGAGCACTTACTATTTATAGTAAGTCATTTTGGAAACAGGCTAAAAATAGCAAATCAATTGCATGCGCCAATGTCAGCAGTAAGGCCATGTGGTGAGGAGCGCCTCATTCGAATTTCAAATCAAACGGAGCTGTGGAGGTACCAGAAACGAGAGGTTACTATAAATAGTAAAACACTTCCCAAAATATGCTATTTTTAGGAGGTCAACTCAGAATGGCAGTGTCGACAAATTGTTGAAGTCGTAAGGGTCTGGTGTTCACAATTTCAAATCAATCTGAGCTTCAGAGATGCGGGAATCAAGAGACTTACTATTTATAGTAAGAAGCTGGCGAGGGCGAGAAAAAGTGACTAAGTGATGAAAATATCCTGCTTCACCTTGAATATGCGCCCTCTTCATAGATTGATGAGAAAAAGTTCTAAGTCTGAGGCCTCATCCTGTATCAACATGAAAATGCGCCCTCAAGGATGAAGAAACATAAAAAATTCTCTAAGTCTGAAAGATATCCTCCAGCACAGGTGAAATGCGCCCACTCCAGCATGAGACAAGAGAAAAATTCTCCAAGTGTAAAGTTCATCCTGCTCCTATGGCAAAATGCGCCCAGCTCAAGGTGTCATGTTTGAAAATTTTCTAAGTATAAGAATCTCGTCCTCCTCACCCATCAAAATGCGCCCATGCAGCAAATGGTCAAAGAGGTCAACAAATTTCATCCTCCACCACCCTCCAAATGTGCCCAGCTCAAAGTGGATGACTTCAAGAAAAATTCTAAGTATGAATATCCTCCTCACCCCCCTAAATGCGCCCATCCTTCAGGCATGGCAAAATGCGCCCAAAGTGCAAGAAAGTCAAAAGAGTCAACATCTTTTATCCTTCTCCCTATGCAAAATGCGCCCAAAGTGCAAGAAAGTCAAAAGAGTCAACATCTTTTATCCTTCTCCCTATGCAAAATGCGCCCAAATCAGGGCATGTAAGGACAAAAAGCTAAGGCGTTGAAGAAGATTCCATCTTCTAGCAAGCTGAAATGCGCCTAAAGAGAGTAAGTCAAAGTAGTCAGCAATTTTCATCCTCCACCATGCCCAAAATGCGCCCAAGAGGAGTTAACAAGAAAGAGTCAAAGAAGTCAAATATTTTCATCCTCCTAGAGGCATCAAATGCGCCCAAATGAGGGCATGTCAAGACAAAAGTAAAGAAGTTGAAGAGTCATTCTTCTATCTCCTTTGAATACGCCCATGCAAAAGGAATCTAAGACGTGCTAAAGGGGTAAAGTTGATGGGTAGAAGTATACTAAGGGCGTTGAAAAGGCAAGTCCTTCATAACATTAAAATGCGCCCAAGTGTATTAAGTGTGAAATGAAATAAATTACCAAGGCGTGGAAATAAGATGTTAAATCCTTCACCATGTGTGAAATGCGCCAAGGTAAGATAAGGGGTGGTGAAACAAAATTGATAAGTGAGGTGTTCAAAGTGTTTTATTCACCTTCAAGTGGGATATGCGCCAAGTACAAGATGATAGTGCTAATATGCTAGGCGTTGAAAATGCCAAGGTGGGAGGGATGATAATTGCTAAGGCGTGGGAAGTAAAGTATGCTAGGCGTGGTGAAGTTAAATTTTCCCCTTCAAGTGTGAAGTGCGCCTAACATTCAAATGGAGAGTATTGCCAAAGGATGAATAATACATGCCTAGGCATTGGAAATAGCCAGATGAAAAATAAAATATGTTAAGTGTGATGTGCTTTCAAGAAATATTTTCTAAGAGAAGTGGATGAATTCTTCTCACCATAGGAGGATGAAATAAAATTCTCTAAGGCAAAATTTTCAAAAGTGCTCTAAGGCAAAAAAATGTTCTTCCTTAGGAAAAACGCCTAAGTCTGGTGAAGTGAAGAAATCTCCTAAGACATGAGCAAAATTGCCAAAGATGAAGTCGAATGATGCCAGCTGCACAGGGTCAACGAAAAATTTTCAAGTCAGAGCAACAAGAATCATCTATAGATATGAAGAATGGGATTAAATTTGTTAAAAATTATTTTTCCAAGGTTCAAAATTCCAGAAAATTAAATGAACCCGTTCGTTGTGTACCCATGCATTCGACACGTTCTGGAGAAAATTTTCTTCTGGGTATTGAAGATTATCGATGAGGAATGGATTTTAAGGTCTTCCACAGCTTGCCAAGGATTTTGAGGTAAAGATTTTAAATGGCAACCAGGTTGGTGAATTTCCTAAGGGAAATTTGAGAAATTTTCTAAGGCAAGGGAAGAAATGCTTGTGAAGATAAAAATATGCCTTGGCGGACGAATTTGAAATTGAGTGCCTAGATGATTTTTGATCAAATTCCTGATGAAAGCATTTTTCTCGAGTTTGAGTTGGATGAAATATCAGAAGTGAAGTACGCCCAGGCAGAAGACAAGATGGGTTGAAAATTTGGCTAAGGCATGAAGAATTTGAACGCGAAGTTGTCTAAGGAAAAACAATGAGCCCTTGAAGATCAAAGCATGAAAATCAGGTAAGGTGAGTTTATACTATGAAATGTTCTAATTTTCTTCTCCTTGCTTGTTTTGCAGGAGAAATGTTGAGGCCAGAGCACGATGACTTGAAGTGGTGAAGCACGATGATATTACAACCTTCGGAGGAAGATAAAGTTATGAGTTTCACATGAAGGAAGAAAAAGTTGCAAGAAATTGGCTAAGTGTTAGCTCAAGTGACAAAGAAGTTGAAAAACAACGTCAAGAAGAAGATCGAGAACAGTGTGAATGCGTCTACATTAATGGCTCATTTATTGCCCCACTCTCCATTATGGCGGTTTTTAGGGCGAATCTTGTTTAGGGCTGAGGTGGCACAATCTGGGCCACCCAGTCGATTGTAATCTGAGCCGTCCATTGGACTTGGCCAACTATAAAAGGGGGAGTCCCCCTCATTTGTATCTCAGTAGACAGTAGAGAAGATCAGAGTAGAATTAGAGTAGAGGGACAACTTAGAAGTAGCTTAGTATAGATTGATAGTGTAGTTTGAGGAAGAGGGAAAGTTTTCCCTTTGAAAACTTTGTAATAAATTGTTGTGAACACTCTCTCAATAAAAGAGTTTTTCATTGATGGTGAATTTCGTCTTTGTTGTGAGTAGCTAGCAAGGTTTCTTCATCCTTCCGATTCAAATGGTAGCATAAAATAGTAGTATAATTTTTATTCCATGTAAGTAGATGCTAGCTGTGGAATGTGGTGTTTGATCTAAGCAAGCTTCGCTCATCCATACCACTAGCGGGCTCACTGATGGTGTGTTCGCCTTGTGTGGTCAACTGGAAACGTTGTGGGCCTAACTTCAATCACAGTTTGAATGATGGTATCTGTCGTTGTGATGGTATCTTCATGTCAAGTGGTGGTTTGAACAACTTTAGTCATCTCCCTTGAAGATTGCACCGGTTCTGTGGAGGCTGTTCGAAGCGAGGCAAAGCAGAGCTTGGTTGAAGCTTGTGAGAATTGATCGCCATGTCCCACGCCTTAGAATAGATTTAAACCTTCTTAACCCTTACACCACTTTCAATTCAATACTTTCTGATTAGAATAGGAAACCCGCGCTTCATAGACAAATCTTTTGAGCATTTGAATTCCCTTCCTCTGCTACTGAACAATTCCGTAAGTCCCCTTGAAATACCAGCAAAATCACATCGAGCCAACTAAGCCTATTCGCACTGAAAGAACCTTGGAATTGAACGCATGAACTTTCTTGCAATCTTAGCATGTGGAATACTTTGATCAAGAGAGAATAGGGTAGCCGTTGGCGACTTTATTCTGCGTTGGTGCAGTCACGAAAAACACATCAATAGATCTCATCTTTGGTCTTCAATCAACTTGTATGAGTCTCCTTCAAGGGGGGACTATCCACAACAATCTCAACAATCTAGTTCCCTACTCAAGCTTAAGGGGGAATGTCACAATTTGTAATCTTGTCTAAGGACATTCTAATGAGTTTTAGGCTAAGTGCCTTATTTAGGTCGGCCTCCTTTGGTATGTATATTAATGTGTATATATGTACATCCAAACACATTGTTTTATCATGAAGTGTTTTCATCTCATTTTTCACATTGTTTTTGTCTTGTTAAAGCTTAGTCACTTCATTCCAAAGGGTGTGTATGATAATTTCTACAACATCTTGGTTTGGGTTTGAATGCATAATCAAAGAATGACTAGACTGGCTTGGAGGATTATTCATATTCTAATTATCATATACAATCAACTAGACTCCTATAAGATCATCCCAGTGATGAATAAATTGATATCCTAGCAATGGGAGCTAATATAAAAGAAAAACAATTGGGGTTTGTTGGTACATTCTTGTCAAGTGCTCCTAAACACTATGACAAACACTCCTAATACTAAGAATTGAATAAGAATTAGCCAAGAACTCAATGGTAACAAATCAGTAATTGAGCTCCTTAATCCTATAAGTTCTCCCTCAACCCAATTAGTAGAAAACCCTCCTTTGTCAAAAATGCCCTTGCATAGCCCCCTACCATGAAGAGTTGCATTGGTCAAGTGCCTAGCGTGGATAGTTATCCAATCTATCAAACAACTAACTAGTATGAATAGTTTCCAATTGGATGAACAAGAGAGGACTTCCTAACTAAGGTGGGTGAGAGGGGAGAGGGCTGCACTCAAACAATAGGATAGGGATAAGTGGAAGAAAAAGACTCATCCGGTGAAAGGAAGATGAGGGACTCAACTAATTAAGGTGGTAGAGGATGAGGCTAATTACACATGTATTTTTGTGTATAATTTTGTTTCTCTTTTTGGGAATACATATTATCACTTCTTATGAAATGTTCTCACTACAAGGAAAATGTAACAACAAAAACATTTTGTCTATATTCATACTAGCATCCTGTTGATTGTGAAACTTGGATTTGACCTTTATTTTATAATACAGAAGTGGTTTTTCTCAATATGCATTGTTCAAGTCTATAAAGCTGTAAACTCATTTGGAAAAAGCCAATCTTAAAATAATAAATATGACAATTATTTAGCCTTTGTAGAACTTTTGAGAGCATTACAGTGTCTTTTTTAATCTCACCTCTCTACCATAAATGTGTGATTAGTTGCCATTAATGCCAATATAGCGTAATGTCCCATAACTGATTTTTTATTTTTTATTTTTAACAAATTTACGATCACAATGCATAAACCCTAAACTTTTTGATCACCAAGATCCTGATGTGGAAAAGGTGACAGCATACAGTGATTGCGACGCTAACTGATGGCAAGCTGTACAGCTCTATAATGAATACAAATGAGGAAATGAAATAGATTACCAATGTCTTGGTGGCATAAAAATCCAAACTTACAAATTTGTTATAAACTAGCAGAGAACTATCTAGTTCTATACAGCTAAACAATTAAGCATGAATACTACAATTTCATTGAATATTTCTAACTGTAACAGCAACGAACTCCTGAAATTATTTATATCAGCAATATATCAAATGTATTAACAGACACTTAATGATGTATATTCAACCATTGGATTGTTTGAGCAGTATAGAAGCAATTAACAATGAAGATAATAGGTAAAATGTAATGTTCCCCCTTAATTTTTTCCCAAATTTAACACAACAAATGCAATGTCCCCATTTTTAGCACTGCACTTTTAAGGGTCTATATAAGGAGACAGTTGCTCTTCATTTCTTATTTGATGTTTTGAATATTGTTATGCTGTCGAAATGGTGCTGGAATTGCTTCGAGGAATGAATGCCTCCTAGCCTTGGCTCGACTTCGTGCTTGAGAGATAGCATCTAGTGGAGAAGTTTGCTTGTTGTTGAGAGGATTTTGTAGTGAGGTTTGCATTGTAGCTTGGTTTTGCTTTGTAGTTCAGTTTATTGCATTTCATATCATTTTCTGGAGTTGCTGATATCATAGCAGATTTGTAGTTTTCACTCATTTATTTGAAAATAAAAATATTCTGGTTCTAGGTATTGCATATTCGTGTCTAACCTCTTGGGGCGCCCCTTTATGCAAGTTTGCAGATTTTTTTAGGTTCTCTGTGATTTTTTCTACAGCAAATTGCCCTTCTCTGGGCCCTACCATTATGGTCTACCTGGCAAGTGTTGAGAAAAAAAATACTTCAATTCGTCAGTTTTTTCTTTGTCTAGTCTTCATTGTCATCATCCTACCATTCGTTTGCATCAAGTCTCATGTCATTCTGGCAAGTATTGAGTGAGTTGTGAGTATTTTAGTGAGTTCTAGGATTGCTGGTTATGCATATTAAGTTGTTGTTCTGTCATATCAGCTTGCATAAAGTTTGTCATTTGAGTTGGGTTTGGGTTGAAAGTCATTGTGATCATTGAGGAGACATTATACTATATTGCAACATTGTTGGACTTCTTAGTTTGTGTTATTGGCTGGCACTCTCTAATTCATTGTAAGCTGAACAGTAGTACTGTTAGTAATCTTACTTCTAATTCCTTTGCTTCATTGTAATACCCACTGAATAAGTGGAAGAGACTGGTTTTCCGCCTATTTATATTTTGAACTAGCATTGTAATTCCTTAGTATCTCCGCCATATGGTAGCTCCATTCCCACCTTGGGTTGGAAAGCACATTCTTGGCGTCGAGTTTACTTTCAGCATTGTAATTTCTTTCTAGTTGTACTGACGACCCTCTTGCCATATGACAGCATCTTTCTCATCTTGAGATTGAGTGCGCATTCTTGGCAAAGAGTTACTTGCAAACTGTTGGTTTTGGTTTGGACTAACCCTAACGGGTGCTTCTTGCATTGGTGTGTTGTTGAAATAAATTAAAAAAAATTGGTTCGGTATATTTCAGTGGTATCAGAGCCAAGATCCTGCCATCCTGTGAAAATATTCGATGATTTAGTTGTCAGATGAGTGACAGAGATATCAGACACTACGAACAGAGAGAGATGACTACAGAGAAGTCTTTACTTGAGTTGATGCAGGAACTGACCACACTAATGAGGGATCCTAACATAAGATGGGGAATCAGAAAGATTTTTGCTAAGTTTGAGAGTCGGGATAGAAAGGGGCACATGTCACATTAGAATGATCGTGAGCTTGATGAAGATACCTTGACAAATGAGGAGTTAAGGGTAGAGCCCCATAATACTACCCTAGACTTGCATGTAAGAGGAGGTGATGAAAATCAGCTCGGTGAAAAGAACATAACCACAGTCTTGAGTTCTATTAAGGATTCAACCTAAGAAGGTCTTGAAGCTACAGGCTTCACAGAAGATTTCAGTAGTACTGTTGTATGGGATGAGTTTGCTAAAGAAGAGCAAGTAGAAGGAAATACTGATGGTGCCTTTGAATCAGCCTATGACCATTGCCAAAGTGATAATGTTGGTAATGATTCCTACATGATTGTACCACCTCGTGTTGAAGATTTGGTGATGGATAGTTTTCCTCTTGTTGCTGTCCAAACTCCTCAAGAGTTTACACAAGAAGAAATTATGACAAGTGATCAAGGAGACCTCTTTGGTATGCATATGATTACTAAAGATGAGATCAGAAATATACCTATAGATGGTGGTTACATTGAAGGAAAAAGGGACGAAGTTTTCAAAACAGCTAACATTGAAGATTCTTTGCTTCACTATGACATTGGTGACCTGGGTGAACGTGAGTTTGATCATCAAACTGAGCCCTTGGAGAGAAGGACTTATGAAGAAATCAGTTCAAGTGAGTTACATGGTGACCTATTCAAAGACTCAACACTCCAAGAGAAGCATGAAGAGTACTTTTCTTTTGATCAAAACAATCAGCTTTTTTCCATTTGGGATCCCGGTTGGTTGACACCAAGGTATGATAAAGAACCTTTGTGGGATGAATTTCCCTTTGATCCAGATGAAGATCAAAAATCAGATTGCATGGCAAACTATGAGGTGGCCATTGAAGAGGAAGTTCTCTTTGAAGAAGAAGAGTGTTCAACAAAGCTCCATAATGATCTCTTTGAAGTGGTTGCAGCCACTAAAGAAGAGTTTCTCTACAGAAACTTTCCGAACAGCGGACGATTATGATCCATTGAGCAAGTTGGATGCTGCTTAATGTTTGACCAAGAAGATGGTGATGAAGAAGAAGAGCTTGAAGACCATATGGCTCCTGAAGAGGAAAGAGTTAAAGAGGTTTACAAACACAAGTCTGATTTTTCCATTCAAGAAGCTGATAGCAAAAATAGAGTCGAAGAAATCATGGAGAATGATCATCTCCATGGCATTGACCATTATCCGCATGTTGGTGGTAAAGTACAAGGATGTTGGAGCAGCATTGAAGGCAGCAAAGACAAGGGACAAGATTCTGATTTTCAGTTGCAGCCTATCAGCAATTCACCATCTTCGCATTCTTATGAGTGGGAGAGACAATTCAAAGTGTCCATTGACAAGGAAGTGCAAGCTCTATCCATGTTTGATCACACACATAGCTTGGTTGAAGATCTCTACTGGAAGGTTCATTTTGATGAGAGACTGAAAGAGATTAAGGATGAAGTTACTCTCCCTAATTTGCAACATGTCAAAGACTCCTTGGAGACATTGAAATCGGAGTACTTACACTTGATTAAAGATCGTGATCACACCATTGGAGTTGCAAAGAAGACCGTTGGTGTTTTCCAGAAAAAGGAGAGTTTGGTTGATGAGCTCACTCTGGAGCTTAAATCAACAAAGGACAAGTTGAAAAAAACTCAGTTGGCTCTAACAAAAGTTGAAGACCAGTTTGCTGATTTCAAACTTTTCAATGAGCAAGAAGGTGCACACAGAGCTGAAGAAATCAAACAAGTGATTGGAGAGCTTGATAGTCTTCAAGAGGAATTTGATCTTGGAAGTGTCTCAAGAAAGTCGGAAGTTGCATGTGCAGATTTGAAGCAGCAAGATGAAATAAGAGAATTTCAAGTTTTTAACAATCCTCTCTTTGAAGTGGGTGTTGAGGAAACTTATGATTATCCTCTTTTTGTGATGGAAGATGAAACATCAATTGATAATAGCACGAAATGGGATCCTGATGAAGTTTCCCAACACAAGATGGAATGTGATTTTTAGCTTATTGAAGATTTGTAAGCCGAACATGAGGGAGATTCACTCCTTGCAATTGGCAATCTTCCACAAAGAACATTTGAACAAGAATGCTTAAGAGGGATTGAGGATGTAGTCTCCACTTGGGAATTGTTGAATCAAGATGTTATCAGCATCCTTGACATCAAGATGTTGTCCAAACATAGTTTGGTAGCTGTTCATAAGTCCATTACAGCAGCAAGGAGTGAAGAAACCAGACTTGTTACTCATGATGTAGGGGAGAAAGGGGATCCAAAACATGGTGTTTACATGCTTGACAATCCATCCCTTTGGTTGAATGATGCTTTGGCACTTACTAGTATATTTTGGGAGTTGGATTTGAGATCATCTAATGTTTCATGCTCCAATGTTGTTGAAGCTTTCATGGATTGGTTTCTGAGGTTCATCAGAGGGAATGCCAATTTTACAAGTGTACACTTGATTTTGACGAGCACTCAGAGATGTGCTATTTTTCCTTTCCGGAGTGTTGGAGATTATTTTCAATTGGGTATCCATGCTTGGGATTCTCAACATGGGTTGATGTAGCTTATTACTTGTGGAAAGGACTTTTGGAGGGATAAGGATCAAATTTCCATTTTGGTTGGTATTGTTCCCTTCTTTTCCAGCCACTTGATGGTTCTGTTTGTTCATCAACAAATGGATTGGAGAGAAATTTTGAGTATGGGTTGGAAAGATGAACAGTTGGTTGCTCTTGGCATTGAGCCTTGGCCAAGAAAAGGGCAGATTTTGGGACATGAGCTTGCTGGTTGGAGGCAGACCAGCAACGTTACTTGTGGAGTTCCTCTCGTTTGGGAGAGTTTTCCCATCACTACTTGTCAAAGAGGTGGTAATTTTCAGTTGGAGATTGTTCTAGTGTGTTTTCCTGCCATTTTTGAGGCGTTATCTTGCAACTCAATGTTCATCTCATACACTCACTCTTGGAAATTTCATTGGTGTTGCTATTTTTCCTTGTGTGAAGTACTAAAATCATATTACATTTCACTGACTTCAGCCTTGAACAGCAGAGATTATTTGTTCTTTCACACCTATCCTATTCTCGGAGTTCATCTTATGGAGGTTTGTGTTGTTAACTTTGATGCTTTTCTCTCATTGTTGGTTCAGGACAGTGAACTACCACTTGCTTTGATTCATCATTCTGAGACTCATGAGGTTGGAACTATGAGAGTTTTCTGTAGTCTTCATGGTGGTATCAGTATAATTCAGATGAGGCATAGTAGCTCCATGTGGAGACATGAGTATGAATTTGTCGAGCTCTTGCAAAGGATTGCTTTCCTCCTTGCAAAAAGATTCGAAGATGTCACATTTGCAATCATGACTCCGTTTCTTACCGTATAGAGAGTATGCTGAGGAGTTTGATTTTGAGTTGAGTAGCCTATCTTTCTTCTTTCCTAGAATTGTGGTTGACAGTGGTATGGTTGTTACTATTGACTTTGGGCATCCTGGACATGAGACGTTGCATGATATTGACCTCAGTCCTTTTAGATCTTTCAGTTTGAGTATCATGGATGTTAACACTTTGGGGTTACAAGGAAGGTTAGTGCAGCATTGGCATGATGTTTTCACTGATGTGATCAGAGTGGTGCAGCATCAGCATGGTGGGTCTTTTCTGCGACGGACTTGGGAACCCGGGATCATACTTGTTTTGGTATGGATCAATCTTAATTTTTCTGGAGTTGTGGTGGTATTGCTTGAGGACAAGCAATTTTGGGAAGGGCGGACTGTAATGTCCCCATTTTTAGCACTACACTTTTCAGTGATTGATGGCCTATCCCCGGGGTGCTATTGGCTAGTCAGACGCAAAATTAGGGTTTCCGACTGTTTGGTGGGTTCTCTTGAAGATTCAGGGTTTTGCTTGTTGGAGTTTGGATTCTGGATTCCTTCTAGGTTTTCGGGGAGCTTTGCAGAGGTATGACATGCAACTGCATCGAGCAACCTTTCTGGACTTACTATTTTTAGTAAGTAATGACGGCTATATCTCGGAGTTTTGAATTTTGGATTGCGGATTCTTTCTGGGTTTTCAGAAAGCTTCGCAATGGTATCACATGCACTTTGATCCAAGCAACTTTCCGAATTTACTATTTTTAGTAAATTCTATTTCTGGCAATGGTCCTGTTGGCTTCAGTTCAGTTGGCCTTCTTTTGCATTCAATTCAGTTGGTATGGTTGTTTTGGCCTCTTGATGCTTTTTCTGGAGAGATAAGTATTTTAATTAAAATAATGTTATATTTTAATATTATAACCCCTTGGCCTAGCTTCATGACTTTAAGTTGTTCTGAAAAAGGGGACCTCATGGGTGGACGCATCATCAGGAAATATTTGTATATTTCTAAAGTCAATAATTGCTTAAGAGAAATTGGACGCCAACCTTTGGAGAAGTTTATGTTTTATTTTAAAGCGATTTTTATCACTAAAGAAAAGGTACGCCATTTTGAAGGAGCAGCCAAGTCAAAGTCAAAAACCTAAAAAGGTCTTGAAGTGGGGTGCACCTTCTAGAGGTTTCTAGAGATTCTCTCAAAGGGTCTATATAAGGAGACAGTTGCTCTTCATTTCTTATCTGATGTCTTGAATATTGTTATGCTGTCGAAATGGTGCTGGAATTGCTTCGAGGAATGAATGCCTCCTAGCCTTGGCTCGACTTCGTGCTTGAGAGATAGCATCTAGTGGAGAAGTTTGCTTGTTGTTGAGAGGATTTTGTAGTGAGGTTTGCATTGTAGCTTGGTTTTGCTTTGTAGTTCAGTTTATTGCATTTCATATCATTTTCTGGAGTTGCTGATATCATAGCAGATTTGTAGTTTTCACTCATTTATTTGAAAATAAAAATATTCTGGTTCTAGGTATTGCATATTCCTGTCTAACCTCTTGGGGCGCCCCTTTATGCAAGTTTGCAGATTTTTTGAGGTTCTCTGTGATTTTTTCTACAGCAAATTGCCCTTCTCTGGGCCCTACCATTATGGTCTACCTGGCAAGTGTTTAGAAAAAAAATACTTCAATTCGTCAGTTTTTTCTTTGTCTAGTCTTCATTGTCATCATCCTACCATTCGTTTGCATCAAGTCTCATGTCATTCTGGCAAGTATTGAGTGAGTTGTGAGTATTTTAGTGAGTTCTAGGATTGCTGGTTATGCATATTAAGTTGTTGTTCTGTCATATCAGCTTGCATAAAGTTTGTCATTTGAGTTGGGTTTGGGTTGAAAGTCATTGTGATCATTGAGGAGACATTATACTATATTGCAACATTGTTGGACTTCTTAGTCTGTGTTATTGGCTGGCACTTTCTAATTCATTCTAAGCTGAACAGTAGTACTGTCAGCAATCTTACTTCTACTTCCTTTGCTTCATTGTAATACCCACTGAATAAGTGGAAGAGGCTGGCTTGCCGCCTATTTATATTTTGAACTAGCATTGTAATTCCTTAGTATCTCCGCCATATGGTAGCTCCATTCCCACCTTGGGTTGGAAAGCACATTCTTGGCGTCGAGTTTACTTTCAGCATTGTAATTTCTTTCCAGTTGTACTAACGACCCTCTTGCCATATGACAGCATCTTTCTCATCTTGAGATTGAGTGCGCATTCTTGGCAAAGAGTTACTTGCAAACTGTTGGTTTTGGTTTGGACTAACCCTAACGGGTGCTGCTTGCATTGGTATGTTGTTGAAATAAATTGAAAAAAATTGGTTCGGTATATTTCAACAAACCAGCACCAACACTGATTAGTGTTAGCTCCAAAATCCAAATCAGCTTGTAAAATAACCCTCACCAAGAATGTTCACCAAGATCCTAGAGTAGGCGAGGTGATAGCATATGGTTCGGGGATCGTTAGCAACAAAACTGAACTAAAAGTACATTCATCTACTAAAAGCAGGCATCCTGTATGTTGGCGTTTAAATTCGCACCTCTGGTATGCGTATTTGAAACGGACAGCTATGCACAGATAAACTGCTCTTCAAATTAGGAGGGGAAGCTCCCTCTTGCTGATGGTGTTCAAGAAAGTAAACTAAAACTAAGTTGCCTATCTTTTATCAGCTTAGAGCACAAGGTTTATAAACACAAACGCCGCAAAGATTTTCTGATTTAAGAACTTCAACTCACAATTAACTTAAACTAAAGCGTTCTAACTTCTCAATAAGCGAAAGCAAGAGAAACTAGAAATGAACAAGGTAGATTTTCTGACAAAGTGCTTCAATAAACTCTTTTCCAACAAACATCTACACACTTCAATATAAGCTGAAATCGAGATCATAAAAGCATAACACAAATAACGGAAATCTGAGATTTTGGACCAAGGCAAAGGAGGCTCATGATTTTATTACTCAAACTTCTAGAACAAAGCTCACTTCTAACATGCCTAGAACAAGAAATTGCAGCTAAAGAGGCTTGCAATCTTGCTCTTACACAATAGAAACAGCAATTACACTAACTCCTTGTTGGCTAAAGAGGCTCAACAATTTGCTTATCACAACACAATTGAACTGAAACTGAATAACAACTTGCTGCAATACAGGCTCGCAATTTGCTAACACAATAACCGTTCCAACACAAAGTGAACTGACACTGAATAACAACTTACTGGCTAAAAGAGACTCAGCAGTTTGTTATCGCATAACCGTCCAACACAAAGTGAATCGATCAATAACAACTTACCGGCTAAAAGAGACTCAACAGCTTGTTATCGCAATAACGTTAAAAAACTAATGAGCAAAGGCTCTTATTTATAGAGAAGGAGGAGTAGGGAACCCTAAAATCTCCTTGCTTTCATTAATCTAGGGCTTGCTCAAAGAAGCAAGCTTTATTACTAAATCTAGAAAGAAGATAACATCTAAAACCCTAGAAAGCAGAAAGCGGGAAATGCCAACTATTACATTTATCTTTCTCTTCTTCAAAGAATGGATAAGAATCGTTCCAAGAATAGAAAGAAAGCGGAAAGAAAGCTTCTAGATGAAAGCCGCTTTAAAGCTCGATCTCATCCGCTAGAAAATTGGAAATTGTGTCCCGGTTCGGTGCATCTATGCCAACTAAGGCAATATTCTGATTCTCCAAGATCTCTTCGCCCTTAGAGAATCTTTCACTTCTTCAACTGTTTTATGAGTTCTATTCTTGCAAAACATCGCTGCCCAAAAAGATGATTCACTAATTGATAACTTGGCGGCTCTGCAACTTTATGCTTCTGACACTTCACTTGATTCCCAACAGAAGAGCATTGCAACACTCTTTTCCGATACCTTTCCTCTTTCTCATATGACACCTTCTCTCATTCTTCAGCTGAGATGATGAAGTTTTAACATAGTGCTGATTTGGTCTTAAACTCGAGGGGAATGCACTCCATATTGAAAACCTTGAAGAATGAATGTAAACTCGCCTATGTTCAAACAAGTCTTGAGCAACTTTCTATTTTTAGAATGCTGGCTTTTCATCTTCAAACGGAGAAATTGTTTGGAATTTTTTCTGAGATATGGGTTTTGCTTAGAATGTCGATGCAAGACAACCCAAATAGTCTGTTTTTGAAAATCTTGAATTTAGCCTGAAAAAGCAGCAAACCCTAATTTCTTAAATTTTTCCCAAAAAAGCTAGCATCTGGGTTTTGTTCAGAATATCGTTAGAAATGGACCCAGTTGATTGAAATTGCAAAACCCTGACGTTTGATCGAAAAAGCAGCCAACCCTAGGTTTTCAAAAAAAACTGCGATATGGGTTTTCTTCAGAAGACTGATTGGAAAGGACCCAGATGGTTGAATCTTGAATGCATTGAGGTTTTCACTGACATGCAAAATAAAAGCATTTGCTGCAACTTGATGAAGTTCTTGAAAAAATTCTTTCAGAAGATTGAAGAGAAAAGACCCAGATGATTGAAAACTGGAATGCCTTGGTCTTCTTCTTGAAAAGTTTGATCTTCTAGATGAGAAAGCTTGAAAAAGCAAGGGTTTATGTTGCTGGTCTGAAAAATATGATGAAATACCAGCAAGCTACGTTCTTGAATCTTGAAAAATTTCTTCAAACTTGCTACTCCAACTTTCTCCCTTGAAGGCTACCTGCAAAATAATGAAAATAACATAAAAGAAAGATGTTAAATAGACTTAGGGTTTTGTTTTTGCTTTGCTTTTGCTTTTATCTTCAAAACCCTAAATCTCAGCTTCATTGAACTTGGATGCCTCTTTCTTCTCTTTGCAATTTTGAAATATTTTTTTTTGAAAATCTTGAAATTTTCTCTAAGGCATGAGAAGTTGGGCGCCCTTCTTCACCAGGGGCGCCCACTTTATCCAGTGTTAGCCAAAATTTTGGCATTTTCAACTTTTCTTCATTCTGACTTCAGTGCGGATCTCCCCTGTTCGTCGCTGAATTCCGGATGAATGAGTAATCTGATAACTACACTGCTGAATTCGTTGCGAAGCTGACAAAGAACTGAGCAACATTAACTGGAGGCACAAACCCTAATTCTGACATTTGGTGCCCTAAAAAGATGGGCGCCTTTCTTCAACAGGGGCGCCCAAACCCAGCAGTGTTAGAAAATTTTCATGAATTTCCAATTTTCTTTCTCGTTCTTCGTGCATGTTCATCATCTTGCCTTTTGTTGAACATCTGAGTGTTGATTTTGACGCCTGGCAACCGAATGACCTCCATTGATGACCTCGGAGCTGATGACGCTTTTGAAAAAAAGCAAAATAGACCCACAAGGGCAATATTGACTATTTTGAGATTCTGACTGCACCCTAATATGGACGTATTTTGAGCCAATCAAAATCAGTTTTTTGGAAAACTTTCTATTTTAGAAACTTTCTAAACTCTATTTTAGAAAGTTTTGCCCATTTCCCAGAAAAACCCAGAAAACGTTACTATTTCGAGAAAATTTCTAAAAATAGCAGTTTTCCTAAATTTTAGGGATGAAAAACTGAGATCTGGGTTTTGTAGGTTAAGCTGTTCTTAGTAGACCCAGATCGCCAGAAATTGAAAATTTTGTGTTTTGACCCCTCATGCAAGACATGCACACCCAAATTTTGACCTTTTTGACTGATTTAACAAGACTTTTACTCATTTCTTCAAAATGTCTAAGTGTAACAAAAATTTTAATTTTGGGGTACAACACTGTAGGCAGTGGGAATACTCCACTTATTCAGGGGGTGAGATGATTACAAACATAAAGGCAGCAAGCCAACCATGAAATCCACTCTTCCACTATACAGTGGGGGGAATATAGTTCTCACTACCACTTATATTCGTGAGGGGAAACTAACAATCAATGAAAGATAATTATTTAAACTACACCAATTAATTGTGGGAGTGTATAAAAACATTACAAACATAAATTGCAGCAATAATAAATAACAGCCGTTAGTACTACTAACTAGCTTTACAATGAATGAAATCAGCTGCAAAACTTATTAGAATGAAGGACAAATATAATCAATGAATTAAGGATACTATCTTTAACTTTTTACAATGTAAACAATCAGATTTTAGCCTCATAAACTCAGAAAACCAGAATTAAATAAGTCTGATTAAAAATAGGAAATCACATAAATCAGACTAGCAACATCAAAACTTACTAAAATGGACGTTACTTCTCCGAAACAGCTCGGAATGCTCCCAAACCACAACCAAATGACAACTAGGAGCTAGGCGCCCAACCTCCAAGAAGAATTCGAACTAGAAACAACCACATAATGGCACAAATCCCAATGCAGCCAGGAAAAATGGTATGGCCTCCAAGAAGGGTCAACCTTCTCCCAAAAATCAGAAACTCGAATGAAAAATTCTAAAAACTTCCACAAAGGGTCGCCCTCCACAGAGAAACAGCATGAGCGAATACCCAAAATGAAATTAAATTCGATGGCGAAGCTATGAACAGAAATTCACTTTAGCCATGTTGAACCAGCAACTCAGAAACAGGCTATACATCAGCAACCTGTCCAAAACATCAGAATTGAAGCTCTATCAGCACCTCTGTGTGAAGTACAGTCTCATATCTCCACCTAGGAAGCCATAGTTTCAGGCCCGAAAGATGGATTGATTTGCTAAGCTCCCCCTTAGCCAGGTTCTGGATTCAGTCCAATAGCATAACTTTACTTTCAAAATCATAACCTAATCAGCTCTCCACAAAGCACCAATAGATAAGCTTCAGTTGGGCAAATGAATCAACTGTAACTCCCACAAAGAAAACTCTTCATCTTCCACAAGGGGACGCCCATCTCCTCAAAGCTTCTTTTTAAAAAATATTAAAATACTTTATTATCATCTCCCTAGACGTCCACTTTAAAATTGCAACAATAAAACACTTAAATAAACATTAAATGCTCAAGTTGAACCCTTAATGTCCCCATCTTTAAAATGACTTGAAGTCATTAAGCCTAGGCATGGGGTACAACTTCAAAACATAAAATTGACTCAGTATGGAACTCAGTCCAAGGAGGTAGCCAATGGGCAAGCCCAAACTGCACTGATAAACTACTAAAAATAGCAAACTAACATTAGTCGAGCTAAATCAAGTTGATGATGATGCCACTACCACAAATAGACTTACTAAAAATAGCAGATGCCAAAAATAGTAAGTTCACTTCAAACTCAACAGAAAGCCAAACTGATCAGCCACACTAAACTGCAAATGATTGGGTTGTTGCTAGAGTGATACTGCTATAAATATACTTACCAAAAATAACACATTGCTATAAATAGTAAGTTTGCAAAACCTCATATGTACACCGAGCAGTACCATGACTTACTATAAATAGTAAGTGCCCGGAAAGGTTGTCAAATTCATATGCATGTCACACCACTTCAAAGGTCTCTGAAAACCCAGAAAAACCCAGAAACTTTTCTTGCATGCAAGGTGTCAGTCAAAATTTCATGTCATTATCTTAACATGCATGTTACCTCATCCTGAAGCTCCCCAAAAACCCAGAAAGCTCCACTAGACATGCGTCAGAAACTCACACATGCAAACCTTCGAAAATGCATCTGAAAATGGAAACCCTAATTTCTGCTTTTGCTTAGCCTATGGATTTCCGAGAATAGGCTAAAACCAACAGAAGAGCGTAGGGCTAAATTGGGGACATTACATAAAATTTCATATAAACAAGAACATTGCAATCACTTACAAGATATTACTAATATATTGTAGTTGTAAGGCTGTTGTATAACAACTGATTCAACCCAGCAAATGGAGGCAGCAATCACAAATTGTAATGTACACCCCTGGTTTTGTAACTTTAAACACCAATTTTCTTGACACAACTTTTTGCAATCTCATAGGTTTTACAACTCATACATTTCATCAAGCAGTTGCAAATATCAAAGTTAAATATATTTTTTTTTGCAGATATCAAAGTTGAATATATGTTTTCTTGTTTCCAGAAGTTTGAATTAAAATACTCATAACAACCACTCAAAATATAACTTCTAGCCATCAGATTTAATCACAAACTTCTCTAACAAAAAGAGTGACATTCACAGGTAACATATGCAAAAGATAATTTAGCTCAGTTGGTAGTATTCAATTTACATTCAGTATTCAAACTTATTTTCTGACCTGAAAATGTATTTGCAGTCTCTAAACCTTATTCCCTTGTACAGCCATTTCAACCAAATATGGCTCCTTTCCTGAAAGGATACGGCAGCCTTGCACTTGTACAGCGGCTCCAAAAATAACACAGCAATGAAAAAATAGTATGGAAGATAAAATATGTATTGCTCAGTTGGTATTAAGATGTATAACACATAATATTTAGAGGCCCGACTTTTTTCCCTTACCCGCGTCTACCTTTTGTCCCCCGAATTCAACCTTGACTCCTTTTAAAAAATGTGTTGAATCTTCAACTTGAATTTAATAATTTTCAACCTCCATAAAACAACACCGTGTGGTCTTGAGAAATAATTTATGGAAAGTGCGGTTCTCCTCTTTCATTTCACTTTTCTTGGTACGACATTTAAACATAAAATCGTGCAGCTTTTTAAAATTTTAATATCGCTCAATACATAAATGAGGCAGCTTCATCAAACTTTAATGGCCTCAAAAAGTGCAATTTCTTTAAAATAAATGGAACTAAATAACCATGGTGTACAACTCTGCATTAAATACCTGAATACTTGTACAATATTAATATTTTGAAAACCTCTAATGAAAACAATTAAACACCAACATAGTCCCTACCGTAAACTATCAACAATCACCCAAGAAGGGTCTTTCACCTCCAAAGATGATATTCTCCATGAAGGATTTCATCTTCACGAAGTTCTAGAAAAAACCAGCAACAAAATCTCTTCTCCAAAATTTCACGTATATCCAAAATGAGCCTCAAAATTACTTTTTGTTCTTCTTTCCATAACTCCCACACAATTTCTTGAAACTCAAAATATTTATTTTTTTATTTAATTCCCCGTATGTCTCCAATTTGGACGTCCTTTAGTGAGCATTAATTTCACTTTTGAAAAATAAACTTTTTGCCCTTAGGCCACTTTATAAACACCCCTCTTTAAATATTTTTATAAATGCTAAGTTAATTTAACTTAGAACATTGACAGTTCTAATTAGCATAATTAGTTAGAAAGCAATAGAATAAGTAAAATAAAATAATCCATGTATTGTCGGGAATTAGTCGTTGTTAATAGTTAGTACTCGGGTAGTTGTTGACAGTTAGTGTTCTCAACTGACGTCCGCTAACTATTTATAGTGCCAAATGTTCTGTAATCGAGGACTAGCACAGATGTGATGCATTGTAATGTTGCAGCCATATGAATAAGAATTTGCAACATATTTCTATGCAATTGTTATGTGACTCGTTTTATGCTTTCAATGTTATTATGTAACTTAGTTTACTCAGTATTGCAATTAAACCTTAGCGAGTAAACATTTGGCATCGTTGCCTAAGCATACTTAGGGAAATCACCCGACAGTAAGATGGCATCGTGATGGTTCGACCAGCGGAAGAGCCTGTGCAAACAAACAAAGAACGGGAAGACGATTTCACACAAGTTTTAGTGAAACTGTGGGACATATCCTTAAGGAACCATGTACGGAAGGAAGCTCTCAGGCGAGAGATCCCTCAAGCAGTCATCTGGGACAGATTGCAAGTGAAAGATGAGGTTGACCATCTCCTCAACCGTCTACCAAGGCTACTGGCCCGCCACTTCATCATCTTGCAGGATCTTCAAGTGGAGAGCGACCAAGAACGCCAGAGGCAACAGATACTGCAGCGGTTCGAGAAGAGAACCAAGCAAGAAGAGGAAAAATGGGATACCAGCCGAAGACGTACTCCTGGCAATCAATGATCGCACGACCAACCTTTAATGCCCATATAGCCTAATAAAGATAAGAATCGTGTACCAATCGGGCAAGAAACTCAGGAAGAGAAGGTTCGGCGATCACTCAGGCTATAGGAGCAAGAAAATAGACAACGAAGGCTAAAGGAAATTGACAAAGAAATCCATGAAGATATAACTGAAATAAATAAATCCATTACAAAAGCACACCAAAACCTGGATGGAATAGACCGATCTATCATAAGAGCACACCAAAGTCTGGTTGAGGAAAGGGACGAAGGACCCTTCAGTACACTATATGAAGAAAGATACAGAGTTTATGACAATGAAAATGAATTAAAAGAAGAGCTTGAAAGTAGTATCCAACACATTCAAGAAATGTCCATATCGGACGACGACGAAGGGTTGATGACTGGAAGATCCAAGCCCAAGACCCTAGGGTAGAGGGAGTACCAGAACAAACCCCAAGAGACTCAAGGTGTCGAGGATGCTAACAGAAGACGTGGGAGAGACTCGTACGTGGTCGAGAGTGCAAGTGACGCACTAGAATGTTGCAAGAGAACTAGTCCAATGAGGTCAATCAGACAAGGAGGGCATCGAGGAAGGATGGTGACTCCGCCAGCCGAGAGGCAAAAGTTTCCAAAATTCACAAGGATTGATTCAGAAGATCCAATAAGGCACTGCAAAACGTGAAAGACTATCTGGCTAGCTAACGGATAGGACGATACGAAC
The DNA here is from genome assembly GCA_007258455.2 of Sequoia sempervirens. Classification (NCBI taxonomy): domain Eukaryota; kingdom Viridiplantae; phylum Streptophyta; class Pinopsida; order Cupressales; family Cupressaceae; genus Sequoia; species Sequoia sempervirens. The sequence goes on from VDFB02256132.1 coordinate 203,697,017, forward strand.
TATTGGCTGAAAGTATTTCCAGCAATTCTAAGAGACAGTGCCATTGACTGGTACACAGAACTGGACCAAGTAAATAGGGCATCATGGAGATTACTCAAGAAGGCATTCCAAGATGAGTTCAAACTCCTAAGGGATGACAGTGAGATTGTAGTGGAAATCTACAATACAAAGCAAGGGAACCACAAGGACATGCGTACCTATAACCGAAGACTCAAAGACTTGTTGGGGAAACTGGAGGCTTAGCCGGTTGACAGGCTAAAGAAGCGATGGTTCATCAAAGGCTTGCTGTCGTCGCTAAAGAGAAAAATTAAAGTCCTACCACCGTCATCGTACGCCGAAGCGTACAATCGGGGGATGGATATAGAGAGAGAAAATAAAACATCCTCCCGAGGAAAAAGGAAGATAGACGACGAGGATAGTACTGACAACAATGTGAGTCAAAAATGGTGCAAGCACTCTAAAAAGGATATGTTAAGAATGACGAAAGAATTGAAGGCTGATAAGGAGAGCACGAAGAAAGCCAGAGAATTGTGGTGTACGGATTGCAATGGGGAAAGACACACAAAAGCAAACTGCCTGAAGAAGTTGTTCTGCGATATATGCCAAGTGATGGGACATTCCATTAAGGAATGCCCATACAACTTAAAAGCAAGAAGTGCACAAGTACTCTTCGCTCAAGGAGAACCATCGCCACCGCCAAACACAACATCAAAACCCCAAAACAATTCCAACGCATCCCTTGGAGGGTACCGAAATAACCGAAGGAGCAATAATAGTACCCTATGAAGTAAGATACGATATGACGGCAAGGGAAGGCCCATGATACAATGTCAGAAGTACAACAAATGGGGCCACTTCGCCAGGGAATGCCAGATCAGCCAAAGTCCAGGGGGAAGATTGTGCAAGTGGTGTAGACCAAGTGACCATGAAGACAACAAATGCCCCAAGCAAAAAGGCATCCATATGCTGGGGGTGGAGGAGCAAGAGGTACTAGCTATCACCAAAGCACAAGCGAAGAACACCACCTACCCAGATCCACATACGGAAAAGCAAAGAATGAGGGAAGAAAAAGTAGAAGTGGAACTAGCAATGACGAAGGTAAACAAAACACCAACACCTCTAGAGAAACCAGACACCTCTCAGCAGTCGGAGGCAGAAACCAATATCATACGGCAAGTACTGCAGGCCACTGTACCGATAAAAGTAATTGAACTTCTCCAGACTTTGTCGCAGTTGGGACTAGCAATCACAAACATTGTCGAGGATGGCAAGCACCCGCAATCGGAGGACCGAAGGGAAGAATTGTTACCAGAACTGCCACCGTACGGTGAACAAACCATCAACCCAGTACTACTAATGGAAAACATCGAGAAGATGCCAACAGTCGTTCAGATGGAGATCGAAGGAAACATTTTGACAAATACTATCGTCGAGGGAGGATCGGGAGTCAATGTACTACCTAAGGACACATGGAAGAGTTTCGAGAAGCCAACACTCTGGCCACCAACATTCCAACTTGTCGGTGCTAATCAGCATGTTGTCAAACTGTTGGGAACATTGATGGCACAGAAGGTGGTGATCGAAACACGACCATTCCTACTGAACTTCATAGTCATCCCACTACAGAGGAAGGCGTACGATGCGTTCCTCGGACGAGAGTGGAAAGGAGTTCAGCCATATATTCGCTGGCGATTGGCCAACCACACAAACACTGCAAATGATGGCAGCTTGGCTTTGCAAGAGGCTAACCTTCCACAGGAATGATGATAAGTTGGTGGCACAACTCTTCAAGATGGAAATGGCTTACAGGGAACTATTCCTAGCACGCAAGAGATATGAGGTGAACTATGACAAAGTGACAGGCAAAGCAGAACAAGCCATCACTCTCTCCCGACAGATCCAAGCCAAGGCAGAGTCCTTAGAGAGTGAACTTCAGTGATAGACTCGCCTTCTGGAAGAGGAGAAAATGAAGGTGATCGCTCGAGAGGCAATAGTACTGGATAAAGACAAGACAATAAAAGCACTCTAGGAAGAGATGGCCAGGCAGTTGGAAGCGAAGGATAAGGAACTAGAAAAGGCCAAAAAGCACCTAAAGGAGGTGGTGCATTTGGTCAAGACTACACAAGAGAAGGAGTTGAAGGCCACTCGCCAGCTGTAGCAACGAACCGAGGAGCTGTATCAGCTGAGGCAACTTACCGCTCAAGCAGCCACTTCATCGGTTCACCAACTGCTAGGGACATCCTCTCAACCTTCCTCCCATTGAATCTCTTTGTAGCATCTCCCAGTTTTTGTATTACTCGCATGGGAAGACAACTTTTTTCTAGGAGGGGATGATGTAATCAGCATAATTAGTTAGAAAGCAATAGAATAAGTAAAATAAAATAATACATGTTTTGTTGGGAATTAGTCCTTGTTAATAGTTAGTACTCGAGTAGTTGTTGACAGTTAGTGTTGTCAACCGACGTTGGCTAACTATTTATAGTGCCAAATGTGTTGTAATCGAGGACTAGCACAAATGTAATGCATTGTAATGTTGCAGCCATATGAATAAGAATCTAAAACATATTTCTCTACAATTGTTGTGTGACTGGTTTTATGCTTTCAATGTTATTTTTAACTTAGTTTACTCAATATTGTAATTAACCCTTAGCAAGAAAACATTTAGCGTCGTTGCCCAAGCATGCTTAGGGAAATTGTCTAACGAAAAGATGGCGTCATACTGGGTCCACCGACAAAAGAGCCTATGCAAACAAATGAAGAACAGGAAGACGATTTGACACAGGGTTTGGTGAACCTATGGGACATATCGTTAAGGGACCACATACGAAGGGAAGCTCTCAGGTGAGAGATCCCTCAGACAGTCCTCTGGGATAGACTGCAAGTGAATGATGAGGTTGACCATCTCCTCAACCATCTGCCAAGGCTGCTGGCCCGCCAGTTCATCATCTTGCAGGATCTTCGAGTGAAGAGCAACCAGGAACGTCGAAGGCAACAAATACTGCAGCAGTACGAGGAGAGAACCAAGCAAGAAGAGGAAGAACTAGATACCGGTCAAAGATGTACTCCCAGCAACCAATGATCGCACAACCAAACTTTAATGCTCGTACAACCTAATAAAGATAAGAACCGTGTACCAATCGGGCAAGAAATGCAGGAAGAGAAGGTTCGGCGATCACTCAGGCTACAGCAGCAAGAAAACAGACGATGAAGGATAAAGAAAATTGACAAAGAAATCCATGAAGATATAACTGAAATAAATAAATCCATTACAAGAGCACACCAGGACCTGGATGGAATAGACCGATCTATCATAAGAGTACACCAAAGTCTAGTCGAGGAAAGGGACGAAGGACCCTTCAGTACAAATATGGAGAAAGATACAGAATTTATGACAATGAAAATGAATTAAATGAAGAGTTCGAAAGTAGTATCCGACGCATTTGAGAGTTGTCCATATTGGACAACAACGAAGGGCTGAGGACTGGAAGATCTAAGCCCAAGGCCCAAGGGTAAAGGGAGTACTGGTACGAACCCCAGGAGACTCAAGGTGTTGAGGATGCTAACAGAAGACATGGGAGAGACTTGTACGTGGCAGAGAGTGCGGGTAACGCACCCAAACGTTGCGGGAGAACTAGTCCTGTTAGGTCCAACACACGAGGGCACTGGGGAAGGATGGTGACTCCGCAAACCAAAAGGTAGGTTGCCAAAATTCACAGGAACAGGTCAAAAGATCCAGTAAGGCACTGCAAAACATGTGAGACGATCTGGATAGCTAACAGGCAGGATGATACAGACTATTGGCTGAAAGCATTTCCAGCAACCCTGAGAGACCGTACCATCGACTGGTACATAGAACTATACCAAGTAAATAGGGCATCATGGAGATTACTCAAGAAAGCATTCCAAAATGAGTTCAAACTCTTGAGGGATGATAGTGAGATTGTAGCGAAAATCTACAATACGAAGCAAGGGAAGCACAAGAACGTGCATACCTATAATCAGAGACTCAAAGACTTGTTGGGGAAACTGGAGGCTCAACCAACCGACGGGCTATAGAAGTGATGGTTCATCGAAGGCTTGCTGTTGTCGCTAAGGAGAAAAATGAAAGTCATACCGCTGTCATCATATGTTGAAGTGTACAATCAGGCGATGGATATAGAGAGCGAAGATAAAACATCCTCCTAAGGGAAAAGGAAGACGGATGACGAGGATAGTACGGACAACAGCGACGGTGAATCAAAAACGGTGCAAGCACTTCGGAAGGATATGTTAAGAATGATGAAAGAATTGAAGGCCGATAAGGAGAGCACGAAGAAAGCCAAAGAACTATGGTGTACAGATTGCAATGGGAAGGGACACACGAAAGCAAACTATCTGAAGAAGTTGTTCTACGATATCTACCAAGCGATGGGACATTTTGTTAACGAATGCCAATACAACTTCAAAGCAAGAACTGCACAAGTACTCTTCGCTCAGGGAGAACTGTTGACACCGCCAAACACACCATCAAAACCCCAGAACAATTCCAACATGTCCCCTGGAGGGTACCGAAATAACAGGAGGAGCAATAATAGTACCCCATGAAGTAAGATATAGTACGACGGCAAGGGAAGGCCCATAAAACAATGCCGAAAGTGCAACGAATGGGGCTACTTCGCCAGGGAATGCCAGAATGGTCAAGGTTTGGGAGGAAGATTGTGCAAGTCGTGTGGACCAAGCGACCATGAAGACAACAAATGCCCCAAGCAAAAAGGCATCCATATACTAGAGGTGGAGGAGCAAGAGGTACTCGCTATCACCAGAGCACAAGCGAAGAAGGCCACCTATAAAAACCCACGTACAGAACAGCAAAGAATGAGGGAAGTTAAAGCAGAACTGGAACTGGCGATGACGAAGGAAAACAAAACACCAACACCTCTAGAGAAACCAGGCACCTCTTGGCAGTCGAAGGTGGAAACCAATATCATACAACAGGTACTACAAACCACTGTACCAATAAAAGTAACTGACCTTCTCCAAACTTTGCCTTAAAATAATATTCAAGCAAACAATAGTTAAATTAAAATAATTTCCAGGCAACTAAGCCTAGAGAGGAGACACTACACAAGTGTGAAATACCACTCACATAAGGTGTGGCTAGCCGTTTAGATGAAGTTGTAGACCAAAACAACCCTCACAAATCTTTAAAACAGCAGCAACCTAGTTTTAAACACTTGTGAAGCCTAATCTACAGTAAGTACCTCCTCCTTAAAATGTCAAGCTCAACTCACACACTTGTACGGATTCCTTCAACCCTAAAATGGCGACTTAATTGTGACTGTACAAAATCAAACAGAACTATAATTCTCAATCATCGACCAACATATAATAATACAGCTAGTGAAACTTGTACGGCCAATTTCGGAATTGGTACGGCTAGCTTATAACAAGTATGGCACCCCTGGAAAATGCTCAACCTTCACAAAAGGATCAATACAGTGGTACACGAGGATGTGTCCCCTAGGGTTTTAGCCCTCGTACCCAGCCAGAGACGTTTCGGGGACAAGGGACGCCTTGGGGACATTTCCTAGGCATCCCCAAAATGAGTTTTTTTTGGGGGGACATTTCGGATTGTAGGGGATATCTCAAGGACGGTCAAGGGACAGCCAGTCATCCCCGAAACAATTAGGGGATGCCTAGGTGTCCCTCAACCATCCTGAGGGCAATTGGCCCTCCCCTTTTTTCCAGCCACTTTTTGCATTAAATAAAAGCTACGAAATTAAATTGATGAATAGTATGCTGGTATAGGTCTGCTAAAGCTTTGGAAATGCACTATACAGGTCTGAAAAGAGAGATAATCACCAAGAAATCACAACCAACTCACTCCCAGCTTGCCAATATTAAGCATAGGTTGTGAATATCAACTCCAAGTACATTCAAACTTCAGCCAAACACCCTTGAAGGATTATACATCAGTTTGGAAACTGTATTTCATTCATTTGCAGGTCTGTTATGAAACTTCAAATGTATCAAACACAACAGGTCCCACTTATAGATTTCAAATTAGTAAATTACTACAAATATACTTGCTGATTTATAATTGATATGCAATGAATAGCCAATATGAAACCCTATGACAGTGATTGCATTCAGATTTGAATAGTTTATGCTCACATACATCAAGTATAAATATTGATATGGCTGGAAATGAATATATTGGACTCTCATCTATAAGTAATCAACAATTATGAAATCCTAAGGTGTCAAATACACTAAAATCACAACTTGTAACCCTATAAAAGCTGATTTTATTTGATTTTGCAATAACTAAAACAATTACATTGACTGATATACAAGTTGGAAACACAATTTCAGACTTACAACAATTAGAAATTTCATTCATAGTAGATCAATGACTGAAAAGGTGTTGGCGTTTCAATTCGCACCTCTGGAATGCAAATTAGAAACGAATAGCTATGCACAGATAAACTACTCTTCGAATTAGGAGGCGAAGCTCCCTCTTTGCTGATGTTGCTTTAAAGAAAGTAAACTAAACTAATTTGCCAATCTTTTTGTTCAGCTAAGAGCACAAGGTTATAAAACTCAAGCACCATAGCTGAGATTTTCTCTTTTAGAAGTTCAACTATGACTAAGCCTACTCTAATGACGTTTCTAACTTCTCAAGTAAATGCAGAGTATGAGAGTTAAAAATGAACAAGGAAGGATTCTTTGACATAAATACTTAAATAAACTTTTCTCCCAATGCACATCTACTTACTTTCAATGCAAGCTGAAATAAAGATCATATAAGCATAACACATAAAACGGAAATCTGAGACATTATATCAGGGCAAAGTAGGCACAAGACTTTATTTCTCAAATCTCAAGAACAAAGATTACACTTCTGGGACAGCAGAATTGTAGCAAAATAGGCTTACAGTTTAGCGATCAACCAGAATAAATTGACACAAGACACAAGAACTAAACAATAACTTGTAGCTAAAGAGGCATACAAACTTGCTCTTACACTAAGTGAACAATACTGAATAACAATTAGAAGGCACTAGTAGGCTCAACGTTTTGTTATCACAAGCATGGTTAAAGAAAAATGGGCAAGCCTGCCTTTATTTATACACAAGCAAACGAGTAGGGAACCCTAAAATCTCCTTGCTTTTACAACTAAGACTTGGCATCATGCAAGCTTTATTTCTAAAAACTAAAACAAGATAAGCATCTAACAACCTATGAAAGCATAAAAAACAGGGAAAGTGCAAACTATTACAACTTGATTTATTTTCTCCTTCAAAGAGTGGATAAGAATGAGACAAGAATAGAAAAAAAGCTTGAGATAAGAATGGAAAGAAAGTTGGGAGAAAGTTGTTGCTTTAAATCTCAACCACATCTGCCAAAAAGCTAGAAACTATATCTCTATCAGGAACGTCAATACTATCTATAGAAAAATTCTACTTTTCAAGGATCTCTTCACCTTCTGCAATTGAACTTAGGGAATCTTTCACATCTTCAGCTGCTTTATGAGTTCTATTCTTGAAAAACATCGCTGCCCCAAAAGATGACTCATTAATTGATAACTTGGTGGCTTTGCAACTTTATGCTTCTGACACTTCTCTTGATTTTCGAACGGAAGAGTATTGTACAATTCTTTTCCGATACTTGTCCTTTTTCTCATATTACACTTTTTCACGCTCTTCAGCTGAGATGATGAAGTTATTTGTCCATGGTGGTGTTTGAAAAGCACTTCTCAACATCGTTCGGCCTGAGGCTACAAGATACTATACTGGCTTGGTCCTGAATCCCATGGGAGAGTATTGCATGCTGAAAAACTTGAATTTTAACAGTAAACTCGACTATGTTCGAACACCTTTTGTGCAAATGGCTGAAAATTGAAGGCTAATTTCTCCTGAAAAAGCAGATTTCTCGAAAAAAGTTGGGACCTGGGTTTTGTAGAGAACATTTTTTAAGAGGACCCAAATCGTCCGTTTTGGAAAATACTAAAGGCTGGTCGAAAAAGCAGAAACCCTAAAATTTTAGGATTTTCATCAAAAAAAGCTGAGAGCTGGGTTTTGTGCAGAATCGTGTTCTATGTGGACCCAGTTGATCACTTTTCGAAAATAATGAAGACTTTTTGGACATGCGAGAAAAAAGCAAGTTCTTGAAAGTTGAAAAATTCTTCAAAGTTGTAGAGAATCAAGAACTGAGCTGACCTAAATTGTTGGAAATTGAAAATATTGACCCCCTTCTTTTGAAAATCAATGCCTTGGAGAAATAAAGTATGAAAAAGCGAGCTCCTTGGTGTGCTGATCCGGAAAATATAAAGAACTGTGAAAAAGCACCACATTTTGGCTCTCGAATCCTGAAAAGAATAAAATTTAATTTATGTCTCCTCTCTTGCTCTTGGATGCCAACCTACAAAAAGTGAATAATGAAATCCAAAGCCTTCTTATATAAGTTTCGAGGATAAATAAAACGCTTTATTATCTGCTTTAAAACTTTCGAAGCCAATCCTGAGCAGGTTTGTTCAACTTGGAAACTTTTTATTGATGCATATTAAAAATTGAAAAATTAACTAAGGCATTCAGCCTTGGGCGCCCTTCTTGACCTAGAGCGCTTTTCCTCTCCAAACTTAGCCATTTTTTCACCTTTTTCAAGATTTTGCTTGATTCTGACCTTAGTTTGATTCTCAATTTTAGATGCTAGGTTGATGTTGTGAACTAGCCAACTGATCCATTGTGGAGCCTGACTGATTCTGAGAAGATTATCCTGGAGGCAACTTCTGATAAAAACTTCATATGACCCCTCAAAATCATGGGCGCCCCTAGCTACCTAGGGTGCCTAGGCTTACCAATGTTAGCCATTTTTTCAAAAAAATTAATTTCTTGCTTGTTTCTTCTCCTTCAGATGATTTTGCAATTTTGGATGATCCGGAGGTCCGACGAACTGATGGTTGGGCTCATTGCATGGCTCGGAGGATTCCGAGGGGGGTATCCTGGGAATGATATTTCCTGAAAACTGCTTTTAGGGCCTGAAAAGCTTGGGCGCCTATCTCCTCCTAGGGCGCCCATGGCTTGCAAACTTAGAATTTCTTGAAATTTTCATTTTGTTTTTGACTTCATCCCTTCGCTCTATCTTCGATATCTGCTGACTGCCAACTCTGATGGACTTGCTGATGATTGCATTGGAGAGCTACTTCAAAACTGAAGAAGACATGCTGGAGGCTACAACAGCAAATTCATCCATTTGATGACCATAAAGCTTGGGTGCCTATCTCCTCCTAGGGCACCCAAGCTCTCCAGCCTTAGCCATTTTTGGCTCATTTTCAACCTTCAAACTTGAAACCTCATGTTATGTTCTCCGTTCGATCTGAATTTTCCGGCAGTTGAATGATCTAATGATTTTGCTAAGATATCCATTGCGAAGCTGGCAGGATTCTGAAGAGATTGATTGATCTGGCAAACCCTAATTGTTGAATTTGAACCTCCAAAACCCTAGGCGCCTATCTCCTCTTAGGGCGCCCAGAATCCCAGACTTAGAATATTTCCTGATAATTTCCATGATTTGCATTTTGCTTCTCTCTTGAGACCTCTCCATTCAATCTGAATTTTGGATGAGTGATTGATCTGATGAACCTATTGCTGGATTCACTGCAGAGTCGGAGGGATTATGAGCAAGTTATCTTGAATGCACAAACCCTAATAATAACATCTGGCAACTTGAAATGATGGGCGCCCTAGGCTAGTAGGGGCACCTTTATTCTTCAGAGATAGTTTTTATTTTCAACTTCTTCAATCTTCCTTCATTCTTCGCTTTCCACTTCGTACTCGACAGCTGGTGACTAAAAAATGACTAAGGCACAGAATCCCAAGCGCCTTGATTGAGCTAGGGCACCTGAACTCTCCAGACTTAGTCAAAATTTTACAATTTTCAAGATTTTCCAGCTTCTCTCCTCCATTCTTCATTCTACGTGCATGTTCATCATTTCTCATCTTCTATGCAGTGTTGAGACTTTGAATCTGACACCTGGCAATTGACTAACCTCCATTAATGACTTTGGAACTCCTGAAAAAGCAGAAAAGACCCACTAGGGAAAAACTGATTTTTTGATGATTCTAACTGGACCAACCTGATGAGGAAGTATTTTTGACCAATCAAAATTAGTTTGAACCCTAGAAGCCAAACTTTCTATTTTTCAAAAAATTTTCCAACATCCATTTCAAAAGAAACCCGTATAAACCTAGAAAAGAATTCTATTTTAAGAAATTTTCCTAAAATTTAGGACCTAAAAACTGAGATCTGGGTTTTGTAGACTTGGTCCCTCTGAGCAGACCTAGATCGTCAGATTTGAAAATTTTGAGTTTTTGACACTCATGCAAGACATGCAAATCCCAATTTTGACATTTTTTGACAATTTTTACAAGACTTTTAACCATTTCTTCAAAATGCCTAAGTGTAGTAAAAATTTTAATTTGGGGTACAACAAAAGGCTGATGGTATAGCTATCACACACCCAAGAAACCTTGTGAACAGCAAGAATGGCTGTTGGATATGACTGAAACAAAGTTATAACAATAGCAATAATCCTTCCACCATGTAGATCACCTAGTATGACAAGGCAGCTGGCTGGTATAGGGCTCCAGATGATTGACTGTTTGACTCCACCGTCCCACTGTACCGGAAACTTGGTGGAACATAGGATCAATATGATTTGCAAGCAAATATATATTCAATATTCTCTCACATCTGCAACAACAATCAAATCTGTAACACATCAAGCAACTGCAAACATTCTTCAGCTATTTTGTCATAACCTCTTCTCCAGCATAAGTTCACAATTAACCCTCAGCCAATTTTTGTGTTTTTCCCAAAGGCTAATGAGATGGTTGAAAGCGAAAATTAATTAAACAATTAAATATTAAAGTTGTCAAAAAATAAAATTAAAAGACAACTTATATTTAATTATTTAGAAAGGTGTTATAAGTGATTAATTTAAGTTTTGCTAGGCTCATGGTACACAAAGGTGACAAACATGACACTTAAATTATAATTTATAACTTTGTGGAAAATTATCCCAAAAAGAAACTTATTTTATTTTATTTCCTCAAAATAACTTTATTAATAAGAGGAGAGTTTTTCCAATAAAAAACATATATATTTTTTGAAGCAATCATATTTTTAGGGAATGAATGTGAGTTCTTCATTCCCCAAGGATGGAAACCCTTTGGAAATTTGAAAGCTTTGGGGATGAAAACCCTCCTAATTTTCAATGCAATCTCATATAGCAATTGACAATGAGCTTCATCAAACATTGTTTTTATAGCTTCTATTTTGGGTGTGAAAATTTCAGTGATATCTTGGTTTGTTTTCAATTTTGGGTTTTGGTGGATATTATTAATATTGTTTCAATTGTTTGACGTGCTAATCCCTATGTAGGCTATACCACACAAGTATTCTTCAATTTGCTAGACTATCTTAGCCATACCAATATAAGTTTCAAACATTCTACATGTTGTTCTAATATCCTCTAGCTGTGTAGATTTAAATGCATCCTATTTGAATCCAAACCTTGGCTGCACTATTCAAACAATGTCGATTCATGCATATTTTGGATTGTTGATTGGCGCCTAAGGCTGTGAGGGCCATTCATTTATTATTTTTATGGGTAAATTTATTGTTATTTCTGTTCTGATCTTTCCTACCAGAGCTGGGCATGAGTTTTGCAAGAATAGAGCATTGATTTTTTGTCTCACTAGGGGACTGATAGTGATCATTTTTTTATTGCCGTTTAACATTTTACATGGAGGGTTTCATAATTTTATACAGTAGCTACATTCTTATCAGACCAATAGCAAATCCTTCATTCTACTTAAAATGCCCCTATATCAGCCAAACATATGATGGAACTGAAGCAGCAATAATTTGGAGGTATCGATGTGTGTGGCTCCATCTTTTCCTTGTTGGGGGCAATGTTTCTGGGCACTTTTGCAATTCTTTGTCTCCATCTAGACATCAAGTTGCACCTCCATTCAGCACCTTAACAAATCATTCTATGGAATGATGCCCATGGCAATCTTGAAGGGTTACTTCTATAATAATTTAACAACTATATGAGTTCACATACAACTCCTACGAGCAATTCCAATCCATCTATAACCTGCAACACTTATCAAATATTTTCCAGATTGTTCAATTGCAAATAAAGGGGGTTGCTACTTCAACAAGTTTTCTATTATATTTGTAATGCCCTTCCCATTTGCAGCCTTGAGATGTGGATCTTGGCATCATTCCTCGACTATGTATCAGGGGATGCATAAGTTGTACTCGTGCTTGTTGCGTTGGGTGTTGAATGGTGTTTCAACTTCACTATTTTCTTTGTCAGTTTAGTTGTGATTGTTGCTCTTGCTCTAAATGGTGTGTTTGGCACATACTTGGCAGACTCACCGAAAACTTGGCAAGTCTTGAAAAACTTGCCAAGTTTTCTGGCTTGCAAGTACTCCCTAGGTAAACTCACCGAGTTTTTGGCAAAAACTCATCAAGATTTTGGCAAATTTCTGCAAAAACTCGACAAGTCTATGGCAAAAATTCACCATGAATGCATACATCAAGCCACTATGGCAAAAAAAGGCATCATAGCAAAAAAAACACTCTAAACTTGACAACAAAACTCGCCAGATACATCCAAACTTGCCAAAATCTCAACAAGTTCATGGCAAAAACTTACCGTGAATGCAAACATCAGGCCGCCTTGGCAAAAAGAGCATCATAGCAAAAAAAACACTCTAAACTTGACAAAAAAACTCACCAGATACATCAAAAATGCTAAGCACAAAAAAAATGAAAGAAGCCTTGCCAAATCTGATCTAAATTTTCTGATTTTGAAGCTCCGGAATTTCGTCAAACACTTTGCTTGTAAACTCTTCAACTACTGTTTATGGCTTCTTTTTTTGTTTTCCAATGCATATGATGATATCATAAATATAAAAGGCTTCTAATTGCAATATTCTAAAGACTGAAATGGAAAAGAGACGAGACGCAGGGCTGATTTTGGTTTCTCCAATGCAATAAGATGATTGACTCATGCAAATTTACAGCTACAGCATAATGACATTATGACAAACAGTTGATATGCAATCCCCAAACTCATGTATACTGCTGCTTATGATTGATTGCATTCTTTGCCAATGATGTACAATGATATAAGGCATTATCATATCAATCAATACAAACAGCTATATTTATCATATGACATACAACTTCAATCTGCTGTGACAGTGATAGACAATGACTAAATGCAACCTACAATCTGCTCTAGATGACAGTGACTTCCTTCACTAATAACCAGTGACTCAATGAGGAATGAAAATGTAATTACAATGACTCTAGATGCAAGTGTTTACAATATAAAAAGAATCTGGATCGATAGCTCGAAGTAGCTAACCAACAATGCAGAAGCCCATCGATTCCTTCCTCAAAGTCGTCCTTTTGATGCTAAAAGGTAGCGCCTAATCTCCTTGGTGGCCTGCGACCTCTCCTCAAACAAAACCGAATTTTTATATGCCTCCAAACATAAAAATCGAACCGGTTATTTCCTACAAGATGTCGCCCTGTTATTGCACCAACAAATTGTCCTTCAATTGCCAAAGATCGATTTGCTACAAGCTGCAAATATATCTCAAGGAATTCGTCCCAGCTGCTTCTCAAAATCGAACTTCTTATGACTGAATTTGTTCTTCACAAATCTGCAATATCTTCTCCAAAATCAAATATCTCCACACCACCAAAATTTGGTCATAGACCATGAAATTTTGCCCAAATTGGAAGACTGAAATATCTTCCACTCAAACTCCAGCTAGGGTTGATCTTCCACAACCAAAACCAGTACCCTAGAGTATTCAAACCTCAGGCAATGCAAGCACTTAACTTTTACCAAACAGGTATAAAAATAGAATAACTCAAAACATGATCAAATGGCTTACATTGAGCTCCTTATAAAGAATTCTCATCAACCTTCAAGAAGCTTCTAGAATAAAATATTATTTTATTCCCTTAAGTGACTTTATGATATAATATTTATTTTAGTCACTTAATTAAATTAATTAAATATAAAGCTATCTTATGATATTAATTTATTGAGATAACTTTACAAATAATTAATTTAATATTTATTCCCTTATTTCTCCTTTTAGCCTTCATGAATAACTAAGGCTAAATGCTCCTTAGGCATGGCTAGTGTGAAGTGGACATTACAATCCTCCCTTCCCGAAATTGCTTTCCCTCAAACAATTGCAAACTAGGATGTTGTAGAATCTATTCACCTTCCAATGTGGCATCCTTGGCTGGCAAGTCTTTCCATCTCACCAAATACTCCTTCACCACCTTGTTGCTCAATCTCTTCTCTCGGGTATCTACAATCTCCTCAAGAATCAAGACCAAATGTCCCTACTCATCCAACGGTGGAAGCTTTGATGAAGAAGTAACCTACTGCCCTAGTGCCTTCTTAAGACTCGAAACATGAAATACATTATAAATCTTGCTGCTTTCTGGCAACTCCAACTCATATGCTACCTCTCCAACACGCTTGATGATCCTATATGGCCCATAAAATCTAGGCTTGAGCTTCTCCGCGCCACTCTTCTTCAAGGACGACTATCTCTAGGGTTGCAAACAAAGGTAGACCAAGTTTCCTACCTCAAAACTGCACTCAACCTTGTGTCTATCAGCATAAGTCTTCTGCTAATTTTGTGCCACCTGTAGGTTGTCCTTGAGTGCTCTCAAGATATCCTGACTCTCCTGGATCCAATCCTTGGCCTTAGGAGCCCTACTCTCCCCAAAAGCCAAATCCATGAATGATGGTGCATCATACCCATACAGTGCCCAAAAAGGAGACATCCCAATAGACATGTGGTAAGTGGTATTATAACAATATTCTCCCAAGTCCAACCACTTAATCCATGCCTTTTGTTGTCCTGAGATGTAGTTGCGCAAGTACCCCTCAACCCACTTATTCACAATCTCTGCCTGGCCATCTGTCTGTGGTTGGTAACTCATGCTCGAAGTCAACTCAGTTCCTGCCAACCTAAATAGTTCCTGCCAGAATGCACTCAAGAACCTACTATCCCTATCACTGACTATGAATCTAGGTAGCCCATGCAACGTGAAGATCTCTCTAAAGAACAACTCGGCTACCTGTGGTGCCCTGTACTCTGTAGGCATAGCAAAGAAGTGAGCATACTTCATCAACTGATCCACCACCACATATATACAGTCTCTCCCGTGCACCTTGGGTAGACCTGTGATGAAGTCCATAGAAATGCTCTCCCACTTCTGCTCTAGAATGGGCAAGGGTTGCAATAAACCAGCCAAATGTGTATGCTCAGACTTGTTTTGTTGGCAAGTCACACACTCTCTGACATGTCTCAAAAAATCCTCCTTGAGGCCCTTCCAAGAGAACCTCTCTCTGACCTGTCTGTATGTCTTAAAATAACCTCGATGGCCTGCTAGAGGAGTGTCATGTGAAGCTTGCGGTATCCTCTCCTTCAACTTAGATTCTGGCACCAAGTAGATCCTATCCTTGTAGAAGATCACATCATCCACCACTCAGTACCTGTCATCCTGTAATAGTCTATACATCACCTCACATGCAAATTTATTCTTGGAGTACTCAACCAACAAGAGAGACTTCCAATCAACTGAAATCTTTGAAAGTCAACAAGCGGCAGGCTTCCTGGAAAGGGCATCAGCAACAATGTTCTTTTTCCCTTTTACATACTCTATATCAAAGTCAGAGGCCTGTATCTTACTGACCCATTTTTGCTGCCTCTCGTTCAAATCTTTCTGCTCCAAGAAATACCTGAGACTATTGTGGTTGGTCCTAACCACAAACTTCCCTCCTACCAAGTACCACCTAAACTTCGCCGATGCATGCATTATGGTGAGCATCTCCTTATCATATATAGAGTAGAGTCTCTCAGGTCCCCTCAACTTTCAGCTCTCAAAAGCAATGGGGTGTCGATTCTGCATCAAGACCACTCCTATGCCTTCACCCAAAGCATCACACTCAAGAACAAAAGGTTCGGTGAAGTCTGGGAATGCTAGGACTGGGCAACTACTCATCACCTCCTTAAGCTTGTCAAAAGCTTGATGTGCCTCATCTGACCAACTGAATGCACCCTTCTTAGTGAGATCTGTCAAAGGTGCTCCCAACTATGAAAACCCTCTCACAAAGCGCCTATAGTAGCTGCATAGCCCAAAGAATCCACGCAGCTCAATAAGAGTCCTAGGTGTTGGCCAATCGAGTATCACCTAAATCTTCTCTTGATGAACCTGTACCCCCGATGCACTGATCACATGCCCCAACTACAAAATCTCCCTAAGGCCAAACTCACAGTTCAAGGCCTTAGCATATAGTGATTGCTCATCCATGATGGTCAAGATCTCATCAAGCTATCTCCAGTGATCCTCCCAAATCTTGCTATATATGAGCAAGTCATCAAAGAATACCAAGAGGAACTTACGCAACTGCTTGTTGAAGATGTGATTCATGCATGACTGAAATGTAGCAAGTGCATTTGTCAACCCAAACGGCATAACCAAAAATTCATAATGCCCATAGTGACATCAAAAAGTTGTTTTGTGTATATCCTGCTCTCTGACTATAATCTAACAGTACCCCGAGCGAAGATCTATCTTGGAAAAGTAGACTACACCATGTAGCTCATCCTATAGCTCATCAATCCTGGGTTTCTGGTACCTATTCTTAATAGTTTTCTTGTTGAGATCTCTGTAATCGATGCACATCCTCATTGTCCCATCCTTCTTCACCAGAACTACCAAAGAAGCAAAGGGACTAGAGCTCAGTCGTATATGTCCCATCTCAAGCAATTCCTTGATTGTTTTCTCAATCTCATCCTAAAACTTCTTAGGATGACGATACGGGGTGGTGATTACTAGCTTGGCCCCTTCTTCCAACTCAATGGTGTTACATCCCAAAATGTGATGTTACAATTTACCATTACTAGATAGAGTAAATGTGAATTCTGGAGGTGAATTAATGATGCTTGTACCTTGTTTTCAATATGAATGTTGTTTCATTTGATAATATTCTTGGTGAAATACTGCATAAAGGAAAATAGAAGGTTATTGATTTGTGAATAATCTAACTATTCAAATGTTTCATGTATTCTGCTTTGTTTTAAGCATATGACTCCCGTTGTCGTGTTACGGTGTGCAGGAAACAGGTTCATACCTCCAGGCACAGGAGAGATATCACTCGAGGAGGAACTTGGTTGGGTAAACAGTAACGAGTACCAATTGGGCATACACACACATATTATAGACTGAGTAAGCTAAGTCATTGTTGAGATAAGGGTAAGTCATCCGTAGGCTTGTTTATTATTATTAGGGGTCGTATCTTCTTTTGAATGTGTGAATAAGTGATTTTTACCAGTATAACCATATGTGGAATAATGTTACTGGTTAGGAGGTGGGCATGTGTATATGTATATGTACATATAAATACAGAATGTACAGGTGTCCATAAGTATATTCATGTCGATACAAACGTATGAGAGCAGATGGATATGCCATACGTGTGCATCGATATAAATGTATTTATGAATACGTATACATAGAGGAAGTATACAAGTAAATATATATGTATACATACCCACAACCAACCTGTTATATATATGTGAATATGAATAAATGTTATGATGATATTACCTCGGAATCTACGTATACACATATATATACATATACATGGGTACGTATAACGAAAGTATGCTAATTGGCTTGCAGTATATGTACATTATAATTTAAAATGTATTTGTATATACATGTATATATGTAAAGGTAAATATATTTATATATTTAATATTATATCAAGTATGTATATAATATAGTCTTTACAAAATATATATATGTATAAGAGATTATTTAAATTATTAAATTTAAATAATTATACATAAATATATAATGTAAATTAAAACTATATTATATAAATATTTCAATATAAAAATATATATATATATAGAAAATTTTATTAAGTAATATTGAAAATCAAGTAAAGTGAGAAAACTTTTAAATATTTAAGAGAATAAATATGGGACTCAAATATAATTGAGTTAAAGGATTTAAATTCTTCTTCAAAGGGTAAATATTTTGAATAACTCGAATATGGGGAAAATATAAAACTCAAAATAGGGAAATCGAGCCTTTTATTTGAAATATTCAAATCAAAGTAAAATCGAAATAATTTGAGAACATTTGAAAAAGGGGAAAATGAAATACGTTTTACGATTTCCTTCCCGTGCAAAAGAAAATGGAGCCGGTAAAATTGCGCGCCTAAAGAAGCACGCACTGAGACACACGGGTCGCGACCTGGTCTTTGAGCACAATGCATATGCGGTTCTTTTGGAAACGAAAATGGCGACGTGGGTACATTATAGACTTGACCTCTCATCTGAAACAAACTTTCAATCTGACTGTGTCAAAATACCTTAAAAATCTGCAACGGCTGAGAGGTGTTAAGCTCAGAATTCGCCATGTAAAGACGTGGCTTGAAGGGATAAAGATATGCTTGAGAATTTCGCCTCTATTCTCTCAAAAACCTTATCAAGTCTTAGTGCTGGCAGCTTGGATGCCTCAGGATGAGGAGTTTGCTGAGTTTCTTAAACTATATAAAGCCTGCAAGGCTCATTCTTCAAAAACACGAAATTAGAAATCAGAAGTTCGTTTTTGTTCATGAGTGAGTGAGAACTGTTTCTGTTGAGAAAGCATTTATCAAATTGAGAGCAATATCAGAGTATTCATCATTTGTTGAGGGAGTCTTTAATCTGCTAAGGGTGTATTATGTTTGTGTTGAAAGAGCATTCTTTATATCTGAGAATAGCAGTTTGAAAATATCAACAGTTGAGTTAAGAGTTCGTTAACAGAGCTAGCTGGAAGTCCTTTGGCGGTAGGCTAGAAGAGAAGCATTCTCTTATTTCAAACATATGAGGAAAGCTCTTGTCAGGCATGTTAACTCTTTCCTTTTTCATGCTTTCCGTTGTTCTTGTATTCAGAAGAAAGTTTGTTTCATATCCTTTGATTGAAAAGAATAGAGAGTGAAGGTTGATGTACTTAGGATTGAATATCTAAAGGATAAATGATTATTTGCAAAGAGATAATTCATGAAATAAGAGGGTTTTTGCATGTTCTTTACTATTTGTTTTGCGTTCATTAGTGTACGAAATACACTAGGCATTAAAGAGAAAATTGCATTAATTGTATTGACTCTATATATGGAGTGTATGCTTGTACATAGCTAATTAATACTAGGGAGTGAATGGAAGGCATTTAATAAGTTACCGATCACAACTAGTTATAGATGAACTTAGTCAAGTTAATGAAGCTCCTAGGATGAGAGTGTCCAGAATAAGGGAGATAGTTGTGAGTACTTAATAAATTGTTCTCCATTCTACTAGGTAGCTTGATGTAGGAAGTCTAGGGTACGGACTACCCCGATAGACCAACCTACGTGTAGTGTAAGAAAGCCTTAATGCAAATCGGCCCTGAGTAGTGTATATGATAAATGACCTTCACTCGAAGTACTGAATGATAATACTTTGGCCAAAGTAGTCAAATGTACAACATCCACTTAGGTGTGAAATAGTTGAGACTACACTGTCAGTTCATTGTGATCCCGAAGTACATACTAGTTCAAGAGATTCCGTATGCACAGGACCTAGTTATGTAGGAACACAACACTATGCTCAGTTGGTAATCGTTAAAGGATACCCTACCAATCTCTTCTTCGAAGGGAGGGCCATCTATCTAACGATAGGTGTGCGGGGGACCGCATTATAAATCCGTGGTTGGCGGAAAAGCGCCCAAGTCATGTTTCTCCTCCTCAGCATGCGGCCGATGTACCAAGATTTGAAAGGATGGACTACTGGACCTTCTTACTACTATTTGTTCTAAAGCTCATTGGAGCTATGTTAGTTAAGGTACGTATTCTTGTCTCATGTACTTGTGAAGTTATTATATTGAAATGGAATCTTTGTTGTATATTAATATGGCAACTTGTTCATGTTTTTTCAATAAAAAAAAAAGAAAAATTCTATTGCAATGGCATGATTAACACGTTTACTTACTTTTAGGATGTAATTTATGAAAATTTTAATTTTACCGAAGGGTCGGGCTATTACATGTGGTATCAGAGCTACCAGGTTTTACACTAGGAACCTATGAGCTCATTACGCAACAATGCGTAAACCTTGTCAAAAGATAAAGGTTGGGAAAAGTTCTTGTGCCACAATGGCAAGAGGAAAAGAACTGAGGGAGAAGTGAAAGGAAGATGAAACTCCTAGTAGCACATTAAGTTGGGACGAGTTAAGAGTTATCCCTGGAGTAGGAACTCCTAAACCAACAATTTATGTCAGTACCTAGGATTGCGGAAAATTATGCAATCAAGTTATGAAGAAAGGTTAGGAAGAATAACCAGTGTATACCTTTATCCAACGAAATAGTTTTATGACTGTAAGGCAGCGAAAAGGAATAAGATAACCCTTGTTATAGTAGCAAACTATAGTTGCAAAGAGTCAGGAACTTTTGGATTTAGTAAAAACACTACGAATCTATGTATATGCAATGTCAGCATAAATTAAATTAGTTGTCAATCTTATCCTCTGTGGATAAGATATTTTGTAATCCTTATCTTTTGTCGATAAGATAACTTGCATTCCTTATCCTCTGTGGATAAGATATTTTGCATTCCTTATCCTTTGACTTTGACTTTCTTGAAGTTAGGCGAACTCCTTAATTATTTTTGCATGCTTTGCTGATTTCGCAAAAAATATTTTTCTTTTCTTTTTTGTTTTGATTTTTCATAAAAAATCAGGTAATAGTACATAACAAGGCAAAAAAGGTATAGTACAAATTAAGGAATTTCCCTTCAAAAGGAAAAGTAAAATGCTTCTATTGTAATGAAACATGACATGTTGATTTTGAATTGTAAGAAGAGGGCACAGGATCTATTAGATGACAAGTTGGATCAACATGCTTCCTTGGCCGAAGAAACAGATTGGGAAAACTATACCAATGATGAAGAGCTATCTTGTCCTAGTGGTGAAGAATATGTGTTTTAAATAAATTCAAGCTTGGAGGCAAGAGGCAATGGAAGAAGGAGGATACTCAGCATCCTCTCGTGAGTCACCAACGATGGGGTCGCTTATCAGCTTTCGTGGCATTTTGTTTTCTAGTGTGGTGTGTGCTTCTATTTTCTATGTTTCTAATAATTGGAAATTTCACATCATGTGGGAAATATAACACAAATATTCCATTTCCAGTAGCAGTGACGATTTCCTATGTTGTTGGAGATCGAGTGGCATGATCAACAACAGTTGCTATTTCTAGTCATGTGTGTGCTATTTCCTTATGTAACCTCCTAGTGTAAAATATTATAATGAACAAAAGCACTACTATAATGTAGTTCATGGATCTTGAAAAGGTTAGTGGTAATCTAGAAAACCATATGAGGTGAAGAGATGAGTGAGTTCTTGTTCGTGTACAAGTTTGTGGTAAACTTGTGTGAAAACCATGAAAGGTTGATGAGAGGCACCTTTTGTTTGAATCAAGTTCATGAGCCACAAGAGTTAGGCTTACTACAATTGAAAGTGTGAGTTTTTACCATGTTCACACTAAGGGGGGGTGGAGAGGGGATGTTGGAAATTACTATTAGTGCTCAACATGTTATGTGTTACAAGTTGTTTTAACTACTCCCTAATTCTAGACTAAGGTAAAACTATACGAGAGAGATTTCACGAAGATTTCTTCCTATATAAATGTATTATTCCAAATGATTTGGATGGTGAATACAAATGCATGATTATTTGTGTAATGCTCTGCAATTTATTAATTTTTGCACCTAACTACATGTTGTACCCAAAACCAAAGTTTTTGCTTCACTAAGGCATTTTGCTTAATTGAGTCTTAATCCTGTTAAAGTGTTGTCAAATGGTCGTTTTTGGGGTTTTTAAATATGGAGTTGGTGTCAGTGTCATGTCAGTCTGTTACTGAAGAGATTTAAGGAAAATGAGAATTTGAACGAAAAACATCAAAAAAAATTTATCTCTGGAGAGGGGAGCACATTTTCAAATGGGCGCCCTATCTTTTAGGGGTCCAGATCCTGTTTTTAGGGTTTGTCACTTCCAACAGACATTTGTCCGGCATCACGTCAGCTTCGCAGTGAGCTATCAAGCTTGTCAAACGGACCTGTTTCGAGCAAGTTGTGGTGGATACAGCGCAAAACAAGGCGAAAGTGAAAATTGACTAACACTGGTAAAAAGCGCAGCTTTTGGAAATGGCGCCCTTGTTTTTGAGGTGCCAAATGAAGGTTTTTGGCTAAATGTCGTCCAAGATGTTTGTCTCACGTTTGTTCGAGCTTCGCGAAGCATTTGTCAGTGGGTGAATCTGAGTTGCTGAAGTGCTTGAACCTGAGGTCGAACGTAGGGTCAAATCTTAGTCAGAATGTCAGAGGAAAAAGCAAAAGAGCAGCTTTTGAAAAAGGCGCTTGGATTTTTGAGCCTTTAGATGTCAGTTTTATGACGTGCAGTCTCAAGATATCTTTTGATCAGTTCTTACTGAGCTTTGCAATGCACTTGTCAGCCAGCTAATCGGAGAAGTCAGTCAACCAGTGTCAGAGGATGAACAAAGGTCCCGGCAGAGGTTTTAGCTTAAATTTTCATGAAATTTGGCTAAGTCTGGAATTCGCTTGAGAGTTCAAAGTTGAATTTTCGAAAGTGGGTTGAATGGACGCCTTAACTGGAGTTCTGACTATAGTTAGACTAAACGATTTCTGGGTTGTCATCTTCAATTCGTATATTGGCATGTGGAGTGATCTTTCAGTTTGCATGTCGAGTTAACTAGTTTGCATGTTCAGTTAACTATTTTGCATGTTGAGTTAACTTGGTTGCATGTCCACTTAACTGAAGATTATCAGTGAATGTCAACTGGAGTTCACATGCATGGCGAATTTGGTTGCAATTGTGAAGTTTTAGTGAAGATGACGCTTCATTGAGTGTCGACTGAAGTTCTAAAAGGGACGGCATTAGTGATGAAGCATGAATTTGTGAAGTATGGCGCATGAAGTTGTTAACTTCAGCTCTCAAAAGGGTCGCCATGTTTAGATATTTTTGATGAAGCATTAATTAGTGAAGCTACGCCCTTTACAAGGAATGACAACTGAAGTTCCAAAAGGGTTGTTATTTTTAGAATTAAATTGAAGCATAAGTGTGAAGTTGGCGCACTTCTTGAAGGCCAACTGAAGATGGAAAAGGGTCGCTATTTTCAGAATATTTATTGCATGAATATGGCGACTTTCTTATGGCTAACTTTAGTTATCAAAAGGGTCGCCTCAAGTTCAAGTTTGTGAATCTAAAGCAAGTTTGAAGATGGCGAATTTAATATAGATTGCTAACTGAAGTCAAAGTCACATGAAATTGTTAACTGAAGACTTGAAAGGCAAACCCTAATGCATGGCGCTTTAATTAGCTTATCTGAGTTCCAGTTAACTAAAATGAGGTCCAATTAGAAGCCAAGCGCACTTTTCATGGTTTCCTTGCCTAGTGCGAATTTTCAAAGATGAAAATCTATATATTTCAGCCATGGCGTCCATTATTTCATCATCTTTTGCTCTGAAGTTCATATTCTTCTTGAGCGACCAGCAAGCTAAAGGTGTTACAGGTGTCTGAATTCAGCGTTCTTCGAAGCAACGAGTTCAGATTGTTCAGAGGAAGGCGATTCTAGACTGTATTTTCTCTTTGCATGCAGGTTTCATCGAGTTCCAGAGAAGAAGTTGGCAGATTTTTCAGAAGCAGACAAGCAAAACTTTCTATCTTCTGTCTTATTTCTTCTATTTCTCACCTTAGGTACTTTCTTCGCATGTCAAAGAAATTCAACGCATATTCAGAATCTGATCATCTGGGTTCTCATATTTCAGCGTTTGCAGCAAGACCCACGTCTTAGATTTTTTCGAGAAAATCGCCCCGTAGTCTTCATTCTGAAGCTCTGTGCTTTTTTCCGAAAATCTCTTTGCATGTGGGCTTGAAACACATTTTTCCAAGAATTCAGCTATCTAGGTTTGTTCAGAATTCAGTTGTGCACAAAACCCATGTTCCAGAAAAACTTTGAAAATTTCTTTCGTCAGAGGCTATTTTTAGCCTTGTCCAGAGGTTTTTAGAAAGTTCAAGTATATTCGACTTTACAGTCAAAAGTCGCCATTTTCAAAATGCAGTTCAATCTCATTGATTACAAGGTCAAATCGGCTCTTACACATAATTTCATCAAAACGTCAGATACGGACCTGAATCATGTTTATCCAGTGGTGAATCTGAGCAGTTTGGAGAATGTTAGCAGCAATTCGTTGAGGAATCTTGAGCGTTCTGGGTTGCTGGCAGCGGCATCTATTCCTGTTACTATTTTCGATCTTGAGTTCGTACTTGCTTGCATTAAGCATTATGACTCGTCTTCACGACAAATCAGATCAATTGACGGGAGAGTTGTTTGCAGTCTCAAACCGAAGGACATAGAAAAATGTTTTGCTATTCCTCCTCGTTCAGATAACTTTACTGTGGTTCTGGAGGCTTGTGAGAAGATATGGGATGCTGATCATCAACGTTCGCAGAGGAAGGTAGCTCAAAAATGGCTGACAGTTCAGAAAACTAACATGCCTAAGAAGGTTGGTCGTGGCGAATTCAAAGAGGAAGTTGTTGTTTTGATAACTTTACTCAACCGAGTTACTGGTCAATCAGATGCTAGCACTTTCCATTCTTGGATGTTTTACCTGATTACCAGAATTCTTGATGACACAGAGCATTTTGACTGGGCTATGTTGATTAGTGATTGCTTACATCAGCAAATTACTAACTTTCTCAAGTATCATGAGTTTCATATGATATCCTACTTGGTTTACTTGGTTGCATTTCAAGGTAGCTTCAGGCATCTGAAAACTAATGGCACTCTCGGTGTTCAACGTGTTCATGAATATTATCCTCAGTTGGAGTTTTCTCAATCCGAGCAAGACTTCCGAGCAGTGAATGATCATTTTTCCATGAGAACCGTTAGAGATCTTGATGATGAAATGCACATTCGTATTTCTGCCGAGGCCAAATCAGCAATGGAGACTTGGGCGGATTGGTTTATTCAGTTCCCTACTTTCACATACATCCGGGTTTATGGATATCTTGGAGAGCCCCTGATGTTACCAAGGTACCCTTCAGATAATCTCATCTTCATGGAGTTCCTCAGATAGATGCAGCATGTTCATTTCTTTCTTCGTAGTCGTCATAAGACTGCAGCTAATTTTCCATTCACATTGGGAATTTTCACATGCAATGCGGCAACAGATGCCAGGTTTATGTCTACTGAGATAGAAAGGTTCAAACTCAAGTCTTATACTGAGAGGCGTTCCTATGATCCTCTCGGTCATTATGCAGATCGATTAGAGCAAGGGATTGCACATACGCCAACACTTGAAGATTTCTAGGCTAATTGTGAGGATGAATTCGAGGTTCGTCGTCGTCACTATTGTAGACTCACTATTGGTCAGCTCTCTGATTACTTATCAGAAGATGTTGATGGTCTATCGGATGATGATGGAGAAGTTCTTCTCAATTCATATGTCAAAGATCAAGTTGCTCGGCAGCCACTTCGCTCACCGGATTGGTATGCTAAGGAGAATATTTCTATTGAAGAGGTTTCCAGATCAGTTATCAAGACTAGCAAGTTGTTCTTGGAGAGCAAACGGACGCGAAAGTCAGTTTCTGTAGCAGAGCCGCCAAAGGATCTCTCTTCGTTGCCTTCTACTTCTAGAGCAAGACCCAGAGTCAAAGCCATTATAATACCTCCTGAAGGGGTTAGACTTAGTGGAAACACGGGGAAAAGAGCTACTGGTAAGAGGAAGCAGAAACAGATTGAGAATGTTCCTGAGGTTCCAGTAGAGACAATTATTCAGGCTGAGCCTCACGTTTCACCTCCTAGTCCGCCTCATATGCAACCCATTAACATAGATTCAGAGCCTGAGACACCAATTCAAGCAGGATCGGAGACAACTGAACCACCACAGGTTGATACATCAGGGACAGTCTCTCCTCGAATTGAAAATATTGTTTAGTCTTGTTGGCTCGAAAAGTCTTTGGGAAGACAGAGGCGTGAACCTTCGTACAACCTTGATTTATCTGAGTTCAGTGAACCCTATCAGAGAAGATCGAACTAGAAGATCAAGAAACAGGTGCATATCGAGAAGACTCCAGAATCAGAAATTGTTATTGAAGTTGCCGTTCCTCCAAAGGGTAAAAGCTTAGATGAAGTCGAAGTTGGTGACTTTACATTTACTAAGGCTAATCTTGGCAGGACCACTAGAGAGACAGATGTTACTCTTCTTAAGATCGTCACTAATAATCTTGAAGAGCGAATCACGAAGGATGGAGAGGATAAAGCCTTACTCAAGGCTG
The DNA here is from genome assembly GCA_007258455.2 of Sequoia sempervirens. Classification (NCBI taxonomy): domain Eukaryota; kingdom Viridiplantae; phylum Streptophyta; class Pinopsida; order Cupressales; family Cupressaceae; genus Sequoia; species Sequoia sempervirens. The sequence continues at coordinate 203,723,497 of VDFB02256132.1, forward strand.
AAAATAGTCAACTTCGCCAGTACATTTCTGATCTTGTTCACGGAAATCCGAGCAGAGCATCTGTTCTTCCTCAGAGTACACCTGCAGAACAACGGAAACTGGATCAGTTGGTTAGCCATGGCAGACTCTTGGACAACTGGATTGATAGTTTAGTTGCTGCTGGTCGGCATCTTCTTGCAGATTTGTATCAGTTAAGGAGTGATGCACATAAACTCCATCAGTGTCACAACCCTCCCTAGAACTTAATAAGTTATGGTATTGATGTCATGGTCGTTATTTCCGTTATTGAAGCATTATCCTTCTTATGAATATGAATTAAAGGATTTAATAATTGTTCTGGTTTATTTTATTTCTTGGCAAATGAATGATATGATGGATGACTATTTAATTGCGTAAATACAACTATAGATGATGTTGTTACGTATATCAATGAAAAACAATATGTTAAGAATAGTCTAACTCTGGCTCTTGGTGTCAAGTGATTGCAGGACCATCAACGCAAGAAAAGAAAAGGGACCGTCATCAGGGAGAGGACACGGTTGACGAGGATCCGATTGTTATCAAACTCTGGGAAGCAAACGAGGTCACAAATGATCTTGGCCTTGGTAAAATAAATAATAGATAATAAACCTTAAAAAGAAAACTTTTGATATTTATTTCACTTTATAAGGAATAATAAATATTACGTTGTCAACTTTAAAAGACTTAAAAGAAATAAAGTAAAGCCCGAATTTGATTAAGGCGAATATAGTGAAGCGGCCAAATGAAAGAAACGCATGAGTAGTAATTGGCGTGGGGTAAAAAGAGAGAGAGAGGGAGCCGATGTATGAAAGTCTGAAACGCATCACAGGGCATCGAGTTGCATGTAACGTATGCATTCAAGAAGGCCCGATGGAGAATGCGAAAGGGCATTCATTTAAATGTCGACCCCGTCTGGAAAAATGCATTCCCTCAGATCATTCGTTACTCTCTTTTGGTCTGCGTCTTTTGGAAGGATACAAATCTTTCGCCAAGTTTAGGGTTCGATTATTCCTCTGTGTTGTGTTTAATCTTCTCTTGGAATCGGTCGGGAAAGATCTGTCTGAAGCAAAAGTGAACCTCATACGCCTTTCTCTTCCTCTACTCCGCGGAAATAATTGTTGGTGGCTCACAAAACCCTTCTCGGAAAACAAGCAGAGCGGATTTCGTGGTCAATCGCAATATTATCAGGCACGTAAATGAGATAATCTTCCTTCTATCTTCCTTGCGTAGAATTCATTATGAGAATAATTCTTGTTCGCCCTAATGATTGAATGGTTATAATATTATTTTGGTTTATATCGGCTATTCTCTATACTATTCTTGCCCCGATAATTTAAGGTAGGGTTTTGTTAGATTGAAACATAGTTCTTGCCTAAATCTGAATGCCGTTTAACCTTTCCAACTGGACGTCATATAGTCAGAAGTTAATCTGAGACCATTCTTCCTCTGTTAAATTTCGTGATTTTGCTATATCCTCATCAAGCAATGCCGACCTAGGGAGTTTTCCTTCCTTATTTCTGGTAAACTGTACTCGAACCATGAAGCGATTTCTGTATTCAGCTATTCTATATTCCTTGATTTTCGGAACAGTACACCTGGGCAGAACACCAATCTTTACCAGAAGTAGGGTTTAGTTAATAAATGATGAAAGTCACGCAGAAAATGTCCAGCTTATAATTTAGAGATAAATAAATTCGAAACAGATGAGGAACGTCCATATTATTTTAAACTGTTCACTCTCCTAGTAGACTCCAGTATTGTTTATTAATACTTAAATATTTGAATAGAGTCTTTCGTGGTTAATTGCCTTCATGCAAGCATAAGATGCTAAAACCGAACTATTATGGAGACTAATAGGGTCAGTCTATCAGATTTGAACATTATCTCTTCCTGAAGGATAAGCGATAAATTCTTATTTGAACCAATGAAATTAATAATAACAGTGAGAACTTGAACTTGAATATTTGTTATTCTTGAATATAGAAACCTGAAACATACCTAGTACAACTTAACGAGCAAGGATGCGTGCTGACGGCACAGTGATGCCATAAATAATTAATTAAAAATCCTTGGCCAAGGTAGATGCCCGTTTGGCAATGTCAGCTTCCATGGCCAGATATACCCTGATCAGGATGATTCTTCTGATAGGAGGTACCTATAGAGGAAGGATCGATCAGTGGTATAGGTTCGTGGACATCAGGCTCAGAGAACTGATAACAATTGAACCTTGTCAATTGACCTCGTGAAGGGCGGGTTCTTCAGTTGAAGAAACTCGGGAGACCAGCAGGTCTTGGTTGGGCGGTAAAGCCCCTGATGATGATTTATTTTCCTTTCTAAACGGTGTTGCCAATGAAGATGGTGTTAAATGCAAAATCTTTCTTCTCGCTCTATTTCCAGGTACAAAGATCTGAATGTTTTCTATTTGTTGAAATAATATTCATCTATAATTTCGAGCAATGTCCTTTTAGCTGAAATTATCATTACTTGTTAGTTATTGTTAAATTATGCTGCTTAGTTGAATACTGCAACTTAGATGTAGAAATTCTAGATAGCCGTTGTATGTTAACCCTAGAATGGTAGTTATTTATTTCTGGATATTATGAAACTGTTTCTGAAAAATCAGTTAGAGACGTTGGAAAACTCTAGATCTCTTGAAAACAATTAGTTACAATTCAGCTGAAGGTAGTTCCCGTTAAACCTTTGTAACCGTAGAATAGTTGGATGTTACACGTGGTATCAGAGCAACCGGGTTCGCCACTGAACCTCGGGCTCAGCATGCAGATTTAGGGAACTAAAACAATTGTTGATGTTGTTCCAGGATGGTGTTGATACGACAAACACCTCGGAAGAAGGTCCGTGACCCGATATCTATCCGTACGTGGAAGATCAGACTATCTTACGACTATTCAGACTGTTCTCTCCCATCGGATACTGAGACGATGGCTGAAGCCCTAACAAGACTCCGAAAGGAGAGGAAGAAATGGACGGTCTTGAGAAAAGAAAAACTGAAAGTCAAAATATTGGTTGAAATGATCAAAACCAACACCGAGAAATATGCTCAACTGAAAACCCAACTTGAGACAACTCCAACCTCGGGTTACAGACCTCTTCCGCATAACGGACTCCTTGATCAAGAGAAGTCCAACCGAGCTAGTGAAACTGAACCTTAATCATGGAGCTGAGACTTTTATGGAAGTACTAAACATTTTGTAATCCTTATCAGGAATCTACCATCGGAATGATGGAAATTTTGTACTATTTAAATAAAAAGAATTATCGCAGGATGCGATAGAGAATTTTGTATAAGTAAATCACAAGATGTGATAGAGAAAAATTTTGTAAGGATCAAGCACAGGACGTGATGATCCATATTTAAGCAATAAATAAAATTTTTTGTTTGCCTCAATCGAATTTTGTAAAATTACTTTTAAAAATGCAAATGTGTCTTGATGTCTGGAAAACTAGATGAGCTGTGCAAATAATTAAGTCTTAAATAAATAAACAATAAGACTAATTAGAGTCATTAATGTATCTTCAGGATATCATTATAATGGAAAATCCCGGAAATGGAATAAGAGAGGACCAAAATGATAACCCCATGGCTAAACTGGATCAATTATTAGCCTTGATGAATGCAACCCAGAATCGAATAGCTAACTTGGAAAGAAAAGTGGAAGGGCACCACGTGGCAAGTGATGAGAGGACGGAAAACCAAAGTGAACAGCAAGGGGAAACTTCGAAAACCTTGACACTAGAAAACAAGAAAAATAAATTGGCTGATGAACTAGCCCAGGATATGAAGAAAATCAAACCCCCTAAGTTTGAGGGCTCTGTAACAGGTGATTCCGCAGAGGCGTGGTTGACGGAGATGGAAAAATACTTTGAGTTGAGGGATTATTCGAACAATTCAAAAGCAGCCTGGGCGGCCTATCAGTTGGCAGGAGAGGCTGCCACCTGGTGGGAAAACAAAAGGGCGGAGATGGATATGGCAGCAGCCGAGGTGTTGTGGGAACAGTTTGTACGATTATTTCGTCAAAGATGGCTTCCGCAGACATATTATGACCAAAAGTTGCTAGACTTTGAGAATTTGAGGCAGGGAGTTCTATCAGTTAATGAATACTGGGAAAAGTTCACTCGTCTGTTGAAGTATGTTCCCCTGTATCAGCAAGATGAAAACTTTCGAGTTCGGAAGTTTATAATGGGATTGAATAATAGGATAGGAGGTCAGGTGGATGTTCTGGCCCCACGAACAATGGATGAGGCCTATGAAAAGGCAGTTAGACAAGAACAGAGGTTAAAGAAAGATGATTCTTTTCGGGATAAGAAGCGCAACAAAGGCAAGTGGGAACCGTCACATCAAAATTTCAAAAAGAGGGGTCATAACCATAACAGATTTGAAACCAAAAGAGACAAAAGGAACCATTTCAATAATGATGGCAAGAAGGATGAAAACACTGTCAATAAGGGATCCGAAAAGAAAGGACCACCAGGAGGATGCTTCAATTGTGGAGGCGAGCATTACGCCAACCAGTGCCCCCTCAAGAACCCGCAAGGACAGCAACATCGAAAGCCCTTACCACCTCAACAAACGGCCTTTCAGCAACGAATTCATGCCGCAGTTGACAATCGTCAAGCTGAGTATCAAGCTACCCCTATAGAGACTCCAGGTATGCTTTATGGAAACCCCGTAACCATCTTAATTGATACAGGAGCCACAGAAAGTTTTATCTCACCCAAGATATTGCATAAATTTCCAAAAAGAACTGGGTACATGGCTAACTCTTGGGTAGTAGAATACGCTAATCAGACGAGAGCTCGGGTAGAGCAGTGTCTGTTTGAAGCTAGGGTGGAACTTCCAGGCTTCACTACAGAGGTTAACCTGTATGTAGCGCCTCTAGGATCCTACGATATAATCATTGGGATGAATTGGCTAAGGGAGCACAGGGCAAAGGTAGACTGTTATACCAAAATTGTAGAATGTATGGATGATTTGGGAAATTCTGCAAAAATACATGGGGTACAACGAGGAGTCAAGACGCGACAAATATCAGCCATGCAACTCAAAAGAAACAAGAGGAAAGGATGCCAAATATTTGCGGTCAAAATGGAAGAAGTTAGGGAATATCAAGAAAGTACATACCATGATGATATGATAATGCAAGCCCAGAGTCAGAAAGGGGAAATGGAAATTGATTTCAAAGAAGAAACTTTTGCTGATAAGTATCCCTACCTTCGGGAATACCAAGACGTGTTTCCTGAAGAGCTGCCTGGGTTACCACCTAGAAGAGTGTTTGACTTCACCATCGACTTGGTTCCCGGAGCCGAACCAGTCTCTAAGGCACCCTATCGGATGACTACTGTGGAATTAATGGAGCTAAAAACTCAACTACAGGAATTGTTGGATAAAGGTTTAATACGACCCAGTGTTTCACCTTGGGGTGCTCCAGTCATATTTGTGAAGAAAAAGGATGGAACTCTTCGCCTGTGTATAGATTATAGGATGCTAAACAAGCTTACCATCCGAAATAAATACCCTCTACCTCGTATAGACGACCTATTTGATCAGATGAAAGGGGCAGCAGTGTTCTCCAAGATAGACCTAAGATCAGGGTACCATCAACTCAGGCTAAAAGAGGAAGATGTTCATAAGACGGCCTTCTGAACCAGATATGGACATTACGAGTTTACAGTACTGCCTTTTGGACTTACCAATGCTCCGGCTGCATTTATGAATCTGATGAACAGCATATTCCGAGATTGTCTAAATAAATTTGTATTGGTTTTTCTTGATGATATACTCATCTATTCTAAAAATGAGGAAGAGCATCTTCGGCACCTTCAAATAGTTCTTCAGCGGCTAAGGGATAATAAATTGTATGGTAAACTATCGAAATGTACCTTCTTCCAGAAAGAAGTGCAGTACCTAGGGCATATAATCTCTGCTAAGGGAATCGCAGTAGACCCAGCAAAAATAGAAGCAATTGAGAGTTAGCCAGAACCTAAAAATGTTCATGAGGTCAGAAGCTTTATGGGATTGGTAGGATATTATCGGAGATATGTCAAGGATTTTTCTAGAATCGCCCATCCCATCACGTCCCTCCAAAGAAAAGGAAAAAGGTTCGAATGGACAGCGAAGTGCCAGGAAGCATTTGACACCTTGAAGGAAAGATTGATGACTGCACCAATCTTAACCGTACCAGATCCGAATGGGCATTTTGTAGTAATAATAGATGCGTCTGGAGATGGACTGGGAGGAGTATTAATGCAGGAAGGAAAGGTGGTGGCCTATGAATCTAGGAAGCTGAAACAGTATGAACAGAATTACGCACCGCATGACCTCGAGCTAGCAGCGATAGTGCATTCTCTACAAATGTGGCGACATTATTTACTGGGAAAGACCTTTGAGCTTAAGTCAGATCATCAAGGGTTGAAATACCTATTTACTCAGCCCAACCTAAATGCACGACAAAGAAGATGGATGGAATTGATATCCGACTATGACTTCGAGATTAGCTATATAAAGGGCAAGGAGAACAAAGTAGCTGATGCCCTAAGTCGGCGAAGACACATATCTGCTATGGCAACTATCCACACCGACTTCAAAACGCAAGTTCTGCAAAAACTAAAAGAGGATACCTACTATAATCAAATACGAGAAGCCCTCCTGGCAAACTCTCAGGACCCTAATTATGAGGGATTCCAGATAGAAGAAGATGGACTTTTGAGATTTAAAGGCAGGATGTACATTCCAGACTCATCAGAATTAAGGAAAACCATTTGGAGAGAAATTCACACCGCACCGTACTCAGGCCATCCCGGAATAACCAAAATGTTGGCAGATGTGAAACCTCTATATTTTTGGAAGGGAATGAAGAAGGATGCAGCTAGGTTTGTCGCAGGATGCTTCGAATGTCAGAGGGTTAAAGCTGAACATCAACATCCAGCAGGGTTATTACAACCCCATAGCATACCAGATTGGAAGTGGCAAATTATCAGTATGGATTTTGTGCAAGGGTTGCCCATGACAAGAAATAGACATAACACTATCCTAGTGGTAGTAGACCGACTCACCAAAGTGGCACATTTCATACCAGGGAATTTGACAGATGGAGCTTCTTTAGTTGCGTGAAAATTTGTGCAAGAAATATTTCGTCTACATGGCGTACCCGAGAAAATCATTTCTGACAGAGATGCAAGGATAACATCTAGATTTTGGCAGACATTATTTTCTGCATTAGGGACACAACTAAATATCAGCACAGCTTATCATCCTGAAACGGATGGCCAAACCGAAAGGGTTAATCAGATCTTAGAAGACCTACTGAGAATGTATTGTATGGATCAGCAACATAAGTGGGAGGAATATTTACCCTTGGTAGAATTTGCCTACAATAATTCATATCAGTCAGCTATCAAAATGGCACCATTTGAAGCTCTATATGGCAGAAAATGCAGGACCCCTATCAGTTGGAATAGATTAGAAGACAGGGTCATTTTAGGACCAGAGATGCTCCAAGAAATGGAAGAACAGGTCAAGCTAATTAGGCAAAGGTTGAAAGAAGCTAATGATCGCCAAAAGAGTTATGCTGATGCAAAGAGAATTCCTAGACAATTCGTTGTGGGAGACAAAGTTCTTTTGCATGTCAAACCTCATAAAAGCTCTATTAAATTTGGAAAGACTTCCAAGCTAGCCCCAAGATATGTGGGACCTTTTGAAGTACTGGAAGTTATCAATCCTGTTGCTTACAGAATTGCTCTACCACCAGCTCTCGCCCGATTGCACAATGTGTTTCATGTATCTTACCTTAAGAAATATTTTGCAAATTTTGAACATATGATTGACTGGAAATCTTTGCAGGTGCAGGATCCAGGGGTGATTACTTTAGAACCAATTCGAGTGCTCGAAACGCGTAAGTTGCACTTACGTAATCGAGAGGTGGTTCAATGTAAGGTCCAGTGGGACCAGTACTCAGAAGAGAATGCCACCTGGGAGGACTATGATGAAGTCCTTCGGAATTTTCCTTATTTATTTTCAAACCATATGGAATTTTGATTTTAGAACTTGAATATAAAAATAAGTAATCATCGAGGACGATGATTCATAAGGGGAGGAGTATGTCACAACCCTCCCTAGAACTTAATAAGTTATGGTATTGATGTCATGGTCGTTATTTCCGTTATTGAAGCATTATCCTTCTTATGAATATGAATTAAAGGATTTAATAATTGTTCTGGTTTATTTTATTTCTTGGCAAATGAATGATATGATGGATGATTATTTAATAGCGTAAATACAACTATAGATGATGTTGTTACGTATATCAATGAAAAACAATATGTTAAGAATAGTCTAACTCTGGCTCTTGGTGTCAAGTGATTGCAGGACCATCAACGCAAGAAAAGAAAAGGGACCGTCATCAGGGAGAGGACACGGTTGACGAGGATCCGATTGTTATCAAACTCTGGGAAGCAAACGAGGTCACAAATGATCTTGGCCTTGGTAAAATAAATAATAGATAATAAACCTTAAAAAGAAAACTTTTGATATTTATTTCACTTTATAAGGAATAATAAATATTACGTTGACAACTTTAAAAGACTTAAAAGAAATAAAGTAAAGCCCGAATTTGATTAAGGCGAATATAGTGAAGCGGCCAAATGAAAGAAACGCATGAGTAGTAATTGGCGCGGGGTAAAAAGAGAGAGAGAGGGAGCCGATGTATGAAAGTCTGAAACGCATCACAGGGCATCGAGTTGCATGTAACGTATGCATTCAAGAAGGCCCGATGGAGAATGCGAAAGGGCATTCATTTAAATGTCGACCCCGTCTGGAAAAATGCATTCCCTCAGATCATTCGTTACTCTCTTTTGGTCTGCGTCTTTTGGAAGGATACAAATCTTTCGCCAAGTTTAGGGTTCGATTATTCCTCTGTGTTGTGTTTAATCTTCTCTTGGAATCGGTCGGGAAAGATCTGTCTGAAGCGAAAGTGAACCTCATACGCCTTTCTCTTCCTCTACTCCGCGGAAATAATCGTTGGTGGCTCACGAAACCCTTCTCGGAAAACAAGCAGAGCGGATTTCGTGGTCAATCGCAATATTATCAGGCACGTAAATGAGATAATCTTCCTTCTATCTTCCTTGCGTAGAATTCATTATGAGAATAATTCTTGTTCGCCCTAATGATTGAATGGTTATAATATTATTTTGGTTTATATCGGCTATTCTCTATACTATTCTTGCCCCGATAATTTAAGGTAGGGTTTTGTTAGATTGAACCATAGTTCTTGCCTGAATCTGAATGCCGTTTAACCTTTCCAACTGGACATCATATAGTCAGAAGTTAATCTGAGACCATTCTTCCTCTGTTAAATTTCATGATTTTGCTATATCCTCATCAAGCAATGCCGACCTAGGGAGTTTTCCTTCCTTATTTCTGGTAAACTGTACTCGAACCATGAAGCGATTTCTGTATTCTGCTATTCTATATTCCTTGATTTTCGGAACAGTACACCTGGGCAGAACATCAATCTTTACCAGTAGTAGGGTTTAGTTAATAAATGATGAAAGTCACACAGAAAATGTCCAGCTTATAATTTAGAGTTAAATAAATTCGAAACAGATGAGGAACGTCCATATCATTTTAAACTGTTCACTCTCCTAGTAGATTCCAGTATTGTTTATAAATACTTAAATATTTGAATAGAGTCTTTCGTGGTTAATTGCCTTCATGCAAGCATAAGATGCTAAAACCGAACTATTATGGAGACTAATAGGATCATTCTATCAGATTTGAACATTATCTCTTCCTGAAGGATAAGCGATAAATTCTTATTTGAATCAATGAAATTAATAATAATAGTGAGAACTTGAACTTGAATATTTGTTATTCTTGAATATAGAAACCTGAAACATACCTAGTACAACTTAACGAGCAAGGATGCGTGCTGACGGCACAGTGATGCCACAAATTAATTAATTTAAAAATCCTTGGCCAAGGTGGATGCCCGTTTGGCAATGTCAGCTTCCATGGCCAGATATACCCTGATCAGGATGATTCTTCTGATAGGAGGTACCTATAGAGGAAGGATCGATCAGTGGTATAGGTTCATGGACATCAGGCTCAGAGAACTGATAACAATTGAACCTTGTCAATTGACCTCGTGAAGGGCGGGTTCTTCAGTTGAAGAAACTCGGGAGACCAGCAGGTCTTGGTTGGGCGGTAAAGCCCCTGATGATGATTTCTTTTCCTTTCTAAACGGTGTTGCCAATGAAGATGGTGTTAAATGCAAAATCTTTCTTCTCGCTCTATTTCTAGGTACAAAGATCTGAATGTTTTCTATTTGTGGAAATAATATTCATCTATAATTTTGAGCAATGTCCTTTTTAGCTGAAATTAACGTTACTTGTTAGTTATTGTTAAATTATGCTGCTTAGTTGAATACTGCAAGTTAGATGTAGAAATTCTAGATAGCCGTTGTATGTTAACCCTAGAATGGTAGTTATTTATTTCTGGATATTATGAAACTGTTTCTGAAAAATCAGTTAGAGACGTTGGAAAACTCTAGATCTCTTGAAAACAATTAGTTACAATTCAGCTGAAGGTAGTTCCAGTTAAACCTTTGTAACCGTAGAATAGTTGGATGTTACAACTTCTTCCATAGCCTAGCTAATATTCCATTATCATAGTATCAAGCTATCCATTTCATGTCTCACCATCTCAATAATACCATCAAGCTACAATTTTTATAAGAAACCACATTCCTATATCAAAGGAGCACATCAAGAGAGTGTTGGGTTAAACTCTTCTTCTAGCTCAATTGGAGAAGGAATAAACAAGGTAAAAGGTTTCATATTTATTTGAACCTTTATGTTATTCATCTTGTTCATTTTTCTTATCTTCAAGGCTAGCTTGCCTTCTATAAGACAAGATAACAAGCCATGTTTCATGTTGCATCAATGTTGGATTGTAACTTACTTAGTAAAGGTAATTTAAACTAAATAGCATATACCGTCATGTAATCATATGCTAGGAATTTGAAATTTGATCAACAAGTCTTCTTTTATCATTAAAGTTTAAAAATATGTTGGCTTCTAGGTAATGGGAAATAATTCTAGTGTTGGGATGAATTAATTCTTGGCAATGAACAATTTGCATCATACATTCCTCATCACCTATTTTAACCCATGATTTTCTCTATAATCACTCGACCTGAGTAGTTGGCCAAGTGGGACAACAATCAGGTCTATTGGACAATTTGAATATAAGGCCTCAATCCTCTTACACAATAAACTTGGACTTGAAAATCAAACAACACCTCTCTTCTTGCACCCTCTTACCCCAAATGTGTTAACCAATTGATTTGGGGGGATTAAATTGGATGGTTTTTATTCAATGTAGGCTAGTATTTCTCTTCAACAAATTCACTATGGTAACAAACACCTTCACTCTATTTGGAACAAATTTATCACCCCCAAATTAATTTTGTTCTAGTGGATTCTCCATCAACATAAAAATATAACTAGAGGAAATTTACTCAAATGAGGAATCATTGATCCTCACATGTGTCATATATTCTTCAAAAATAATGAAAATTTACCTCACCTCTTCTTTGAATGCCTAAATATTTCTCAACTTTGGATCACTCTTGCTCAAACAATTGAAGTCTCCTTTTATACTGCTCTTACTATTAAAAAAATAGAATAATTGGAAGAATAACTATGTTATTGGTTTCTACAACAAGCCTCTTCTCAAATACATTTGGAACACCAATCCTTTTTCAATGTCTAATATATTTGGTTAGATAAAAATCATAGAATTTTCAATGGAATGAGTATCAAAAATAGTAGTTCATCCTCAAAGTAAAAACTAACATTTACATTCAATGCCAAAGTTCACTTCAAATAATCCCAACTTTCAAGTCGTTTCATGATTATAAAAATTTAATTCATTCGTAGTTGTTACTTGTCTAATTTAATTTATCTATATATTCCTCTCAAAATGATAGAAAACTCCCCCCTCTTCTCCTTTCTAGCTCTCTTCATCAATGCCACCTATAATATAACCTTTAGGTTACTACTTCTAGCAAGATTATGGTCAATAAGAATAAAAGGATTAATGAATTTTGTGAAACCTTAGTACAACCTTAATGAATGTTGTTGACCCCATGGCCTATGAAAACATTCATTGAATGGAATTTTAAGAACAACTAAAAACTCTTATTATTTACAATGATTTCAAAGTCGCTATTCAAGCCTTGTGGAAAAGTGTGTCTGAATTCAATTTTTAAAGTTTAAAATCAATGTTTTTGTCTATCAATTTGATTTCAATAGAAGTCAAAAATATCACCAAGAAGACTAACTTATATATGTTAATAAAAAATTAATGAGAAAACCATACTCTTAATCATAATATCTTAATTCTTAGATACTTGCAACACAATTATAATATAGGTCCAACTTGACCCTTTACTCCTCTTATACTATATTCTTTATATGTAAATAAACCTTTTTATTCAAAAATAAATATATATTAAAGTATTAACAATCTATCTAATATATTTATTCTCTCACAAATTAGAATCTAAATGTAAAAAATAATTAGGTCGCAAAAGGGTAGGAAGAGTCTATGTCAATTAAAATGTTGAGTGATTTAAATTGATGTTCCACTGTATGTTCAAATCTTGAATGTAAGAAGGTAATGCCAAACATAAGGTCATCCCACTCTATAATGACTTTTATGTCTTTTTTTCTCTCATTTTCATTGGTAAAGGCACCAGAGTTAGATGCAAATTACAAACCAACTTTGATGACTATTGCACATGTACCAATGCTTTTGATCTTTTTTGTGTGTCTAATTCCATTTTTTATCAATTATTTGGTCGAATCACCAATTGTTCACATACAGTTTTGGTGTTTCCTTCCTATTTAGTGCAATTGGGGAGGCAATTTGAGTGCATAAGAGAGAGTGGAGGAGGTATATAAATCTTGGTGAGATCACACATTCTATTCACTAGAATGGTTAGGGTCAAAAGAAGCTCTATCTGATAAAGGAAGGGAAGCACATAGGTAAGAATGCACAAAAAATTATTGGAAAAAAGAAAAATTCTACTTGTCTTAAAACCATAGACATAGATTTAATCATTTGAGTTGAATGTTTTATTTTTTTCTATATTGTGGTGGGAAAAATTGTGCCTATGTGGGATGAAGAAGATCTAAAGCAAGGTAAAAGGTTTTTTATTTATATTATGAAATCATGACATTTCTAGGAGTCCCTATGCTTTGTCTATGCTTCCACATTTGCATGCATGTCTACACCTACTATCACAAGTGAGGGGAGTGCTCATTCTTGTCTTGGAATTTTTCACTTAACTTCATGGCTATAATTCTTATCAATCAATTTTGATATGGTGGGTCTTTGTTAAATAGATAGGCAATGCATGTGAGGAGATATTAGACAGCCATGTGAGGAGACATTCATTGCTATTTTTTAATTTGTTTACTATGCCATCTCCAACTCTCCATGCTTTTCATTCTAACATTTTTATTCACAATGTTTAAACCTAGGTATTAAGTTTAACAAGATTTTTTCCATGTCAATAATGTTTACTAATTATGCAATGTTTGTGCCAAATCAACTTTATGTAGTCTACATAGGTAGAAGTTCATCACAAGAAAATGGAATCTCACACAACTACTTCATTGCACCTTGAAATGCTTCGTTCTATACATTGAAGGTTATAATTATATCTTATCTATTCTCCTATTTTATTGTTATATATAATTATGAATAACATGCTAGCATATATGTAATGTTATTATTAAATTCGGGAGGCAACAGAGGAATTATTGAAGTATAGTTATGGGAAGAGCTTTGGTGGATTTGTTGTTGTGATTTCTTCATCCCAAGCCCAATAGCTCAAAAGTAAAACAAATTAAAAACTTCTTTAGAAACAACTATTTTTTCCCCATTTTGGTCATTTTTGGGAATTTTTGGGAAGATGTATATAGACCATTAATTAATTTCAGCATGGTGGATCCTTCTTGAAATTGGACATAAATTGTTTATTGGAGTAGTATAATTAAAGATTATCTTTATTTTTCCAAATCCATATGAGAATACATTAGCATAAGCTTAGGTTTTGGTGGCAATGCTCTTTTTTGTATGGAATTTTAAGTTGGATGCACTACAACATAGTAAAATATGGCCAACATTGAACTCATGATTAATATTATATATTTGTGAATCGCTTGTTTTTCTTTATAAAGTATAGCGTGTATGATTTTTTTATAATCAATATTTAGTAAATTGGTTTTTAAATTTTAATTTTGAATTCCAAAACAATTTTCAATTGAGATGGTTGGATCTTCACAAATATTGTAGATTGCAAAAAAATCAAATTTATTAAAAAATTATATCATTTGAAAGAGTTAATTATATATTACTCATTTTAGTTATATACTAAAGGGACAAAAATCACTTGCAAATCTCAACAACCTTAAAACATTAAAAATATCCAATGTGCTAGTAAATGGAGAATTGGTTTTGAGCAATAGTAGAGGTTTATAATTTATTTATTTTTATCAGTAAATCGCTTCTAAGGGGCATCACCCATCGCTTTTGACTAGATTTATGAACCAGTGAGGCCACATTCGGGGGACCTCATCCCCATCATTCATATTCCTATGCCTGCTTGCATTCTCACCAAGCTCCCTGCAAGCCTCAATGTCATTCCTCCATCTATTGTGCCTTCCTGCATTCCCGCCAAGCTCCCTGCAGGACCCAACGCCATTCCTCCTATCTACTTCGCCTACCTGCATTCCCACCAAGCTCCCTACAAGACCCGATGCCAATCCTCTATCTAAATACCCTTGCTAGCTCTACCTCACCATTCATCCCTCCATCTCTCATACTTTGCAGTAGCACACACCATCCACCAATTGCCCACTCCTTTGTGTGTCGATCGTTGCCACCCTTGCATAGGCTTTACATCATCATTTGTGCATCATCCAATGTTCCCTTGATTCTCTAGCCAGTGATAGTTCGTCCCACCTTCCACTGGTGGGATTCGAACTCAAGATAGCAGGGAAGCTGCTGCTAACATGCCATTGCACTGCAGGGTTTATAATTATTTATTTATATTGAATACTTTTGACTTTATATCTTGGTTGTGGGGAGGAAAGAGAATTAGGCATTTAGATTACATATTATATTATGTATTATATATTATATATTATATATTGTTTATTATTTATTATTTATAATATTATATATCAAATTATATAGTATAATATAATTTTATATGATTTAATATAAAATATAAAATAATATTTGATAATATACATATTTAATATTATAAGTATTTAATTACATAAATTAATTTTAAATTACAAAAATATATCATTAAATAATAAAAATTATATAGAAATATAAAATTATAAAATAATATTAACTATAATATAGTAAATCATCAAATTATTTTAAATTATATATTTAATATTATAATTATACTACATAAATATTAAATTTATATATTATAAAATTATAAATTAACAATAATATTATAATTTAACAATAGATTATATTATATAATAAATTATACAAAATATTACTAATATGGTTTAGGTAAATTACACAAAACATTATTAATTCTAACAGTAACACTAATTATAACCTTAGGTTAACTTTATTAAATATATATAAACTAACTCTTGTTTGAATTCTAATAGTAATACTATTTCTAACACTAACACTAATTCAAACACTAACACTAATCCTAATTTTAATACTAACATTTATTTTAACACTAACACTATTTCTAATGCTAACACTAATTCTAATACTAATTCTAACACTAACACTAATTCTAACTCTAACACTAATTATAATACTAGCACTAATCCTAATTCTAACACAAACACTTATTTTGACACTAATATTTTTAAAACAAATTAAAATTCTAACAATAACATTGATTTTGACCCTACCCCTAACTCTAATCCTAACTCTAACCCTAACACTAATTCTAACTCTAGCATATATAACCTTAATTTAACTTTATTAAAGATATATATAATACTAATAGTAATTATAAAAATAACACTAATTCTCACTCTAACTCTAACCCTAACCTAACCACATTAATCTATATTAAATTCTAACACTAATATAATTGTAAAATTAACACTAATTCTAATCAAGGATACAATTATGGTTAAGGATAGGGTTGATGTTACAATTAGAGCTAAGGTTCAATTAAGGTTAGGGTTCAATTAGGGTTAGAGTTTAATTATAGTAGGATTAATTTAGGGTTAGGGTTCAATTAGGATTATGGTTAGATTTCAATTAGGGTTAGGTATATGATTCAACTAGGGTTACTATTAAAGTACAATAAGTGTTAGGGTTAGGATTCAATTAGGGTAAGGGTTAAGGTTCAATTAGGGTCAAATTTAGGGTTCAATTAGGGTTTACTTAAGGCTAGGGTTATAGTTCAATTAGAGTAAGTATTCACTTAGGGTTAAGGCTCAATTTGGTTTAGGAATATAGGGTTATATAATAAACCATGAAGTTAGGGTTATAATTTAATTAAGGTTATGATTAGGATTCAATTATGATTCAATCAAGGTAAAGGTTAGGGTTAGAGTTCAATTAGGGTAAAGGTTAGGTTTAGTGTTAGGATTTAATTAGAATTCAAAATTAGGGTTAGAGTTCAATTAGGATTATGGTTAAATTTGGATAAGGGTTAGGGTTTAACTATGGTTAGAGTTTAATTAGGGTTAGGGTTAGAGTTCAATTAGGGTCAAGTTTTGGGTCCAATGAGCTTTAGGATTAGAATTCAATTAGGCTTAGAGTTTAATTAGGATTAGGATTTAGTTAAGGTTAGAATTAGAGTATAATAATGGTAAGTGTTCAATTAGGGTTGGGGTTCTTTGATAAAGCTTGGGGTTAGGGTTACATTTAAGATAAGCATTCAATTATGGTTAGGGTTTAATTAGGGTTAGGGTTAGAGTATAATAAGGGTAAGTGTTTAATTAGGGTTGGGGTTTAAATAGGATTAGGGTCAAAGTTTGTGTTGGGGTTTAATTTGGATTATGATTCAATTAGGGTTAGGGCTTAATTAAGGTTGGGGTTAAGGTTAGGGTTTAATTAGGGTTAGGGTTCAATTAGAGTTATAATTTAATTAAGGTTAGGGATCAATTAGAGTTATAATTCAATTAAGGTTAGAGTTTTATTAGGATTAGGCTTCAATTATGGCTAGGGCTTAATTAGGGTTAGGTTTAGAGTTTAATTAAGTTAAGTATTCATTTAGGTTAGTGTTAGGGTTCAATTTGGGTTAATGTTAGCATCGGGATTCAAATAGAGTTAGGGTTAGGGTTCAATTAGGGTTACAATTAGAGTTAAATTAGGGTTACAATTAGAGTTATAGTTCAATTTGGATTTAATCAAGGTTAGGGTTAGGGTTATGATAAGGGTTATATGATAAATATTAGGTTATGGTAAGGGTTATATGATAAGGGTTAGGGTTATGGTAAGGGTTATAGGATAAAGATTAGATTATGATTAGGGTTAAGGTTATGGTTAGGGTTCTAAGATAAAGCTTGGGTTAGGTTTCAATTAGGGTTGGGGTTAGGGTTTAAATAGGGGTAAGTTTAGAGTTACAATTAAGGTTAGGGTAATGATTAGGGTTAGGCTCAATTAGTGTTCTAAGATAAAGCTTGGGGTTTGGTTTAAGGTTCTAGGTTAAAGACTTGTGTTATGATTAGGATTAACATCAAGGTTAGGATAAAGGTCAAGGTCTGAGTTAGAATTAGAATTTGTATTAGAGTTAGCTTTAGGCCTATAATTATGATTATAATTAGGGTTAGGGTTTAATTTAGGTTAGGGCTTAATTTGGGTTAGGGTTTAATAAGGGTTGGGGTTATGGTTAGGGTTCAATTAGGGTTAGGGTAAGGGTTACTAGGATTCAATTAGGGTTACTTTTCATTAACATTCAATTAGTGTTAGACATAAATTAAAATTAGGTTTAGGATTAGAGTTCAATTAGGGTTAAAGTTAGGGCTTGGATTAGATATAGAATTAGAGTTAAGGTAAGGGTTCAATTACAATTATGATTAGGGTTAGGGTTATAATTAGGGTTAGAGTTATGATTATGATTAGGGTTAGGGTTAGGGATAAGATTAGGGTTAAATTAGGGTTAGTGTGAGGGTTTAATTATGGTTAAGGTGAGGGCTCAATTAGGGTAAGGGTTAGTGTTACATTCTTAATTAGGGTTATGGTTATGGCTAGGGTTAGGGTTCAATTATAATTATGATGATGGTTAGGGTTAGGGTTGCAATTGTAGTTAGATATTAATTAGGGTTATGGTTAGGGTTAGATTAAGGTTAATTTTATTATTAAGGTTTGTGTTAGAGTTAGGGGTTACTTAAGGTTAAGGTTAATGATAGGGAGAGGGGTTGAAGGAATCACTCACTAATTCCTACTCTAGGCCTTTCCTTATTAGACCTCCTTGGTGCTTTTCTTCACCAATATAACCTATAGGTTCCTACACATGACTAGGAACCCCTGGTTTATCTAACCAAGCCCTCTTCTACCACAAACTCCAACTACCAAGTTCACCTTAGTTCATTTCCACAACTCTTCCTTAGCCTTTACACCATACTAAAGGCCAATCTTCCTCAACACTCCATTTACTCTTATAGGGGTGATGAAATGTCCTGAAAAGCTTCAAACTATCCTCCAAATATGTCTGAACATCCCCCAATACTTCAACTTCCCATCGCTTGCAAGAAACCTACTCCTAGGGTTTGGAAGGCTAGTAGCCTTTGAGCCCCTATTAGGTCTCCTACACCAACAAAACTGGTTATAACTCACAAAATTCAAAAGGAATTCCCATTATTTTCTCAAGGTTCTTGATTCATAAGGTTAACACTCAATTATTTTTGAGGTTTCAGCCTTCTACTGTCCATACAAAGCCATTGCTTGAATTAGAGGAAAAACTAGGGTTTTTTTAAGCCTTTCCCAGCAGTTTACAAACTCCCAATTGGTTTACACACCAAATGAATAGTTGGAACCTTCTCCTTCATGTAGTAAATAGATAATACACCACCCTAACTCCTCCCATAAGGAAATCATCCAAATCTAATCACCCTTGTAAGAAAAGTGACCTGCACAACAACTTTTCCTAGCCAGACCTGCACTGGCTCGCCTAGGGCATCAAAATGCTAGCACTTCTTGCGACCACACAAACCCTACCAAATAATATATGTACAAGCATGGAGCTAGGGAACATTTTCAAAAAGGCCGTACAGTTTGTACAGTGGGAAGGTGCTCTAAGCCTCCATTTATTCAACACTGCCTGTTTCAGGCCAGCAAGCACATGAAACCAAAAATATTTACAAAAATAAAGAAAGATAGATAATAAAAGCTAAAAAATGGTACTCAAAGCTTGATATTAACCTACACTACATCTTACAACTCTAATAGTAGTAGATTCAATCCATTTTAGCACTGTTCTTGAGCAAAAACCAAAAAAAATGACGAACACTGTCTTTTTCCAACTTCCAACAAAACAGTCTGTACAAATGAACTTCCAACCTGACAAAAAGGTCGAGGAAACCTTTATATATGCATCCCAAACATTTATTCATAAAATGGGCACCTTTTGGCCGCTCAAACTCAAAAAGAGCCTTATTTTGCAAAAATTGTCAACAATTGCAAAAATTGCCAAACTTCAACATTAGACTAAAACTTGCTATTCCTCACCTATGGTCAACATGACATTTATTTGAAAAAATTTAAAACAACTAAATTTCCATGAAGGAAAACATCTAAACCATCAATTCACTCTTGAGCTTCTGGTGTTGCCTAGATGCTCCTGCACCAGTTAAGTTTAGGGTTTAATAAGGGTCAGAGTTAGGGTTAGGGTTATAATTATAGTTCTAGAATAAACCTTGGTGTTAGTGTTAGGGTTTGGGTTCAATTAGGATTAGTGTTAGGGTTAGGATTAGGGTTAGGTTTTAATTAGATTTAGGGTTATGGTAAGGTTTTTGCATAAATCTTGAGTAAGGGTTAGGGTTAGCCTCAAATAACATTCTAGGATAAAGCTTGGGATTTGGGTTAGGGTTCTAGGATAAATCTTTGTGTTAGAATTAGGATTAGGGTTAGAATAAAGGTTACAATTTGGTTTAAAATTAGCATTTTCTTTAGGCTAATATAACATTATTTATAACACTAACCCTAGATCTAATGTTAACCCTAAACCTAACACTAACCCTAGATCTAATGTTAACCCTAAACCTAACACTAACCCTAATCCTAACCCTAACCCTAAAACTAACACTAATTTTAACTCTAATTATAACCCTAGCATTACCACTATTCCAAACCCTAACCCTAACTCTAAATCTATCTCTAACCCTAACCCTAATCATAACTAAATGTATTTCTAACCTTAGCCTTAACCCTAAGATTAACCATAACCCTAACCTTAACCCTTACCCTAATTTATTTAATTATATATCTAATTATAACATGAATCCTAACCCTAATATTAACCCTAACTATAACCCTAACCCTAATCTTAATCCTAACTCTAAATCTATCTCTAACACTAACCCTAATTGTAACTCTAAATATATCTCTAACCTTAACCCTAACCCTAAATGTAGCCTAACTATTACAGCTCAAATTTTGATTTATAATTACTTTTAAATTTTACGCTAAAAATGTGTTTTTTATATTAATGGATGATTTTATATCAATTGATATTTTGATGAAATTATAATGCAATGTGAAATGTTTTGATAAATAATTATTATTACTTTTAATCAATGATTATGACATTATGGCTAATAACAGACTAACTGTTTGGATGGCCTTCTTATTTGAATGTAGGAGCATATTCTTTACCCTCCTAGATGGACATGGAGAGTATCATCGAAGAGAAGACTATATGCATGGGTAAATAAATAAATAAATGCCATTATTGAGTCGATCACACACTCATGTAGAATTTTGTATCAAATCTGGGTAAGTAACCCTAATATTGTCGTTGAGTTTATCTTGTCTTGGCTAGTGTGGTCGGGTCATATGGTTAGGTCATTATCATATTTGATCTTTGATTAAGTCTTTGGAAATAGTCAAAAGGAGTTATTATTATGTCTTATCATCTTTACAATTTACCTATTGTTATAAAATTTTATTTGATTATTATTTAAATGAATTAAAAATATATAAATATATAAGTATATATATGTGAAAAAATATATAAATATACATATTGTAATGGCATGAATTTGTACCCCTTGCAAATTCCCCGTTTACACACCCCTTACATTAGAAATGCGATCTTGATGATGTATTTTCCACATCTGCTTCATTTGTGTGTCAGTGGGGGAATTTATGTCGGGGATGCTAGCACGACATGTAGATCTTTGCATGATGTGCTTCTGTCCTGACAAGATTCTTACCTCTAGAATCCACAAAGGTGTTACACTCCTCCATTGGACATGAAGTGTAGTGTTCTCTACTCTTTGGACTGACTTCAAATGAGTGTTTGCCTCCTTCATTCATTCAAATTTCCTATTCTTTCAATCAATCGAACTTTTTGACAACTTCTTCACACTTCTTCAAGCTTGGACACACTTCTTGATAGCTTCTTAATCAATCACACTCACTTTCAGCTCCTTTGTGCTTCACCACCACCTTTGTAGATGCAAGTTGTTGCTTTGTTGACTCCTCCTCTTCGTTGTTGCGGCATCATTAGCTTTGGAGAGCTTGCGAGCTCACATCTTCCTCCATTTTCCTTGAGTGCACATGGTTGAGAAGGTCATATCCATCCATTTCCATTTACTTTTGCATCATCTACTTGCATAGTAGCAGATTTTTGTTCGTGTATTGTTTGGTATCAATTTTTATGTACTTTCTTTATAATCTTTCTAGAATTTTTTCTATCTAGTTGTCTGTGGAGGTGGAAACACCAAAGTGATGGATTGACTGAGGCATTCCTCTAAAAAAAACCCCAATATTGTATCGTTCTTGTGTGTGCAAGTTGTTCATCAAGTGAAGCTCTTGAAGGCCTCAACTCATGGGTTGAAGGTCCGTTTCTACCACCTTTCTCTTGTCAAATTCTAGCTTAACATTGTTAAAGTATTCTTCTTGTTATTTTTTGTGTTTCTGCATTTTTTCTCTTTGTCATAGCATAAAACTCTGTTAATCAAGCAGTTAGAAGGTTTTCTAGCATTCTGCACTATAATCTACACTCTTTGTTCGTACAAACGCCAGTGCATCCTTGAGACCCTAGCAAGCCATGTTGGAGTTTGTTATCTGTACTGTAGTTCTCTAGTAGTTAGTTGTCTGAGTTACAATCGAAACCTGGAAAATTAGCTCTTCTGACCCCTAAAACATTTGAGTTGGTAGAAGGAAAGTGACAAACCAGTTGTCCTTCCTTTTTTTCCCTTGAAACCTTAAACTTTTCTAGTTCATTTATCTAGCTTGAGGTAGATCAGACTAGCCTATTGTTCTAAACTCTCCCATGACCTAGAGTTCTTGAACAGTTGCCCCCCTCTACATTTTGGTGAACCCGATGTAAACTATTTTGGTTCCATTTTGTAGTGTTGAAGGAATCTTCTCTCGTGTTCTAGGTATGTTGTAGGTGTGTGTGTTGTAGGGCGCATAGCCTTGCAACCCAACCTATGACCCCTAATAGTGTAGTTAGAAGGATCCCTAAGCATTGTGAGGAAAAATGTAGATAGGTCACTAGCTGATTGTTGAACCTTTGGGGTATCCTAAGGAAGTCCTTTTCAAAGTACGTAAACATGGCCTCTTTTATGCATCTACCCATCCCTTCTACATAACTTGCAAATGGATCACCCACTATAACCTTCACATCACAGGATCTGCCTATGAACATGAATAGAGAGCCTTCTCCTCTATATATTCCTACTCACATCAATGGGAACTTCGTGACTGGTGTTCTGGTTGATCCTACATGTCGTGTGAATGTTATAATACATGAGATTCTATTGATAGATTTCCTACATAAGGATGGGTATGATGAATCAAAGATCACAATATATATGCATGATGGAATCTTGATCCCTCCAATTGGTTCCATCACTCTCTTAGCCTTGGTAGGACCTAGGACTATAAATGCTCTTTTTGATATCATCCTAGAGTCAAATTTGTTTAGAGTGAAGCTAGGCATCCCATGGCTAGTTTCCATGAATGCAGTTGCTTTGGTAGTTAATAAGTGTTTGAAGTTTTCTCATGAGGGATCTATGCACATTGTGCAAGACACTAGATATAAACCTTTAGTGTCACGTGGGGGCTACTCATTAGATCACTTTTATCCTATCCTTGTTGGTTTGCTTCCTCCAAGAATGGACCTATTGTATCACACCTATGTTAAATACAAGAATGGTGGCATCATGTTGAAGGTGACCTACCCTATCTCCCCTTATGCTATTTTAGTTAAGGCCTCTATGATCGTGTAGCAATAAGCTTCCTCCTCCTCCTCTCAAAAGGGGAAGGGGAAGTCTACTCACACCCATGAGCCTTTCTCTTCTTTTGATGTTTCATTTGCTTCTACCTCTCTCCCTATTGTGGTGCCTTTGGCCTCTGCTCCTATGCCTTGCATGGGGAGTTTGATAGTTCTAGCTTGGCAGAAGGCCAAGCATCAAGTATTTGAGCTTCCCATATTACCCATGGTGTTGAGGCCCATTTTTTATGGTAAGGGGAAGGGATCTCATGGAGTTTCCCCTACATCTCACTATAGTCTCCTACTGCTCCTACCCCTCATGTGGTGAATGGGAAGAGGCCCACTGCCGAGGTTCCTGAGTCTGCTTCTCCACCTATTTCAGTCTTTTCCCCTACATTTCCTACTCCTACTTGTTGGAAATAGGATGCCATTTAATTGCAAATCCTAAACATTAATTATTTCATGTATCTCCTAGATTCTTGGAATGTGTTCAACAACACTAAGATTAAGATGAGGTTAATATTTGATGAAATAAACATGATTATTGACATTTTTAATTAATTCTAAATGTAAGAAGCATGTGAAGGCGTCCATATTGAGTTCCTAAATAATAGGGACACATGGGACACTCACATGGTAAGGTGAAACTCACCTTGTGTCCAATTAACTATAAGGAGTAATAGTTAACACTTTTGAATGCATGTAAAGATCCTAGGAGTTAGGATTTGATGTTTGCATGCTTGAATTTCAGTTAAGTTCAGTTCATATCAGTTCAGATCAGTTCAATTCAATTTAGTTCAGTTTAGTTCAGTTCAGTTCAATTCAGTTTAGTTTAGTTTAGTTTAGTTCAGTTCAGTTCAGTTATCTTTAGTTGCATGCATGTTGGTTATTTTGAGTTGCATGTAGTTAACTTCAGTTAACTTGTAATGCATTCTAATAACATTGAGTTGTATGACAAATAACAGGGACTACCTCCAGTTAACAAGGGATGACCATTCTTTAGGAATGGTGTTGAGTAAATGTTTCAGTTAACAAGAAATCACTTGGAACCAACTTGGGCACCCAAGATGCTTTCTTGGAATTAAATCCAATGCATGATAAGATATTTTTGAAAGCTTTATTAAGTGGGACCCTCTTTTGGGTGCCATCTTTGAGGAAGAGCTTTGAAATTATCACTGAAGTGAAGGATGAGTTGTAGCTTTAGTTTGGGACGCCCAAATGGGTAAAGCACATGTTCTAAGCTTTGGTCTTCATGGTATAACTCAACTTGAAGGAATATGGCGTACCTTTTCAAGGGCTTGAGCTTATGCATTGTAATTATCACCATTTGGAGATTACAAGGTTGCATATTGTCTCTATATCTCATTCAAGTTGAATAGAGTTGTCATAATTGTTATTGCAAGTGTGAAGAAGATTGGTAAAGACAGAAGAAGCATTCTCAAGCAAGAATTGGAGCTATTGTAATTTAGAGATTGAATAATAGAATAATTCTTGGTGGAGTTTTTTCCCGAAAGGGTTTCTCCATGGTATATCTTGTGTAATCTTTCTAATATCCTATCTAGTTCTTCTATCAACTTCTCTCTACATTCTACAATAGTAAAATGGATTAATCAAGATAATCACCCACAAAGAATATATGTAACAAAGAAAAGACTTACTTAGATCAGCAATATTAAAGTTTTACAGAGTATTAAGCTAAGAAAACACCTCATTTTTCAACACTACTCCCATCCAAGGGGATGACCTCCCACCAACAACGGTTGTGGATAACACACCTATGGTGAAACAAGAGCCTCTTGCTCCTTCTCAAGCAACGAGTTCTAGTTCTTGAATCCAAAGAAACTAGTCCGTGCATGAGCGTAAGAGTTAGAGGAAGGATTTGTATATTGAGAAAGCTACCTCACAAAAGGAAAAAGAGGAGCCAACAACTCCTATTTTGGCATCTCCTATTGTTCCTCCCCCTTTTGCTTCTTCTGCTTTAGTTCTTGTTGCATTGATCTTGCTTTCGGTTCCCCCCATAAATGTTGATGACCCTCACCCCACCCCAAAAGGGTGCAGGTGTTCATCACTCCTTGGTGGAGCCTCCTCTTCTGATGTCCCTTCTGAACATCCCTTTATTTTCCTTCCCTATGGACATGTCAAACACCACAATGGTGTCCATTGTGACCTTGTCCTCTTCCTCCTCACCTTCGGCTTCCTTTGTGGGGATTCTACATCCTCCAATTAAGCATAAGTTGGAGGATGACCTTGCTTCCAATGGAGGTCAAAAGAAGGGATCACCTTCTTTAGGAGAGGGTTCTGCTTTGGCTTGTGCCATCCTTGTGACAAAGGTAGCCTCGTGTCTCTCAAGTTTGTCACCATCTCTCCTGATGAGGTTAATGGTGGATCTCAGGTGCCTCCTTCATCTCTCACTCAGTTAACACATAGCACTCCTGTTAAGTGCATGTTTAACTCGGTAGATGATGTCTCGGCTCTATCGGCAATCTTTTCAAGATCAATGGTGTTTACCGATAGGAGTTGAGTGAAGAAGACCTTGAGGGGCCCTCTTCCTTATCTCTTGTCATAGGAGAGTCAAAGGGTGCTCCCCTTGCTATCTCACCCTTGCAGGCTCATCTACCCTCCCCTTACAATGATTTAGATTGGGAGAACGATGACCTCTTGGTTGATGAGGACTAGGAGAGCACCTCTTCTTTATTTGTTGATTAGATTTGTGTGTGTGTTGTATTTCCCTCATTCTTGTTTTTGTGTGTTCCTAGAGGAACCTTGTCACCCTTGTAGGTGCTTGGATACATGAGTGAAATTTTGTTGTAAACTTCATCTTTTTCTTGCATCATTCTTTTATATGTTGTATCTTGATTTTCGACAATTGAGGATGATACAAAGCGTTGAGGGAATTTAGGCCTTCCCTTCCATGTTGACCCAATTTTTTATGTTTATTTTATCTTCATGTGCTCTTCTTCATGTTCTGATATATTTGGGGATTGATAATAGTTCATACCTATATATTATATTATATCTATCTATCTATATCTATGAATAGTTCTGGCCTCAAATTATCAGATCCCCCTATCTCTTGATTTCTTTATCTTTTCTTATTCATCTTTTTTTATCTTTCTCCATATCTCTTCTTTTCTTGCTTCGTGATGTTGTGGTGCCTATGTATTGTCCCTCACGTACATGCAACAACATTTCCATGTCTACATCTCATCATGTATCATGGGCCACGACATCTAGATGCATGTTCTTCCTTTCCTTAAGATGCCAGATGCTCCTATGATTCACACACACCATCCTAAGGTGGGCTCCTACCTCTCTGGTTTTCAATAAGGTGTATTTGGTGGCCAAAAAATCCTTGCGAGAAATCTTTACATATTTCAAAAATTGCATCCTTCACTAAGGATCTCCTTAGTAATATTTTCTTTTGAAATTGAATTCGTAACAAAAAGAATTGAGATTTTGCCTCTAATTCTTCTTTTTTTGGACTCCTTGACAAAAAAAGAATCTTTCAAAAGGATTCCTTGATGACAGGTTCGTTTACAAAAATGTCAATGCTTTTCAAATAGAGCATCCCTTGAGCAGACCCCTCTTTCTTTTGAAGGGTTCCTGAGGGACCCCTTTGGAAGCTTCTCCTTCAATTGCTTGTTCTAAGATATGATATTCACTTGCCTAACATGTTGCCTTGCAGGACCAAGCACCTGTAAGGCTCAATTAGACTATGGAGCCTTTCACATTTGGCCTCCCTGAGGACTGAGCACCTATGGCACCTCCTTTGTAGGACTAACCACCTCTAAAGTATTTTCATTTTGTAAGACCAAGCACCTGTACAACCCTTTGTTCATATTCTGCGGGACCAAGCACCCGTGAATTCAATTCTATAGGACCGATCACCTACAGAGCCTTTTGTTCACCTTTTGTAGGACTGAGCACCTGCAAAAATCTTGTTCAAATTTCCATAGGACTGAGTACCTATGGAGCCATCTCTCTCTCTCTCTCCTACGCCTGAGTTTTCCAGATTGCAATATGCTTCCTTGATGTTTCAGGTATATGTTTTTCAACTTCTTTTACTCTACTTTATAGTGCATTTTTTGACACTTATGCTTGCTAAAGTTGGGGGAAAATGTAATCGTTTGAATTTTCACCCCTTGCAAATTCCCCATTTACACACCCTTTACCTTAGAAAAAATGATCTTAATGATGTATTTTCCACATCCTCTTCCATGTTTCATCCACTTGGAAGCTCATTTGTGTGTCAATGGGGGAATTTTTGTTGGGGATGCTAGTGTGGTGCATGGATGTCTGCATGTTGTGCTTCCATCCTAACAAGATTCCTTCCTCTGGAATTCACAGAGGTGTTACACTCCTCCATTGGACATGAATTGTAACATTCACTACTCTTTGGACCAACTTCAAACAGGTTTTTTCCTCCTTCCTTCATTTAAATTTCCTATTCTTTCAATCAATCAGACTTCTTGACAACTTCTTCACATTTATTCAATCTTTGACACACTTATTGATAGCTTCTTGATCAATCACACTCACTTTCAACTCCTTCATGCTTCGCCACCAACTTTTTAGTTGCTCGTCCTCTTCATTGTTGCAACATCATCGACTTTGGAGAGCTTGTGAGCTCATATCTTCCTCCATTTTCCTTGATTGCACATGGTTGAGAGGTGATATCCATCCATTTCCATTTAATTTTTCATCATCTACTTGCATTGTAGCATATTGTTGTTCATGTGTTGTTTGGTATTTCCATTTCTGTGTACTTTCTTTATCATCTTTCTGTAATCATTGCTATTTAGTTGTCCATGGAGGTGGAAACACCAAAGCAGGGGACTGATTCAAGCAGTCCTCTAAGTACAACCCCAACATTTTCTTATTCTTGTGTGTGCAAGTTGTTCATCAAGTGAATTTCTTGAAGGCCTCAACTCGTGGGTTTGAAGGTTTGTTTCTACCACCTTTCTCTTGTCAAATTCTAGCTTAACATTGTCAAAGTATTCTTCTTGTTATTTCTATTGTTTCTACATTTTCTCTCTTTGTCGTAGCATAAAACTCTATTAATTGGGAAGTTAGTAGGTTTTCTAGTGTTTTACATTGTAATTTACACTCTTTGTCCATATAGACATCAATGCATCCCTGAGGCCCTAGCATGCCATGGTGGAGTTTGTTATCCACAGTGTAGTCCTCTAGTAGTGAGTTGTTTGAGTTGCAGTCTGAACCTAGAAAATTGACTCTCCTAGCCCTGTGAACATTCGAGTTAGCAAAAGGAAAGTGACTGACCAGTTGTCCTTCCTTTTTAGCCCTTGAAACCTTAAACCTTTCTAATTCGTTTAAACCTAGCTTGAGGTAGATCAAGGCAGCCTATTGTTATAGAATCTCTTGTGACCTAGAGTCCTTGAGTAGTCGGTCCCCCTCCTCTACACATATAAATATATATAATATATTATAAATAATATCATTAATGCCAACATCTTATGAAGGAAGTCATGGTTGTTATGAAATGGTTAGCATGCCATTCAATGTATGATTTGAAAGTGAATAAAAGAAAAATGAATTAGCTCTCATGTAGAGGCCTAGTGCCTCCATCAAAGGCTATATTCATGGCATTTAGGAAGTCTTCAATGCATCTTTTTATGGCATAATGGAGGGGCACAAAATTTAAACTACATTTCATTCCTTTAAGTTTGAATTTTTACTATTTTTAGTGTGGTGGTTAATGAAAAAGGAAAGGTCGCATGTTTTAGAAAGGATGATCATTCTTTTTATTATTATTATCATCTACAATGGGAAGGAGTAGAGAAGCAGTTGTAAGTCTTTCAGGAGGAGAGCTTTCAAATGTCTTGGAGAAGATTATACAATTTATGTAGGCAGTTCTTCATAATTTTTTGTCTTGAGAATGCATATTATTGATAGTTGTGGGTTATATTGAGGAGAATATACAAGGAAGAGCAGAGTTTTTTAGACTATAAGAAAACCATGGATATTTGGAAAAGCTCGATAGGAGTATTGTAGTTGTGTATTGGAAATTTGGAAGTGCATAAGTAGAGAAATAATATAGGCATGAATATATATTTTTTTTCATTCTTTTATTTTTGGAAATATATAGATGAAGTTTTTGATTTGAGAAGTTAATAAGAGTTTATATATTGAATATTTATGAAGGATTAGAGATAGAGTAGTTTGATTTTACATACCTATGCATGAAATATTTCAAATTCTTAATTAAATACTATGGAGTACAACAAAGAGAATAATATTAAAATAAGGGATTATTAATACTTGTTGGTATAAGTTGATTAGTAATATTTTATTACACTTATGGAAAATATTTAGCAATATATATAAATAGAGATATAATATAATTATATAGAATAGCATGTAAAGATTATTTTGTTTACATTTATAAAAAAGGTAAGATTTAAGTTGAAAGATTACATTGGTTATTAGGATGAAAGTAACCAGATTATTATTCAAAGCTAATAATAAGGTTTAGATTTTGTAAACATTTACATATTCTTGCAAAAACAAATTAACAATTTGTTGTAGATTTATTAGCATTGTAAAATATTCTTGAACAAAGAATGAAGAGGAAAACATAGAAAAATCATAATCATTTATGAAGAAGATATTTTGATATTAGTGAATAAAACTTTTATTTTACTTATGTTACGATTTGTTAAGACCTTAAGTGACAGATAAAGGGTCACGAGCTAGTGTCATTATCTGAATGTGCTTCAACTTGTACAGATTTTTATGTTGTATTATGAAAATAGGAGAGTATTACACTCTTGCAATAATTTTACAAGGATATGAACAAGTGGCAGTAGCAAGGTCCAAGATAATGCGAGTATGTAATACAAATGTTCATTATCAAGAATATATTTCCATAATCTTATTCGTTTACCGACTATAAAATGATATGCATTATTAATCTTAAATATTTGTGATAAGTTAGATAAGTAGTGAAATAAGTTAACCATGTGTTAAACCATAGGTGAAAGATTGTTTCTAAGTCGAGTTAGAGGTGTGTGAAATCATGAATATATTTCCTATGGAAGTGTTTATTCTATTTAAAAACTTTGGCTGAAGTAATGTAAAAGTATTTGCACGTATTAGTCAGTTCATAGTGTTCCAGATTGCATAATCCACTCAGATTGGTCATACTTAGTTAGAAGTTGTCTAAAGTTGTATGGTTGACTAGTTACATGTAGGACACAACACTGGGACTCAAATGACATGAATTTGTTGGTTTCCTTTGTCTATACTCTTTGTGAAGGGTAGGGCCACTTCCAAATGGAAGGTGTGTAGGGAGCATTGGTCTGTGGTTGGAGGTAAAGCACTTAGGTGATGCTCTCCCTCTTGCAAATGACTTTGTTGAGACTTGTGAGATAGATGTAAATTTCTAGATATGGAAGACTTTATAACACTTACTGTATATTGTAAACTTGTTTTCTTTAAATACAATTCATCTATGTATTGTAAAAGAAAAGATTGTCTTATTTTCCAAATTATAATTATTGCATTATAAATTCAAAAGTTGTAGTATTCATTTTATCATGGATCATATTAAATGAATGTTATATGAAAGTTAAAAAAGAGTTATCGATTTTAGCTTGTGGATATTTACTTTCATGTTAATTCATTAAGTAATTCCTATTTTAAAAGTTGAGTATGTTACACTAACCCTAACCCTAACCTTATTCTCAACCCTAACTCTAACTCTAACTTTATCCCTAACCCTAACCCTAATTATATCTCTAACCCTAACCCTAACCTTAATCCTAACCCTAACCTAACCTTAACCCTAACTATAACCTTAAACCTAACCCTAACCCTAACCATAACCATAACCTAACCCTAACCCTAACTCTATGTCTAGCTATATCCCCAACCCTAACCCTAACCTTGACCCTAACCTTATCCCCAATCCTAACTCTAATTCTAGCTCTAACGCTAACCCTAACTCTAATTCTATCTTTAATCTTAACCCTAACCCTAACCCTAATTCATTTAATGTCTTACATGTGTCGCGAATGCTACTAGCATATATATATATAATACAGTGAGATATATCTTTCTCGAAACACCTGTTTTTAAATCAATTCCTCATATAAAAGTGCAATAGACGTCTCAAGAAGGATATTTCTTGACATATTTTATATATTATTAAATATATATGCTAGTTAATATACACTATCATGTTATGTTAAAAAAATGTTTAACTTATAAAAATTAAAAGCGGGCAACTAAAACGTTCTGCTATAGTGTTTTCAATCTCTGCAATTGTGAAAATATTTTTATGCATTACAATACTTTTTTAGATTTGTTTTTTTAGGGTAAAAAGGTAATTCTATTATAATGCTTTTTAGGGTAAAAAGGTAAGAAAGTAATTTACTATAAAATTTAAATCTATATTTAAGGTAAGAAGGTAATTCTATTATTTAATGCTTTTTCAATTATAGATAAGAAAGTAATTTACTATAAAATTAATTTTTTTTAGTTTTATTCTTTTTAGGGTAAAAAGTTAATTTCATTAAAATGTTTTTAATGTTTACATTATAAAATTTATTTTATTATAAGTAAATAATTTTTCAATAAAATAAGTAAGTAAATATTTTTTTTTAGTTTTATTCTTTTTAGGTAAAAAGGTAATTCTATTATAATATTTTTTCAATTACAAATAAGAAAGTAATTTAATATACAATTTAAATGTATTATTAATTTATTTTAGTTTTATTCTTTTAGGGTAAAAAGTCAATTTCATTAAAATGTTTTTAATGCTTACATTATAATATTTTTTTTTATTATAAGCAAGTAAATTTTTTTTAATAAAATATCTATTATGTGATAATGTTCACTATGATATAACATAATAGTTTAATATATAACATAATAATTATATAATTCATATATAAAACGTATAATTCATATCACATACAAAAACAAGCAAATAGTGCGCAATGGATTAATAGTTTTGATTTGTAATTGAAGGGTCATGGGTTCAACTCTTGTTGTGGGTTTAAAAATTAATAATTTTTTTAATTAATTTATTTATTACTAATTTTATTGAAAAAGTTATTAATTAACAAAATTGTAATCATAAAAAAATAAAAATAAACATGTAGTGTAATGGATTAGTGTGTTTTGTTTATAATCGAAAGGTTGTGGGTTCAACTCTCATTTGGATTCAAAAGTTAATATATTTTTCAATTAATTTATATTTTGAATTGTTTAATAAAGAGACTCTCAAAGACTTTTTGTCATTCTCTCTTAGGATAAATGTGATTTAAATTAGTTTTAGACTGATCATGTACATCAATAAGTGTCTTTACGAATTCTTAACAATTTTATAGATTTAATAATTTTTATTAAAATTTGTAGGATGCCTCATCGTCAAGGACAAGTTTTCAAAATGAAGAGCAATGAAGAGAGCATTGAAGAGAATATGCTCAAAATTATATGAGACAACAACGTGAGCAAATGGCTAATGCACAAAGAGAGGAAGTAAGGAGTTTTACAACTGAAGAGCAACAAAGACAACAAAGTAGAGAATATGCTCAGAACTATCTGAGACAATGACGTGAACAAATGATTGATGTACAAAGACAAGAAGAAAGGATTCGTCGAAACCAAAATGATAGAGAAAGAAGTGTTAAACGTAGGGCAAATATGACAATGGAAGAGATTGAAGCAGAAATGAGACAACATACAAATAGAATGATAACACATTGTTCACGAATTCAAAGAGCTATGCATTTTGATCAATTGAATGAGATAGAAAGACAACAAATACAAGTGCGCAATTGTGAATCAGTTGAAATACATCATCGATCTCATGGAAATGTTGAGGTTAGTTATGAAGGGGTGAATTTTGTTACAATAGATCATGTGCTACAAACACCAAATGATAGAGTTCAAAATGTAATGAAAGTTGATAATAGAAGAGATCAAGAAGTAGTTAATAATAATACAACTACTGAGATTGATTTGAAAAGTCTACAAATGGTATTTTGACATGGACTAGATAAAATTTTTACACCAAGTATGTGTTATATTTGTGAAGAGAGTTATCTTGCAATGAAGGTTGTACAGGTACCTGAGGGCCCTATTTGCAATCAATGTCAACAAGAGAGGAATGAACATTGATTTTCAGCATTAAACAATATGGATCCTGGTCCACAACCATTAGAACTTGCAAATTTAACACAAATGGAGGAAATGTTGATAGCACATGTCAACCCAATACTTCAAGTAACACATGCAACTAGAGGGAAATACAAATATAAAGGACATACCATAAGTTTTCCACAAGAAGTGAGAGAAATAGCTAAAATTTTACCACATCGAATAAAAGATTTACCAGTCATTATTTTTTGAAAAAAAGATCAACGTGGAACAACTTATAATTTTACAGTTAATAGAGAGAGGGTATATAGAGCACTTAAATATAAAATAGAACACAATAGGTTCTATAAAGATGTTCAAATTGATGAAAATGCACTTAGTGAACTTACATGCAATTCAGATCAAAACATTTTTTACCAACTGAATTTTGTTTATAGGGAGTTTGATTCAAATGCAGATGAGTATGTATTTGCAGGTCCAATATTGGAGATAGATGAAGGAAACATTATTAATCACACTACATCAATGGCCTCTAAACCACCAAATGCTCAAAGATAGATGGAACTAATTCATGCATGGGTAAATAACCCTAATGTAGATCCTGGATCACCAATTGATTGACCAGGAATTGGACCATCTCCAGTGAATGAGTATGTTACTGAAGGATTACTTGATATGGCTTTTGCAACACTATTTCCAGATGGATGATGTGATTGGATAGAACCACAAATGAGGAGAGTTCATCTACATGAGTTTGTTAAGCATTTATTCAGATATATAGATCATCGTTTTGGAAGACACCCGCGATTTAGATATTATATGATGAATATGATTATGAAACATCGTGCACAAAACTCGTCAATAGTGTTTGTCAAAAAAAGCTTGCAAGATATGCCAATCACAATCAATGAGCTAAGAGAACATATAGAAAATGTCCCTCATTCACATCTAGTCAATCGTTTGATGCATTTTGGTACAACGCTAAGGGGTACAAGGTCTTATTGGGCAAAATGTTGAGCTAAATTAACTAATATATTGCATAAAATTGGAACACCAACAATTTTCTTTACTTTGAGTGCAACATATATGTATTTTCAATATTTACATGCATTAATGCCAGGGACACATCCAATTAACCCACAAGAAGCACATAAATATTGACAAAAAAATATTATTGACAACCCACATATTGTGGCACATTACATGCGCCTACGATATACAGTATGTCATAAGGAAATACTACAAAAGGGAATGAAGGTAAAAGATTATTGGTCAAGATATGAATGGTAGCATAGAGGATCACCACATGTGCATGGATTCATATGGTTAGATGAAGCACCTAACATAGACAACCTTAATTGGAGAAATGTTGATGAAATGAAAAATGTTCAAAAATATCTTGATTCTATTGTTCATGCATGGAATCCATGGGGAGACCCACATCAATGAAACATACAGGTACAATATTAATTATCAATTATATATTCTTTTTACAATATATGATACTTAAAATTTTGTATTTCAATTAATAAAATATGTTATATCATGAATGATAGGTCCTACAAAATTTTACACAACATCCATGCCTTCGAAATACACAACAACTAAGCCAAATAGACTTGGCACGTGACTATGAAGAGTTGCTCAATTGTGTTGAATGCCATACAATGTGTAAAGAAGGTGCTTTCCTTTGAAAAAAAGAGGAAGAATGGTTTGTAGGTAAGATATTTATACTTTCATATATTTTGTACCAATAAATAACTAAAATATTTATATAAGCTAACAATTTACTCTTTGTTTGTAGGTACAATGCACCATGGCCATTACATCTAGATGGATCAAAATTATTTGAAGATCCAACCACAGGAGATAAAGTGTATGAACCTACAAGAAATGATGATCGAGTAAACACACATAATTGTAATATACTTCAGTTATGGAGAGCAAATGTAGATTGGAAACTAGTTCTTTCAAGACATGCTATAATAAATTATATTGCAAAGTATGCAACAAAATCATAAAAGAGTTCGGAAACTTATCATCAAATCTTAATGTGACTTGAAAATATTGAAAACCCAGATGAAGTGGCATCAAAGGCATACATGAGACTTCTAATAGAAACCCTCATTGAGAGAGACATTGGAGTACAAGAAACATGTCATATGTTATCAGAGTTACCATTGGTAGAATGTAGTGGAGTATTTGTTACATTAAATGTTTCAAGAGACGTGTTCAAGCTAGTGCTAAAATATGAAGAAAACAATGATGATGGACATATAAAACATTTCATTCAAGGATACATGGACAGACCATATGCAATGGAAAGTATCACACTTATAGATGCATCTAGATCTTGGACATATAATCCCAAAAGAAAAAGAGATAACAAATGGGAACCAGGACTATGACAACTATTGTAAGAGTGTTTCCAAGATTTACCACCATACCTACACATCAATTAGAAAAGTGGGTTGATTTTTGTTGGTTAAAGTTATTGTTGTACAATCAATTTCGTAATATACAAAGGGATATTGGACTTGATGATAATACAATTATGTCAAAGTGGAACTCACTCAATTATGATCCATGGCATTTAGAACGAAGAATTATTTCAAATGAAACTCACAATGATTTTGAAGATGAGGATAATTTATAAAATGATTAGAATATAATTGAACATGAGTGGGAGATCATATCAAGATTACACCATGGATAGATTATGGATGCAACAAAAACAGATATGTTAGGAAGAAGAGATATTGATAGACAAACTCCACAAGGTGTTGAATATCAAGGAGAAGATTACACAAATAATGCAATAAATTTTATCAACACTATGAAAGAAAATGGCTTACTGATACCTGATGATATGTTGTCAACTATATCATATGGAACATTAGGTGTTAAGCAAAAAAAAGCACTTGATATTATTATGTCACATTATAATCAACAGGATGATGTCATGCCACTATACATGATAATTCAAGGAACAACTGGAACAGGTTAATCATATTTGATTAATGCAATTCGTCAAGCTCTTTAAGATGTATCACAGCTAGAAATTTCTCTCTTATTATTACTAGCACCAATTGGAGTTGTAGCCTTTAACATTGGTGCATCAACAATTCATTCAACTTTAAGAATACCTATTGCAGATTTTGTTGAATTAGAAGGAACAAGGCTCAAAACTCTTCAAGAAGAAATTCAACATATAAAATACATATTAATTGATTAAATGAGTTTTATTAGACAAAATTTGTTACAAAATATTGACTCAAGACTACACCAGGCTTATCCTGAAAAATCAAACATGAGTTTTGGTGGAAGATCAATCATTTTGGTGGGGGATTTGGGACAACTACCTCATGTAAGTGACAAACCACCTTATGATAGTAATGTACGTGCAAAACTATTATGGGAAGAGTTTAAGATAGTTGTTACTATGGATAAGGTGTTTAGATAAGAAGGTGAAAGTGAAGACCAAAAAGGTTTCACCAATTATTCACAAATATTAGAGATGCACATCAACCATAGATGATTGGAAATTACTCATGACAAGAACAAATGTTTCATTACATCCAACAATTAAGGAGGAGTTTGATAATAATATTTATCTATTTGCAACAAATGATAATGTGCATAGCCATAACAGAAAAAAGTTACATTCATTAAGAAGACCAATAGCTCATCACATTGCAACCAAACAAGGTAGCGCTAATCCAGTAGAAGGTCAAAATGATGAATTGGATGTTGAATTATTAATTTCAAAGGATGCAAGGGTCATGTTAACATCTAATTTGTGGATAGAAGCAAGTCTTGTCAATGGAGCTTTAGGATACATTAGAAATATCATATACAAACCTGGATGTGGCCCACCAAATCCACCTACATATGTTATGGTTGAATTTGATAATTACTCTGGAATTACTTTTGAAGATGCATCTCCAAATTTAATTCCAATTTCACCAATACAAAGGGGCCACACAGGTCGATTGCCCCTACGATTGGCTTGGGCACTAACGATCCACAAATCACAAGGATTAACTCTTTCCAAGGCAACAATTGATATAGGACCAAGAGAAAGGGTAGGATTAACATTTGTTGCTATATCGCGTTGTAAGTCTTTGGATGGAATTAAAATCTCGCCACCATTTACATATGATCGTTATGAAAAATTGAAGATAGGAAAGCAACTCGCCAAAAGAAAAGCAGAGGAAGAAAGACTAAAATCTTTGGAAACATAACATTTTTATGTGATGTACATATATTTTTCAAGTGAACTCTTCTATTAATATTGATATTAAAATTTTGATATAAAAGATGAATTGTTTCATTCATTATGAATTCCTATTGTACACATCTCTTTGTGCATTTGAATAAATATGATATGAATCATAATTTGTAAAGTATTATAATTATTTATTTAAAACAAAATATGTGATAAATTATTATTTTACACTGTGCGTTGTAGATGCTACTAGCTTAGATATCTTATATACATCTATCTAAAATATGCCGAGAGATATCAATCTCGAGGCGCCTATCTATTCTCAATAACAATTTAAAATAGGTGTCTCGAGACTGATATCTCTTGGCATATTTTAGATAGATGTATATAAGATATCTAAGCTAGTTCTATATAAATATCTAACATGATATATATAGAAATAAATGTATAAATATTTTTAAAGTTAAAAATATACTTTTTTTAAAAGATTGTTTCTAGAATCAACTATATATGTTTTTTATTACATTTTTTTATGATTTTTATCATCAAATGGATTTTAATAAATGAGATATGTTATCTTGGAGTAATGTTATTTATTATATGTGGGGTTAATTTGTTGATTAAAAACAATAGAATATTTTTCATATTCAAGAGGTAGGAAACAATTAATCTTTTTTTTAATTATTTTATTTTGTGGTGTCAAAAAATGTACTCCTTTACATTTCACACTATGTTTGGGTCCCCTAATTTAAATGGACT
Organism: Sequoia sempervirens; assembly: GCA_007258455.2. Lineage (NCBI taxonomy): Eukaryota > Viridiplantae > Streptophyta > Pinopsida > Cupressales > Cupressaceae > Sequoia > Sequoia sempervirens. The sequence continues at coordinate 203,762,104 of VDFB02256132.1, forward strand.
TAATTATGCCTCTAATTTCCTAAATTTTGCATCTACAAGCCTAATTAATTACAATTTCTGAAGGGGAAATGTGATTTAATCAATGCATTTATCCTTATTAACACCTTGGAATGAATAGGTCCTGATTATTTAGGTCAAGACCTATTTGCCCTTGGGCAAATGGGTCCCCTTTAAGTTGCAAATTCAAATTTCAAATATGTTTTTGGCAGTATTTTCATGATCCCAAATTCATATCCAATTGTTAGCTTGTAATGTTTAAATTTTAGGAAATTAGAAAATCATCTATAAAAGCAAGGTCTTTTATCAATTCAAATCCTAAGAGATCCTAGGAAATTCATGAGAGCATCAATTCAAGTTTTCAAGAGCTAAGATTATTGTCAAAGGTGTTCAAGAGCATATTTCTCAAGTATTTATTATAGCATTCAAGATCTCAAGCAACATGCATATTTTTAGAGCTAACATTATGATGTAGGTTTCAAGCATTCAAGTCATATTTCAAGCATTAAGATCAACATGGAAAATTAATTTATTCATGCAAAATCAAGACCTTGGAGAGATCTACTAAGTTGTAGTCCTTCAAGGGTTTCAAATCAAGGGTTTGGTGAGTTGCAACATAGCAATTGTTCATTCATCATTCCTTTCATGTTTCATTATTTCAATTCAAGGTTTAATTACCAAAACGAGATTTGACCAAGGCCAAATTCCATTCACCAAAAACAAACAATTTTTCCCTCTTGTGTTTGTGTTGCAGATTTTAGGTTGAAGAAGAATTGAAGATCTCTTGAAGTGCAAAATTGGAAAAGTTGTCAAAGTTGCAAAAATTGTCAAAGTTGTCATCAATCCACAGAAACTCACCTACGAGATTTTTTTCTGACTTTTTTACTATGAAATCCAAAGAATTCAGGAGTGAAAACACAAGACTAGAGGACCCATAAATCAATTTCAGAGAGCCCTACAAAGACCCATTTTCCCTAGGGTTAATCTGTCCCAGAGGACACTTTGCAACAACATTTTGGTGAAAGGTGCAAACATACTAAACCTTCTCAAATCTACCTGAAAGTTGTTGTTTTTGATAGATTAAGGTTTAATCTTCTGGTTTCATGTTTTACACTGCATTTTTGGATTGATTTTCTATTTTTAGTCTTTCTCCCAAAAGTGTTGCTTCAACATAACTGCCCCATCCTAGATCATAAAAAAAAAACAAGATCTCCTTCAAAGTTGACTCACCTAAGGGCTGAAAGTCAACCTTGACTTGAGAGATCTCTTTTTCCTAGTGAAATATAGGAAAATAGGTGGATGATATCCCATTTGATCCTTTCTATTTATAGTAAAATTGGTGAACCCCTCATTTTAAAAAAAGCAGCCCCTATTTTTCTAGGTTTCATTTTATAAGGAAGAATTGTCAAAATATTCATGTAATTCACCTAAATGTTATTATAAATTTTATATTCTTATATAAACTATTTTTCTAATTCAATTGTCTCAACTATATAAAAGACAAATTCTTTCCTCTTATTTTTATTAAAATATTAATCATATTAGAATTGTAAAACAAACTGTTTATCTATAAATGATCTAATTTATAAATTCTTCATTTTCAATATAGGTGTGAACTTGTTTTAGCTTCTCTTATAATTAAGTTAAAATTAACCACTTTTCTTACTTTAAAGACATTTGATTTAAAGAAAGAGCATTCTAACTTAGTAGTTTAAGGAAAGTGGTAAATTTAATACAAATAAAAGATGTAAGAGATATCAATTTTAAGATGTCTATAATATATGTTTAGTATTTTTGAGCTAGATATATTTATGATGGCTTTAGGCAAATTCATGTTCAACAATATACTACGAGCAATTTACCACCAATAATTTATCCCCAACAATTCATCGTCAACAATTCAGCATCGTCACATATTCATCACATATACAATTCACCACCAACAATTCATCACCGTAGTATATTCATCGTTTATACCTTTTTTATGCATTCAACAAAATCTCTATACTTTTTCTTTTTTTGGTGCTCTTGGCCACTTAAATATTGAAAAATGTATATGTGATGAATATACCATAGTGATGAGTTGTTAGAGGCGAATTGTATACGTGATGAATATGTCACAATAATGAACTGATGGCGGTGAATTGTTGACGATAAATTTTCTTAGAACTATTTATGATATCTATACTAATTTAAAATTGTATTATTTATAATATTTCATCATTTGAAATTATTATGAATTAATTTATAATTTAAAATATTTATTCTCTTAAAAAAATACAAATTCTATTTATAAATACTTATATGAAAGCAAAATCAAATACAAATTCGATTTGCAAGCATACTTTCTAGAGAGACAAAAATCAAATACAAATTCTTTATAATTTTGATGGTTAGAAGGAAGTACTCCTCAAGCAAATCTACCTACGTAACATCATATTTTCTAGAACATTCTTTTCTTGTTCTTAAAGATAGATATGCTGACCTTGCCTTGATATCGAAGAAAGGAATAAATGTTCGTATGAATTTTATCTTTATCCTTTTTGGTGGGGAGGTTTTATCATAATTTGGTTTTTATAAATTATTATTTATGAAATATGGGTCGACGAACATTTAATAATTTAATTCAGTTTTGACTCATAAATGATGTAGTTGAATCTTTATAAAATATTATGTAATTTAATTTATTTTAAAATTATATTTTTTTGATATAATTTCTAATTGTATTTTTGACTTGTTAATATTAAGAATATAAATTAAAGTTGCATGAATAATAATAATTTTTTGTTAAGAGTCAAAGACTAAGGAATATTCATTCTCTTAAATTTATCTTAGATATAGTCGAGGTCTCATTCCTTTAAATCATCATAGCGCTTGCATTCAATAAGACTTGATTCTTAGTGAACACTTTTTGAGTAGTTTAACTTCACTAATAAACCAAGGATTACATGATAGTTTTTAGATTTTAAAAACCATTTCTACATTATTGTAATTTTTCCATATATTAATAGAAATTATGAGTGGAAACCGATAAAGAATGCAAGTGTTTTTAATGAAGGTGTGAATTAAAGAGAGCAGGTACATACATAGGATTTTCATATTGAGTAAATGTCTTTGAAAAAATTATAATTTATTTGGACTAACATTTTAGATTACACTTTATGATTCATCATCATGAAAGTAACATATGGTGTAAATAAGTTATACACAAATTATTATTTTAAGTATTTATTCTTAAGAAAGATGTTAGTATATGTAGAGACAAAGTGCATATTTAACACTTTCTCATTTTGTCTTGCACTTGGTTTAACATCCATTTATAATAAGCATGAATTGGACTAATTTTGATTGTCTTGAAGTATATTTATCCCTAAAACACTTCAACCTAGCTAAACATGATTTCTCACATTGTACAAACCTCATTCTACCTATATTCACATTTGTGTGTCATTTGGGACACAACCATGTCACAATAGTGTCCACTTGGACACTACTATGTGTGAAAGTGTCTTATGTATTCACACACTTTTTCCTACCTAAACATTTTTTTTCTCCTTGAACTTTATCTAATCCTTATGCAATAGTTACGTTAGACTCAAGCATGCTCTTGAAATGTGTTACTAAAAATGGAAAGGATCCATCATATTTATTTAACACCTACATGCACTTTTCTTTTCTAAGGCCAACTAGGGTATACTCCATACTTGTTGCACACAACCGCCTCCATTGTTGCATTAGCACTATAGGGCCACACACCTCTAACTCTTTCAATACTTTATGTTGAAACATACTTCCTAGGAACTTGACCAAGACAAGCTCCTACATGTGCCATAAACACCCTTTTTCTCTCATTTCATAAATTTGATGGATATTGTAGCAGGTGGTATAGGTGTTTGACAACTTAAATTTTTATTTGGGCAAGTATAATAGACGCAAACACAAGTATATAGGACACTTTAGTTCATAAAAGACACTTTTGTTCTTGTAGAGACACTTCCATGCCTAACATACATTTTTATGAATAGAAGACACATGCTTGCAAAAACACTTTTATAATTTTCAAGACATCAATACACTTTTAGAATGCTACCAACTATCATAGAAATAAAAACTCCAAAAACCAAATTCAATTTACTTAAAACCTTCTTTTAAGCTATTTATCACTTTTATAACCTTCAAATCAAATATGATTTATCTCTTAGCTTTTTTTCCCAACTTTTTAAACTTAGCATAAATTTATATAACCTCACCTCTATATCTCAATTTCAAAACTTATATTCATATGCATTTTAGTTGAAATCTCAATCTCAAATGAACTATTAAACTCAATCAAAAGTTTATTTTTTAGTTGTATTAGTATACACATTTAGAAAATATATTTAAAAAATATATTAAAAAAAAGGGAATTAAATAAAGGTAAATATAAAAGAAGATAATTCAAAAGAAAACCCATTTGTCCCCTCAAGGAATGAATTGAAATTCCACCATCCCTTGCATATATAGTGGGATTAGAATTAGATACTTACATTTTAGTGGGCATCTCAAGGAATGAATTGAAATCCCACCATCCCTTGTAATGAGAGGCTCCTGTGAAAAGTAGTGAGTAAATGCAATATTTGACAAACAATTTGGGCACACATTTTAACAAAACTAGGGTAAAGCACATTCGATCCTTAAAAGAATATGATTCTTATCTTAATCTTGTTGTATTGGTTGAAAATTATGGGCATGCAATTAAAATTTGGAAAGGATCTTTTGTGTATCGATGGAATGTTTATCAACCTTTGGAAGATGAGGCAACTGACATTGAGTAGGAGGAGAAGATGCTATTATATAAGGATATTTAAGAAGTATGCGAGAGGTTAGAAATATAATGGACCCACTATAAATATTTATCTTAATTTGTGAAAGAAAGTCACATGATTTGTGATGATATTTTATTGGGTGTATGTAGCTTTATAAAGTTTCATGGTCAATGTAAAATATAAATATTTTAGATATAAAAAATTTCAAATGAGTGTATGTTTTCGAGGCTTACAATTTTCTAAGAAGATGCACGCTAAAGAATTATTGTGATCATTGTATGTTTTCCTTCTATCAAAGGGCTTACAACTCTTTAAGAAGAAGCATGTTAAAGAATTATAGTGATCACCTTCCTCTATGAGGAAGTTAGTTGACTTTCTTTGGCTTCTTTTGCTGAATATAAATCCAAAATTCAAAAATCCAAAATCTATGGTGTTTATTCATATAGAATGAAGGGATTGACATCAGAATATTATTTTTTTCTTATTTTTTTCTAATGAAGAATGTAGACTGGTGGGGATTGGTTGTCTATTGTATATTGCGATCGAAAATATTGTGTCAATGAATTTTTTAGATGCACAACATTTTCATGATAACTATTTATGTATATTTGGTTTCAATTTTTTTAGATACTACAATTGGATCTATGGAATTAGGAAAAAGTCACTCTTTGTTCCACATTTTTGTAGGGAAAGTATAAGGAGTGTTATATTAAATCATACTATGTCAAATCAAATAGATATTGTTACTTCCCATTGTAAGGGTGAAAATGACATTCATAGAACTTCTCCTCACTTGTTTTGAACTCACTTTGAACCTTTTAATCAAAGGCAATAACCTAGTATCCAAATGACATATTTTGTGTAAGAGTTGATAATTCAAAGTATACTTTGTCTAATTATGAGTCCTTGTTCCCTAATCGTTCAACATCAACCTCCATATTTCTTGTTCTTTAGCCTAGTTCAAATCCTTAATTATGCTTCAAAACTTGGTTCAAAACAACACATGCAATTTTAGCCCTTGAATTTCCATATTCTAATTTAAATATAGGCCTAAGTTGACTTAGTTCCAATTAGCCATTATTAACCAACAAGCTCAAAATATTCAAATTATGCTCTAGGGTGTTCTATTAAAGGACATAGCCTAATTTATTTAGACATCTAAATATTGAACATATCTCATTTGCACATCACTAAAGAATTATCTAAGAATCATTGCATTATCTTGCACAATCATAAAGAAAAACAAAGGCATTCACATTTTTGTTTGTCTTCAAAAATATTTTAAAATTTTAAATTATTTCAATTGCTTGACTAAGGAAAAAAGTAGGAATTATTGAAATTGTGAAAACATGCAAGAAGTAGGATCAAACAACAAACAAGAACACCTTCCATGCATGAGAGTTGCAAACAATGATTTGCTATCTCCTCAATGAAAAACTTACATAATTACAGAGCTTTCTAGAGTCACTCAATAATACAATGAAGGAAAATGCTTATAAGAGAAAACCCTAAATGAGAAAGAGATTATATCATGAAGGATTAGATCATGACAAGTGTCGACATCACATGTGGTGAGACAATGATCTAATAATAGCTCAAACTAATAAAATAAAAAAAAGCACTCCTAAATTTAGTTAAGTGCATAAAGTGAAATTATCCTGATAATCAATTAAAGATTAATTAATCATTAACTAATAAATGATTACTCTAATAGGAACATAGTCTTTTTCCTCTCCCATTCCAAGTTCTACTAGTGCTTGCAAGCACCACCTTTTATAAATATCACAAGTAAACAATATTTTAAAGATTAGGAGTGCAAAGTTTGAGGTTGTAGACCAAGGATCAACACCATAGAAAAGGTTCAAAACCTTAGGCACACTAATCAAACTTACATGTGGGATTGAACCTAAATAAAACACAATAAATTTATTAGTATGTCAAATCTCTATAGCTTTATATTTGGTAACAATGGTCAAATTTGGATCATTGAGCATAAGTTATAATAAAATATCTTCCTACCACATATGAAGCTAAGCACCTTAATCCATTTTCTCAAATTTTATAGTAAGTTTGTAGTATTTCTAGACTCAGTTGATTTAGTTAGAGTGATACAACAATTATTTCTTATTTTGTTTATTTAGGTACTTAGCCTAATTTAGAAAATATTTATTTTATTTATTTTCACTTTGATGAATCCATTTGATCTTACACCCCTCAGGTTTTGTTCTTCTATCTTCCTTTTCAAATTTCAAATTATTTTCATCTTTTATTTTAAATATATGAAAGTATTACCATATTGTTTTGATTTACCTAGGGCTTACCTTTGGTTTATTATTTGTATTATCTATTGTCCATTGATTGTTATATCTTTCATTATAAATTCCTAGAACCTCTATTTTTGGATTACCTTCATGCATATATATCAAGGATCACAAGGTATTTTCAAATTTTACTGGTTCTTATCATTTGGTCCTTGGTGATATTACTTATTTTTATAATAGAGTTGATGCTATGAGTTCCACAAATGAGATTATTAATTTTTTGTCTAACTGTGCTCATACTTTTATGGACATTAGACATATCTATCAATCTATCTTCTAATTTTTTTCTTTATTTTTTGACATGATTCATTATTATTATTCTCATTGTGTGATAAAACTGATATTTTCCTAATCCTCTCATGATACATCCATGAATTATCTTCCATGTGATTTTGTACTCAGTAATGAAATACCTCTATATTTCATGATTGTTCTTTTCCTACATCTATCGATACAATTACATGTGACCTATTGATTTACCACTCTTTGCAAGGCTTAATGATGTGGCTTATTCTAATGTTGAGATTGATGTTTTTTCTCCTTTTACCACTAGTGATGGTGATGTGCATTTTTAGGAACACTTATTTATGATGCTTATCCTAGTGATGAGCTTAATGATTATTTGTATATTTTTTACCACTAGTAGTAGCAATGCACCCTTTTGTGTCATGTCTCATGAATTCCCACCTTCCCATGATGGTGCTTTACTTGTTGATGATTACATGTTTCAAGTAACTCATGTGATGATACCATTGAAATTTGTGATAATGGTATAATTCATTATGTTAATGATGCATTTAGTGCTTTATCCCTCATTTCTATTGCTCATGATTCATGTGACACTAATTCAATCACCAATGATGGTGTTGCTTCTTATTTGTCTCATGAAGATATGTCTAATGAGTCTTTCCATTATGCTTGTTTGATTGATGATTATTCTTAGTTTCTTTAACATATGATGTTGCAAATGGTGATAATTCTTCTCAAATAACAAATACTAGTGACACACATGATATTTTAGATGCCTTATTATGGTACTCATATTATCAAATATTCATTGATTAATGTATTTCATGTTGATAAAAATAGATACCATAGAGGTGCATACTTGCATATTAACAATTTTTTCCATATGTATCATGCACATAGTTAGAGACACTTTAATTGATAAATATTTATTATGGTTTGATTCATATCATGCTTCTTACACTTCATGCATGTATGGTGCAGTCACGGTAGGAGAGTTCTCAAAGAGAACAGTCTGGACTGTGTAGCAAGAGTTACACAATATAAGCAACATAGAATATGGAGGCAAATGCAGATTCAAACGTTCTTATCATCATAAATTTTGATTACAATCGGCTAGCAACATCCGAGCTTACAGATTTGGCTTATAGGCCTGATACAACATACTCAAAATGCAATATTCCTATATGCTCCTTAATTCGAGTTGAAATCTTACATATCAAAACCTATATTAATTTGCCTAATAAACTTCTTCCGTCCTAATGATCTATGACAATGATTTATATCATATCCGCAAATCTAGAATCTTTCACGTTGGCCAAAGATCATTACAATCTCCTATGAAGGAAAATGTAACGTGTGCATGAAATAGGTTGCCCTCAAATTTGAATTTCTCCTCGACAGGTGCATAGGATGAAGTGTGGACCAATAATTAAGGTCGGGGAAACTCCACGAAATGATTCAAAACACATCGCGAGGATCCACAAGTTACGGGAAGGATCCACATGAGATCAAACTAGCTGTTAGGCTTGAAACTATTTTGGTGTCGATTCAAAAAATTGCCACTTAATCCAGAAGCAATAACTTGCTGGAAAAAGATCCAATCGATCTGAAATCTTGGAATAAGGAAAATGAACATGTCCATAATGAAAACATAGATCCACAAGGTCTGTTGAGAAAATATTTTGAATGCACCAACTTGAATTGAACAAGAACTAAACAAGAACAAAATTGAAATGAATATATTTTTTGGTTGATGCAAGATTACCAAGAACCAAGGATGCTCCTACATCAATGTATTTTATATATGTTTTCCTATAATATTTTACTTTTAGGGGCTTATTGAGTGTTTGTAGGGTGATACTAATATTTTGCACCAAGTGGCCACGGTTATCACGTGGTTCCATATACTTATCCTACTAGCCAACCTAAACACAACATGAGTATGGGTTACACTATGAAGGAATTCAAAGGTTGAATATGAGTACGTTAAGGCGCACATCCTCTTGAATGTGTTAATTATTCTAGAATAATTGGTTGAGACATCATGATTTTTCTTTCTTTATTTATTTGTTTGTTTGTTATTCATGTTATTAATTAGAATTTTGATGATAAAAAATAGCCTCAGTAATGTGTTTTTATATTATACACTCCAAATGTGACTCACCAATATTGTGTATAAATCATAAATGGGAATGTACACACATTACACACATTGGACTAAATTACTAATGAATCACTTCATCTCACATGGAAAAAATCAATTTCAAGTGGAATAAAATTTAAAGGACTACACTCTTCACCTAGAGAAGTTCCCTATGGTTGGAATGATGTTAAATTGTGTTATGACCACTCCTCTAGGATTGTTCTTTTCATGTGGAAAAATTTCTATACATATGGCAATTTTGTCACTTGTTGAGGTGTGGCATAGGAGTTAAGTGTGGTAACTTTGGTTCACATAGTGTAAATCTCTTGATGAGCATTCTCAAGGGTAATGCTTGAATAGATAGCATCTAGCTTGAAAGAGTTTCCTAGTATTCTATTGCCAATGTGCATTCATTCTCTTGCCTAATTATCTTTAAATTTATTTCTTTTTTGATAGTTTCAACGATGAAAAGCAGTGGTAATAACTCCCTTAAAATATCTTTGAGTTTTTTGTACTCAATTTATCATCACTTACAGACACATCTAGGCATGAAATGCTAAAGTGTTATCAAAAGTGGAAAAGTGTAGGTAAAATCTCCTTTTCTATCTCAATGTGTGGAAATTTTACATCTTTTTGGAATTTAGTGGTTTGCATGTACTTGTTCACTTGAATTATTTTTCATTCACTATGATTATTATGTTGTCTTTAATACTAAGTTTTGGATCTCCTTGGATTGAATGTGAAAGGTCCTAGCATTTTTTTTGTGTGAGTTGTGAATGATCTAGTCACCTTTCTCTCTTAGAACAAGTTCTAATAGTACTTCTAAGCACCGCACTTTTTAGATATAACAAGTGAACAAGATTATGAAGATTAGGAATGCAAAGTTCAAGGAAAGAGACCAAGTTCAATACTACTAAAAAGGGTAAAAACCATAGATGCATGGATCAAAACCACAAGTTCATAATTAATCCTAAATAAAACACATAGCATTTATAAGTCTACTACAACTCTATAGTTTTAAAACTAATAATAAAATTAAAAATTGGACCATTAATCATGAACTACAAAAGAATGACATCCTACTACACATGATGTTATATTCCTTAATCATTTTTATTATTTTTCATAGTGTTTGTGTTGATTTTCTACACTTGAACTAATTAAATTAGGGTAATCTGATAATATTATTTATTGTATTTATTTACCCTAACCTAATTTAGAAAAAAAATATTTTATTTTTCTTAACCCATGTATAATTAATTTCTTTTCTAAACAAAAGGTAAACAAAATTACTAAAGGAGCAAAAAAATATATATAATAGGATTTGTAGTCTTAAGAAGACTTATAACATGTTAGATTCAAAAGATCATTGATAACTAAGTGGAAAGAGCCCAAATTAACTTCAAAATAATCTCAGACATTTAGACACCTCTACCTTGGGAAGGCATTTTCAAACTCATATAGTCAACTTGATAGAATAAACATGAAGAATTCCGAATGGCACTCATATTAAAAATGTTGACCATAAGAGAAAAGAGAGTAAAGTAAAGTAGAAAGGACCAAAAAAGTCCCAAAAATACCAAAAAAATAATAAAAAAATACTAAATATCAAGAGCATAAGGAGGATAAAATTAGCATCCACAAGGACATCGAATTCGTTATTTGAACCCCAAGAAGGACAAATCTAATTTCTAGCATAATTTTATTTTAATAAAAAGTAAATATAGGAAGGAAATTAGTAACTTAATTTCCGTATGTCCTTATATGTCTCCATTTAATCACACTTAAGCCATTTAGGAGGAGGTTTATGAGCTATATACATTCATTCAATTTTTAGTGTTGAAGATACAAAGAATTATAATGTTTAAAATGAACAATTAGAATATTGAAATCAAATTCTAAAACAATATAAGTTAATGCCATTTTTTAACTTATAAAAGTCTTGATGGATGGTCATAGCCTTAGCATAATTATTAGAGGTTTTTCCCACACTACTAGTAAATTAAAAGATGATAAAATTATTATGATCAAGAAAAATACCTCCCTTTCCTGCATGCCTAGGATTACCTTGTGATGCTCCATCTGCATTAAGCTTAGATAAGCTTGTGAGAGAGCATTCCCACCAAATAAAATGATCCTTTTGATTTTTTGCAAGGAACAAGGAGGATATTTTGCAAGGATGCCCTATTTTTAAACTAACTCTAATTTACCACCAAGATTGATCCAATTTCAATTTGAGAACTAAAGGACAACCTCTTAAGTAGCGACAAGATTATGGAACATCACTAATGAAAATATATTTATGTCCATTAGGTAATGCAAGAGATTCATAAGAGAATCATGAGAAGAAGTATCAAGACATACTAATTTCATGAAGAGTATGTTGTCTTTCATTCATTAAAGATGTGAAGGTATAATTTTTTAGAGATGGTGGGAAAAAAATTCTCATAATTAGGTAGGGAATGCATCCACTTGGTTTATCAAGGTACCTTGGAGACGTACAACCAATGATAATGGGTTTTCTACAAGTATGTAGATTTCTACCTTTGATAATAATCATCTTGTTATGTTCCTCTGCATAGGGGTACTCTACATATACTATGTATAATAGATGTATTTATACAATGGCCATCAACTAGGCCTAAAATACAAGGTTGACAAATATCATGTGCATATGGTGCACTTTATATTTGAATGTGTAGACCCTGTAATAGATGTCAAACTTGTATGGTGCCCATTGCAGTATAATATAGGGTGGTACTAGATGTCAATATTGTATGGTGCTAGTTGGGTGGATGAATTAGGTATAAAAATATTATATGATACCTTGAATTATGTTTTATTTCATTTTAGTGATTGTGTGTTTAATATACATGTTTTTTAGGACTTTGTGTTTGGTAGAACTAAGCTACACAAGTTTATAGGTATGTAAGTTTATTTTTCATTTTATTTACCCAACTGGTCCACATTCAACCCATGAACTATATTTTTTTTACCTTGGTAAAACCTTTGAAAGAGAAAAACCTAACATATAAAGCACCAAAAACAATGTATTATCATCAACTATATGTTACAATATAATATCAAGATTTGAATTTCACAAAAGATCAACACTTCAAACTTAGAAAAAATATAACAATATAACCCTACATAAAATTTGATATAACATCTCCATCCAAAGCCCTTGAAATATAGGTCAAGGAGACCTAGGAAACTATGAATGGTTTTCAAAATCCATGGGCTCAAAAATAAGAACCATTGTCTAGTCAAGATGGTCCACATTTAACCCATGAATTCCATCTCCAAGAATAACTCCTTCATAAATAGAATGTAACTCTCGATTGAATAGTTTGAATCCCAAGACCAAGTGGCGGTAAAGCAACTCCCAAGTCCTCCATGGGGGTGTATTATCTATTTACACGCCTTATACTCTATGTATTAGTATTCAAATATGCAAGTGATAACACCTATAAATCCCCTATTTAATGAATTATTGCAACTTCTATAGAAATAATGATACGTGGATGAGTACCAATAACACTATCTTAATGTTTCACTTAAGTGGGATGCCCTTTTCCATGTAGGAACATAATTCATACTATTAAAAATATAAAATAATTATTTATAGACATAACTTGTAAGGTGTACAACAAATCTAGTCCCCTAACCCTAACATTTTCTTTTTTCTTACTTGATATGTTTACATTATGCTTGTTTACATCCTCCTTGACTATTCCTTTGCCCTTATATACATTACTCCACTCTTATTTTGGCTTGTGTTTATGACTTTGATTGATCATTTTATGTACATTTCCTCTTCTACCTTTTCTAGATCCTTATGCCTAATCTTTATTTGCTTCTACATCTTATACTTATCTACTTGTGATTTTATGCCACATTCTTGTGATACTTACCACTATGATTCTTAATCTATCTTGATTTTTTTCATACCATTATTTTATGCCTAGTTTGATCTTATGCTATCATGCTCATTGAATATTTTCATGTTTCTAGATTGGCAAGCATCATGCCTTCCCCTTCTATGTTGTGATTTTGTTTCCTTATCACACTTTTAGAATCACCTAATTAAATTAGGACTATCATTTCTTCCACCATACCATCTTTTTCTCACATGATTGATCATGTTCTATCACACCTTCACCATCCTATTATGTGATCACATGCCTTATCATATTCATAAGAGTTAGATTAGGGACAACATTCCTTCTCCATATTATGTGTATTAAATTACATCTCTAGGCTATTTTCACTTTACAATTTCTCATACTAGAGGCCACTTTATACCTTGATGACTATATCTAGTTGTTATCATTCAATATCTTCCTACTTGTTTGTTACACAATGTAACTCATGACACTTATCATGTGACTTTGTATGATCTATTTACTTACATGCTTAAATCTAATTGAAATCTACTCACTTTTATCTATTTTTTTCCTCTTCTCTAATTCCTTGCACATGTTATATGCAACCAATTGGAGGGGACATGTATTGTCACTAGTAGTCTTATGTTGATATTTAAGATGTTGACTTAAGCTACATAAAGACCCATCATAATTCTTAGATAGATCTCAATCACATTACATGAAAATTCTTGAAGTGTCATACCACATCATTGCTAATATACATGCATAATTATTAACTTTTCTCTTTTTCCTACTTTTACATTTTCCTAGAAAATTAAACCAAACTTGTAACTTGTGCCTGTTTCACTTGCATGTCATGAGCTATTCATTACTTATCATACCATATCCTTTCATGTCTAAATATTTTTTTTTTATGCATGAATTAGAATGTTCATTTTATTTGCAATACATGCCTATTTTAGGATTCACATGCACCTCAAAGTGGGGGCAAAATATAATGGTCAATTTTTCATACCCATATAAATTCCCATTTAATTTTGGGCCCATTTTGGTGAGATGTCTAAATACAATTACATAGTGACAAGTGAGACACTCTTGTGCTAAGTTTGGTTCCTTCCCTAATCCATATCCATTCCCATTTACTTTCTCCTTCACATATTTCCATATATTCAACCTTATTCTTTCCCTATTTGCACCCATCCCCACACATTAACCATTGTTAACTATTATTTCATTTATCTTTACATCAACTTCCATACATCTTATTCCTACTTTGAGATCTTTGTTTCACTATCCTAGGTTAATCCCACAAAAATATGTGGGTTTGACCCCAATTCAAATGTTAAAATTTAAATTATTCACTCCTACCCTTTTCCTCTATCTTTTGGGAGCTAACTAGGCACAAATTTGTGTGGCTATTCATTATGTCTTTATATTTAAAGAAATTCATTCACACATTTGAACAAACCCAAGAAAGATTTAGGAAAAAACAATCAATATCAATCAAATCCACCTTACAAGTCCAACATTTGTTATAGGAACACTAAAAGACACATTTACATTAGAATTCACATCTAAGGCACTTACATGCCTATTTGTTGTCTACCAACACTTTCCCAAGGTTGTAAAGAATATTTCAAGGAGGTTGATTATGAATAAGTTTACCCTCATAATCCAAAAATTGCTTAAAAGTATTTTTAAGTACCACCACTCCTTGTGCACCTTTAGGTAATAGGAATCACAACAAACAAGATCACAAAATTTAGTAAACTACCATAATAAGATATACCCTAGAGGTTAGTTCCCCATTGTGTGAGATCAATCCCAAGCCACTTGTGATCAACCCATAAATATATTGTGTCTCTTATAGTTATGGGCAATGCGCACATGAAAAATTACATTTTAGATATTACCAGATTGATTATGCGCTACATCAATATTATTCTCATTTTCTAATAACTAAGTACCTAAATCCTTTTACATTTAATTTTAGTAAAATAACATTTCAATTATCAATTCCCTATTCCTTTAATTAACCTTAATTAATTGTTCCTTTATTTTTACTTATATTTAATTAATCTAATTTAATCCAAATGATTACATTTACCTTTCAAGGTAAGATATATTTTAGTAAATTATAACACACATAAAAACTATAAATAAAAAATAGACACAAGACATGTCAAACATGCAAGAAAGAATAACAATAAAATATATTTGCATCAACTTACAATATATTTATCTAAGTATATTAGAGTATACCTTAAATGTATATTCCATAATATAATTATTTTTTAAGATATATATAATTCCATAATTAGGTCATGTAGATGTAATTAAGGCGTTTTATAGTATTTTTTTTTTTCCAAGATATAATATCAAAGCCATACCAATGATAATATAATTTTTTTTGGTCTAAGATATAATATCAAAGCTACATTGGAATGCTGATAATATAAAGGTAAAGCTATCGGTAAATTTCTAGGTCATTGCTTAATACAACATCAAATTAGTGTATTTGATTTTGCTTATGGAGTTCACATGAAATATCAATATTATAAAAGAATACTAACATATTAATCTTAAAAAGAAAAGGAACAATCCTTTTAAGTTCAACAAAAGTCCTTTTAAAATCTATAAGATCAATAGAAGAACATTTTGGTTTATAATCCCTAGCGTCACATGCATCTAAATGTGTCTTTAACTAACAATATTAAAAACTATTCCATGAACATGAGATATTTTTTTCCATTTAAGGCTTCTATTCTAAAGTCTTTTCCACTTCACATTGAGGAATATAGGGATACCTTGAAGTGTTGGAGCTTTGGGAGTAGGTTTTAGGGTAACTCCATTGGTTATGTTCTTCATAGAAAGTCTCTAAGTGTATTAGAAATCAATAATTTATTCTTGATAAAGTGTGTTGTGTTTTGGTTTATTGAAAGAGTACAAGTTTTTGTTTTGGTGATTAGGGAAGTTATAAATATGCAATAATTTTTATATGATTAAAGAAGCAAAGCACAACATGCTAGAAAATTAGAAGTTGGATGAATAGAAGTCAATCTAGAAAAATACAACAAAAACTTCATATTTAGAAGATATGGATTTGCATGCAAGAAATTAGGTGGAGTAGGCAAGCACTATATAATAGAAAAAAGAAGGATAAAATATAGAGTCCACTTTTACATGTTGTACCATTGATTTATGAAATTTATTCTTTTTATAGGAATTCCAAAAAATGATATCGATAACATATGTTTTTTAGTTCCTATTGTACCTCACATGAAAACTACTCAAAATTTTGCTACATTATAAGGGGAGTGGATATTTTGTTTCTCATATTTTTGAAGACGTTATTGAATGACTTGCATAATGAAATACAAGAAATTCTTAGTATTCAATTTATTCCTTGTTGGAAAGGCATAAAACCTTTAGTTTTCTATGTACCTTACTTGAAAGATATATAACTAGATTAAAAGGTTCTTTTCATATTAAAGGAGGATGGGTATTATGAAAGTTTTGTATAACCATTATATCTAGGTTGATCCTTCTTGGTGTAAAGCTATTTTTGATGAGTCACTCTCTTAATAAAGTTTCTAGTAATGCACATCATACATCCTTACAACAACCTATAATTCATCTGACATGTCTCAACATTGGTGTACACAATTATTTAAAGCTCAAACTTTTGGCTTACTGATTTAAGGGTTTATTAAGTAGATGTTATCTATCATTATATTTCTTAGAAGTTTATTTTTATTTTTTAAATTTTAATTCAAGAATCTTGAAAGTTTATGAACTACAATTGGGTTTTTAGATTCACATCACACATTTTAATGTGCGTTTAATTCTATGAATTTGATAGTACCTTCTCAACTTTGTGAAATTTACAATGTGTAGTAATAACATGACTTTCAAGGTGTAGGATTGAGAACAACACTTTTGTCTCAATTTTATGTTTCAAATATGGTCTATTTTAGATTGTCTGATTCCTATTCATTTTTATTATCCAAGAACTAATTTGATTGATTTGACTTATTATGAATCATGATGTTGTATTAATTGTTTAGGTATTCTAAGATTATTTTTCTTAAGCCAAAAATATACTTGACTTATATATTTTGTTCATCATATTGACCTTCAACTTTCACACCAAAGCCAAACTATTGAAGTTGAAGGATAAGGATTTTTTTTTAAAGAAAACCTTAATTTTTGAGTTTTCATTCTCTATTTTAGTTTAAAACTTGTTTATGGCTAAAATTTCTTAGAGTTTTTTTATGTAAAAATATTTGAAAATTTTCAACAACAAACACTCTTAAATATGATCATGGAGCATGAAAATGCCATGTCTCTTATTCTCTATTTTATAAAGATTCTTTTTTTTTTTAAGAAAGAAATGGTAGTTGTCATACTATAATCAAGAAAAAATCATTCTTTAATTATTTTCATAGTTTAAAGCTCTTCAAGCTCATTTCTTTTGGTTCAACAAGATGAAAAATGTTGAGAATGCTAAAAAGTATTTTGTGAGAAATTTTCACTAATATACTTAATGACATTGAAATATTAGGTCACATTTTTCTCAATTGATAAAGAATAATAATATATGTGACCCTCAATTTTATTTAATCAATACATATATTACAAGTAAATGGATTGATGATAACATCTTGATCTTTAGTGAAGCCATGATGAATGGATCACTTCTTCACAAGGATAAGTTACGACTTAAGTTACAAAATTATAGTTTTAATTTCTAAAACAATTATGGACCATAGGTTCATATGTCCTAAACCTACAAAACCAAGTTTTGATATAAGCAAAAAGATGCTATTTCCGCATAATGTATTGAAATCCATAAAGAATAAATTTATGTAGTTTGACTAATATAGAAAGAGTGATATTTTTCAAGGGTTGAGAGAAGTTATTGATTAGAATAGAGTAATGGGCTTCAAGTAGATATTTTACTTCTACACCGAGAATGATGAAGTTGTAATAAATCTTGTTCACATCATTGCTTGATTCATTGATGTATATGTAGATGCACATTATGCATGCATGAATCAATTGAGTTAAGAGAGTGCTCATTGTATTGGATGTTTATAGGATTTATAACACATTAATTTATCCCCATAATTATACTGTTATTCAACTAGAAATGCCTAAGAAATTTTTGGGTAGGCCCTAGTAGGATTTGCACTAACACTTGCATGTTTGAGATGGTAGAATACATCTTAAATTTGGTTGATGGTAGTCTTTTGTGAGTA
This sequence comes from Sequoia sempervirens, assembly GCA_007258455.2. NCBI lineage: Eukaryota > Viridiplantae > Streptophyta > Pinopsida > Cupressales > Cupressaceae > Sequoia > Sequoia sempervirens. The sequence goes on from VDFB02256132.1 coordinate 203,780,767, forward strand.
TTTTCCTATGTTGGTAGCTCTTGTCAATACAAATTAATATGATTCCTTTTTTCAAGACAATATGATGTATGATTTTCGAGAAGAGCACTTTATTTCTCACATTGAGCAACTCAAAAGACTTGCACAATAAAATACACATCAAGGGCATGCTTGAAAATAAGAGTGCCTTTTGTTACTATATTGAAATTAGAAATAATATTTTTCTACCCATCTCGAAAAGACAAAATATTAAAATTATATGCCATAAGTGGCCACTTGGCCCTTTAAGAACATCTTTTTAAGTCCTAAACTTTATTCTAATTGCAATAGGGATTTCTTATATCTATTGATGTGGAATTTAATTGAACCTTGAACACTATTTGGACTAAAGCTTTATATGGAAAAAAAATCCAAAGAGGGTTATTATACAACTTTGAAATTATACAAATGTCATATTCTTTTGGAGACCCATCAACCTCAATAATTTTGGTTTTATTTGTAACCACCCTCATGATGGAAAATACCCATAAAGACTATTACTCTTATCCAATGAATATAACACAAATTACAAACAAACACAACAACCAAGTTAAAAATATATAAAATAAACTCACCAAATCTTTTTATAAAATATTATGATTTTCTTTTACCCAAATTAAAAACGTTATAACTCCTTTACCCAAGTTTAAAATGTAACGATAGTTAAATCTCAATTAGAGAGAATATAAATATTTGATCTAATTACAAGTGAGACAAAATTTGATAATTTGATTCATGAACACTAGTTTTATTAGTGGAGAGGGGTTGGTGTGGATTGAGAGAGAGCCCATTTTGATATTTGGGTATTTCATATTTATAATTTATATTAAGTGCGATTTTTTCTGTTATTTGGAGCCTTACATCTTGTTTTGTCTTGGAGGTACTTTAATTATTGGTAGTCAAGGTCTCAAAAAAAGGTATTAATTTCACATAACTTGGAATAAAAGAATCACTTGTTAATATAATAAGTTGAGCTCTTATATTGTTCATTAAAAATTAATTTGGATTTGGTTTAGTATTAGAAGTTGTGTACTAATGTCCTTTTATGTACGATGATGACACCATTGTTTTATGTATTTAAATAAAAAAATTGTATAAAATGTACTATACAATATGATGACAAAAACCTTTTTTTTTAAACATAAATTTTAATATATAATCTTTATGTACAATGAATTGAATTGACTTATAATTCAAGTGGAAATAGATATTGATCATTTTTTTTTAGTACGAAATGATAAATAGCTATCCTTAATAGGACAAATATAGGCCCACTATTAGAATGTATGCCATTGTTGATCCTTTCCTCTTATAGTCACATGATTAAATCTCTCCATGTCATATGTAATTATCCTAAGATTTAGTCTTGCTCCCTTATCATAAAAGAATGTGTCAAAATTAAATCTCTTATTAGAATTGAGTTGATTGATCTAAATACCCCATTTAATCTGATTTGAAAAAACACATATAAATATTTATCTGATTAAACTTCTTTATCTTCTGGACCTCTATTTCATATGAGTCATTAAAATTGACTCAAAATCTACTAAGTTGAATCTCTCTTGATAAACATTACAAACTTACCTTTGTTTAATTATTATTAATTATTTTTTAAAACTGTCTTAGCACTTTTCAACTGAATGAGATGATTAGCTAGGTAACCAGGGGAAGGCTTTACGAAAAAGATTGAAAATATCCGATAAAATATACTGCATTGATGGCATTGTCAGTGCTGAGTCATCACGAGGGAGATGAAATGTGTTGACACAAATGCTAGGAAGTGTGGCGTCATCTGCACACGTGGCTGTACTGACAAGGCCACGGCTTCGCTTTATTTCATCACTGTGGGGTGTCACTACGGTTTATTAGGTGTCCATATCTGCCCATCAAAATCAAAAAGCTCGATCAAGTGACTCTGTAACTTCATATTACGCCGATTGGTTTCTTCAAATCTTCTTCTTGGAGGAGTTCCTTTTAATCCGCAGAATAATGGGCACGGAGGTGTTTTCCCGGCGGAGGTTTGTGGATAACGATGCCCTCACAAGTTTGTTGGGCGCCTCGAGCTGGTGGGATGATATTGATGAATCCCAGCAATGGCAGGACATTATTTTCTATACCCTCACTGCTGCCTATTCACTCGTTGCGCTTGTTGCCCTGGTGAGCTTTTAAAAGGTTTTACATTTATAAACATTTTAATTAGTTTATCTAGTCACTGTATTTGTATATTTGATTTTTGAATAGAGATTTGGGGAAATTTCGGGCGCTCTTATGTGTATGTGTATGAAGCAATGTGTTTATATCGCTCGTATGGTGTCGTTTGATCCTGACGGTGGAATCTGTATTGGGTTGCGTTGTATTAGGAAATTAGGGAGTGAGTGTGGTCGATAGGGAGAGGATTTGTAAACTAGACGGGGTTGGTGTTTGGGACATGATTTTGCTCTGGAACTATTGGCGAAACTGTTTAATCGGAAGAGTCCTAGATGGATTTCTTAACAGAATGATGTGATGAGAATGCATGCACCCCAGTCGCCAGGCAACTGAGTCCCTGTTTCAGTATCCATGTCTCACATTTCCTGGTAACTACGCTTTTGACAATGTTGATTGGGAAGAATGTGGGTGTGCTTGCCTGGATAGAAGGCTAGGAGGAAGCCGTGGAGTTTGCAAATTAGGCATGTTATGGCTGATAATTCCTCTGGAGAGTTAGAGAAAGAAGATAAATTTTTCTGTGTCCACAAATGATCAAAACAGATCAGTAGGTCTCAAAGGTACACGCAATTGCAATAGAAGAATGCTTGTGCGAGAAGGCCCCGACATTTTATAAAGTAAGTGAACACTAAAACTATAAGCTTGCAAATTAACAAAATAACTTAAAGTGGTTAAATCCCAAAGCAAACGATTCAAGCACAAGCAAATTCCTCAATGAAGCATGACGCTGAACTAAGATTTGAGTTGGAGTTGTGGCTGAAATTAACTCTATACATATTTCAAGCAAAAGTTGGATTGGATTAGGGGATACCATCACAATTTACCACCTCAAAAGGGTGAATGCAAGGCTTGTTAATGTCCATGGTTGATTGTTTTAAAATAGAGTAGTGTAATCCCTTGATAATGTTATGCATTATCAAAGGTTGATGCTTAAAAGAGAAAATATGTGCGTCCATCCCCATGACCCAAGATGTCAGCAGGGAAAACTAGAAGGCCCTTATGCCAAAACGAAGAAGATCCATCACATGAGATTGAGAGCGAGTCTCGGGGCACCTTCCTAGCAATACACAAAGACGACTGTCGTCTCATTGATCTGTTCTCATCTGTGTTCAGAGGTTGGTTAATCCTCCAACATTTGAGATGGATTGAAAGAAGGCTGTAATTGACCTAATAGTCATAGGATCTTATAAGATGTTATGCATGAGAATAATAATCTCTGGAAAAGGGCCGGGCCCCGCTGATCAGGATAGTGAAACAATGTGGATTGGCAACCTATAACGCTCTCATGGAAAGAATCAAGACAACAAATTCTATCATCACATGAAATATGGTTGTTTGTTTCAATGCGGAAGTTGTAGGAGTACACTTAACTTGCTAAGGAGGTCCTTAGGTGATGCGGCTAGTGATGTTGGAGATACTCAAGTTGATTATGGTGTTTTCCGCAATTGTTGTTGAGAAGATCTCTAGGTGACCTGAATGTACTGTCAGTATATATCCTTTTTAACAACTCTATTGATCAACTCCTTTGGAGGATGAAGATGAGAAGGGGCATTCAAGGAGCATATAAATGGAGGAAGTTGATAAATGGAAGTATCAAAAGAATGAAGAAGTAGTATCATAATATGGTATTAGAACACCAACAACATTGACACGTAAGGAGACCCAAGGTTGCAATCCCCTTTGAAGAACAAAGTGCTGAGGATGGTTCTTCTCTCATAATCTGAAACCAAATTGTCCAACGGCTTGAGTCTGTGGATATAGAAACTAAGATAGAAAATACTCTTGAGACAGAGTTTGGTTAACAAAGTCAGTTTGAACAAGTAATTGTTTAACAAACTCATCTTGAACATGCACTTAAGGACTGTTCGTTTACAACAGGTCATATTTTGAAGCATGATAATCAGATACCTGTCAATATGTGACCACTCAACAAGTCCCAATTCGGTTTCACAATTTTGACCCATAAAGAACTGTAGGCTTAATAAGTTAATAACTATATTGAAGATGGATGTCTTCAAACTGATATTTTTGAATTATACTTGAAAACATTGGCGCTTCAAGATAAATAGAGAAGAGGAAAGAAAGAATGAAATTATAGTGATGTCAACAAATGAGCAAAGTAGGCTGACGGGATTTGAAAGTACTACCAATAGAGAAATACTAGGGTAAGAGAACCCAAGGCTATAAAAGCAACTAAACATAAAAGTATGAAGCACACAAGGTTTCTTTACACAGATGTGATTGTGAGGCATGCTTGAGTCTAAACACTAGGCTAGTTATTTGGATCCCATGCAAGTATAAGTTGTGATCACCGCAGGTTTTCCATCAGGAGAATTGAAACTTGGGATTAGTGTCCCTAGAAGTTTATTAAGACCATGATCTTAGTCTTACTAAGATTAACCACAACCTGTGGAAGCTTGCAAAATTAAGCCATGGCATCAAGTTGTCTCTGTAAGTTGTCAGGGAGTGAGAGAGGAGAGCAAACTCAAATATGAAAAAGTAGAGTAGCGATTGGCACATGAAATAATATACGATCCTCATCAACATGAGTCCTCTGCTAAAGGAATCGTTTGAGCTAATCAAAGTGACTGCCAACTGTCTAATAAAGACTTATGATGCAACAATGGAAAAATTGAAATGTCAGAAGCACTCTGTTCTAGGGAAGCAAATGCCTCTGGACAAAGTCAAAGGCCTTCCTAAATTTGACAGAACAATAGAAGAATTTAGAAGATAGCTAATGAGCCTCCTGAATAATAGATCGATAAGTAAGGACATGCTCAGTAGTCAAGAAGTCTCTTAAAGCTTGCTTTTGTCTCCTTGTTATGAGATTACCATGCTTCTAGTTGTTTAAGTTTGAACTAACCTTTCAACTTATGCATGGGGTGGATGATATTAGCTGACCAAGTTGGGGCAAATCCCAAGCAAACAACCTTATTAAGGAACCTTTCCAAAAGAAAGACAAGTGAATCTACACTATATTTGTCTCGAAGCCTCTCACAAGCTGCTGTTCCTAGTACACAACTTTGAAATAGCTCTACTAATGTCACACAGAGATTAAAAGAGAGGAAACTTGGATGACAGGCTGATCTCAAGCACAGTAAGGATATTGGCATAGGAAATCCAAGCTTGGGGTCATGCCTGACCTAGTAGTATTTTGCTGTAGGATGTTACACCTAAAAGCTTTAGGAGAATGAAGGAAAGTGTCAGGGATCTTATGTTGCCTAGATGCAAGAAGCTTTTATTTCTTACATTGAAGGAGAAGGAGATAATCTCTTTATGCAATGAGTTTTACGATGAAATGATGGTCATGTGGTTCAACAAGACATTCTTTGCTGCATAGATTTCATTTGCATTCCTCTTCATGCCAATGGTTCATTTGCCAAGAGCCATGGGGCTGATGCAATCTTTATGATGGATTGAATGGGGGAGAGCCTCATATACGAATTAGTAGGGTTAGAACTGAGTACCAATGTAATTGGTTGTAGAATTTATTATTATTAGAAAGAAAGAAAATATGTCTGCTTGTGTGGTTGGATGTAAGAAGAATTGCAATGTACCAGAAATTCTATACTGCATTATTCCTTTAGAGATCAGGGGAGCCCAAGTGATAATAATGGAGTCCATGGGTAGTAGAAGTCAAAAACTTAGTATTCAGGAATTGCACCAACAGTAAAGGAACTTTGGTGATTAGATTTTATACAAAATGATAATAAAGATTGTACAGGAACATTGTTTAGCCGGGCAACAGGAAGTGGTAAAGGTGGGGGAAGTCAAAATGAATGTGTGTTCTAGAAAGAAGGCTATGTTCCCATATCCAAATCTCAGATAGGGACACCTTTTTGGTTTCTATTATAGCTCCAAATTCTAAATTTTCTACTTATTTATATTACTTTGTTTTAATTTTAAATGTTAAAACTTAAAGTTCTTTATTTTGTCTCTAAGTTCAATGCCTAAGCCCAACTGTGACTGGTTTTGTGACTTTTGTATCCAGAATACTGTAATTGGTGAATGTGCTAGCACATTTAGGTTGGATATATGAGAGCATTTAATGGTTTACTTTGGTAACTAATGTAAATATGAGACTGTTAGGGCAGAGAAGAAGTTAATAAATTTCCTAGTAGATTAGCCTTGCCAAGATATTTTTGTGTTTGAGTCATATATTTAGAAGGAATCCCAACATTAAATCAATGTGGAAATCGATATTTGTAGTGGCATGCAGAAACTGGAGTGTGTTAGTGAAATAGATTTATTTTGCTTTTTTGTACAAACCACCTGAAAAGGAAATTTTGGAATTAAAAATCTTATGAAAGAAACAATTTCTGACAATTTGCTTGTTCTTTCAAGCTTATCTAACCAATAAAGATGAGGGACATGGAACTGTTAGTATTTTCAAACTTTTGATGTTTGCAACCAACATATTTTCTACCAACATTGGTTGTACAAGTATGAAATGCTTCATGTTTATTGAAGCCAGTTCTTTCATAGTTGTAGCTGGTTGTGTTTATTTTATTTTTTTATTTAGTATTGGAAAAGTACGGATACGTTTGGTTTGATGACATATGATTAATGAAAACTCTTGCTAGTTCTATTGCACTTCTCCCCTGACGATTTGAGGTGATTATTCACTCATATTTTTTGCGGTAGAGCTTTTATGTTTTTGTAAAAGGAAAGGGATAGTCTATGGGAAGGCTTCCTCTAATATTTGGATAGCAGATAAAATTTTAGAAGGTATTTTTTCATACATCAGATGTGGCAGTGAATGTTTGAATGATAAATCTATCATGAAGCTAAAGGAATTATGGTAGAATGTAGACACAAGAAATGTGGGCACTAAATAATAAGTTGGAGTGACACATGGTAAGTTTTGTTTATAATTTAGCCCTAGTGTTATCCCTAGGTTGTGGTACAATAGATGCATTATATTTGCTTGAGGATTAGCAATTATGCATCACAGAGCTTAGTGAAACTACAAAATTTGTTTGCCATACATAATCTAGCATGCTATTAGATGTAGCATAGTGAGTTATTCTTGAGTTGAGTGGGTCTATATAAATGCAGCATGGAGCGTTAATTATCATTTGCTGAATTTCATTTGTTTGTCTGAATTGCAGGTACAGCTGATACGCATTCAATTGCGGGTACCAGAGTATGGGTGGACAACACAAAAGATATTTCATCTAATGAACTTTATTGTGAATGGAGGTAAGGAGGAACATTTGTATTTCTAGTTGTAGTTCCATTTCTGTTTTGCATTACACATGAATGAAATCTATTTACTTATTTATGTTGTGTATTATATGCTAGTGCGTGCAATTCTCTTTGGATTTCATAGAGATATATTTGTTTTCAAGCCAAAGGTATGTATTAACCTTTCTATTTTACAGTTGAACTTATTTTACATTTTGGCACAATATGGTATGGGTTTTTCAATGTTTGTGTGCGTTGTTTTAGAATTATTGTAAAGGCTGTGTACCTGTACATATCCATGTTGTTCAGATTGTCGTGCAATAGATCCAAATCATGTGACTATAAAATGCTTTCATGTATAACTAGTATGATATATTTTTATCAATTGACATCAAACATTGGATTCTCACAAGGTCGAAAATAAGATTATATTAGATTTGCCTGAAAATTTAGAATTTTCAACGATATTCGAAAAAAAAAAAAAATTCCTTCTGTTATTCTCCTCAAGAATTGAATCATCTTTTTCTTTAGAAACATAAATTTGCTTAAGATAAGTTTGATGTAGAACGGGCCTTCAAAATCAGAAGATCACAATTGTTTTTGTTGAAGACAAAATGTAATTTGTTTGAAATCATTTTAAAAATGAGCATTTCAACAACATTCTTTTCTATAAGAATTTATCAAGCTAGATCACATTTTTCCTAGTATGGGGTTTTGAGGAGATTATCATCATTTTTAGTCTATATGTTTGTTCTCTCCCAAAGATTTTCCTTAAAAAAAAAAATGTTTTAATCGGAAATTTGTTTGACATTTTTTCAAGAAGACCCATATTTTTCCTGAAAAGAATTGGCTTCGTTCTTGGAGAGTGGTTACCAATGTTTAAAGTTTTGAACCCTATAAAATAGCACAGAGATTTGTTGTTCTTTCATTTCTCAAGTTTCGTTTCAAGTTTAGAATTACAAAATTAGAATTAGATTTTCTGTCACATGTCAAAATGCATTTATTTTTCTATGATAACTTCTTAAAGCAAGGGTTAGGAATGACGGTATGCTTTCAATCTACATAAATGCCAAAGTTGAGTAAGAAATATATCACCTTATATGAAGACTTGCAGAAAGGAAAATAAAATTAAGAAATATTGAAATAAAAGAAATGTCTCATTGAATGGACAGATAAACTAATTGAAGAAACTAAATGGAGAATCTGCAACAAATTCTAAGACTTAGGTGGTGAGTCCGTGCAAAGGGGAAGGGATATGATACCTGAGAAGACATACCTATAGCAACGAAAGCTGTAACTAATTCTAGGACTCATCAAGGGCGGTGAGGGGTAGAGATATTCTGCCTTTAGAAGATGCACCTATAGCAACAAAAGAAGTGGCTAAAAGTATTTTCAATCCTGTGGAAGAAATCCTTATTTCATCATTAGAGAAAAAATAGAATTTCAGAAAAAGATAGGAAGTACTCACCTTAAAACTTTGTGGCCATAGGTGTAACTTCAAGATATACGGAAGTGAAGGGTCATGAAAGCCAATCTATTTTATGATATACATCTCCCTTACGATATGTGTTTCCTTTTATTTGTTCTGGATACAGCCTGAATACAGATTAAAAATTTAAATACATATCTGTATCTGGATATGGCTGGTGTATGTTTGGGAGATGCATTACATATGAATGGAATGACATCTGACCCAATCTAGTTAAAATAAAAAAATAAATAAGAATGAAGAAATGAAAAAACAAGCATCTCTTTTCTCACATGTACAAAGAACTGATCTTTGAGTTCATATTTCAAGGATCTTGGCTGTTTTGTGCTGCTGGGTGTTTTCGAGTTAGTTGGAAGAATTTGGGTAGTTCAATGATTCAACAATGGTCCTGGAGTGATGAAATATTCACTTTGTAATATTTTATGTATTATTTATCCGTCATTACTAATGATAATAATGGTAATTCCCTGCAATGTAAATGTTGGACTATACCCGTGAAATTCTATTAGTAAGATGGCTATGGTGGAATTGGATGAAGCCAACAACTAGTGAACAAGAGTCAACAGTGAATTTCAAATGACAACTTGGAGAACTACCTGGCTAGATTTGGCGATGGCCATTGTCTAGTCTTCACCCCAAGGGTTCGGTAGGAATACTTTTCATCAATTCCCTTCTGCATGATTGAGTAGATGCATTGAATACTAAGTTTTATGCTTCCTAAATTTTTAGACTTTCATGTCTCACAGTAGACAGGAATAACTTGGCATTCTCCAACTATTTTTTACTCTGCTATGCCTATGGAGCCATTGTAACATTCATATCATCCTCCAGTTCAAATTTTGAGTTTTCTTACCTTTTGTAATGATGCTATAGCATCTATCCTTGTTTTCAGATTCTCTCATTTGCTGGTGTAACATCTTTGCATCACTCAAATACTGTATACACCTATGGCAAAGCATCTGACACTACATTTTCCTTTCCTATATTTTTAAGGTGATATCAGCTTATTTATAAAATATCATTCTCAATGATATTACCGATTTTCCAGCTATCTGTTTTGATGGAAAATACTACGATGGTTTATGGTTGAATATAACTCCACTTTTTAATTTTTAAGATAATGCTTCCATGTTCTAATTTCATAAACAACTGCTGACAACTCTTGGTAAAAAACAAGGCATATCTTTGCAGTTCTGTTTATATTTTGTTCACATTAATAACTATTCTTGACATTTTTTTACCAGTAAAAACCAATTTGGCCGACAAAGGAAGCATCTGTATATTTATAACATCATATTTTCTTCACAGTGTATAAATCGTTTTAGTACATGTGCTTTTCCCACCAGTAAGGTGTTCAAGCATGAGTCTGTCTACCTTTCTTTCTATTAATAGGTAACATTATTATACAGTTTCTTGGCTTGTAAATTTTTAATACTGGATGAAAATTATTTATTATGGGGAGTATGTGATTCAGAGTAGCTCCTCTAACTTTGCAGCCAATTGAGGTTAATGCTTCATCTAGGTGTTGGGGATTAGGCTTTGTTAGTTGTATACACTCTCCTAGTCCTTCCTTTCAATATCACAAGCAGTTGTAACTGTTAGAAATTTTTTCACCTATTTAACTGAAGTGTGGCCCCCTTAGGAGTAATTTTCTTGACATTTGATTTAGTTTCTTGCACTCCTTTGGAACTATTCCGAGACATGATCCTGTGTTTTGCCCTCATGAGCTTTTATAGATTTCAGGCAGAAGTATAATTTTATTCTAAAAAATATTCCAATTGGTACATTCAAGGCAATGGTTTAGCCAAGTTAATGAACATCAATCTAGTTAGAAACATTAAAAGGGTTCCAAAGAAAATCAACATGATTGGCATTTGAAGTTGACTAATGCTTTGTGGGCTGATAGAATTGCTACTAAATGGTCCACAGGATTTTGCCTTGGAAACCTAGTTTATTGGACGAAAGCATTCCTACCAATCCACATGCAGATTACTGACCTTTGATTAGGAATTGCTCAGTTCAAAGATGATATCAGGTGACTTTAGATGCTCTTTTGTAATTGGAGCTGAAAGAGGGAAAGCTATCAATGGCAGGCTACTACTGGGCTACCCTGTTCAATGATATGTATGCTATGGTGATAATGCGAACCTTGTCAAGGTATTGCTGGCAGTTTAATCTTTCTTCTTCAGAGAACTTTGGCGCTACATGTTTGAGAGAAGACTTGTAGAGGAAGTTGCTAAACCTCAGCTCTTATCATTTTGTTCAATCTTACTAAAAGGAATAGACAGAGTTAGAACTGTATGCTGTTTGCATTGAGATAGCTCTACTTTAGGCTCTTCTTGTTGGTTTAAAACAACCTGGTTTTCATTTTCTTGTTTGCAAAGCCTGTCTTATTTGGTTCTAAGCTTAAACCTAATTTGTAGAGTACTTTTTTTTTTGATTAATATTTTGGGGGTCTATTATGGGGCTCCATGCCACCCCTAAACACTACTAGGAGATAAAAACAACAAAGCAGAGGAAAAGCTTGTGTTAACTACCCACACAGATGAAATAGGCAAAACCTAAATCATAACATTTAATTGGTAACAGAGAACAAACAATGAGAACAATGAAAACATAACCAGCTTCAGCAACTTAAAAAGGTGCAACAGGAGGAAACACAGTGAAACCCCAAGCACACCAAAACAAAGTGAAGCCATCTTAGAACAATGTGACTATAACAGAGGTCACCAACTTAGGTCCCCAATTCACCGGATTTCAGATGCTCTGTAGCAACCAACACCAGAGATTTCCGGAGCAGACTTCCATTTGTCAAAAGCCTTGTTGTAAACACCATTAATGGACACTGCATCCATCCTGATCTTCACTGGTGCCAGGACTGTTGATTCCTACAAACCATCCAATTGTATGCCTTCAATAGTTTCCGCTCAATGCACAGAGCGAAGCAAGAGGGCATTTTCCAGACAAGGGATTCTGTGGCCAGTGACCACCTCCAATACACCTTTGTTGTGAGATATAACCAAGTGTTTAATCACTAGTTGCAAGTCCTGGCAAAACTCCATTAAGTTGCCCACATCTCAGTTCAGATTGAGAATTTTTTCTCACATTGCCTTAATCGCTTAGCCATTCAATATTCCCTGGGGCTGCTCCTTGCCCTACAACTCTAATCCTGGATTCTCCCTTGTTTCTTATTTGTCTGAACTAGAAGCTCCTCCAGGCTAAGTCTCACCTCTTCATTATGTATCACAGCCCCTAGTTTTTCATTAAAGTCAGCTAAATAGATGCTCTGGATTGTAGCATACCATTATCAACAATTCCATCCTGGTCCAGTAGAGAACTTACCACTTGCAGCAGTGATGCATTGGGACAGTGGAAAATCAGCTTCAGTCTGCTGTTGAAAACTCCACCCTTGCAGAGAGGATCACGGGATGAGCCGACATGCCTCCCTGCCATGAAGAATACCCCTGCCAACAGCCACACAAACTGAAACAACACTGCCCAATACCCAGAGCATAGCATGCTAACACATTATGCAGTCAAAAACAACCAATGGGTAGTGGCCTTATTAAAAGCACCTTAAACCTTACAACCTAGCCTTCTTGAAAGATCATGATGACAACAGATGCTGTGGGTATGCCTGGACAAAACTTGAGTGAAGCCATTGCATCAATCTCAGTCCATCTCCCATCATAAATGAAGCATAAAGAGAAATAAGTGTAAGCCTAAGGCAGACAAAGAAAGCACCCTCAAATCATGGAGGGAAAATCCTCTTCTGTGAGCTTAGCTAGCTCTGTCCAATGTCATGACTTCCCTGAGAAGAAGCATTAGCAAGCTCTATCCCTTGATTAGCCAAAAGATCAACACATTTATTTTGCTCTCTATAGCAGTGGCAAAATTCCACAGGATTAAATTTCCTAATCCAAATTAGGATTTCTTTCATAATGGATCAATGTTTTCAGTTCGGGTGATGTTCTTATTTCAAGGCAATTATGATAATCAGAGAATCTACTTTCACCATAACATTGAGGTATTTTTTGGAGTATGCCAACATATAACCAGCTAGGAGCACCTCCCGCTCAGTTTCATTATTGTATTTGATACCAAGATTGCGAGATCCCTCTATCACAAAAGCACCTGAGGCATCTCTAGACACATAACCAGCTCCTGTTCAACCAGGGTTACCATGGGAAGCACCATTAAGATTAAGCTTACCTCCACACTGGGGCTTACCATTTGTCTGGTCTTAGGGACTACTGTACCTGAGGCATCTCTAGACACATAACCAGCTCCTGTTCAACCAGGGTTACCATGGGAAGCACCATTAAAATTAAGCTTACCTCCACACTGGGGCTTACCATTTGTCTGGTCTTAGGGACTACTGTATGTATGGGAGGTTCGTAGAGTACATTATTTTAAAGACAGAATGTATTTTAATTTGTTTTCAGTGCGCAACAGCAAGTTTATTATTTGGTCATTGATTTTTATCATCATTAGGCCAAAAAGATGATTACTTCTTGTCTCATTGGGTCATCTGTAGCTCTTGGGATTATTAGTCTTCATGATCCTCTTAAATGGGATATTCGTACACACATTTTCATTGAAGCTTACTTGATCTGTGTTTGCATACAAATGGTTATATGCAATTTTCATCTGAGTGGACTCCATTTCTGGGACTCTGAAGCTTCACTTTCTAAGAGGGATTTTTTAGTAAACAGCCTTCAAAATTTCTAAATATGACTAGAGAAGCTTTTGAGACCAGATATTTAATTTTATGAAATGACTCATTTCATCTCTTGGGACATAGTCAATCAACTTACAAAATATTAGAGATTGACAAACTCAGTAGATACAAAATAAACAGAGCAATGACTGCCACATGAAGTAATTATATAAATTGAGTTCCATTACAAGGTGGAAAAATCGATTGAGTACCAATTAGATATGGTATAAAAAGAGGAGAGAATATTAAAGTGCTAGCAAGCAATGTGAATATCATAAAGGACTGACTGGATTCAATACTGGCCGAACTTATAATAGCTAGCATTAGAAAATCAACTTAAGTGCATTCAAGATTCATTTTCTCTTGTTCCAGTGCCTTGATAAAATACTATCCAACACATAAGAATGCATCCAATTAACATGATTGAAAGAACAGGAACCTATGATAGGCTGAGATCAAATTGCAGAAAATATCTATTAAAAATTTAAACATGAGTCCATACTCAGCTCAAAACTACATATAAATATACCTTGCAAAAGTAGAATCAGTAATCCTTTATTTAAGTATGAATATATGTGTTTAGCGTTTACCAAATTAGGGGATCACAAAAAGTAATACCTCAAGCACAAGATGCGATCATAGAAGAAGTAATCAGCTGTTTGAACCCTCAAGAAATGATGATAAGAGTCAAGGGATAAATAACAAGCTTGCTGGAGCACACAAAAACAACTCAAGTTAATTTTTGACTTTGAAATAGGCTAATTGTATACTCTAGGTATCATATTTAAACTAGAATCAAATGCTATAGATTTTACAAAGAAGACAGTGAAAAATTCCCGTTCTTAGCGATTAAGATGAGCCTTCAAGCTCAGATATCTCAAATCTCCATAGGGACGCGTCCCCTGGCTTTTTCCCCTCATTCCCATATGGGGACGGTATGGGGACTTGAGGACGGCCAGGAAACGTCCCCTACCCGTCCCCTTTTGCAATAAAAAAACCGAAACGTTTCCGAAATGGTTTAGAAACTTGCAAGGGACTTTGGGGACGGCTAGCATCTGGGGACTGCTAGCCGTCCCCTATGGCCCAGCAACATCTTAACTTTTTTGTTTTGTAAAAAAAACACATTTTTAAATTAAAAAAAAAAGGGGATGGATGTGCCCACAAGGACCACCCCACCCCTTTGAACAAAACCCAAACCTACTTGACTTATCAAAACAACTAAAAGTAAAAAACATTCTCATTTTGACATTTGCAAACTTGAGGTGAAGAGCAGCAAGTGAAAGAGGAGAGAACAGCAGTTGAAAGGGGAGACCAGGGCATCAAATCTACTTCATTAGAAGTAAGTTCTTCATTTTACATTTGTTTTTTGATTTTTCAATTTGTTTTCCATTTTTTCAAGTTTTTTTAAATTTTTTTTTACCACGTAGGAAGGGCTTTGTGAGTTTATTTTTTCCTTTATTTGAACTTGCAGCTCTTTTCAATTCTTAACCAAGAAAGATCATGAGCAGCAGTGAGATTACTAGTAATGATAGTGAGGAGGTTGAGGTTCAAATGCATGAAAGAAGTAGACCTAGAAGTAGAACTCATAGAAGTATGGCAGCCACTGGGGGTTCTTCAGGCAGTGGAAGTGTAGCAAGGCCAACAACTTCAAACCCATTTGAATGTCCTTCTGAAGTCCTTAAAACCTATGCAAAAGGGCCATTTAATTTGGAGTCATATATTTTCTATGTTTTTGTCATTTTATAGTTGAAACTTGGAGCCTCTGGGGATTTTTTTATAATTCTTATTTAATATGTATGTACATTCACAATGAAAGCATTTGAATTTCTTTAATTTGTTTGTCAATTCTCATGTGAAATCTCAATTCAAGTCTAATGTTATGTATTAATCTTCTACAATGTCTATGATGAATGCTTTATCAATGTTATGATATGAATATTTGAAATTTCTCTATATTTCAAAAAAATTTCCTTATTTTTTATCAGCTGTCCCTTGCCGTCCCCTAAAAAATGGCCCAAAAGTATCCCTGTACCAAAAACTCGTCCCATTGTACCCTACCGTCCCTCTCCCTAAAACCCCATGGAGCATAGACAAATGTAAATTGCTTTTTGTCAAAATCAGTTTATGTATTGTCATTCTACCTAATTTCAACCGGGATTTGCTGCCTTGGTAGACTTAGATAGCCATCTTTTGCACGCTGCATGCATCTTTTTCAAGAATGTTGGTGACTCTTTATAGAGACCTGGAGTCCTTTAAGTTTGGAGGTTGAAATCTCATTTTGGCTAGACAAAGGGCAACAAATTTGAAATTAGCAGAGAAAGCATTCCTTAGACTTAATTTGCCTGAGTCTAATTTCTAGCTTTCTGCATTTAGGTTCAAGTCTTTTCTTGTTTATGGTTGCCTACTTAGTTTTTTCTACTTTGATTTGAAGCCAGGGATCGTGATAATGAGCGTAGTATAAGACCTCATGATTTAATTGCAGGTTCCACCCTTTTGCGGGTTCTGCTTTGGTAGCCATGACCAAAATCAATGTTTTGATTAGATCTGCAATGCATATATCATTGTAAATACTGTTGGGCTTGTGGTGAATGCCATGGTCCATAACTATGGGGAAGAGATATGTCAATTTCTTCAAAAATTTCTTCTGAATAATTTGACACTCTTTCTAGAGCTTCACGAGAGGATGCAAGAGAATCCTCTCCCAAAATAAAGACCTCTGACTTCTTGAGATTTATCGATATTTCCCAAAGTTGATAATCCTCACTTTCTTGGACCATTTAGGTTTTCTGATTCCCTTTCTGATTAATATTCCATAGGCCTTGGAAGTTCCCATGATATATTAGTTCTGGAACATCTCAATTCAAATTAAATTATCCAAAAACTACATAAGTTGGAATGAAATTGATAAATGATCATGTAAAATGAGGAAATTTTAGCTGCCACTAAATGCTTGTATGGCTGCTTGAAAGTAACTCATATTTGGTGCTCTTCACATAGAGAGAATTAACTCTACCGATAATGTTAACAGCACAAAATATGCCATTGGTATAAGTGCTGCATGTTGATGATTTGCTTGTGAAATGTCTTTGATATTACATTCTTAATACTGCTTTATTGCTCTTGTTTACATGAATCTTGTTTGCTTCTGAATGATTGTAGGTTTTAACAGAAATGCTGTTAGATCTTCCCAGTCTTTTGTTCTTTTCTACATACACATTACTTGTTTTGTTTTGGGCAGAGATATATTATCAGGTATGTAATCAAATTATATTCTTTTTGTAGTACTTATCTTTGTTCAGTGTCCAGTTGAAACTTAAAATACTGAATGCAATGGCACCGTAATGGGATATTCTGTTACAGGCAAGAGCCTTTTCTACAGATATGCTTCGGCCTGCCTATGGTATAATCAATGGTATTGTCTATTTTGTACAGGTATTCACTGAATTTTGATTTTTCCTATTTCAAGAGGTGCTCTTACAGTGTATAACTGAATTTTCATTAATATGATGGCTGTGAAGAATGTAGTTTACCAGAATGTTTATTTCTTGGCTGTGACATTTGATGCGTCTTCTTTTTGACATTAGGTTTGCATTTGGATATACATAGGGATAGATGACAACACTGTTTCTCAGGCAATTGGAGAACTGTTCTTTGCAGGTTCATTTTTTTACCTTGTTTTGAAATGTTTAGCTGCTTAGCATTTTACATTTTAAGCATATAGTGATTATTCATGGTACATGCTATAGTACATCCTGCTTCTATTATTGTTGGAAGTACCAAATTATATTCACAATCACTACAGAGAATCTTCTAGTGTAGAAGGGTTTCTCTAACTTAGATGCACATGATATCTGCAGCTGTGTCATTGTTTGCTGCGATTGGTTTCTTGATTTATGGAGGAAGGTAATCAAATATAGCATCCATCTCTATATAGCATTTCCTATTTTAAAATTGTGGGTGGAATAACATGATTTAGCATTGCTGTATTTCCTTTCTCATTTTAAGCATTAATGCTATTGCGCAGGCTCTTTTTTATGCTAAGGCGTTTCCCACTTGAATCAAGAGGACGCAGAAAGAAGCTGCATGAGGTTTGCAATTGCTTTTTTAATTGACTCTGTGATATTTGAGATACTGCACATGATATTTCTCTGTTTTAATATAAACAACAGAAATGAAGTAGAATATGCTGTTTGAGTCGGCTAATACCCTGTCTCAAGTCTTCATTAGTGTTACTTTTTTTTCAGCATATGCACAAGTCTGCAACCAATTGCAGATTTCAATGTGCAGTAATTTATTTCTTGATTGTGTTATATACATTCCCTTGATTGTACTTGTTTATGTATTTCATTATTGGTTAAATCAGAAAAATCAACATATTTAATTTCTGGCACATAATGTTAGTATTGCCATGCCTAGCAGAAAAACTGCTTGCCTTGTCATTCTGCTTAACGTTGTTAATATCAAGATGAATGTCATGCTGAACTACATTCTGTCAATTCTTACATGACCATGCTTATGGGCTTGCTATATTGAGGAATGTTTCTTGGGCTGGATTTTACCACCTTTGTAAAAGGTTGCTTTGGCCACTAGGCAGACAAAGCATTACTTATATTCTGTCCATCTCTGGAGCTCCATCGGCCTTGGGTATTTGGAAAGGTTGTAGTGGGAGTACTTTCTACTTTCTCCTAAGATTGTGCAGGGTGACCCTCTTAGCTGTGAGCATCTTGCCTGAGAAAATTATTAGGTCCTTCACTGGCCTTCTTGTGGTGTTGATGATGCTTGAACTGCCTCTGGTCTGAGCATTTTTACAGACGTGTGATGGTGCTGGTTCTCAGTCTTGCAATCCTGCTTCAACATTGGTCATCATCATCTCCGTTCTTGGTTGATGATGCCTTACATGGTTCTTAATGCTTGTGGTAGGAACAAATATTCTGGGGTTACCAACTAGGGTATTTACACATTTGTATGTCTACAGATATGCTGTTTAGTTACTTTTCAGGACCTAGGGTTCTTTTCACCCTAGCATTTTTCTATATAAACTGAATGCACTTTTGAGTTCCTTCAATCTATTTTGGTACTTTGTGGATGTTAATAATTTCATTTTATTCTGTTGGACATTAGAATCATCATGTGTGCTTTTAACAAACACATATCTGAAAACTAAACAATTTCAAAGAACATGGTTTAGTTTCAATCAACTACAGTTATACATTAACAATTTATTTAGAAGAATAGAAAACTGAACTTCAATGCCAACTGTCTCAAATGATAATCAGGCTATGGAGGTCTTATTTAGTTTCTTTGTGGATGAGAATTTCTGGAGCACTGGAGCATCATTGAGATATCTTCTACACGATCTCTTCCTTGGAGCACTTCACTTTTGATTTAGAAAATTGTGTAAGGCCAAATTCCTACCTTTCAATATATATATTATTTTTATAACATCCTTTCCTTTTTGAGTCTTGGAAGATCTAAGGATGGAGCAAAGGGACTATTAAGTATGAAAAATGTTTTTCCTGTATAGATAATTTCGGTTTAGACACCTGTATATGGAAACAAAATTTCCCATGGAGATGCTAGTCAACACAATGATAGTGAAGATTCCACCACTTCCAGCAACATTGCAGTGATGTCTTGCATTGGATTCCATCCAGTTATCAATATAACATTGGATTAGACACAGAGATTGGAGCCTTGAGCTAATCAACAGTGTTATTGAAACTAAAACTGTTTCTCTCTGACTGAATATTGTATTTTACACAGAAAGATGTCAAATGACATCTCATAAATGCAGCTACATTTGTATGGTCTTCGCAGGAATATTGTGTGTCTTCTGAAATTAATTGTGTTGTATTTAAGGTTTCTGATGTTTGGGGACTCTGCAAATGCCATCATCAGGGTAAAGAAAGAAGCCTGTGCTTCAGCCAAATATAACATATACAAGAAGTGCACAATACATCATATGTGGCCAAGCATCAACATGCCCTGTAAAAATCTGCCAATTTTTACAACAACGACGGCCAACTAAGAACATCATCACATAGATCATGTTATGACTTGGTTACCCTTTCATGTGACACACGATAGTGACAGCATGTGTAGACTTAGCTGCATGTATACATTACAAATAGTGTTATAAATATTAGAGAAGGGGCAAGATTAATATCCATAATCTCAGAATCAAGAGGACTATTCCAAGGATGTTGTTTGGTCTTGCAAATTATACAATATTCCAGAGGTCATTATGGCTTAGGTTACCCTTTTATGTGACACACAATCTGACAACATTGTGTAGACTTAGTCACATGTATACATTATAATTACCACAATAACATTAGAGAGGCAAAATTGATATCCATAATATTGAGCTTAAAAGGAGTTGAGACTATTCCAAGGATGTTGTTTGGTCATGCATATTATACATCATCCTAGAGGTCATGCTATGGCTTAGGTTATGCTTTTATGTATCAAACAATACTGATGACATGTGCAGACTTGACTGCATGTATATATTGTAATTAGAGCGACAATTACTAGAAATATCCATAATCTCAGAATTAAAAGGACTATTCCAAGCTTTTTGGTTGTTCATGTGAATTGCTTCTAATTTCAATGCTAAGCTTTTGAAAAAAATTATAGGGAACAAACATGCTTAAGATTTTCTTAGTGTTCCACAAGGACATGCTCAATACTCTCTAGAGGTACAGGATGTTCCCTGCTGTTTTGGGGATGTGGAAATGAGGATGAACACCTCCCTTTGAGTTCCTGTTTTTCCTACAATGTTTCTCAACATCCCTGGGACACCTTAGTATCTTTGTGTGTCACCCTGAGGATGTCCTTGTTTTCCTGCTTTTCCCCCAATCTTATTCGTTTTAATTAGTGGAATATCCATAATCTTAGAATCGACTGGACTATTCCACGGATGTTGTTTGGTCTTGCAAATTATACATCATTCTAGAACTCATGCTACGGCTTAAGTTACTCTTTTATTTAACAGAAAATAACAATGATATGTACAAACTTAACCACATGTGTACATTATATTTAGTGCCATAAATATCAGAGAGGAAGGATTAATATCCATAATATTAGAATCCAAAGAACTGTTCCAAATTGTCAGTTCTTGCAAATCGCTGCTAATTTCATGTACAGTGCTAGGGCTCTACAAACACATAGGGCACATACAGCATATTTAATAATTTTGTAGTTCTCCATGGAGACACATCCTGTGCCCTTCCAAGGCATGGGGGATGTTACTGTTTTGGGGATTAAATATCTGTTCATGAGTTTTTGTATATTCTACCTCTCTCCCTAACATCCTTGGGATGCATTAGTGTCTTTGCATGCCACCTTGGGGACATCCTTGTTTTCCTGCTTTTTCCCCCAATTGTAGAGAATTGTGTTGGGGACATCAAGATACTCTCAATGATCCAAGCAGTACATACAGCTTAATTGTCTGTTGGGTTCATATTTCTTCGAGACATATTTTGGAGCTCTTGTGGCTGAATTTTCCCTTTATGCAACTTTCAGTTGCCACGTTGTTTAACACTATCAACTTTGTAGATTGCATGACATTGCATATATCTACAAATTTGGTGTAACACATAGCACTAGATTGTGCTCCACATGCAGTGCAACGCAATCCACAAATGACATTGAAGTTCATATCTGCATGGCCAAATGACAAGCCTTGAGGTCAAGTAATGCTTGTGGGAGTTAAAGCAGTTGGCATATGAGTAGG
>VDFB02256132.1:203802226-203837764 GCA_007258455.2 Sequoia sempervirens
TCCAAAAATATAGAGGTTTCACATCTGCCAACATTTTGGTTATTCCAGGATGGCCTGAGTACGGTGCAGTGTGAATTTCTCTCCAAATGGTTTTCCTTAATTTGGATGAGTCTGGAATGTACATCCTGCCTTTAAATCTCAAAAGTCCATCTTTTTCTATCTGGAATCCCTCATAATTAGGGTCCTGAGAGTTTTCCAGGAGGGCTTCTCGTATTTGATTATAGTAGGTATCCTCTTTTAGTTTTTGCAGAACTTGCGTTTTGAAGTCGGTGTGGATAGTTGCCATAGCAGATATGTGTCTTCGCCGACTTAGGGCATCAACTACTTTGTTCTCCTTGCCCTTTATATAGCTAATCTCGAAGTCATAGTCGGATATCAATTCCATCCATCTTCTTTGTCGTGCATTTAGGTTGGGCTGAGTAAATAGGTATTTCAACCCTTGATGATCTGACTTAAGCTCAAAGGTCTTTCCCAGTAAATAATGTCGCCACATTTGTAGAGAATGCACTATCGCTGCTAGCTCGAGGTCATGCGGTGCGTAATTCTGTTCATACTGTTTCAGCTTCCTAGATTCATAGGCCACCACCTTTCCTTCCTGCATTAATACTCCTCCCAGTCCATCTCCAGACGCATCTATTATTACTACAAAATGCCCATTCGGATCTGGTACGGTTAAGATTGGTGCAGTCATCAATCTTTCCTTCAAGGTGTCAAATGCTTCCTGGCACTTCGCTGTCCATTCGAACCTTTTTCCTTTTCTTTGGAGGGACGTGATGGGATGGGCGATTCTAGAAAAATCCTTGACATATCTCCGATAATATCCTACCAATCCCATAAAGCTTCTGACCTCATGAACATTTTTAGGTTCTGGCTAACTCTCAATTGCTTCTATTTTTGCTGGGTCTACTGCGATTCCCTTAGCAGAGATTATATGCCCTAGGTACTGCACTTCTTTCTGGAAGAAGGTACATTTCGATAGTTTACCATACAGTTTATTATCCCTTAGCCGCTGAAGAACTATTTGAAGGTGCCGAAGATGCTCTTCCTCATTTTTAGAATAGATGAGTATATCATCAAGAAAAACCAATACAAATTTATCTAGACAATCTCAGAATATGCTGTTCATCAGATTCATAAATGCAGCCAGAGCATTGGTAAGTCCAAAAGGCAGTACTGTAAACTCGTAATGTCCATATCTGGTTCGGAAGGCCGTCTTATGAACATCTTCCTCTTTTAGCCTGAGTTGATGGTACCCTGATCTTAGGTCTATCTTGGAGAACACTGCTGCCCCTTTCATCTGATCAAATAGGTCGTCTATACGAGGTAGAGGGTATTTATTTCGGATGGTAAGCTTGTTTAGCATCCTATAATCTATAAACAGGCGAAGAGTTCCATCCTTTTTCTTCACAAATATGACTGGAGCACCCCAAGGTGAAACACTGGGTCGTATTAAACCTTTATCCAACAATTCCTGTAGTTGAGTTTTTAGCTCCATTAATTCCACAATAGTCATCCGATAGGGTGCCTTAGAGACTGGTTCGGCTTCCGGAACCAAGTCGATGGTGAAGTCAAACACTCTTCTAGGTGGTAACCCAGGCAGCTCTTCAGGAAACACGTCTTGGTATTCCCGAAGGTAGGGATACTTATCAGCAAAAGTTTCTTCTTTGAAATCAATTTCCATTTCCCCTTTCTGACTCAGGGCTTGCATTATCATATCATCATGGTATGTACTTTCTTGATATTCCCTAACTTCTTCCATTTTGACCGCAAATATTTGGCATCCTTTCCTCTTGTTTCTTTTGAGTTGCATGGCTGATATTTGTCGCGTCTTGACTTCTCGTTGTACCCCATGTATTTTTGCAGAATTCCCCAAATCATCTATACATTCTACTATTTTGGTATAACAGTCTACCTTTGCTCTGTGCTCCCTTAGCCAATTCATCCCAATTATTATATCGTACGATCCTAGAGGCACTACATACAAGTTAACCTCTGTAGTGAAGCCTGGAAGTTCCACCCTAGCTTCAAACAGACACTGCTCTACCCGAGCTCTCGTCTGATTAGCGTATTCTACTACCCAAGAGTTAGCCATGTACCCAATTCTTTTTGGAAATTTATGCAATATCTTGGGTGAGATAAAACTTTCTGTGGCTCCTGTATCAATTAAGATGGTTACGGGGTTTCCATAAAGCATACCTGGAGTCTCTATAGGGGTAGCTTCATACTCAGCTTGACGATTGTCAACTGCGGCATGAATTCATTGCTGAAAGGCCGTTTGTTGAGGTGGTAAGGGCTTTCGATGTTGCTGTCCTTGCGGGTTCTTGAGGGGGCACTAGTTGGCGTAATGCTCGCCTCCACAATTGAAGCATCCTCCTGGTGGTCCTTTCTTTTCGGATCCCTTATTGACAGTGTTTTCATCCTTCTTGCCATCATTATTGAAATGGTTCCTTTTGTCTCTTTTGGTTTCAAATCTGTTATGGTTATGACCCCTCTTTTTGAAATTTTGATGTGACGGTTCCCACTTGCCTTTGTTGCGCTTCTTATCCCGAAAAGAATCATCTTTCTTTAACCTCTGTTCTTGTCTAACTGCCTTTTCATAGGCCTCATCCATTGTTCGTGGGGCCAGAACATCCACCTGACCTCCTATCCTATTATTCAATCCCATTATAAACTTCCGAACTCGAAAGTTTTCATCTTGCTGATACAGGGGAACATACTTCAACAGACGAGTGAACTTTTCCCAGTATTCATTAACTGATAGAACTCCCTGCCTCAAATTCTCAAAGTCTAGCAACTTTTGGTCATAATATGTCTGCGGAAGCCATCTTTGACGAAATAATCGTACAAACTGTTCCCACAACACCTCGGCTGCTGCCATATCCATCTCCGCCCTTTTGTTTTCCCACCAGGTGGCAGCCTCTCCTGCCAACTGATAGGCCGCCCAGGCTGCTTTTGAATTGTTCGAATAATCCCTCAACTCAAAGTAATTTTCCATCTCCGTCAACCACGCCTCTGCGGAATCACCCGTTACAGAGCCCTCAAACTTAGGGGGTTTGATTTTCTTCATATCCTGGGCTAGTTCATCAGCCAATTTATTTTTCTTGTTTTCTAGTGTCAAGGTTTTCGAAGTTTCCCCTTGCTGTTCACTTTGGTTTTCCGTCCTCTCATCACTTGCCACGTGGTGCCCTTCCACTTTTCTTTCCAAGTTAGCTATTCGATTCTGGGTTGCATTCATCAAGGCTAATAATTGATCCAGTTTAGCCATGGGGTTATCATTTTGGTCCTCTCTTATTCCATTTCCAGGATTTTCCATTATAATGATATCCTGAAGATACATTAATGACTCTAATTAGTCTTATTGTTTATTTATTTAAGACTTAATTATTTGCACAGCTCATCTAGTTTTCCAGACATCAAGACACATTTGCATTTTTAAAAGTAATTTTACAAAATTCGATTGATGCAAACAAATTTTTTTATTTATTGCCTAAATATGGATCATCATGTCCTGTGCTTGATCCTTACATCTTGTGATTTACTTATACAAAATTCTCTATCGCATCTTGCGATAATTCTTTTTATTTAAATAGTACAAAATTTCCATCATTCCGATGGTAGATTCCTGATAAGGATTACAAAATGTTTAGTACTTCCATAAAAGTCTCAGCTCCATGATTAAGGTTCAGTTTCACTAGCTCGGTTGGACTTCCCTTGATCATGGAGTCCGGTGTGTGGAAGAGGTCTGTAACCCGAGGTTGGAGTTGTCTCAAGTTGGGTTTTCAGTTGAGCATATTTCTCGGTGTTGGTTTTGATCATTTCAACCAATATTTTGACTTTCAGTTTTTCTTTTCTCAAGACCGTCCATTTCTTCCTCTCCTTTCAGAGTCTTGTTAGGGCTTCAGCCATCGTCTCAGTATCCGATGGGAGAGAACAGTCTGAATAGTCGTAAGATAGTCTGATCTTCCACATACGGATAGA
The DNA here is from genome assembly GCA_007258455.2 of Sequoia sempervirens. Taxonomy (NCBI): domain Eukaryota; kingdom Viridiplantae; phylum Streptophyta; class Pinopsida; order Cupressales; family Cupressaceae; genus Sequoia; species Sequoia sempervirens. The sequence goes on from VDFB02256132.1 coordinate 203,806,205, forward strand.
TATCGGGTCACGGACCTTCTTCCGAGGTGTTTGTCGTATCAACACCATCCTGGAACAACATCAACAATTGTTTTAGTTCCCTAAATCTGCATGCTGAGCCCGAGGTTCAATGGCGAACCCGGTTGCTCTGATACCACGTGTAACATCCAACTATTCTACGGTTACAAAGGTTTAACTGGAACTACCTTCAGCTGAATTGTAACTAATTGTTTTCAAGAGATCTAGAGTTTTCCAACGTCTCTAACTGATTTTTCAGAAACAGTTTCATAATATCCAGAAATAAATAACTACCATTCTAGGGTTAACATACAACGGCTATCTAGAATTTCTACATCTAACTTGCAGTATTCAACTAAGCAGCATAATTTAACAATAACTAACAAGTAACGTTAATTTCAGCTAAAAAGGACATTGCTCGAAATTATAGATGAATATTATTTCCACAAATAGAAAACATTCAGATCTTTGTACCTGGAAATAGAGCGAGAAGAAATATTTTGCATTTAACACCATCTTCATTGGCAACACCGTTTAGAAAGGAAAAGAAATCATCATCAGGGGCTTTATCGCCCAACCAAGACCTGCTGGTCTCCCGAGTTTCTTCAACTGAAGAACCCGCCCTTCACGAGGTCAATTGAAAAGGTTCAATTGTTATCAGTTCTCTGAGCCTGATGTCCACGAACCTATACCACTGATCGATCCTTCCTCTATAGGTACCTCCTATCAGAAGAATCATCCTGATCAGGGTATATCTAGCCATGGAAGCTGACATTGCCAAACGAGCATCCACCTTGGCCAAGGATTTTTAAATTAATTAATTTGTGGCATCACTGTGCCGTCAGCACGCATCCTTGCTCGTTAAGTTGTACTAGGTATGTTTCAGGTTTCTATATTCAAGAATAACAAATATTCAAGTTCAAGTTCTCACTGTTATTATTAATTTCATTGGTTCAAATAAGAATTTATCGCTTATCCTTCAGGAAGAGATAATGTTCAAATCTGATAGACTGATCCTATTAGTCTCCATAATAGTTCGGTTTTAGCATCTTATGCTTGCATGAAGGCAATTAACCACGAAAGACTCTATTCAAATATTTAAGTATTTATAAACAATACTAGAATCTACTAGGAGAGTGAACAGTTTAAAATGATATGGACGTTCCTCATCTGTTTTGAATTTATTTAACTCTAAATTATAAGCTGGACATTTTCTGCGTGACTTTCATCATTTATTAACTAAACCCTACTACTGGTAAAGATTGATGTTCTGCCCAGGTGTACTGTTTCGAAAATCAAGGAATATAGAATAGCAGAATACAGAAATCGCTTCATGGTTCGAGTACAGTTTACCAGAAATAAGGAAGGAAAACTCCCTAGGTCGGCATTGCTTGATGAGGATATAGCAAAATCACGAAATTTAACAGAGGAAGAATGGTCTCAGATTAACTTCTGACTATATGACATCCAGTTGGAAAGGTTAAACGACATTCAGATTTAGGCAAGAACTATGGTTCAATCTAACAAAACCCTACCTTAAATTATCGGGGCAAGAATAGTATAGAGAATAGCCGATATAAACCAAAATAATATTATAACCATTCAATCATTAGGGCGAACAAGAATTATTCTCATAATGAATTCTACGCAAGGAAGATAGAAGGAAGATTATCTCATTTATGTGCCTGATAATATTGCGATTGACCACGAAATCCGCTCTGCTTGTTTTCCGAGAAGGGTTTCGTGAGCCACCAACGATTATTTCCGCGGAGTAGAGGAAGAGAAAGGCGTATGAGGTTCACTTTCGCTTCAGACAGATCTTTCCCGACCGATTCCAAGAGAAGATTAAACACAACACAGAGGAATAATCGAACCCTAAACTTGGCGAAAGATTTGTATCCTTCCAAAAGACGCAGACCAAAAGAGAGTAACGAATGATCTGAGGGAATGCATTTTTCCAGACGGGGTCGACATTTAAATGAATGCCCTTTCGCATTCTCCATCAGGCCTTCTTGAATGCATACGTTACATGCAACTCGATGCCCTGTGATGCGTTTCAGACTTTCATACATCGGCTCCCTCTCTCTCTCTTTTTACCCCGCGCCAATTACTACTCATGCGTTTCTTTCATTTGGCCGCTTCACTATATTCGCCTTAATCAAATTCGGGCTTTACTTTATTTCTTTTAAGTCTTTTAAAGTTGTCAACGTAATATTTATTATTCCTTATAAAGTGAAATAAATATCAAAAGTTTTCTTTTTAAGGTTTATTATCTATTATTTATTTTACCAAGGCCAAGATCATTTGTGACCTCGTTTGCTTCCCAGAGTTTGATAACAATCGGATCCTCGTCAACCGTGTCCTCTCCCTGATGACGGTCCCTTTTCTTTTCTTGCGTTGATGGTCCTGCAATCACTTGACACCAAGAGCCAGAGTTAGACTATTCTTAACATATTGTTTTTCATTGATATACGTAACAACATCATCTATAGTTGTATTTACGCTATTAAATAATCATCCATCATATCATTCATTTGCCAAGAAATAAAATAAACCAGAACAATTATTAAATCCTTTAATTCATATTCATAAGAAGGATAATGCTTCAATAACGGAAATAACGACCATGACATCAATACCATAACTTATTAAGTTCTAGGGAGGGTTGTGACAGAAGTAGATAGAAAATATAACAACCTAACAATATGATGAAAGTGGATTGCTCAAATGGGATGAGAGGTCTCTCATTTATATAATTTTTATGAGAGAAATCAAGGGCCAAGATACATTGCTTGGTGGATGGATAGGATTGATTGAGGATTAGGGTTTGGATTAAAGTTGTAATCATGTGACAAGTATCACATGAGGGATAGAAGTGTAAAAGGTGTGTTTGACTTAGGGAAATATTAGGACATATCCTTATGTGAATGGTTGATATTTGGAGATGTAATATGAAATGGATGGATGAAATGAAAAGTTAGTTTGAATTTTGCATCCTTTCACATGTGAGATGATAAAGGTAGGAGGAATACTTGTCACATGATGGAAAATTTAGATTGGGATCCATGTGAATAGATTCAAGGACTAGGATTAAATGGATAAGGATTGGGGGATAAAGTGGAATTAAATATTAGAGGAAAAAGGTGGTGGGATAAATGAGCCTAAATCAATCAATTAATTAGGAATTTATTAATTTATTTAGTTGGAGAATTTTGGGATAAGGTTAGACTTAATTAAATAAATATAAATTTATTTAATTAAAGGTGAGGGATAAGGGTAATGGATAAATTAATTAAATAAATAGTGAATGATTATTTAATTAATGGCTAGAATAAGGTGACAGATAAATTAATTAAATAAATAATAAATATTTATTTAATTGATGACTAGGATAAGGTAAAATCAAGTGTGGTCAAGTATGGTTAAATTTTGGGTGTCTACAAGCCTCACTAAACTATTTTCTATAATTTATTGTAGGTTATGAATTAGTTCTCTTGCTTTTTGCATCACCAATACATGATTCATTTAATGTATGCACTATTATGGCTTTAACTAGATGGTGATATAAAATATAAAATGAGTGTTACATTTGATAGGACAACTAAATTAATCAATTAATATCATTTTAGTTTGTCTTGTGAACATTAAGCGAATATTTATATCTTTAGGTCATATACTATAATTTTTTTGGATCTTTGAGAAGTGAAAGTGTGAGTTGCTAAAAAATAATGGAATATATACTTCTTGATATAGTTGCAATCTCACCTTTTTAATTATGTTTTGTCACTTTTAACTGTCATTCTATCTTGATACTGACATAGCCACAATAATATTCTCACTAAAATCAAATAAATATAAAAGAATAATGCATGTAGTATGACTTATATAAATAAGAGTCTACATGTATTAATTGTAACAATACTACAAAGTGTTATGAGAAGATACTCACACTTATTAAGGATTCAGACACTTTTTTATACTCTTGTTAGGTGATTTGATCTATTTGTTCATAGTTGTTGAATCTATGCATGATAATACATCTATACGAATCTTTGTTAAGGTGAAATTGACTTGAGAAAATATGAATGGGATTAGATGGGAGTAAATGAATATTTTTCATTGTCTTGTATCTTTGATATATCTACTTGATATAATTGTAGCATGAGATATAAAACTCATTTATGTATTTGAAGTGATAACTCACAAATGAAAGTCTATTAAGGAATTACATTTTTTTTTAAAACAAAGGGGTAAAAAATTTATTGAAACTCATAAAACAACATTACAAAGAAGTCAGGAGACCAAAGTCCCTGGGAAAAACCATGCCACAAAATAGAAAAAGACAAGCAACACCATCAACCATCACCATTTCCCTCCCTGTCCTCAGCAAGAATTCTCTCAAGATCAAGACGAAGCACCGGAGGAACCATTTCCCACTCCTCAATTCTCCATCCCTTAGCATGCTCAGATGCCCATTTCGCCAAACAATCAACAACCCTATTCCACTCCCTTGTAATATGAACAAAAGTCACCATCTCTATTAATGAACTTACCCACAAAATCTGTTGCACCACCCCAACCAACTGACATCATCCACTTTCTGCTTAATAAGTAAATTGATCAAAACCTGGGAATCTGACTCACAAACAACCCTTCTCCATCCCAAATCATAAGCTTTCTCAAAAGCATAAAGAATTGCCAACCCTTCCATAAGGTTGATGGTGTGAACTCCATCATAGATTGAAAAGAGGAAAACCACCACACCCAAATAGTCCCTTCCAATCCCCCCAATACTAGCCGGCCCCAGATTGCCTCTGGAGGAATCGTCAGTATTGATTTTTAGAACCCCAATTGGGGGAAGCTGCCAATATCCAGATCTGTGAACTCTCTACTTCGAATGCCTACCACGCTTTACACATGCTGAGGCCAAGGATAGCCCCTGAATCCCCAAACTCTCCGCCACTTCCGCATCCCTTTTCTCCAAGGGAAATTCCAACTCACACTTAGCCACCACCATCTCCTGAATCATGCCCAAAGTTCTTTGCCAAATTTGTTGCACCAAATTCTTCTCTCCACGAAATATCCGCCGGTTCTGCTCCAACCAAATCTGCCACAAAATGAAGATAGGTCCCACTGACCACATCTCCTATAAAAAGGAAGCCATGGAGGGAGGCCTACCTAGCCTCTACCAAAACTCAATCACAGAAGAAGCATGAACACAGGGACTTTTCCAGACCCCCCACCAGAAATGCCAAATTTGAAGGGAAAAAGGGCAGCAAAAAAATAGATGAGCAGAGTCCTCCTCATTAGCCCCACACAAAACACAGACTGAAGGACCCTGGAATCCATGCTTCCGAATATTATCCCAAGTCAAACACTTATTCCAAGCCAACATCCACACAAAACAATTGCATTTTGGCCAGGAAGACTTGTTCCAAATCTTCTTCCACCACTATATTTCATCCCCATCCACCCTATGGGACAATAACTCCCGATATCCAGAAGCAACAGAATAATCCCCCTTGGGATTGGGAGACCAGGAAAGCACATCATCATGTTGGAGAGAGCTACAACGCCTACTGGAAAGGATACTATGTAGCTCAACACATTCTTCTGGCAAGCCAACATCATGCCAGTCATCAAGAGACTTCCATCCGGCCACCTCCAACTGACCACGAGAGGAGAATGACTTAAAATCACTCACCCGTGTCCAACCAATCTCAAGAAATTTCTGACAAAGATTTAATAGGTGAGGAAATTGAGAAATGATGGGGGGAAAACCATCCCACAAATCATTCCAGAGTTGAACCTCGGTCCCCTTATTACAAATCCAAAATAAACCATCCTTAATAAGTGCAGCCCCTTTCTTAAGCGTGCTCCATATCACCGAGCCCTTCCCAAGAAGGGGATAACGAGGTATATCAATCTGAGGGATCACCAGAAAATACTTCCGAGAAAGAATCTTGGCCCAACTCTTATCATGCTCCTTACACCACCTCCAATATAGTTTCGCAGCTAAAGCCACACCAGTCAAAGCCATCTGCTGCAAACCCAAGCCACCATATTGCTTCAGGCTACACATAATCTCCCATCTAACCAAACTCCATTTGGAAGACTCCAAGCAATCGGCCCATAAAAATTGTCATGTCACTGAATCTAAGTCCTTAACAAAACCCACAAGGGCAACCTGAAGCATGCATCTGTAAATGGGCAAATCCTGCACCACATACTTGATAAGCTGAATACGACCAGCAAAGGATAACCATCGGTGAGTCCAGTGGTTAACCTTTGCCCTAAATTTATCTAAAATACCCTGCCATGACTCTCGAGGCAATCTGCCCACTGAGATAGGGATACCAAGATAGGTCAAAGGAAGAGTCTCGATCTGAAATCTCAAGGTTTGAGCAATCCTTCGCTGAATGGGGCCTGGAGTGTTGAAGAAGAAAATAGAAGACTTATCCTCATTGATCTGTTGAACTAAGGCAACCAAGTAAATATCTAACACCCTACGTAAATTAGAAACCTCCCGCATTGTAGCCATACCCATCAAAGCAGTATCATCCACAAACTGTAGATGAGACTGCGGAGGTAAATTACCTCCCCACTGCCAACCCTAAATGCCACCCACCTCCACATTCCTTCTAATCAACCTCCCCAAACCTTCAGTGAGGAGAATAAACAAGTATGGAGAAAGAGGGTCCCCCTGACGAAGGCCCATAGAAGCACTGAAAAGCTCTAAATGATTCCCATTAATAAGCACAGAGAAAGAGACTGAAGTAACACAACTCATAACCCATTGAATCCACTCTTCCACAAACCCAAAAGCACCAAGAACCTGCCACAAGAAGGATCATTGAACTCTGTCATAAGCCTTCGCCATATCTAGTTTGATAAACATCGCCTTTTCCTTGGAGCTAGCCATAGAATGAATGACTTCAGTTGCAATAACAATCCCATCCAGAATTTGTCTACCTGCTACAAAACCACTCTGTTCTTTGGAAATCAACTCCTCAAGACCCTTTTTCAACCTATCAGCAATTACCTTAGAGATGATTTTATAAATGACATTGCAGAGAGAAATGGGTCAAAATTGGCTTAACCTATCCGCCCCCTCACATTTGGGAATAAGAGCAAGGAAAGTAGAATTTAAGGCCCTTAGCATCTGCTTGTTCCTTTGAGATTCTTTCACAACCTCCAGGAGATCAAATTTGATTATATCCCAAAATTCTTGGAAAAACTCGATCAGGAAGCCATCAGGACCTGGCGCCTTCCCCTTCAGCATCTGGAAAATAGTTCCTTCAAGTTCTTCTAGTGTGATATCATTCATAAGCTGATGGTTCAACTCCCTAGACACCAGATGAGGAATACAAGAAAGAACCTGGCCCTCCTTAGGAGACCCCCCTTGCAAGTCCTCCCTAAAGAGAGAAGCAAAATATTGTCTCACTTCATTAGAAATTTTAGGGAAGGAAGACAAATGTTCTCCCTCATCATTCACAAGACCAGAGATATAATTCCCATGCCTCCTTGCTTTCACCAAATTAAAGAAGGAAGTATTTTTTTCCCCTTCCTGTAGCTACTCTATCTGAGCCTTATGTTTCCAATATATTTCCTCCCTCAGCTCCCATTCCTCCAAGGTTCTCATAGCTTGTGCCTTAGCCTGAAGAAGCTCAGTCATCACCCCATCCTCCCTTAGCCTCCTTGTGATGCTATCCAATGCTTCCTGAGCCACTGCCTTTTCATGGAAGACATTCCCAAAACACTGAGAGTTCCAGTGCTTAAGCTGATACTTAACATATTGAAGAAGCTTGGAAAAAATATACATCGTCATCCCATAAGCAGGTCTACCACTCTTCCACCATTCAGCCACATAATCCTTCAGAGAAGGGTCATGCAACCACATGAACTGAAACCTAAAAGAAGGCGTACATAGTACACAGGTTGAATCAATGACAAGCTTGATAGGCCAATGATCAGAACCTCTCCAATCCAAGATCTCAGAGTGGGAAGACCACATCCCTCCAACCCAGTAGCAGGACACCAGGAAGCGATCCAATCTTTCTACAATGCAAAAATCCCCAGCTCGGCAGTTGTTCCATGTAAACTGCCCATTACTAGGTTTGATATCAACAAGATTTAAAGAGTTGATGCTATCACAAAGCAACAAAGCAGAGGGCTCCAGCCTCCCAGTACCACCGCGCTTCTTAGCCAGATCGCAAATAGCATTGAAGTCTCCGGCCATAATCCATGGATGGAAAGGTGCCATAGAGCAGACGAACCTGATATGGGACCATAGAGCTTGCTTACCTTTGAACTCAATAGGAGCATAGATATTAGAAAAGAGGATAACCTCCCCTGTCTCAAAACTAGAAGCAATCATGGACATAGTGGATTTAGAAGACACCCACCAGATAGGACGAATCTTCCGAGGATTCCAAAAGTAGGCCACACCCCCAGAAGATCCATGAGCACCAATACATTGACACTCACCACACCTCCATAGCCTAGGTGCCACATCAAGCATACTCTCAACAGATAACTTAGTCTCCTGAAGAAAAAACACTTCAGGACCTTGTTTTCGAACTAAATCATGAACCGCTTTTTGTCGAGGGCCGCTGTTCAAGCCCCTTACGTTCCATGAAAGAACAATCATTTCAAGGGGCTCAAAAAGTGAGAATCCAGAGTCTTTACTGACCCTGACTCTACCAAGTTCTCGCCTGTCAATTTGATCTTTTCCACATCCTTCTTTTTACCAGGTTTAGCCAATTTCTCTGCCCCACCTTTCTTAATATCTTTTTGCAAGATGCCCAATTTTGGAGGCTTAGGCTTCTTAGCAGAATCCAGACTTGCACTTCACCCAGGGGGAGAAGAATCCTCACCCACTGCTGGAATAATGGCTAAAGAAACCAGAACCTCTAGACCCTCTGTCGACAGAGCAACCTCCATAAGCTCACCATAAACACCTTGTGGTTCCATATAAGAGTCAAGAGTAGGTCCCTCCTGAGCAAACCCCTCAGCCCCCTGCTCCAAGTTTACTAAGCCTGTATTTACTTCCTATTGACTAAGGTCGTCCAAAACCTCAAACCTATTAAAAGTGCCCTCTTCTTGCCTTTCCCTAAAAGGTCTCTTTTGCCCCCTGTTCCTACTCCGGGCCTTGACAGGAACAAAGCCATCAGTATCTGCCTCAACAGAAGGACCATTTCCCTTCCCCTTATCTACTCCAGGAAGATCCCGAGAAGGCTGTGAAGGTCGGGGATCCACCGATTTATATCTTGGACATTTCCTCAGCAAGTGGCCATATTCACGGCAGAGCCTGCAACGGAACGGAAGGGTCTCATAGTCTAGTTGCTGCACCCAAGAATAAGAACCTGCACACATATCTATTGCATTAGGAAAAGGCCTACTTAGGTCAATTTCAACACAAATTCATGCAAAAGTCATTACCTTTTTACCCAAGGTTTGTGAGGAAGCTCCTACTGGTTTTCCAAGTAGCGAGGCTAGCAAGAGCAGCACATCCTCCCAACAACATTCCACTGGAAGACGAGGCAAACAAACCCACACCGAGACACAATTTGGAAGCTCCTCAGCAGGGTTAAATCCTGCATGCCATGGCTTGATAAACAACCCAACCTTACTATGAAAATAAGGTCCTCCCTCAAATACCTTGTTACGATTAGTTATACAGTTAAAGGTAACCATGAAGTAATTGTCAGCCAACAACATTATCTCCATCTCTCCCACCGGCTCCCAAGTTCTCCGAGCCCAAAGCTCCAAAAACTAAAGCGAGACCCTCATCCCCAAAAATTTGCAATATAAGGAATGATTTGAGTAGTAATCAATATCTTCAGTAATCATTTCAGGCAGGACAACAAATTTCGGTCTCACCTTGCACCGCTCTAGATAGCCATTAACCTTTGTGATCCGCGAACCAGAGGACAATCCCGCACCATCCATCCCAGAATCTGCTGTAAATAAATTGTTATTAAATGTCGACATCCCCTCCTTTGGAGACATCAAGTTAATTGATGCATGCAAATTCAACACAGGGGTAACCCCAGACGCCTCCCCCTTAGAGAAGGCCATCGAACCTTTGGCCAATAGACAAACCCCAAAACAGAATGAGGGAGCAAATCCCCCACCACACCCTCCATCCGAACTCTGAAAAACCCACCACTCGAACCCTACCAAATCCGCACCAGACAGGGAGAGAGGCAAGCAAGACTAGAAGGAACTAGCCACGGGCTCCTTCCCAACTCCTCACACAATGAGATCTGCTCCAGACAAACACAGGTCCCAGCCACGAGCCAAGCAGACAGATGCGTATAAGCTCAGCCCAGATCCCACCAAAAAACCCCTAAACTTGAATCTCGAACTAGGCTTTCACCCCAAACAGCCAACCGCACCACATAAGCTGAAAGTCTGCCCCTAGGAGAACATAAAACACCAACCCAGACTGCATAGTAACAGAAGAAAGCAATCACGAGCTAGGGCTCGGGTGCCCTAGCTCGACCTACGCAAGAGCAGACACGTTCCATTCATTTTTTCCTATTAAGGAATTATATTAGTCCTAATGTGCTAGCATGAAAAATTTGAAAGGTTTGTACTTCCTTTTAGCCTTACAAACTTATTTAAGCAAGATTTATAATGAAATCATCGCCATGTTATTAATGTGTAAGTATTTTGTTACATTTAAATATATTCCCTGTATGTTAACTCTATGTGATGATTTTTATTGTACAAACTTAACACATTAAGAGATTGAAGTGTTTAATCATGTTATAAGATAATTGAGCAATTTATCCTTAACACAATTTAAGATACCATAATTTTATGGGATATAACATGTTCCTTGGTACTATGAATTTTTTTCCTCTTAATAAAGGTTCTTCTGTCCATAATCATGGATTCCCAATACTTTGTTACACATATTGTGCACTCATAAAAATAGCATCATGTTAGAGTGATATTTTGACTTAACATATGACTAGGAATAGTAATTAATTTACTACCACTATCTTAACCCTCAAAGCATCATGTGATATTTAATAGATTCTATATACCATAGTATTAAATAAGTAGTCATGAAATATTAGGCACTTGACCTTATCACAAAAAAAATTAATGCACTCTTTATTATTGACTTCAAGATCTTTGATTTTATAAATTTTATAGATAAATAGTGAGATCATTACTTGCATCCTTGTTTAGTGTGAATACATTATTGTTTAAATGGTATAATTTATATATTAAAGTATTTGGTTATTTTCATCTCGGTTTAACATAATTGAATAATATGTTTTGAAAGATCTCTAAAATGGGATTGTAGATTTGATAGTTTAGAAATCATGTGTGGTTATTAGAATGAGAGATAATGTATTCACATATGAACAATTATATGAAAAATATTTGTTATTATAAAAATTATACCCTTATTCAAAAATATTAAAAATCCTAGTCACATCACCTTATGTAAGAGAGGGGGACCAACCACGTCAAGGCTCCAAGTCACGAAGAGCTGAGAGCGAAGGGATTCCCTAACTTACCTCAGTCTAAAAGGTGTTTTATGACAAGAATCTAGAATGATGAGGACTATAATGTACTTCAATCACTTTCTAGATCCCAAACTTAGGTTTGGGCTAGGCGAGCTAGTTTTTGGAGTCAGTCCTATGCCTCAGACAACTCTCTGTATGAGGATGATAGCGCAACGTGCTAGCATTTGTACAGTCATAAAATAGTGAACAAAACACAAACTATTGAAAAAAAATGACAACCTAGCTAGTAAATCTAGACAGTAAAAACAAAATGAGAAAGTATAGGAAATAGAGACTAAAGTGATAAAACAAGTAAATGAGAACTAGGGTGACAAAGATAATCTCACAAAAGCATCTATTTTCCAGCTATCTCCACTCGTACTCTCACTTGCACACAAGAAAGAAGGGGAAAATTGTTGGGACTGTATAGGGGTCTGCCTAAGTTAGACCCCCATTTTGGTGTTTCCACCTCCATGGACAACCAGATAGCAATGAGATAGAAATGTGTGATAAAGAGGAAAAGAAAGTAGAAGTTGCAATAAACACTACAAAACAACAAAGTGCTACTCAACCAAATCAAAAAGGAGAGAGAAATGTTACCACTTCCACCCAAAAGCTCACTAGCCAATTAAGGAGAATATGGACTTGGTAAGGTCACCACAACCACAACTGCGATGAAGGGAGGTCTCACAAGACTCCAAGCCCACATTGCTATGGCTTGCTTCACACTTGCTATGTGGAGTTGATGGAGTACTATTGTTGTAATGGAGTGTTGAAGTGTTTCTTGAGAGTAAATGCACGAAGTGTAAGAGAATGCCAATCTGTTGCTTAGAGAATGAAATGAGATGAATATGGATGAATTTAAAGAAGTGGGAATAATCTGCCATTTATAGGGTCAGTTGGTCAAAGAGGGATGTTAAAAATTGACCCCAATCAAAAGTGTAACACCTCTGCCAACTTCAGACATTGGAATCCATCAAGGATGACAATGCGCTGTGTGGATGTCTGTGTTGTGCGTGCATCCCTGACATAAATTCTCTCACCGACACAACAGACAGATGCCAGGTGGAAGGAGGCAGCTGGGTGATGTGGAATTTCACCTTCGGAATTGATTTTCTAAGGTGAGGTTGTGTAAAAGGATAATTTATGTAAGGGGTTCAAATTCACTCCTATACATTTTTCCCCCACTTTAGCAAGCACAAATACTAATGAGTGCTTCAGTAAAGTAGATTGAAGAGTTAGTAAGGTTAGAAATTTATACCTGAACCATCAAGGAAGTAGACCACAATCTGGTGAGCTTGAAAGCATAGGACAGATAAAGGACTCCATAGGCACTCTCCCTGAGGAGTTTCAAACAAAAGGCTCCATAGCCTTGCCGAACTATGAGGTTGCACAAAGTACACCGAAGGCCCTTAGACCAATGATGGAAAAGTCCTATTGGATGAAAGCATCTTACAAGCCCGTAAACCTACAAGGAGGCAACCCCCAAGATCTCTCACATGAAGGAAGCCCCGAGAAGCAAGTGCCTTACAGGCCCATAGACTTGCAAGGAGCTATCCTCCAAGATCTCTCACATAAAGGAAACCTAATGAAATAAGCACCTTACAGGCCCACAAACCTATAAGGGAGTGACCACCAAGATCTCTCATATGGAGGAATCCCAGAGGTGTAAATACCTTATAGACCCGCATACTTGCAAGGAGGTATCCCCCAAGATCTCTCACATGGAGAAAACCCAAAGAGAAAAGCATCTCACAAGCCCACAGACCTGCAAGGAGTCATCCCCCAAGATCTCTCACATGGAGGAAACCCAAAGAAGGAGACTCCACAGAGTCAAAAAGCGGCTTCATAGGTGCACCTGCAAAGTGACATGTTTACCCATAGATGAAGCATGTCTAAAAACAAGGCGGCCACATAGGAAAATAAGTAGATAGTCACGTAGATCGTCAATAAGTTGGAAGGCTTTCAAAGGGGTCCCTTAGGAACCCGACGTGAAGAGGGATCCACTCAAGGGATGTGCTGTTTGAAAGTGTGAAAGAGATGTTTCTTCTCAAATCAATTCATCACCAAGGAATCCTTTCGAAAGATGTTCACTTCATCAAGGAATTTGAAAGGAAGAGAATGCCCCCTTGTGAGGGGAAGGTAAAGGCTGCTCCCACCTCAAAGGAAAGTTCTCAAGTTCTTTCTTTACAAAACCATGATGAAGGAAACACGTTTTGTTAGGTCCAAGTTGAGAAGGCTTGCAAAGATTCTCGAGAAAAGATTTGTTGGCAATTGAATGCATTTTCCAAAAATCAAAGTATCATAGAAATGATGTTGTCACATATGAAAGGGAAAACTCAAGCAAAGAAGAGATAAATATAAAAGAAAAGAAAAAAGAGGCAAAAACATCACAAATAAAGGGCATAGGGGTGATCTGATATTTTGGGATAAGAGCTGCTCATAAATATATATAAGTATAATAATAGTATATAAATGAACTGCCATCAACCCCTACTATTTCATACCATGTGAAGAATGCATAAGAAGACAAAGTGAAAATAGAAAAATTGGGTCAACATGGAAGGGAAGCCTAAATTCCCCCAACACTTTGCATCATCCCCAATTTTTCAAAATTCAAGCACAAACATGGAAGAATGATGATAGAAATAGAGGAAGGTTTACGACACAAAAATCACTCTTGTATCCAAGCACCAACAAGGGTGACAAGGGTCATATAGGAACACATAGCATGAGTACAGGGGAACAAATCACAATAAACAAACATCTAACCTAAAGATAAAGAAGAGGCATCCCCCTAACACTCATCGACCAAGAGGTCATCCACTTCCTAATCTAGATTATCATAAGGGGAAGGCAGATGAGCCTACATTGGTGGAATGTTAAGAGGAGGAGCTTCTGACCCTCTCGCAACAAGGTCTAAGGAAGAAGGTCCCACAAGGTCTTCTCCACTAGGCTCTTGTGGAGTTACAGTCATCAATTTTACAAAAATCATTGACAAGGTCAGAACTTCATCCAAAGAGTTAAACATGCATTTTATTATAATTCCATGTCGTACCTCAATGGATGGAGAAGGTTGCACCCGAGATTCACTGCTTGGCTCACTGAATGACTCGGGAGTGATGACAAACTCAGGGGAAACCATAACTGGTTCCATCACTAAGATAGAACAAGCTAGTGTGGGACCACCCTTTGGAGAAGGTGGGCTCCTCTTACGATCTCCATTGTTGGAAGGGACATCCTCTACCTTCTACTTCATCAAGAGATGTGAACTCCCCATAGACGAGGCAAGAAGAGTGAAGGAAGAGGAGGAAGAGAAAACCACAATAGATACCACCAAAGTATTTGACATATCTATGGGTTTAGGGAAAGGTGGGATTTCTAGAAGGGACATTAGCAAGGGCAGCTCAACCGAAGGAGCAATAAACACCTACACATTTTTGGGGTCACACACTTGCACTCACAACATGAGCCAAAAGTGAGACTAAAATAGATTTAATAGAAGTAGAGGGGAGGAGAGAGGAGGATACAATAGGAGGCCTTGATAAAGGGGTGATTGTCTCCTCTTCCTTCTTCTGCAAAGTGGCCTACTCAGCCACCAAAGCCTTTTTTCCGATGCTTGTGCTCACGTCCAATGCAATTTCTATGACTCTTCAAGCTAGATACCAGAGGTTGTGAAGGGATGGAAGGATCCTGCTTATCTATGGGAGTGTCCACTACAACCATTTCCAATGGAGGGAAAGGTTCCTAAATAGGAGCAAGAGGAATAGATTGAGAAACAATAGCGGGAATCAACTCTAATGCCTTGGCAGCGGGCCTCTTCCTATTTACTTCTTTGGGAGCAAAAGCGGTGGGAGGCCGAAAAGGCCGAGACATATAGGACTGCCCATGGGGACCCTTTCTTCTGCCATATCGAATGGGCCTAGGCTCCATGGGTAGAACATGAAGCTCAAATGCAGGATGCTTAGGCTTTCACCAAGTAGGCACCATTGGATTCTCTCGCAAGCGTAGAAAAAAATATGATGACACCACAACAAGGTGAGAGGGAGCGTCAAACTTAATAGCGAAAGAGGAAGGACCTTGAGAGGGATTTTCTTCTTCACTTCTACGGGCCTTGGCGACATCATTGTCAACTTTCAAATAGGTCCTATGTGAAACAACATAAGGCGATGGAGGGTACCTTACTCTTGGTGTTAAGTGCCCTTTCTTGTACTTTTGATATGTTTGGTACAAGAGGTCTTTTATAGGTGGGAGAGGACCAACAGGTGCAGGAAAAAAGTGATCTAAAGAATAACTGCCACATGCAACCAGTGTCGTGGATCACATGCATGGAACCCTCATGAATAAATTTCAAATGTTTGTGCACAACCGAGGGAACTGTGTTCAGAGCTACTAGCCAAGGGATGCCTAGCTTTACTCTGAAGAGTTTGAACCTTGGGATTATGTCAAACAAGTTCATAGATTTAGGTCTGATAAGGACCAACAAAACAATACTACTAAGAGGAGGTACAAAAAGTTTGTTATTTGTACGAATAGTGCTCATAGGTGTGTCGTACCCATATTTATACAGGAAGTTAATTAACATGATCTCCTTAGTAATGATATTTACCTAAGATGTGGGGTCAACAAGAACACCTACTACAATGTTCACATTGATTCGTGCAGGGATATAAAGAGAAGATGATTCTCTATCAAATCCCATCAACAAGTCCTGTGAGGTGAAGGTTATACCTGTACTCCTGCTCATAGGCTATGCAGGGGGAATAGGAAGATGCAGAAAAGAGGCTATCACACACACACAAGGATACTTTCACAAGGTCCCCAAAAGGTTATAAAATAGGACAGTGACCCAATTAAGGCTTCATTTCGCAATGCCTAAAGAAACTTCCAGCTACGCCTACTAGGGGTCATAGGTTGGGTTGTAAGGAAAAAGGCCTCACAACACTCACACCCACAAAACTCCTAGAACATGAGGAAATTAATTTTTAGCACTACTAAATGAAACCAAAATGGTTCATGTCGAGTTCACAAAAAATGTAAGAGAGGGGGACCAACCATGTCAAGGCTCCAGGTCATGGAGAGCCAAGAGCGGAGGGCTGCCCTAACTTACCTCACTCTAAAAGGTGTTTTATGAACATAATCGAGAATGATGAGGACTATAATGTACTTCAATCACTCTGCAGATCCTGAACTTAGGTTTGGGCTATGCAAGTTGGTTTTCAGAGTCGGTATTATGCCTTAGACAACTCTTTGTTTGAGGATGACAACATAATTCCATCGTCTCTTAGGTGTGCTAGTGTTCATATGGTAAAAAATAGTGAACACAACACAAACTACCAAAAAAAAAATTGATATCCTAGCTAGTAAATCTAGACAATAAAAATAGAATGAGAAAGTCTAGGAAATAGAGACTAAAGTGATAAAACAAGTAAATGAGAACTAGGGTGACAAAGATAATCTCACAAAAGTTCTTGTTCGCTAGCTAGCTCCATGTGTACTCTCACCTACACACAAGCAAGAAGGGGAAAATTGTTGGGGTTGTATAGGGGTCTGCCTCAGTTAAACCCTCATTTTGGTGTTTCCACCTCCACAGACAACCATATAGTAATGAGATAGAAATATGCGATAAAGAGGAAAAGAAAGTAGAAGCTGCAATAAACACTACAAAACAGTAAAGTGCTACACAACCAAATCATAAAGGAGAGGAGTGAAACGTTACCACCTCCGCCCAATAGCTCACTAGCTAATGGAGGAGAATATGGACTTGGAAAGGTCACCATGACCGCAACTATGATGAAGGGAGGTCTTGCAAGACTCCAAGCCCATGTTGCTATGGGTTGCTTCACACTTGCTATGTGGAGTTGATGGAGAGCTACTGCTACAATGAAGTGTTGAAGTGCTGCTTGAGAGTGAATGCAGGAAGTGCTAAGAGAATGCTAATCTATTACTTAGAGAATGAAATGAGATGAAGATGGATGAATTTGAAGGAGAAGTGGGAAGAATCTACCATTTTGGGGGTCAATTGGTTGAAGAGGGACATTAAAAATCAACCCCAATCGAAAGTGTAATGTCTCTGCCAACTTTAGATGTGGGAATCCATCAGGGATGGTAGTGCACTGCACAAATGTTTATGCACTGGGCATGCTTCCTTGACAGAAATTCTCTCACTGACACAAAAAATAGATGCCAAGTGGAAGGAAGGTAGTTGGGTGATGTGGAATTTCGCCTTCGGATTTGATTTTTTGAGGTGAGGTTGTGTAAAAGGGGAATTTGCATAAGGGGTGCAAATTCACTCCTATACACCTTAATTTTATTAGTAGGTCCCAACTTTTTCTACATTGCAACCCTAAGAATTTGGTTAGCTTGATCATTTTTTTTTCTTGTATAGTTGTATGGAATCATATTGCTTAAATTAGATATCATAGATTTCAAATGATGTTATTAAAATGATTATATGATTCAATCATTTCTTTTCTATATTCTATGATGAAATTTAAGCTATCTATCATGAATGTGGAAATTAAGTGGAATTTCAAGATGTCATGCAAGAAAAAAATTGCTGATTCTTGTTTGATTCAAAATCAATTGATACACTTTAATATTTTTTATTAAAATTTCATGGTGTCATTCACATTTACATTTGAGTTTAGGTATTGAGAAGCTATATGGTGAATTTTCAATAAATTTCTATTGGATAAAATTATATTAATTGTTTATGTACATGTTCCTACCTTCTTTAAGTTTAATTGGTTGAAGTCATTATTTATGTTGGTATTATTGGAAAGTTCATTGTGTTTGGTGAAGTTATTCACTTTTATAGTTTTTAATAACTGCAGTGTTGAAAAATGTTGTTTGTTACATTTTCACACTTGTTTGGGCCCTTGTAAACTAAAATAGACCTATTTGTGCCTTATTTTAGGGTGTTGTAAAATGTTTTCTTACACTTTCACACTAATCTAGGTTTTATTAATTAATTGGGCTTCTTTATACCTTAATTGGCCTTATTTTGCATCCATAAGCCTTAATTAATGCATCTTTCCAAGGATAATCCTGACACATATGTAATGACCAATCAAAAAATAATCTTTTGGATTGTGTGGCCTAGATTTAGTGATCTGGGACTCATACACCACCTTGGACATATGGGTCCCACCTAAGTTTCATGGCCCTGATCTAAAAAATGTGTCCCATAGCCTAGCCTAATGGGACTCATATGCCACTTTTGGTGTATGAGTCCCATGTGGCTTAAAATTAAATTAAATTAAAATTCTTGGCAAAATTTTATCCTTCTAGATCTGATGTCAGCTTGTAGTGTTGTAATTTCGAGGAATTAGGCATAAACAAGTATAAATACAAGGTTATTTCATTCATTTTCTCCTAACAAGTTTACAAGTCTCCTAAGCTTTCAAGTGTTCATGAATTATAACAAATTTATGATCTAGAGAGCATTCAAGAGAATTCAACGGCTGATTATCAAGTTTTTTGGAGCATTATTCAAGTATCAAGCATCATGTCAAAGTCACCATGCATCATGTTTGTGTTTGAGCTAACATTTGTGATATAGGGTTTCATGATTCAAGCAAGCATTCAAGTCAAGATCTACAACATTCAAGCAAGAGTCAATATCCACATCCATTGGATCCACTTCATACATGTTTGGAGCATCTTATTCTAGGGTTTGTTGAGTTGCAACATTGCTTATTTATTCATTCATCATTCCTCCTTTCCATTTCATTTCATTCCAAGGTTTGATAACCAAAACAAGGCTTGACCAAGGAAAATCCCTTTCTACTAACAAAACAATATTTTCCCCTCTCTTTAGTGTGTGATTTGTAGGCCTAAGTTGAAGGAACATTGAAGAGCAAGATTGGAGAAAATTTGTCAAGTTTGTAAAATTTTCAAAGTTGTCACCTTGTTTACAAGATCACTAAAAGGCATCTACAAAGCAAAATTCAGTAATTCAGATCTAAAAATCAGGCTGAGAAGACAGAGAAGAGGTTGAAGAGTAGATTCAAACTTTGAATTTTTGAAAAAGTTGAGTGGGACTGATACACCACTTCTAGCATATGAGTCCTAGTATAGGGATTTTTACAGCTTTCAGGTGTTTTAGACTTGTCTGTGCCAAATTTTTATTCCTACCTAGAAACCCTAATCTGGGACTAAATCACCCAGCCTAGCATATGAGTCCCAATGTGCATTAAAATTAGTATTTTCATCACTTCAAAGCTTGTTCCAAGCACAATCATGTTTTTAGGTGCACCTCTCTGATTTCTCGGTTTATTGTTCTAATTTGCATTCATTTCTAGGTAATTTAGTGAAGTTTTGCATATCATTAGGTTTTGACATTAGTTGTTGCATGTTACTTGTCTTTGCAAACCCTAGCTTGATCGTGAACCCCCTTTTAGTATTAATCACACCTCTAGGAAATCCCTATTGTAGATCTTTTTCCCTCATTCCATCCTTGAATTGAGGTCTCTAGGGTTTCCTTGAATGAAAAGAGAAGAAAACTCATTAGCTCTATGCCACAAACTATAAAATGACCATTTTCTACCTTTCATTTTGGTGAATCTGCATTTAGAACATATTATTTCTAATTTGGAGTGCATCATATTCCTAGATCTAGCTTACATTAACTTTGCATTAGTTAATTTGCACCTAGGGTTTCAAAATATCGCATTAGTGAAAGTGAATACAGGTTGCATTTTTTCATCTTGCATCATTGAATTTCATTTGAAAAATGTAAGTGCACTTAGCCTAGACACCATCCAAAATAGAAAACATAACAATCACTCAATTTTTTTAAAAAATTGTGGAAAAACCCTAAACTGGGACTCATACGCTCCTTTGGGAAATTTAATCCTAGTACAAGATATTCTACTTGATTTTTGGGTATTTTGTGGTGATTGTTATTCAACATTCAAATCCCTAAAAAACCCTGATTGGGACTTGTACCATATAAAAATGGATCATTGACATTTTCATGGTTTTTTAGGTCTTTCTTCATGATGCTTGGTCTATTTTGCTTTGATTTAATGTTGCAATGTGACTTCTGCATTCACATTAAGTCCTAAAAATTCAAATTAAGGTGCCTTGTGAAGGTGTTGTAAAACATTTCTACACTTTTTTAGATTCTATTCATTACAATTCACTTAAAAATCACCTTTTCATCACTTATCAAGTCCTATTTTAAAGTTTTATAAAGTCTTGTAACAAGATTTCATGCTTTTCTAGGCTTAATTTCACTATTTACACCTTTCTTATGCTTTATTTGACCCCTTTACGCACTCATAAGGCTTAATTAAGTGTATTTTTAAATGTAAGCCCAAAAAATAACATTAAATGTGACTTAATTCCTGAAACCCACTTACAAGTCCAAGGTGGGACCCATTGACATGGGTGGTGAATGAGTCCCTCTTGGCTCCAAATTCAAAATAATTCAAATTTTCTTTCGGGTTTTTATTTAAAAATACCTTATGTTGGCCTGTGATGAGGTATTATCGGGTTATTAGGGCATAAGTGTGTATAAACAAGTGTTTTTCCTCCCATTTCAATCCCCATTCAATCTCTTTTAACCATTCTTCATTATTCATCTATCATTCTTCCATCTCAAGACAAACAAGTTAGGGTTTCATCATTTCAAGTCATTAAGATAGCAATTTTCAGACATTCAAGGGGAGATTCTTCATGTTTTTATATAGACATTCAAGGTCAAACATCATGGCAAGGTAATCAACTCCATTATTGCATGTTTCATTACTTTATTTCATCATTTTGGTTTAATTACCTAAAAGGGGTTTGACCAAGGCAAACCCCCATGCCCTAACATCCAACATTTCTTCTTCTCTTTTTGTGTGTTTGTAGATTTAGAAATTTTGGAAGCTTAGAAATCATTGTAGATCCATTTGCAAGGTTGCTCAAGTCTTCTTTTCATTGATCAAGTCAAAATATCAACAAAAACTCACTTTCAGACCCAGAAATCAAAGTTTCAGAAGTAGACACCTGTAGAGAATCAAAGTGCAGACCGAGAGCTCTGGATTACACCTTTGAATATTTAGAAATTCAAAAGTGGACTCATTCACCATGGGTGGTGAATGAGTCCCACTTCCATATCAATTTTGGGTTTTCTACATTTTTAGATACCCTTTTGTCCAAAATAGGTTCTGGAACAGTTTTGCAAAACTAAGACTGATTTTCCCAGAATGGTGAATGAATCCCACCAGGCTTGAAAATCAGCATTAACAACATTCCAAAATCCATTTCCAGTCTCCATCCATATTCTAGGTGCACACTTTCAGTTTCGTCAAGTTCTGTTGCAATTTGCATTCATTTCTAGGTTTTTTTGCATTACACAATGTTTTTTCAAACAAGTTATATTTCTTAGGTTTTTGCATACTTAATCAATCAATTTCATCATCTAGGTGCATTTAGATCATTTCATTTAGTCCTAACTTCATCATACATTCCTTATTTTGAGTGAACCACCTAGATTTTGGGTGTGGGATCTATCTCTTTTCATTAAGTGAAAGACCCTAATTGAGCAAAAGAGACATAGTATTCCATCCACTTTAAAATCTATGGTTCATTTTGGTGAATCATACATTCCTTATTTTGAGTGAACCACCTAGATTTTGGGTGTGGGATCTATCTCTTTTCATTAGGTGAAAGACCCTAATTGAGCAAAAGAGACATAGCATTCCATCCACCTTAAAATCTTTGGTTTAGGACTCATACACCCCTTTGGGCGATTTAGTACCGTTTCAAATTTTAAACTACATTTTCCAACATTAAATACTCTATTTTTGTGTTTATGTTTGCTACTGTTAGTTATTTTTTTTAGTTTGTAGAGTTTCTATTACATTCATTTCATTGCATCTAGCTTAATTTCATTTGAATTTGAATTAGAGCATAAATTTATCTTGTGTTCATTGCATCTTGCATTTCATTGATTGTCCCTTGCATGAACTTTTCAACTTGGTGTCCTATTGCTAATACTATAGTGAGATGAAGTTTCAGACTCATGTCATCCCGCGATAGCACAATCGTCATGGATCTTGGGTTATCTAGCTCTTTCACTCCTAGTATTGACACTAGTTCAATAGTTATGGACCATACCCTTAAAAACCCTTTGCCTTCAAGTAGTGTGAAAAGTGTTGAAACAATGGTTGCTAGTATTATGCAAGAAAATATAATCCAAATTCATGAAGACTTAGCAAACCTACAAAATTAAATAAGTACTGAAAGCATTTCAACCACTTTTATCCCTATCATAGATAACATACATTGCATGATTGAAAGTGAAGACGAAGTTGATCTTGTGCGTAACATAGTTTAGATTTTTGGGAAACATCTTACCTCAATCACTAGTGGTACTTTACCTTTAAACAATGTCTAAATTTAGGGAGGAACTCAAATTCCTCCTCTTACAATCATTGCATCTATTCCTACCTACACAAATCCTCAAGTTACAACAACGATGCAACCTACAAGTAATGTCATTCCTACCTTGGGTATTTCCGCTAGCATTCCTAGTACCTTTGTGGCATCACACATCATATCTCCTACCACTTTACCTCCCATAAGTATTCCATTCACTTGTCCCTTGAACACATATACACCTCCACCATATTCAGCTCCATATCATAATATAACCAATGACACCATCATAAATCAACTTTTACAAACCGTTTCATCCTTCAAAAGCAAGTTTCCACCATAAACCAAAATCAAAATGGTCAACCTACATACTATGTCAAAAGCAATCCCTTATCCTTGGCGATATTGAAAACATCGATACCATAAGGTCTAGAGATTCCTAAATTTGAGAAATATGGGGGGAAAGGAGATCCTTCTAACCATTATGCAGTGACTTTTTCCTTGAGGATAAACTCTTGGCTAAGCTTTTCCTTAAGTCTTTGAAAGATATCGCTTTAGAATGGTTTTCCTTGTTACCAAACAACTCAATTTTTTCATTCAATGAACTTGTTGAGGCCTTTATAAACCATTTCCAAGTGCATATGACTCCTAAGATGACCTTAGCCGATTTGATGAGATGTAATTAAAAAGAAGAGGAAAAAGTTACTGACTTTATTTCATGATACCAATCGCTTTATTCCCAAATCAACATAAATATTCCCATCCTCATCTTCAATGGATGTTCATTGATAACTTACAAAATAAGATACAATATAGGCTTACCATGATGAAATTTCCTTCCTTTATACACTCGTGTACTGCCCTCTATGATTACCAAAACTTGGTTAGTAGTCGTGACACAAAATCCACCTCTAGCTGACCTAAAAAGTATGAATCCGCAAATCAAAATAATTATCAACCCTTTAGGAAACAGAATAAAGGCTTCCTTTAACTTAACCCCCCTCAACCAACCCAACATATAAATACCCAAGTGGCTGCTATAAGGAAGGAAACTCCTTTCGCATTTGGGGTTTCGGCTAGGAAATTCACTCCCTTGCCTGATACCTTCCATAACACAATGTCACAACTTTCAGGACAAAAAATTATCACCTTACCTCTCATTAAAACTCCCAATCCTAATAAGCCTTTACCTTCAAATTTTAGATTGAATGCCTAATGCCAATATCAACGACAAAATGGACATGACACCAAAAATTGTAAGCATCTTAAACATCTTGTGTAAGACCTCATTGATTCCAGTCAACTTTCCATTGGATGTGTTAATGATGAAGGAAATAAGTTTGTTGCCCCTCCTAACCAAAACTTGCAAATATTTACCAACCCAATTCTTAATCATAACATTTCATTTGTCAAAGCTAGCAAAACTAAAAAGAACGATGTGACAAATGTTGACATGGATGATGACATAAATGATTTTGACATGGATGATGAACAAGATCCTATGGACGATATGGTTGGATTGATTGAAGTTATACCTCGTAAGGGATGAACTAAAAAGCCTCTTGATATTACTTTATCATCTAAAGATATACTTAAACATGCACCCAATGGTCCTCTTCACATAGTCAGTCGAATCCATGATAAGCCCACTAATGGGATATTGATTGATCCCATTTGTGGAGAGAATGTAATCAACGAATAATTCTTACTTATGCATGAACTCTATCAAGAAAAATACAATAAACCAAAATAATGTATAAAGATGCATAATGGTTTTGCTTGCCCTACGATGGGATTAATCAGCCTTCCTTTACAAATAGGACTGGAAATATTAGATGTCTCATTCTCCATCATCTTGATGTTAGATCAATTCTATGTGAAGCTTGGTTACCCATGGCTACGCTCCATGGAATTCGTCCCATCAATTGTGCATAAATGCTTAAATTTTCCTGTTGACAATGGCATCTTTACTATGCATCATAGTGGCTTTTATCCTTTGTCTTCCTGCAAGAAATTTTCATTAGATCTATTTTGGCCCGAGCCTATGCAACCTATTAAACCTCATGAGGACTTATTTTTTAAATCCTATAAAAAGTTTAAGGAAAAATGCATAGAAAAACTATCCCTTAGAAACATGCCTCAACCTATGACTAAGCCTACCATCCTTGATGAAACTATGCTCAAAATTAAAGATATTCCAAAAAACCAAGACCAAACTAAAACAAATTCTTTGCCTATCTCCTATAAAAGACCAAGAGACAACGAAAACAATCCTATCACACCTCCTAAGATAAAAACAAGTTTACAAACCTAAAGAGAAAGTGGTTGAACAACCTTCCATGGTTCCTTCCATTCCTCCTCTTAGGGAAGAAAAGAAACCTATGGTTGATAAACTCATTCCTCCACAAACACAACTCAAAAACCGAACTAAAAGAAACAAAAATGCTAGAGAGAGTACACTTAGATGTCGTGCTCTTGCTCGAAGGTTAAACAAAGAAAACAACAAAGAAAATCAACATCCAAACTTGACTGAAGCAATATATGATGAGTCTCCCTCTTTTGCACAATAAAAATATCCACAGCAAGAGCTAAATCCCTCCTTAGACATTATCCTCCGACCTCCTGTTGTGATTAACTTGGATGAAAATGATGAGGTTTCTAAAATTGATGAAGTTCATAATGAATTGAATACATTGGTTTCCTCTTCTATGAGCTTAGCTAACAATTCTCCTAGGAAGAGTATTGAACTTGGTGATGACCCTAGTTCGGCGCTTTCTGTTATCCCTTTGGCTAGTTGTTCGCCTTCTGTTTATACCAACCAAGATTGGGATGTGGATGGCCTACTCTAGGTTGATTCACATGTTCCTTACTAGTCTAGATTTTTTTTCCTTTGCATGTTCTTTGTGTGATTGCATGTGCGTAATGTGATCTCCCCGTACCGTTCTACTGGATGTATCTCTCTCTTTGTGACATTCTTTTATTTGTACCTACATTCTTCTCTATGTCGTAAGCATTTTTCATTTTTCTTATGTTTTCCTTTCAGGGATGATGCAATGCATCAAGGCATTCACATCTCTTCTATATTGACCCAAAATATTTTCCTTTATTTTTTCATTTGTATTTTTTTTCCTTTTGGGGATGATGCAAGGTGTCGAGACATTCACGTCTCTTCCATGTTGACCCAAAAGCTTTTTCCTTTATCTTTTCATTTATCTTGTGTTTTCCTTTTGGGGATGACACAAGGCGTCGAGACATTCAGGTCTCTTCCATGTTGATCCAAAAGGATTTTCTTTGTTTTGGCTCTCTTTGTGTCATTCTTTTTGTTCCATGAGTATTTGGAGAATGATGATAGTTTCGAGCTCTATAAAAACATTGTAGCAAGAACATACTAACCTCAAATCCATGGATTCACTATGTTATTTTGGGATTTCATTTTGGGGGAAACCCCTTTCCTTTTTCATGGCATAGCTTTATTTGGAAACATATGACTTGGCATAGGGATTTCTGACTAAGCTCTCATGTCCTCTTTATTGTTAGCATATATCATTTGCTACTTTACAATAATTTCTCACGACATGGTGTTCAACAATTTCTTTAAAGTGGGGGCATAGATTGGCATTATTCTTTTACATTTCATGTTTCATTGTGTATTCTTCTTACTTAATGTGATGCATCTTTTTCTTTGTGGTGACATTGGGTGTAATGTCCCTCAAGAGCGTGAGCGTGATCTCTCTTAGCATATTATATTCCTCTTAGTGGCTTGATGCGACACACTACATCCCCTAAGTTGCAAATATTCTATTCTTCAATTGGTCCTCTCTTGGAGACATTAGGCACAATGTTCCCTAAGGTAAGAACTTACATGAACTAAGGAAAAATCCTTTTTACATACCTTACACTACTTTGTAAATTTGGTTATATGGCCACCTTCCATAACACACTTTGCTTGCCTGTGGAGCCACTTGTTTGTTCATGAATTTCAAGCATACAAAGCTTTGCTTGCCTAGTGAAGATCAAAGGTCATTTTTGTGTGGCACATTATCAAAGTTATTAGAAGGTATAGCTTTGGTATGGTTGTACGTATGGGAACTGAACTTAGGCATGATTTTCCCATAGCCACTTTCTTGCTTGTGAGTGCATATCAGTTGCATGCGTATGTGTCTCACCCTTTTGGATACTCACCCAGTTGATAGCCTAAAGTTTTGTTGCCTCAGAGTGAGCACACATTGTTGGAAAAACAACCTAGATTTGATCCATAACGTGCAGTACAAACAATCAAAGCTTGATCCACCCCTCTTTTGTTTTTGTTTTTGTTTTTTTTCCCTCTTTATTTCTTTGGTAGTGTATGCTTGTTCCTTGTTGTTTCTCCTTATATTATTTGTGTGTGCATTCTTTTGTGCCTATTTTGGTATGCCATAAGATCTTGATCATCCCTCTTGATTGTTTTCATATTATCTTAATAGCATTGGTACATTTGAACCCCTCTTGATGTGTGTTTGTCTACTTGAGTGTGAGTTTGAAGCAAGTTCCTCCTCTCACTAAAATGGGGGCTAAATGTAGTGTCAAAAAATGTCGTCTATTACATTTTCACACTTGTCTATGCCCTTGTAAACTAAAATGGACCTAGTTGTGCCTTATTTTAGGGTGTTGTAAAGTGTTTTATTACACTTGCACACTAATCTAAGTTTTTATTAATTAATTAGGCTTATTTATGCCTTAATTGGCCTTATTTTGCATCCACAAGCCTTAACTAATAAATATTTCTTAGGATAATCTCGACACATATGTAATGACCAATCAAAAATTAATCTTTTGGATTGTGTGGCCTAGATTTAGTGATTTGAGACTCATATACCACCTTGGGCATATGAGTCCCACCTAAGTTTTAGGGCCTCAATATGGAATCTAAGTGTTTCTTGAAAAACATGTCCCATAACCTAGCCTAATAGGACTCACACACCACTTCTGGCGTATGAGTCTTGTGTGGCTTAAAATTAAATTCAAATTCAAATTCTTGACAAGATTTTATTCTCCTAAGTCTGATGTCAGCTTGTAGTGTTGTAATTTTAAGGAATTAGGAATAAACAAGTATAAATACAAGGTTATTTCATTCATTTTCTCCTAGCAAGTTTACAAGTCTCCTAAGCTTTCAAGTGTTCATGCATTGTAGCAAATTTATGATCTAGAGAGCATTCAAGAGAATTCAAGAGCTGATTATCAAGCATTTTGGAGCATTATTCAAGTATCAAGCATCATGTCAAAGTCACCATGCATCATGTTTGTGTTTGAGCTAACATTTGTGATGTAGGGTTTCATGATTCAAGCAAGCATTCAAGTCAAGATCCACAACATTCAAGCAAGATTCAAGATCCACATCAATTGGAGCCAATTCATACATTTTGTAGCATCTTATTCTAGGATTTGGTGAGTTGCAACATTTCTTATTTATTCATTCATCATTCCTCCTTTCCATTTCATTTCATTCCAAGTTTTGATTACCAAAATAGGCTTTGACCAAGGCAAACCCAATTCTACTAAGAAAAAAACATTTTCCCCTCTCTTTAGTGTGTGATTTGTAGGCCTAGGTTGAAGACACATTGAAGAGAAAGATTGGAGAAAAGTTGTCAATTTTGCAAAATTGTCAAAGTTGTCACCTTGTTTACAAGATCACTAAAAGGCATCTACATAGCACAATTCAACAATTCAGATCCAAAAATCAAGTTGAGAAGACAAAGAAGAGGTTGAAGAGCGGATTCAAACTTTGAATTTCTAAAAAGGCTGAGTGGGACTGATATGCCACTTTTGGTGTATGAGTCCCAGTATAAGGATTTTTCTAATTTTCAAGTGTTTTAGACTTGTCTATGCCAGATTTTTGGTCCTACTCAAAAACCTTTATCTGGGACTAAATCGCCCAGCCTAGCCTATGAGTCCCAGTGTGCATTAAAATCAGTATTTTTTTAGCATTTCAAAGCTTGTTCCAAGCACATTCAAATTTCTAGGTGCACCTCTAGGATTTCTCAGTTTATTGTTCCAGTTTGCATTCATTTCTAGGTCATTTATTGAAGTTTTACATATCATTAGGTTTTGACATTAGGTATTGCATGTTACTTGTCTTTCCAAACCCTATCTTGGTGGTGAACCCCCTTTTAGTCTTAATCACACCCCTAGGAAATCCCTATTGCATATCTCTTTCCCTCATTCCATCCTGAATTGAGATCTCTAGGGTTTCCTTGAATGAAAAACAAAGAAAAATTGTTAGCTCTATGTCCTAAACTATAGAGAGACCATTTTCTACCTTTCATATACTAATTAGAATTTTCATTCAAAACCTTAAGACCTGAACATAAGTTTTAAACATTGAGACTTTATCCTTCGAAGGGCTTAGTTTTAAATATATTTTTATGAACACTATATCTAAGGTGATATTTACCATAGGATTTACAATATTAAATTTAGTCTTTCAAAATAATTTTATCAATGCCAATGGATAACTTAATTGGTAGTGAGATGGGAAGGATTACATGTGATGGGATGTTTACAATGGTAAGAACATTTAAAGTGCCTTAATAGATACATGGAGTTGGTTTGATTTGAAGTGAAACGGTTGGAATGTATTAAATACATGAGAGATTTTAAAGCTTCCCATGAAAATTATCAATCTTCAAACTACAATTTCATTTGTCATTTTATATTGTTTGAGTTTTGACAGTGAAGCTCTGGTGGATTTTTGGGAAAATATTTAGATTTTAATAGTATGCAAATGATGATGTGACCATATTTTTTTGTATTCTCGGATGAGCCTTCAAAGGTATATGATATGAGAATAGTGTTTGAAAGTCTTGGTTTTCAATGAGAAGAAAGTGATTATGATTTGTGATCTTATCCTTTTTTTCCTATTGTGACTACAATGAAAATATTACAATGGAGTCTTAGATACCAAGATGGAGCTAGAATTGAGTAATATTTATTGTGATTTTTTAATTTTGATTCATTTGTTGAAATTTTTATCTATCTTAACTCTTGATCATCATTTCAAATGATAAATAGTTTTCCTCTCATGTTAATGGTTACATAGCTTACAATTTTGATTTGGGAAAAAAGTGGTTGTTGAGATTAAATCAATGATAAGGCTATACGTGATATTCTTGCCACTCCTCATTTATGTGAATAATGGGATAACTTGCAAGTTTTGAAAATAAAATACCTATTTTCTTTCCATGTCTTGGTCTATAACAAGAGAAGAATTGTTACCTTTCTTTAGGTTTTCCCTATATATTGGCATTTTGAAGTGTTAAAATATGTTGAAACCTATTTTGGAATATATTGTCAAATGTTGAAATATATACATGAGTTTTTTATTATTTTTATTATACAGATTATAATAGGTCAAGATTGATTATAGTTGAAGGAAAATATTGAAACTTAAAATTAGTACAAGGATTCATAGCTAGGATATATATTTTACAATGAAATCATAGATGAGTTTTGGTTATAACTTATGAATGCTTAAAGTTTTGTGTGAAGCATTTGATGATTATTTGATTATTATGAAGAATTTATTGAGAATTCAATGTTTTTGATTAGAGGTAAAAAATGGGTTTTGAAGGGGCCCAAAACCCTTTTACAAAAAAGAGCAGCTAAATCTAAAGAAAACTACATAAAGCAAATATCATCCCATACGTAGCACACCATCAATGCAATGCAAAGGACATACCACGCTTACTACATATAGCTGGGATCAGCTTAACCTCCATGGCTTCAGGCAACCGAATGCATGTCATCCATGAGCATTGAGACATACATCTTGCTTGGGCCCTAGCGACCTTGGCGAGGTATTGTTTGTGTTCTTCCCAAAGCCACCCACATTCACCTCACTAATCAAAACATTATTCTTGTCACCATGCTTATCAATAGAAACCTCTTCCTCCATAATCTTGCCACTAGCACCAGTCTCATAATGGTAACATTGAGAGTTCAATGTTATCATAATGGATTTATTTATTTTTTAGTCTTGATACCATTAATAACATTCTAAGATCTTATTTGTTCTCTTGATCTAACATAATGGAGTATTATATTTTGAAAACCTGTTCTTTTAGAAATATATAGAGCTATTTTTGGTTATTTATCTATCTTTTTTCTTGAGAGAGGTGGAATACTTATTGTTAGTTTGTTTGAATGAAAAATGAAACATGACAATATTGGTTTTAGATATATGAGGGAACTAATAGATGACATGTCCATTATTCCGTTTTCTGCTCATTTGTAAGACTATGATGGAAATGTGTGCGAGTTGGAATTGTTTGTTCTAAATATTCACTTATTGAGAACAAATACATTTCCTTAACTAAAATTTAAGGAATTGGTTTCATATTGTGTGTATCCTTGATCTTGGTGAAGACAAAAGAATAAAACTTGTTAATTATTCGTTTTGATTGAATTTAGATGGCATGAGAGTGGTATATAGTGACAAATAAATATTGATATTTATTTTGCACAATAATTTCAAATTTCATAATTGTATGGTATTTATATTTGCATTGAACCTAACTATTAAAGTTTTAATATTGATTATCATAGGCATACAATTGTATTTGGTCATGTTGGAATGATAATGATCAAAGATCACATAACTTTTTTAGACACACAAGACAATTGAGAG
>VDFB02256132.1:203837864-203985210 GCA_007258455.2 Sequoia sempervirens
TTTACACATATTTCCTAATAGACACCAAATCAGGGATAGCTTTAAGAAACCCCTATGGGAAAAGGTATAAAAACTTGGAAAATCTTGCATTATTCTTGAAAGAAATATTAATTCCGTTGGAAATTTTTTTTTGGGATAAAATATTAATTCAATTGGAGAATCTTTTTCAATCACTAGACGTTTTTAAAAAATCTTGGCGAATTATACTTTTATTGAAACCAATAAAACAACTTTCTTGGCAAATTAAAGTTGAATGCAAACCAATAAAATATTTTTGTTGGTGAATTAAACTTGTATTCAATCTAATAAAATATTTTCGTTGGTGAATTTAACATGTATTAAAACCAATAAAATATTTTTGTTGGTGAATTATACCTATATTCAAACCAATCAAATATTTTTGTTGGCGAATTAAACTTGTATTAAAACCAATAAAATATTTTCGTTGGCAAATCAAACCTATATTAAAATGAACGAAATATTTTTGTTGGTGAATTAAACTTGTATTAAAATGAATAATTTTTTTTGTTTATGAATTAAACCTGTATTATTCTATGTGACAATACTTGTCTAAAATTTTAGTTCTCTACCCATTACATGCATTTGAAAATATGCAAATAGTGTCATATTTGTAAGGGTTCTAATTTTTTTTTGTATTAGGGTTGTGTAAAACCCTAAACCTTGCCAAAATCATTACACTTTATTTTTAGTTTTCTTTATGACTGCTTGCCTTGGTCACTCAATCCCTTAATTTGCTTCTTTAAGACCTTTGCTACGTCTACCAACTAACCCCTTATTACCGCTTATCGACTCTGCATCCTAGTGTACTTTATCAAATTTAACACACATGTTTTAATTCATGACTTAAGCCCTATCATTAGTAGTGGTCCATGGTTGAGACATTTATCACTTTCTCATTTTAGTGCTAAATCCTTTCACACCATAATTTCTAGTACCTAACACATAAGTAAATTTTGGTCACCTTCAAAATTCTTGGCAAGGAATAAAGGCATGTCTACTTCCCATTAGAGTGTGCATCTCCTTGATAACATAATTTGTTGTTTGTAGCACATACATAAATTGTGGTGGCTTGAATTCCTTTGATTATGCAAAACACGTGGTGGCTATTGATTAGGGCACAAAGTACCTTTGTACTACATTTTTTGATTATTATCACATAGGCTAAATGTGTTATCCTTATATTATTTAAGAAGTTGACACTTGTCAAATTATCATTGATATCTTCTATAGTGTATTTTACAAACTAAATATTCTCCCCACAATGCACTAATGTCTTAGAAATTAATAAACAAATGGACATGTGTCTACTTCTCACTTCAACACATAATGCTAATGCACCACATTTTCACCAAAATATTTTTAAATTATTTATATAGTATACCTTGTGAATGATAATAAGATATACTCAAAAAATTAAATTAATGTACAAAAATATTTTATCATTTGATGAATGTTTGATGGATGGCTATAGTTGCATTCTCGAATGAAATTTCCTAAGTGCTACACTTGTGAACTCAAACCTCTAGAA
The DNA here is from genome assembly GCA_007258455.2 of Sequoia sempervirens. Classification (NCBI taxonomy): domain Eukaryota; kingdom Viridiplantae; phylum Streptophyta; class Pinopsida; order Cupressales; family Cupressaceae; genus Sequoia; species Sequoia sempervirens. Next base: position 203,839,414 of record VDFB02256132.1, read on the forward strand.
CCACTCTAGAGTCATTAGATTTATAAAGATCGATGTTTGACATTTTATTCACGTGTATTATTAAAATACTTAAGTCATTTTTGCACCCAATAGAATGGTCCCTACCATATTCTAGTTGTCACAACAACATTCTAGCTTACCATTTTTTTTGTAATAACATTATGTCACATCAACATGTGTGTCTTGTGGTGAATTAAATGTTGAAGTGTTGAGTATTGATGTCTTTGTTCTATATATACTTCACCAACTTGATGTTCTTGTGCCGTAGAAAATTGGACCCTCTTGAGAAAAGAGACAATTTCATGCATAATTGGACCCACTTTTGAGTCCCTTCAAAACAACATTTATAGGCCCCTTGGACCCACTAATTTTGATCTAGAGGCCCATTCTACTTGAGAAATCACATAAAACCTGACAAACAACATTTAATTATCTCATACCTCGAAAACCCACCTTCAAACAACAGTAGTGGGACCCATTCACCATCTTGGGAAAATGAGTCTCCTTTGGTGGGACCCATTTGCCAAGGGTGGTGAATGAGTCCCCTTTGAGGGAAAATTCAAATTTAAGTAGGAATATGATCAATTTAACTTTAATTTTTAGTGAGTGTTAGCCTCTTAGGTCTAAATAATGGGAAAATAAGGTGTTGTTGCTTATAAATACTCATTTCAAGTCATTTCACACATCTTTTTATCATCATTTTATCTTTTTGTCATTTCTCAAGAGCAATTCCTAAAAGCCAAGTCTTTCACAACAAGTCTCATTAGCAAAAGTTGAAGCTTTAGGGTAGGGAACTAGGGTATTTTTTTAGGTATTGAAGCTCACTCTTTTTTTCAAGATCCAATATTGCAAAGGGTTGATGATGGATGCCTATGGTGAATCATGAAGAAATCTAGGGTGAAGAGGTGCAACTAGCCACCCAATCACACCTAAGGACTTGGTTTCATATTGATTCCATCTTCCATCTTCACTCTATCTTTAGATTAAGGTTTTCATTTTGTTTTTTTATCATTTGCATGTCATTTCATTCATACTTTTAATGTGTTGTAAGGTTTCTATGGTTGAGATCTTGCATCATATCAATCATCTTTGCATTTCTTATTCCAGAGCAATAGAATAGGACCTTTGTCATATTTCAACTTTTCCTAGTCTTTAACACATCTAAGGCTAGGGTTTATGCAGATTTTTCTCCATTCAAGGTTTAATTACCCAACTAGGGGTTTGACCAAGGAAAACCCCCCATTAGACAAACAACTTTAGGTTGTTTTGCAGGAATTTTCTGAGACCCCAAATTGGGTTTCCATCAGAAATTGTTTTACAGTTGTCAAGGTGCAGGACATAATTTTGAAGTTACAAAAGTTTGAAAGTGGACTGATTCGCCATGCATGGTGAATGAGTCCCTCTTGAGGTGAAGATTTGAGTCAGTTGTAGATCCAAGTTCCCTATTGTCAGAAAATAGCTTATGTGTAGAAAAGTCCCGACTTGGGACTGATTTGCCCAAGGTGGCAAATGAGTCCCAATCAACTCAAATTCAGAATTCATCAATTTTCCAGATTGTTTTCCAGTCATCTACAGTATCCCAAGTGCACACATTCTGAAAAACAACCTTCTGTTTAGTTTAATTTGCATTCTTGTTCATTCTTTCAAGATTTTTGCAAACAATACTATGTTTTCAAATATAGCATAGATCTTAGTTTTGCATTCATAATCAATCACATAAATCACTTAATTGCATTTAGTTTACTTCATTTAGCTTAGATAACATCATATATAACATAATTTGAATGAACCCTTAGCATTTTTGGCCAAATTCTCTCTTTTAAGTGAGAAATCCTAGAAGCGTTAGAGAGGTCCTAGGAGCCAAAAATCTATGGTTCATTTTGGTGAACCTGAATTTTGAACATAACATCATTCTAATTCACATTTCTATTTGCATCTTCGGACTTACTTCATCATTGCATTGTTTTGCATCTTTGGCTTTCTTAAACATTGCATGTTAGTAAAAGCATTATTTAGATCTCATTATTACATTGTATTTCATTCAATCAATCAAACATTCTACATTTACATTCTATCCCTGCATTGTACAAACTTGAAAATCTCTAGAAAAGACACAAAAATTAGAAAAATCTTAAAAAAGTCATCTCCTGGGACTCATTTGCCACCTAGGGTGAATTAGTCCCACTACAGTTTCTACATCAACATTTTCAAATTTAAGTTTTCTGCATTGCATCTTTTTTTTTCTTCTATAATTATCTATCTGTTACAGCTTAGTTGTTTCTATTTTATTAGCATAAATTTCACTTATTTTCATGGAATTCATGGATAGTTTTAAATCTTTGAAATTTCCTTTTCTATTTTTATTCCTAGTTCTTTTAGATTAGATTCATCGATACATAAAGAAACAAAAATTGAAACATCAAACCATCCCTTCAAACACATGATTCAAATTAGAAATAACATCTCATCTAAGTCGCTTAGTAGTGATGATGTTGACAAGTTAGATGAGGTTCTTCAAGACTTCCTCTCACTCACTTCATCCTCTAATAATTGCAATGAGAAACCTAAACCCCTTAATGATAAAGCTCCCCTCAAACCTTTTGCTTGTGATGACTTTGATTTGTTAGATGAAGCCCTCTAAGACTTCATCTTGTATAAGCCATCCACTAAGGTTTGTGGTGACCAACTTATGCTACCGAACGTTACAACCTCTAATGCTTCCTTGAACATCTTAAACCAGTTGGCAAAAATTTATCCCTCAAAACTTTTAGTCGTGATGATTTGCATTTGATAGATGAGTCTCTTCAAGACTTCATCTCACCCAAATCATCTGCTTTGGTTTGTTGTGAAACCTCTAAAATCAAGGACGTTAATGTAATTCAACCTAAACTTATCCTTTACCCATCCTCACATAAACTTCACCCCTCTAACTGACCTCAGTACACCATTTACCCCCCTAAAACTAATGTATTGCAACAATCTAGTAATGATACTATTGCTCATACATATAACACCCAAAATAACCTGCAACTGCCACAACCAACCCCACCCTCTTTACACTTACCTAATCCACCTAGTGCTCCTCAATATAGCCCACACACAAAATAGTATGATCTTGTTGAACAATTAAAAAATACTCCTGCCAAAATTTCCCTTTGGGATTTACTTCAAAACTCACCAAATTATCACAAAATTCTTCAAACAACCCTAAAACAAATCACAATTCCTCTTGGTACCACTTCAAATGATGTGGAAACTCTCATATATAAAAATAATCTTGACATTACTTTCCATCAACATGAGCCCCCTCCTTTGGAGTTGCGTAAACATGATGCCTTTATGATAATTGCTTGATTTAATCAATAGGTATCAAACACACTCTATAGATAATGGTTCAACCCTTAATGTGTGTAGTGTGACTCTCCTTGATCAATTAGATATTGAAAGGTCACAAATAATACTTGATTCCACCTCCGTTCGAGGATTTGACAATACAACAAAGCAACTGCTTGGGATAATTACTTTTCCTATTATGGTTGGGGTGGCTACTTTGTAGACTCCTATCCATGTCATGCCTTATGATCTTTTGTATAATATTCTTTTAGGCTGACCATGGATTCATGAGATGAATGTAGTGCCTTCCACCCTTCATCATATCATGAAATATGTCTATAAAAATCACATCTATCAAGTGGAAATCGATCATGAGCTTGAAAGTTGCTTGCAACTTGAAAAAGGGGTTACAAGTCCTTTGAAAACATTAATTCCAACATCCAATATAGATCCTCTTCAAATTAATGAAAATGATAAGGAATTAGTATCTAAATTATTTGCTGATGATTGGGGATCATTAAAATTCACACCCTCATTTATGGGTGAATACATACTCACACAAAAGAAAGATGAGAAACAAGAACAACCAACAATCATGTCCACTCAAAATTTTGAACAATCTTCTCAAACATCTATCTCCTATAATTTGAATGACAATGCAACATATATAACAAATTTTGATGAGATAGATTATCAATCCTCGCCTACTCCACATGAAATGGAAAGACTTTATGGAAAAGGCTATAAATTTGTAAAAGAATTATGCTATATTGGAAAAGGGTGTGGAAAACATGAGAAAGGTATTTGTGTCCCTATTGAACCTAATATGCAAGAAACAAAAACCGGATTGGGATATTCTCTTTCTAAAATGACCAAAGCTACTCAATGACCATCTTTGAGCATTAATGCTATAACATGTCAACTGCAACACAAACTCACAATCAAACATCCTGATTTGCTTGATATAACCTTACCACCTTCATGCAAGTATGTCGACAACGATGAGGCTTTGAAATGAATGTTAGGAATTTATGATAACCCATCCTCACTTAATTACATGAAAAACATTCCTCATGCCATGAATGTTACCAAGCAAGAAGCAAGTGATATCACTTAACAACTTTTTGAATTTGAAAGTCCTAACTCCAATGCACTCCCTTTACGAGATACAATTGATGTGCCAATGAAAATTAATGATAAAGATAAAGTTATTAAGATTGGGAAGTGCCTTGATGATGAAGAACAAGAAGACACTACCACTTTATTTCATGATTTTCTTAAAAAAAATTGTTGGAAATATTTTGATATGCTAGGAATTGACCCAAAAATTGTGATGCATAACATTGTCCTTGTTGAAAATGCTAAACCCGTTTGTCAAAAGATCCAAAAAATGCATCCTACCATAGCCTTGCGTGTTAAAGAGGAGCTCAAAAAACTTCTTGATGCAGACTTTATTTGACCTATTGATTATTCTCCTTGGATCTCAAACATTATCGTAGTTGCAAAACCTGATAATCGTATTAGGATATGCACAAATTTTTGAGACTTGAATAAAGCCTCTTTAAAAGATGATTTTTTGCTTCCTAATATAGGCACGATCATGGATTCAACTGCTGGACATGCTTTGTTGTCATTCATGGATGTATTTTTTAGTTATAATTAAATCCTTATTAACCCTCACGATCAATATAAAATTGCCTTTACCATTGTTTGGGGAACATTTTGTTGGGTTGTGATGCCCTTCGGTCTAAAGAATTCCAACACAACTTATCAACATGGAATGACATTAATATTCCATGATTACATTCACAAAATTTTGGAAGATTATGTCGATGATATCCTTGCTAAATTGTTAACACACTAAGACAATGCAAATTTCCTTTGCAAAATCTTCGAACGAATATGATAATACAATATGCAATTGAATCCAAAAAAGTGTGTCTTTGGTGTAGATAGTGGAAATTTTTTGGGGTTTTTCATATCCCATAGAGGCATTGAGGTGGACACGAAGAAAATCTATGCAATCATTAACATGCCACCTCCTAGGAATATTTCTTAATTACACACATTACAAGGTCGAATTCAAGCTATTCATCATTTTGTTGCATCTTTAGCTGATCGCATAGTGCCTTTCACACATCTCCTAAAAAAGGGTGTCCCTTTTGATTGGGATGAGGATTGTAAATAGGCTTTTGAGAGTCTAAAGGAATACCTAGCTACTCCACCTGTTTTATAGCCTGTTGTTCCACATAGACCGTTTATCTTATACATCACCGCATATGCCCATGCTCTTGCAACATTGTTGGCTCAACATGACAATCATGATAAAGAACACCCTGTTTATTACATTAGTCGAACCTTAATTGATTATGAAACATGATATTCACCAATCAAAAAAAAATGTTTGGCTCTTGTATTTGCCACTAGTAAGTTGCGACATTATTTAATAAATGCTGAAATACAAGTCATCACAAAATTTGATCCTCTTAAATATCTTTTCAACAAAAAAAATCTCTCCAAATGCTTAGCCAAGCAGGTGATGTTGTTAACTAAGTTTGACCTTAAATTTGATTCACAAAAAGCAATCAAAGGCCAAGCATTAACCGATCACTTCGCTGATGCTCCTTCTCCTTTTACTTTACCTACTCTTGATTCCTTTCCTGATCATGTCTTAACTGCTAACATTAAACCATGGGAGTTATTTTTTTATGGATCTAAGTGTAGAATAGGTTCCGGTGATAGAGTGGTACTAATTCCACCCGACGACAAACCTATTCCCTTATCCTATGAATTAAATTTCCTATGCACAAATAATATAGTTGAGTATGAGGCATTGATCGTAGGTTTGCAAGCTACTTTATCGCTAAACGCTACACATATCAAGATCTTTGGCAATTCACAATCGGTCATCAAATAAATCAATGGTACATATCAAAATAAACATGACAAATTATCAAAATACAAGGATCTTATAATGAGACTATTAGAAAATTTTGAATCGTTCACCATTGATAACATCCCACACAAAGATAATTGACATGCAAATGCAATGGCGAGTGCATCTTCTCTCATATCCCCACACAATCCTTCCATAGACTTCACCCTTGTTATCCATCCCATCATGAAACTTTTGATCGATACTCTATTAGAAGACATTTTGGTGATAACTCAAGATGCTTCGTGTGAATGGTACGATACAATATATGACTACTTGAAAGATGGTACCATTCCCAAAACTACCACAATAAATACTCAAAAATGTTTACATAAACTCGTGGCTAAATATATAATCCTTGCAAATGCATTGTATAGAAGATATTTCAATGGTCTCCTATTACAATGTCTTAAAGATTCTAAAATCCCTTTAGTGCTTGAATAGGCTCATGCTGGTGCCTTTGGAGGTCATTTGTTAGTGAAAAAAATTATTCGTGTGGGTTATTATTGGAGACATATGGAGAAGGATTGCTTTACCTATGTTAAACGATGTCACAAATGCCAAGAGCATAGCAATTTGATCCATGCTCCTACTGCTGAGCTCCATGCCAATGTTCCCATGTGGCCATTTTCAGTATGGGGGTTGGATCTTATTGGAAAAATTTTACCACCTTCTTTTGCTGGACATATGTTTATCATAACCGCAACAAACTATTTCATGAAATGGGTCGAAGCTATTCCCCTATGTTCTACAACTGTTGAAGCAATTTTTCATTTCATCTTGGACCACATAATTGCTCTCTTTGAACTCCCTTCTGCACTCATTTCAGACAATGGAAATTCATTTAAGAATAACAAAGTTCAAAAATTTCTTGAAACATTCAACATTCAACATCACTTTTCTACACCATATTATCCGCAATCCAATAGACAAGCTGAAAATACTAATAAGATTCTCAAATGAATCCTCAAGAAAACTGTCACCAAGCATCATAAAGATTGGCATACAGAACTATCTTATGCACTTTGGGATTATAGAACTAATGTTTGATCATCCACAAGAAATACCCCTTATAACCTTGTTTATGGCATTGATGCAATTATGCCCTTGGAGTTAGAAATTCCTACTTTGCGAGTTGCTCTCCAAGATCTTATTGATGATGACACTTATAAAGATCAACGATTACATCAACTCAAGATGCTCGATGAATAACACATTAATGCTTTCGAACATCTCCAAGCTCACATCAAACAATTACAACAAAAACACAACATCCACGTCATCCCTCAGTCATTTTGTAAGGGAGATTTTTTTCTTATTGAAAATCAACACAATACTAGTGCTGATAACGAAGATAAAGATAAGTTTAGCCCTAATTGGTTGGGACCTTACATAGTTGATACCAATTATGGGTCTGTGCTTATTTCTTAACACAACTTGATGGAACACCCCTTAAGGACCCCATTAATGCCACACATTTGTGTTGATATTATCTCTAATCCCTTTGAATAGTATGATTGATACAACAGTGTTGTTTAAAGTTATTTGATGTTATTCTAAATAACTTTCACATTGCTTCGTTCTTGACAACTAATTTTGTGTTTGTCTTGAACACTAAGGTAATTATTTAAGTTCATTTTATAATTGCTTTAGGCTTCATACTATTCACATTCCTATTGTGTTAAGTTAGATCCTTATCAGTGTATTTAATTTAACATATTCTTTTCTCATTATCAATGTTGTATCTACATTAAAACTGAAATATGTTTCACACTAGATCACATCAATCTTGTTAAATCATGTAGCCATTAGTTAAATACTTTTACCATAAGTCATTTAATTAATCACATTATGTTTAACATTCACATAAAAGAGATACATCATCATAACATCAAATGCGCATGTCTATATATATATATCAAAGTTTTATATACATCAAACTATCAAATACAAAGTCATAGTGGTCTGTGTGTTGAGAAAATGTGTCTCAAACTCACTGGTATAACCCTGTTTCTATCACAAATCAGCTTAGAATTGCATAAGTGTTACTTTCATGCTTGTACCGCTATACCACTAGGTGATTATGAGAGAGGTGCGGTAGTGTGGTGTATACCATCATCCCGCAGGAAGCCTCCTAGCTGTCTAGTGGTAGTGCGGTGTATACCACCATCCCGTGGAAGCCTCCTAGCTATCTAGTGGTAGTGTGGTGTATACCGCCACCCCGTGGTGACACTTAGTTGAGCATGATAGTTGTGCAATAGACATACCATTGTACCGTGACTTTGAAGTGGACCATGGGTGAATAAGCATAGACTTGGTTGACTACTGAGGTGTACGCCAAAGAGTGGAGGATGTTGCTGACTTGGAGATGGTCGTTCGATGACTGGTAAGTTTGATAGTTGCTCAACAAAGGAAACTAAACTGAATTGTTTGTACATAGAACGTTTTGATCATGGTTGTTGCTATACATTGCAATGTACTGTAACTATTATGGGTTCAATGGTCGAATGATTAGTGAGTGTTCTTCACTATATGTTGTATATGCATTGTAACAGTGAGACATAACAAAGTGTGATATGAATTTTTTCTATACAAGGTTGATCAGGGAAATGTTGTTGCTGTGAGATTGATTGTCTGAAAGGAGAGTCTGTAACTTGTATGTAATTCAATTAATGTAAAACAAGATATTTTTCTTTGGTGTGGTGGGTTTTTCTCCCATAAGGGTTTTCCCACGTAAATCTGGTGTTCAATTGTGTATGTGTTTATTTCACTATTCTATTATTCCTTTCATGTGCATCTTAATGAACTGTAATTGCAAAATTTAAAGACATTTATGCATTCTTCTCTGAGTTTTGAAATTAGGAGAGTTTGTTCTGCACCTTAAGATTTCCTTACAAGTGGTATCAGAGCCTAGCCAATTGTGTTATCCTTGTGGGTAGGTTGGGTTTTTTGTGTCAATCCTATTTAGTGGGAGTTTTTTGTAGAAGTATGGTAATCTCGATTGTAGATTAAGATGGAAAGAACATCAGTAAAGATTGAAATTGAGAAATTCAATGGTAGCAATTTTGAGTTGTGGAAACTCAAAATGGAAGACCTGTTGGTGGATCGTGATCTTTGGCTTGCTGTGTCTAGAATGAAACCTTCTGGCATGAAGTAAGAATATTGGGACCTCGCAGATAGAAAAGAAAAAGGGTTGATAAGACTCAGTTTGGTAGATTCTATTCTCTTGAATGTTCATGGAGAGAAATCCACATCTTCTTTGTGGAAGAAGCTTGGAGACATTTATCAGGGCAAGTCCTTCGTGAATAAGCTATTCTTAAGGAAGAAGTTGTACTCTTTGAAGATGGAGGAAGGGGCGTATGTGGTTGATCATCTGAATACATTTAACATGCTGATTGCTTAGTTAACATCTGTGAGTGTGAAAATTGATGATGAAGATCATTGTATGCTTTTGTTGTGTTCTTTTCCTGATTCTTGGGATCATTTATTGATGGCGATTGGGAGCACGACAACCAATTTCAAGATGGGAGATGTGGTTGCTTCTTTTTTGTTAGAAGAAATGAGAAGAAAATATTCTAAGATGGAAAAGGAGGCTCTAACTGTTTGTGGAAGATCGAAAGAAAAAGGAAAGAAGGATAAAAAAGTCCAAATAAAAATCAGAAGGGAGATCGAAGTCTCCTGGAAAAAAGTCCAAGGTGAAGTGCTAGAACTGTGGGCAGCTTGGTCATGTCCAAAAGGATTGCAAAGAGGAGGAAAATAAGAAAAATGAGAACTCTTCCAATAATGATTCTTCTCAAAGCGAAGTAGATGCCTTCATTGCAACCTTGGCAACTTAGGCATCAGATGATGTCTGGATGATTGATTTTGGAACATCTTTCCACATGACATCTCATAGAGACTGGTTCACAAAGTATGAAAAATACGATGGTGGAAAGGTGTATTTAGCAAGTGATTCATCTTTGGAAATAGTTGGTCATGGAAGAGTCAAAATTCAGTTTCCCAATGAAATAATTAAGGGAATTGATGGCGTAATGCATATACGAGGTTTGGCTCAAAATTATTTTTTGTTAGTAAGTTGAATGATGTTGGAGTGCAAGTCTCATTCTCAAGCAATGGCTGTAAAATGACTAGAGGCTCGATGGTGTTGGCTAGGGGTTCTTGAATAGGTACTTTGTATAAGTTGGACGCACTTGTTGTTCAATGTAACAGTGTCTCTACAAAGTCACAAAAGGTTGTTTGTTTAGAGAAGACTAAAGTTCCTATAGGGGAAAATTCTTTAGAAGTTAAACTTCTAGCAGAGAAGACTATGCTCTAACATCAAAGGCTTGGTCACATTGGTGAAAAAGGTTTAAAAGCCTTGAAAAATAAAAACTTGGTCGAGGGGCTTGATGATTGTAATCTGGAATTTGAATTCTTTGAACATTGTATATATGGTAAACATCATCATATTTCTTTTTACTCTAGTCCTCACAAATCTTCTAGTGTTTTGGATTATATTAACTCTAATGTTTTTGCTCCAGTAAATGTTCTTTTGTTGTCGAATTCAAAATATTATGTATCTTTTATTGATGATTATTCGAGGAGGGAATTTATATATTTTTTGACAAATAAATCAAAAGTGTTCAGTCAGTTTAAAGAGTTTAAGAACTTGGTGGAAAATTAGACTAGAAGAAAAATTAAATGCTTAAGGACAGATAACGGTGATGAATTCTATTTTGGAGATTTTGAAAGGTATTGCAAAGACCATGGAATTAAGAGGCATAAAACAACACCTTACACTCCACAACAAAATGGAGTTGCTGAAAGGTTGAACAGGATGCTGATGGAGAAGGCAAGAAGTATGTTGAGCAATGTTGATTTGGAGTAGAAGTTCTGGGTTGAGGCTGTGGCTACAACATGTTACTTGTTGAATCAGTCTCCTTCGTCAACACTTGTTGAAAAAACGCCTATGAACCTTGGTCTGGTAAGAAGCCCTCTCTAAGACATATTCATGTATTTGGCTGCAAAGCATATGTTTATGTGCCAGATGAGAAGAGATCTAAATTGGAGAAGAAAGCTGGTAAATGTATCTTTATTGGCTACAACATTGGTGTGAAAGGATACAAGCTTTGGAATCCTATGACTGAAAAGGTTGTATATAGTAGAAGTGTAATATTTTGGGAGCTGAAACTTTCTTTATTGGATTTGCAGTCAAGGATGAAAGAAAATAAAGATGAAAATGATGTTGAAATACCTCTAACTCTAGAAAAAGAGGAACAACACATTGATAGTGTACCTGAAACTGAGGAGAGTTTGATTAGCTTTGAAAGTTCTAAAGAAGAACCACAACCTTAGCCTCAACCTGTGAGGAGGTCTACACGTGAAAGGCGACAAACGGATAGGTATGGATTCTCTATGTTGGATTCTAGTTGTGCCTATGCTTTGATTACTAATACTGATGAGCCTAGGACTGTAAAAGAGGCAACTGAAATGTCTGATTCAAATTCCTAGTTGGAAGCCATGAATGAAGAAATGACATCATTAAAGAAAAAGGATACTTGGGATCTGGTTCCATTGCTTGAAGGTAGAAAGCCTATGGGCTGCAAATGGGTATTTAAAAACAAAATTGGTCTGGATGGAATTGGTCTGGATGGCTATGTTGAAAAGTATAAAGTAAGGTTGGTTACAAAGGGATATTCCCAGGTAGAGGGAATTGATTATGGGGAATTTTTTTCCCTAGTAGCAAAGCTGACATCTACAAATTTCTTTTGTCACTTGTAGAAACATATGACTTGGAGATTGAGAAAATGGATGTGAAGAAAACATTTATTCATGGTGATCTTGAAGAAGAAATTTATATGTCCCAATCTGAGCAGTTTGTGGAAAAAGGTAAAGAAAAAATGTTTTACAAGTTAAAGAAATCTCTATATGGTTTGAAACAGTCGCCTAGAATGTGGTGCTAGAAATTTGACACATTTTTTTGTCACTAGGTTTTGTAAGATCGAAATAAGATCATTGTGTGTACTTCAAAACTAAAAATGATCGGGTTCTTATTATTACACTCTATGTTGATGATAAGTTATTCATGGGGAATTGTAAGTCTATGATTTCTAATCTAAAATATCAGTTGTCTGCAAAGTTTGAAATGAAGGATCTTGGTGCAACAAGGTATATTTTGAGAATGGAAATAACTAGGGACAGAAAGAGTAGAAAGCTTTGGCTCAGCTAGAGTAAGTATATTAACACTATTCTGGAGAGATTTGGTATGACTGATTGCAAGTATCTAGTTGTTCCAATTTTGCAAGGAAAAAAGCTATCTATTGAAGATTGTCCAAAATATCCTACCAAGACGGAAGAAATGACCAAAGTGCCTTATGCAAGTGTAGTTGGCAGTTTAATGTATGCAATGGTCTGTACTAGGCTGGACATTGCCCAAGTAGTGGGAGTACTTAGTCAGTTTATGGATAATCCAAGAAGGTCACATTGGGATGCTGTAAAAAGACTATTAAGATACTTGAAGGGTACATCAGAGTATGCCTTGTGTTATCAAGGTCACTCTACTGGATCTTAGAATTTAGTGAGCATTCGTGGATATGTGGATTCTGATTGGGCAGGGGACATTGACAGTAGAAGGTCCACCAGTGGATATATTTTCATGATGACTGGTGGTGCAGTTAGTTGGATGAGCAAGTGACAGGTTGTAGTCACTTTATCCACTAGAGAGGCTGAGTACATGGCAGCAATTCACACCTGTAAGGAAGCCATTTGGCTTAGGAGATTATGTTCTAATATTGGTTTTGATGCAGGGTAGAATGTAATTTTCTATGACAGTCAAATTGCCATTTGTTTGGCGAAAAACCCAACTTTCCATGCCAGGACAAAACATATTGATGTGCAGTACCACTTTGTATGTGATATGGTTGAGGATGGAAAGGCCTATTTGGAAAAGGTTGATGCTTTGAAGAATGTTGATGATGCATTGAAAAAGACAGTGAGCACGGATAAGTTCATATGGTGTGCAAATTTGATGGGCCTTGGGGTATAGAATATTCAACGACTTCATGTATTGAAGAGGGTTGAGTGAGTTCTTCATCAAGTGGGATATTGTTGAGAAAATGTGTCTCAAACTCACTAGTATAACCTTGTTTCTGTCATAAATAAACTCAAAATTGCATAAGTTTTACTTTCATGCTTGTACTGCTATACCGCTAGGTGATTGTGAGAGAGATGCAGTAGTGCGGTGTATACCACCATCTCGCAAAAGCCTCCTAGATGCCTAGCGATAGTGCAGTGTATACCACCCTCCCATGGAAGCCTCCTAGTTGTCTAGTGGTAGTGCGGTATATATTGCCACCCCGCAGTGACACTTGGTTGAGCATGATAGTTGTGCGATAGACATATTGTTGTACCTTGAATTTGAAGTGGAAAATGGGTGAATAAGCACAGACTTGGTTGACTACTGAGGTGTATGCCAAATAGTGGAGGACATTGCTAACTTGGAGATGGCCATTCGATGATTGGTAAGTTTGATAGTTGCTCAACAGAGGAAACTAAATTGAACTATTTGTATAGAGAACATTTCGATCATGGTTGTTGCTATACATTGCAACGTACTGTAACTATTATGGGTTCGATGGTTGAATGATCAATGAGTGTTCTTCACTATATGTTGTATATGCATTGTAACAGTGAGACATAAAGAAGTGTGATCAAAATTTGTTCTGTACAAGGTTGATAAGGGAAATGTTGTTATTGTGAGATTGGTTGTCTGAAAGGAGATTTTGTAACTTGTATGTAATTCAATTACTATAGTACAAGAGATTTTTCTTTGGTGTGGTGGGTTTTTCTCCCGTAAGGGTTTTCCCATGTAAATCTGGTGTTCAATTGTGTATGTGTTTATTCCACTATTCTGTTATTCCTTTCATGTGCATCTTAATAAATTGTAATTGCAAAATTTAAAGACATATCTGCATTCTTCTCTAAGTTTTGACATTAAGAGAGTTTGTTTTGCACCTTAAGCTTTCCTTACACTATGAGAGCTAGATCCCTCAAGATTTGGCGCTCATGATCCAGTCCCTGGATGTCGTGAGACGGTTGTGTGTGACTGTGATCATGAATTGTCGAGTCTAAGTGCATACTCCAAAACCTATACTTGACCAACAACTATAAGCCACTCATCTGCCATCTGATCCCTCTCCACTTGTGTTTGTGCTAGCTTTGCATGCAGTATCTCTACCTCTGTTGAGGACTGTGCTGACTATAGTGTGCACTCTTAGCTTGATAGATTCATCTCTTGATACTCTCATACGCTGCCCATAACCTCGTGAAAGGTCTGAGTGACTCTTGCTCTTCCTCCTCAATAGGTGGGGGCACATAGTTAGGATCCATCTCCTCCTCGTTGATGGATGCAGGCACTATCTCTATGACAACTTGATGATAGAACTCTAGCTAGTCTCTTGTCACTCCTGCAAGATAGACAATGTCCATAATCAGTAACACATCATCATGATATATATATACACAAATATAAAGCATAAATCACTAAAGGACATGCGTAAAATTAAATATCATAACCTATGTCTACAGTCGGCTGAGGAATGTCAACCTCATCCTCTCTGGGGGGCATCGAAGATGTGCTAGCCTCTAACTCTGGGTGCTGATGTCTACTATAGCTACTGCCTGTGATCTAGTCCTATAAGTATGTGAGGAATCTCCATGCTCGTACCAATCCTCGATAGCTACCTCATCACCCTCACTCAGGGGTGGCTCCTTGTAATAATCATCCTCCTCATAATCAGGATTGGCCTCAAACTGGTACTCATCGTCAATAACATTAGTAAAAATATCTGTTGGCTTATACTGTACCTCCTCTACTCTATCCTCTGGTTCATCACCCTCATCTGGTGTTGGTCCCGCATCACCTATAGGGAAGTCCATGGGGAACACAGGAGCTAGTTGTGTATATGACCACCACTCCTCATGCTTGTTTGTGCTGCCGACATCATCAGTGTCATATGTTGGTGGCTGGTCATGATCTAAATCATCAGAATCACTCTCACGAACATGATTTATAGTCAATTGAACAGTTTCAGCTGGCCTCTAGGCACTCCACACTTATATGAAGGGGCATGCCCTCGGTGGTGTTTCCACCTGTCCAAATTGTCACATGTCTCACCCATAATAGAAAGGTCATACAACATAGTCATGCCTCCTCACTAGATACCTATCCATTTGAATCCTCTGTAACTGTCCTATGGGATCTGGCCACTACAAAGTGAGTAGATAAGGTCTCCACAAGATCTTGTCCTCCTCCAACTGATCACATCTCACCCTCCAAAAGTGTAAATCCCCATATTGCCACAGACGTCACAAAGGATAGCCAAATGCTTGTGGATATCTTGCAACTATAGTACAAGGGAATCCGATAGTCCTAGTACATGTGATATCATCAAGGCACCACACCTGTAGAAGTGTACAATGGACCAACTATTGATCTCTCGAAATACAAATCTGCCAAGATCATAATACAAGTGTGCTAAAATGCAGTGACCCCAAGCATAGACTATCGTCTACTTGTACATCCCTTGTATCAAGTGTACCAATCCTCCATCCAAGTGTGTTGCTCGTCCATCTAGATTGAGAACTAGTACCATTGTTTGAATCATAATCCATCTGATCATAAGAGCTCTTGAATACAACAACATAGGAAGCTCGATTTGCACTCTAACCCTCTCATCATATACAAGTCCACCTACAAAATATTGTATATCTCTCTTCTTCTCCTAGAATGACTGATCCCCCTAGAAATATACGCGCTCTCCCCGAATGGGAACTCGGAGAATGCGGTGTATGTCCTCGAGAGTGATAGTCATTTCCTTAGTGGGAAGATGAAAAGTATAAGTATCAACATACCAACGCTTGCACAGAGCCATCAACATGGCATCATGGTATCTCATGGGTGGCATCAAATATGCCCAATAGATACCCACTGACTGTAAATGCTCTACCTCTGCCGTTGATAGTGCTAACACATGATCTCTAGCAAATGTGAGCTATCTCCCCCTAGTCGTTGTCGCAATTGGGCGAGGACCTATCAAAATCATCACAAAATGCTCTAAATTTCATCTAATATCATCAATTCTCAAATTATTCATCATGTAAGTGTGCTAAAGTCAATCTAGTGTGCTTTTCTAATGGCCCTAGACACTTTAGAACCCTTTTTGGACAATTCTCGAAGAAACAAGACACTTCAAAAAGAAACAATACACTTTGTGAAGAAATGGGACACTTTGTGAACAAAAGGGACACTTTACGAACAAATGGGACACTTTGCGAAAAAGGGGACATTGCGAACTTTTTTCCAAGAACCCTAAATTAACCTATCCATGCATTAAAATTATTAAATTATTAGAAAATCCCAAGGTGAAAGTTGCAGAATTGACTCACCTCATGATATAGCTTGCCACGTGCCACTTGCTCATGAAGATCATCAAGCCGCGAAGGTGTGTAATCCCGTTTGCTCGACATGTTCTTCTCTTACTCATCACTCTCAAGCTTCACGAAGGTAAAATGAATAGTAAGTGACAAGTTACTTTCTTTTCCTTCTTTTAATCCCTTTTCATCTCTTTTTAATTTTACACATTAACATAAGGTTATCATCTTTTCAAATATTCATAACGTAGATATTCTTCAACTCAACTTAATGGGAGCTAGGGTAATCCATTTTTGATGCCATTTGTTGCATTGGAATCATGATTCCACACTCGATATCATCATCCATCTATCATTATGTGGCATGGTACTTGGAAATTCCCTACAATATGATGTTTCTTATTCGATGTGGCTAGATTGCTACCTTGATTCCACCTCTCTAAAGCAAGCGGAATCAAGGGGGGGCATACATCTACCCTCAAATTGGATTCCTAGGAGTTTGATAAAAGGATTCTTGGACGATTAATGGATGTGTTTTGCAGGATGTGGTTCCTAATGCTGTGTTTGTGCAAATAACTACACTGGGGGCTTCATTCTCCCATATTTTTGAATGAGTATCCTTTTATGTAATAAAGTGCATCATTTAGAGTCCTTTAGCTTACATATGCACATAGAGTCATATGGGTGCTAAAGTGGGGGCTAAATGTGCTGTAGAAAATTAGATCCTCTTGAGAAAAGAGATGATTTCATGCATAATTGGACGCACTTTTGAGTCCCTTCACATCATCTACCCTTCAAAAAAACATTTATAGGCCCCTTGGACCCATTAATTTTGATCTAGAGGCCCATTTTACCTGAGAAATCACATAAAACCCGACAAACAACATTCAATTATCTCATACTTTGAAAACCCACCTTCAAATAGTAGTAGTCAGACCCATTTGTCACCTTGGGTGAATGAGTCCCCTTTGGTGGGACCCATTCGTCACCTTGGGTGAATGATTCCCCTTTGAGGGAAAATTCAAATTTAAGTGAGAATTTGATCAATTTAACTTTAATTTCCAGTGAATGTCAACCTCTTAGGTCTAAATAATGGGAAAATAATGTGTTTTTGCTTATAAATACTCATTTCAAGTCATTTCACACATCTTTTTATCATATTTTTATCATTTTGTCATTTCTCAAGAGCAATTCCTAAAATCCAAGTCTTTCACAACAAGTCTCATTAGCAAAAGTTGAAGCTTTAGGGCAGCAAACTAGGGTTTTTTTGCAGGTCTTGAAGCTCACTCTTTTTGTCAAGATCCAATATTGCAAAGGGTTGATGATGGATGCCTATGGTGAATCATAAGAAATCTAGGGTGAAGAGGTGCAACTAGCCACCAAATCACACCTAAGGACTTGGTTTCATATTGATTCCATCTTCCATCTTCACTCTGTCTTCAAATTAAGGTTTTCATTTTGTTTGTTTATCATTTGCATGCCATTTCATTCCTACTTTTCATGTGTTGTAAGGTTTTTGGGGTTGATATCTTGCATCATATCAATCATCTTTGCATTTCTTATTCTAGAGCAATAGAATAGGACCTTTGTCATATTTTAGTTTTTCCTAGTCTTTAACACATCTAAGGCCAGGGTTTATGCAGATTTTTCTCCATTCGAGGTTTAATTACCCAACTAGGGGTTTGACCAAGGAAAACCTCCCATTAGACAAACAACTTTAGGTTGTTTTGTAGGAATTTTCTGAGACCCCGAATCGGGTTTCTGTCATAAATTGCTGTACAGGTGTCAAGGTGCAGGACAAATTTTTGAAGTTGGAGAAATTTGAAAGTGGAGTGATTCACCATGCATGGTGAATGAGTCCCTCTTGAGGTGCAGATTTGATTTAGATGCAAATCCAGGTTCCCGACTGTTAGAAAACAACTTATGTGCAGAAAAGTCCCGACCTAGGATTGATTTTCCCAAGGTGGTGAATGAGTCCCAGTCAACTCAAATTCAGAATTCATCAATTTTTCAGATTTTTTTCCAATCATCTACAGTATCCCAGGTGCACACATTCTGAAAAATAGCCTTCTATTTAGTTTAATTTTCATTCTTGTTCATTCTTTCAAGCTTTTTGCAAAGAACATTGCATTTTCAAACATAACATAGATCTTAGTTTTGCAGTCATAATCAATCACATAAATCACTTAATTGCATTTAGTTTACTTCATTTGGCTTAGATAACATCATATATAACATAATTTGAATGAACCCTTAGCATTTTTGGCCAAATTCTCTCCTTTTAGGTGAGAAATCCTAGAAGAGTTAGAGAGGTCCTAGGAGCCAAAAATCTATGGTTCAGTTCTTTGTATCGTTTATAACACATTTACTTTCTAATTCTCTCTTCTTTATTCACTGTGATATTATGGATTCTTCATGGTGTGTCATGCTACACAAATATCTTTGGGAGAAAAGAAGCAATATTGCATACAATAAAGAAAAGTTGGGTAGGGTATTCACTATTCCTTGTGTGCCTGTTAAGAAGGCTATCAAAAAAATTCTAGATAGGGAATGGTTTGAAAACAACCCCCAAGATCTATTTTTTAAGGCAACTTCTACTTTCTTGTCCAATTGCATGGATATTTGGATGGATAAATAATTGTGAAGATACTAGCAATATGTTATTTTCAATCTTTCATTTATTCTCTTTCTTCATTGAATTTGGAACTTGAGCATTATAATTTTGAATTTGGGTTAGCTCCTGTTGGTGGAATCTTTTCCAAAGTTGAATTTCCTTCTTCTTTAGGGAAAGCTCTTACCTTGGTTGTTATGAGGTATGGTTTATTTTGTGATACGACAAATAAATCATTTTTGAGTCTGGGGTTTTGGAGGAAGGATTTGGGTGATGCCCTTTTCATCTCTGCTCTTACTTTGTTCAATTCAATTTACCTCCTTCTCAAACACTCAGTTAAGTGCCTCCATAGACCATCATGATCCTCTATTGCCAATCTCCTTTGCTAATGCTAGCTCTTGTGAAAATTGCTAATGATTTTTTTTTTTCAAAATTCATATCTATTTTTTATATTTAATATATATGCAATGGCTTTGCCACCTTGAGCATTCAAAAAAAGCAAAAGTTAGTAAGAGGAAAGTTTGCAAGTGTCAATGTAGTGGAAGAAGAAGAAGAAGAAGAAGAAGAGGAAGACAAACCACATTTGGTTCACAAGAGGAGAAGTGATGCTTCATAGGGTGAAGCCAATACTAAAAGAAGAAGACTTGACATAATTGACATAGACAGTGAAGAGGAAATTGAAGAAGAAAAGAAGAAATTTGTTGTTCATATGAGAGAAAAGAAGAAATAAGCCACCAGGAAGGCTTCTCCAGAAAATAAGAAGAGTGTAGAAAAGACTCCGAGTGAGAGAAAAGAACAAAAACAAATAAAACTAGTAAGGCCTCACTCTCTTATGAAATTTGAAGCATTACTTAATAATATTTTGCATAATGATATGTTAGGAGAGACTGCTACCCTATACAAAGAAGTAGATGAGGTGGATAAGGCCACCATTGTTGAGGAAATTATCAAGTACATTGTTGTCCTTGAGGTTGATATGAGAAACAAATACCTAAAGATTTATGGAATATTTTGATAGAGAGAAGGAAAGAAGTTATAGAAGAATAAGCAAGGCTAAGAAAAAAAGCATTGGAGAGGATTAGTGCTCCTCTCTCTGAGGAAAACAAAGCCACTTTAGCCACATTATTCAGTAAGGAACTTAGGACTAAGAAAAGGGTGACAACCCTTATGGGTAAAGATCAAAATGATCTTGAAAGACTTAGAAAGGAAAGCATTGAAAAAGCATAAGAGATAAGACAAAAGCTGGGAATTACATCAGAGAATAAAGAAGAGATGAATGTGGAGACCCTACTCTGAAACACAATATTGAAAGAGATGTGTAGATAGATGAAGCTCAACATCAACATGATGCAAATGATGATGTTGCACAGGTTAATAAACCTTTGGAAGTAGAAGACATGATAAATAGGAATGTTGAGGAAGCAGTGATCAAAGAAGGCATTACAAAGGAAGATACTCCTCCTCCAATACTAGAAGAAAAAAATATTCCTCTGGTTAACACCGAAAGACCTACAGAGGAAGATAATACAAACAAGAATAATGATGAGGATGCATTTAGAGATACACAAACAAAAGAAGAAAAATAAACAAACTTTGGAAATTTTGAAGAAAATGACTTGAAGGGAAAGGCTATGGACATTACAAAGCCTTTTGGTAAATCCTTTGATTCATTAAAGAATCTACTAGGAATTCAGTTGAATTTCTAATCTCTTGTTTCATTTCAATTTCTACAACTATTGATGCAACAAGGAAATGTAGATTTGGACAAGATCTCTTGCCTCCACAAGCTATAGTTGGGAGATGTATTTCATGCATCTTCCTGAAAGGAGATCATAGAGACTCACTAGAAGAGTGGAGAATTAATGTAAGCATTCAAAGAATTATAGGAGGTCATATCTAGAGCAAATAATTATTCAACTCTCTTTGGTATGGAAAACTTAAAGCTTTTAATTGATTCCTTTAAAGAATATGCATTTGGACTTAAGGGAGAAGTAGAAAAGGAGGTAGAGAAGAGATTAAATGATAAGAAAATGATGGAAATATTAGAGAAGTGTGCACTTACACACAATTTTTTTTAGAAATGGTGAAGTGTGCACAAATATGTATGGATGAGGCGAAGGCCTTGTTTTAATATTGCATGAAGTGGCTTGGAGCCACACAAAGCATAAAAAGTGAGATGGACTCTATTGAGTCCCAGATCAGTAAAGCCTTCAATGCATATGATCCAATGTTGGACTTGACTAGAAACATGAGGAACACTATTGAAGATACACATAAGAAGTTTTTCCAACTGCAAGCACAAAGGGAGAATGTCATCTTATAGTTTGAATAAATAAAGGAATTGGTGAGCGAAAAAATTCATACATGTATCAAGTGCCCTTCTAAGTGCCAATAAGGCTATGCAAATGAATTTGGTACCTAGCACTCAAGAAGAAGGAGAAGACATATTAATGGAGCTTGCAATGTAGTGTAGATTAATTGGTCCAACATTTAAGACATGAGAAGACGGAAAACAAGCATGGCAAACCCATATGCAAAAGTTGCAGGCATCAACCTCCTCTAGTGGACATATTTCTTATCTTTTATGCATTTCAGTTTTTCAATTTTTACATTCTTTGTAAATATGTAGAGCATATAGAGTAATTTCCAATATAGAATTTTGGTTTTTCACTTTGGTATATGACTCAGTGGGATTCAATTCTATCTTTCAAATTTGTATATATGTACATATTTCTCAAGGGGAGATTTAGTGAATGTCAGAACAGTTGGTAAATGCACCCACTGTTCTTGATGTCAAAGGGGGAGAATGGTTTGGAGAATTTTTGGTATGTTTCCATAAATAACAAAGGGGGAGATTGTTGGAATAATTCCATTGATGTTGTTGTTGGAAACATGGGCATGAGGGATAAGCACAAAGGTATATTACTATGCGTTGAATGTTGTCATTGATGCCAACATTGCATCTTGATATGAAGACCTTGGTGCATATCATCTTGGTTGATTATAATAGGTTTTGAAGTGTGTATGGTATACAATTTTACAAGATGGTTTGATTTAGAGAAGTTAGTTGTATTGGAAATTGACTGTGTCAATTTTGTTAATTCAATGTGACAAAGCATTCATTTTTGGGTCCACACTAGTTCGCAATTGAAGCTGTCACTCTACACTTCTATCATTATTTTGTTGGCTATTAGAAATATCTGATTCAAAAATTTCATCATGTTTTGGCTTAAATTGGTTTGAGAGATCTAAATAACAAAAGTTTGGTTTGGCATTTTATAGTTATTTTCTGTATAGTGCATTTGAGTGGGAGAGTCTGCACTTCTTCACGGATAAGTTTTTGGCTTTGCACTTTTGAGGATAAGTTGATAGATGGAAATAGTGTATGAATTCCAGTTGGAGTTGAGTTTTGAGGTCCACATGTTTGAATGTGGATACATAGTTGAATAATTTTGGTATTAGGTCCTCTACAGTGCCAATCTACTAAGTGTGAAGGTATACAAAGATTAAATAAGTGTTGCAGTCTTATGTGAGATCTATTATAGGTCTATGCTTACCCATTTCAAGTTGTTTTGAGTTTTGAACTTTGGTGCAAAGTGTGTGTGAAAAGTATTGAAGCCAACAAGTTATGTTTTGAATACTACATCTAATTAGACCGACCTAATTGATGTTATGCTTGAAGCAGATATATATGCTAGATCTTTTTTGATGTTTTGTGTGGTTTGATGTATGTTGTGAATATCCTACATGTGAATATTATTAGAGAAGCAGAAATTTAAGTTGTGAATGTTGAGTAGAAGGTTAAAGTGATGCAAATGTAGAAGAAAGCAATGTGTTAGATTAGAATCAGATGAAGTGTGTAAAGTCAATTTATTGAGCTTCATTGGAACTATATTTCATGCATATGATAGATGCAATTGTAATAGTTCAAAATAGGTTATGAGCCACCATCTCTCTTCTATCTTTTTCTCTATGGATAGTGAGCCCTTGGATAGTGACTCCACCTAAAATGAGCACTTTTTAAAATATATTATATCGGTTATAATATATTGTGAGCTAATACTCGCTGTGGTTTTTCCCATTTTGGGCTTTCCACATAAATTTCTTTGTGTTCATTTGTTGTGTTGTTTATGTTTCATGCTTTCTTTCTTTATTGTAGTTGAATATGATTTGGTGATTGGATGTTTAATGTTTGGATAGCTTAAGAGAATATCAATTCACCCCCTCCTCTTAGTATTTTGGGTGTTCAACATATTTTTATTATTGGAGAATAATAAGCATCATTTAACTATTGAATGCAACTTTGGTGTGAATATGGTTGATAATTTTCTTAAGAAAAAATATAATTGACCAAATTTGTATAGACATGCAATGTTACTGAGAACTATTTCTTGCAACATACATCTATCTCTAAAATATTTATACAATGGTCAAGTACAACAATCAATTTTAAAAAGTTGTGGAGAATATTCTAGTAAAGTTGTTGATGATAATTCACATGCATCTTTGAATAAGGGACGTATCCTAATGTTAAGAAGTTAGGAGCTCAACTATTTTTTTATTGATATACAAAATTATACCTTCTTGGAAGTGAACACTACCATGGAACATCGCTTTTAATTTATAAGGATATTAGTAGATTCTTGCATAGTGAGCAACTTATGCTTTTGATTAAACTCAATTTTTTTAACACTTATCATTTTTAGTACAAGATCTTGAAAAATACTGTAAATGAATATATTTCTTACTCAATCCTCATTTGATTATCAAATATAAAATAAATGTGATGCAAATAGGACCACGAAAGCATGTTATATTTTAGTTTAACTAATATAATTATATTGCTTCATAATTCATTTAACTAATGAAGCATTTTGAGACATGTTTTCACTCAGTCTATAATGTAGAATATGAAAAGAGTATAAAAAATGATCGAGGGTAGAATTGAAGTGCATACATGCTCGATGTTAAAGTGCATAGGCATGTTGTGGAAGTGAATGCAATTTTTCTTAAAATTCATAGGATTTCTCTTGAAGTATAATTTTTTTCTACTAAATAATCTCAAAAATCTCATGCATATTCAATCAAATTACTTTCAAGCAAGACAATATTTTAATAAAATTAAAAGTGTTACAAAAGTATCTTAATGCTCCTAAAATCTTAATTTAAGTAATTGGATTGCAAGTAATGCTTGATGGTAGTAGAGATGCAAAGGAACATACCCACTCTTTTATATTTTTACAAGTGGGTTGGTAGGTTTCTATTATTAATTACCTCTTCACATGATTGGTTTTTATTTACTTTCTCTCATTCTATGCAACTATTTTACAAATCTTAGCACTCTAGTTATCATTATTGTAAGTATAAGTCTAAGTGGGAGGAAAATCATGAGAAATCTCAACCCAAAAGAATGAATTGTGCCCAAACCTTGATCCAAGGTGCTATATTAGAAAATACTTCTTCAAAACATAACTAACATGAAGACATTTACAACTATAATAGTTAGTGTCATTTCCATATAATTATACACATATAACAGATAACATTTTACACATATAACATATAATATTTTTCTATGGATATATCCAACCAAGATAAAGGAGCTTTAATGAAAGAACAAAAGAGGCCCAAAGTTAGAGAATAATTATATTCTATCAAATTATACAAATATAAAATATTTGAGATTCTAGATTTCTTAAATGAGAGCTAAAAGTGGGTGTATATAGGATACACCACTAAGAGATGTGAATGCACAACTAATATAGAATAAAGGAGTTCATATATGTGTGAAAAATATATCCATCAAACTAGGAAAGCACATTTCACATTATGTAAATACAACCTACCTATGTTGAATTATCCTAACTTAGGTGCATAATATACAATAAAGTAATTATCTAAATGCAATAAAATAAAACAATGTATCAACACCCACATGAGTGTATCTTAGGTGGATAGGAAATATGGATAAATAGGTCCAAGTAAATTTGTATCCATGTTATATAACCATGTACAAAATGGTCCTCTCAAAAAAAGAAAAGGAGAAAACCCATAAGGAAAAAATCCCTCAAGAGGAGGAGAAAACTCATAAGGAAAAACTCCCTTCTAGTGATGTAGGAGCATCCAAGGGTACTAACAATCTTGCATCACCAAAAATATTGTTTCTTATTTTCAATAAGGGATAATGTGTGGGAAAATAAGTATTTTTAATTTCCAAAATATGTAATTTTCCCTATGTGGATTTTTAATTGTAATTTTGGAGGAAGTTTACTTCGGTAAATGTTTCAAAGGCATCCCGAGAGGAATATTCTAGCCTAGGAATCCATTTCAAGGTGGGGACCACTCATCAATGCACATCCTTGCATGCTGATTTGCATGATTTGCATGCCCTTGCATGTTGGGCCACCCAAGTTTACATGTTGATACATATTTTCTATTGATTCATCACAGCCATCAGAGAATAATGAAGTACACCAAATTGACCAAATTTCATTGGCCATGGTGTAGATACCCATGTGAAGGTCATGTGAGCATTTGATAATTTTTAATATTTTATGAATTATCCTTAAAAGGGGTGAGGGTTTTCCAAGGGGGTATTTGGCATGTTGTTTTGGAACACCATAGTGGTGTTCTCCCCTCAAACCTCTATTTATTGATACCTTGTCTTTGTTAGAATTTGGCTTGGAGGAGTTGAAGTTTGGCATAACATGATGAGCTATTAGATTCCATAGAGGAATGCGACTTCAAATATTTTTAGATTATGTAAACAACAAGCCGATTGATATATTATAATCTCATTTTATTTTAGAGATAGTTGAATATTATTTTTCCTTCTTGCATTTTTTGTGCAATTATAATCTTGGAGAAGGAGACCAAGAATCCACATTTTTACAAGTTTGAAAGTTTTTGGACATCAACAAGAAATTTTGAAGATTGCAGGTTCATTGCTTCAATGGTTCTCAATTGAAGATTGTAGGTTCAAGGAGTTGATGCTATAGGAAGAAGGTGGATTGAAGAGTTATGATTTGTGTTTGTTATTTGTTGTTGTATCAGATCTCCATATTTGATTTATGAGGTTTTCCAACAAATTGATATATGGTTGTATATGATATATTTTCATTTTGGCAATGATTTCCATGTAATATGAAGAAAAGTTGAATAGTTAATCAATCAAACTTCTTACAAATTTTTGGATTTTTTTTTTATAATTCCTTTATTTTGTTTGTGTTGGATTTTGTATTTGAGGACTTGGGTGGTCCTTACATCAACAATATTAGAGAAATATTTCTTGAGTGTGTAAATAGATTGTTAAATGTGAGGTAGTTTGCACCAAGACTGGTGGGTGGATAGAGTAAGCATGATGAAGAAGAAGAGCTCATATGGATTGTTTCATGTATAAGAGAGAAGTCTTGAACATCAAGATTTGAAGTTGTGAAGATTACAGAGTATGAGAGGTGAATGATGAAATATTGCACCAAACAAGATGTGTTCTAAAGGAGAGATGGGATGGGTCATGAGGAGACCCTTGATAATTCCTATAGTGACGAAAAATGTATCCCTTTACATTTTCTCACTTTTTTGAGCCCTCCTAGTTAAATTGGACTTAATTGTGCCTTAATTTAGTGTTGTAAAATGTATTTATTTACATTTTCACACTTATTTAGAGCTCCCTTAATTAATTGATCTTAATTATGCCTTAATTGGACCTTTAATTCATTTTCCAAGCCTATTTGATTGTATTTTATCAAAGGTAAACTTGACATTCATTAACGCCTAAACATAACACTTCACCTTAAGAAATGTGTGTCCTAGGTTTAGGGACTTGGGGCCCATTCTCCCATGGGTGAATGGGTCCTCCCTATACCTTAGGACCTAAAATTAAATTATGTTTTTGGCAAGATTTTAATGTATCTAAGTGTATATTTAGATGTTGGCTTGTGATATTTGAATGTTAGGAAATTAAGGATACATATCTAGATAAATATAAGGTTATTTCACTAAGTTTCACCTAGCATTTTTTATCTAAGCAACCTAGCATTTTTTAAAATATAAGAGAATGCACTTCAAGAGCAATTAAAGTAATTCAAGAGAAGATATATTAGAGTTTAATTGCAACAATCAAGATCCTATTGTCATATCAAAGTCTTCTTGCATCATGCATGTTTTTGGAGCTAACATTGTGTTGTAGGTTCCATGATCCATTGAAGTGTTCAAAGCATTATTTCAAGCAAGATTCAAGATCAAGATCCACATCCATTTAAATCAATTCATGCAAGTTATAGATCTACATTACCAAGGTTTATTCAAGGGTTTGTGGAGTGGTAACATAGATTTTTTCATTCTTCATTCCCTTTTTCATGCTTTTATTCATTTCAAGGTTTGATTACCAAAACAGGGTTTGACCAAGGCAAACCCCTATTCACAAAACAAAAATTTCTTCCCTCTTATTTGTGATTGCATATTTAGGTTGAAGAAAGCTTGAAGATCTCTTGAAGAGAAAAATTGAAGAAGTTGTCAAAGTTGTCATCTTCTCACAAAAACTTAGATCGTGAAGTTGTTTCAAAATTTTTGACATTGAAACCCAGAGAATCTAGAAATGTAGAGATAGGACCAAAGGCTCTCAAAAGTTGTAGAAAAACCCTAACAAAGGACCAATTTTCCCTTAGGCGAATGAGTCCTAGATCAACTTCAAAAAATGAGTTTTGGTGAAAGGTACACTTAGATCTACCCTTCTCTGATTTGTAATTTGATTGTAGGTTCTTTCAATATTGAGTTTAAAATTGTTGTTTCAATTGTTAGATTGCATTTTGGTGTTGATTTGCTACTTTTAGTTTTTCTCCCCAAAGTGTTGCTTGACCTCGACCCCTATCCTTCAGGCATAAAAATAAAGCAACAGATTCCCAATTGAATCGATTCACCTAAAAGGGTTGTTAGTCAATTCCTTGTGGGGATCTCTTTTCTTGAATTAATTGAGGAAAAATAGGTTGCCTTAGTTTCCATACTTTACATAATTTAGAAATAAAACAAACCCCATTTTCATCTTTTCATTTTAGTGAACCCAACTTTTGAGCATATGATTTTGGAGCCCATTTTTCACCCTAGATATAGGTCTCGCATTCATTTGAATTGTATTGCATTGATTTGCATTTCATTTAGGGTTTTAGGTATGCATTTTTTGCATTCTTTAAAATCTATAAAAAAAAAAAAATTAAGTCATTTTGTAAAGCATTTACATAGCATTTCATGATCAACACTTTAAAACAAAAAAATTGAATCAAAATTGTATTTCAAATTAGGTCTCCTAGTTTGTCATTTAAAACCTTTTTGCACTTGCATTTAGACTTCATTTTCAGAAATTTGAAACTATAACCACCTATCTCAGTCCAAAATATGAAAACCTTAGAAATTATATAATTTTTTTTTTTTTTTTTAAAAAATCCCCAAACTAGGACCCATTCACCCAAGGGTGAATAAGTCCCTGATTAGGGATTTTTCCTACATTTCATATTAAGGTTAAATTGTCAAAATCAAGCATTGTTTCTGAAACATCAAAAAATAGGTTTTTGAATAGGGGTTCACCAAAATGATAATAAATAGACCTATTCTCCTTTATTTCATTAGGAAATGAGATCCACACAAAGAATTGGCTTACAACCCTTAGGTGAGTCAACTCAAGATGTGAATATTCAAATTTCCTTATGACTGAAGGATGGGTGTCAAGGTCAAACAACACTTTGGGGAAAAACTAAAAATAGTAAACTAACACCAAAATACTTTCTAACACTTTCAAAATAGCAAGATGAAACTCAATATTGACAAAACCAACAATCAAATTGCAGATTAGTGAAGGGCAGGTCTGAGTGTACCTTTCACCAATTTAGTTGGTTTTCAAAGGCTGACTGGGACTCATTCACCTAGAGGCGAATGAGTCCATTGTTAGGGTTTTTCTACAACTTTCAAGAGCCTTTGATACAGATTTGAATCTTCCAATTTTTCCAAGTGGTAGTGTCAAAATGTCATAAATAAATTTTGTAGATGATTTTCTGTGAGATGACAAATTTTATGATAACTTTTGCAACTTTATCAACTTCTTCAAATTTTCTCTTCAAGAGATCTTCAAGTTTTCTTCCACCTAGATCACTCAAAAAACCCTTGAATAAGTACTTGAATGAAAGCATATAATTTGAATGAAATGGCTTTAATGGATGTGGATCTTGTACTTTGAATCTTGCTTGAATGGATCATGAAACCTACATCACAATGTTATCTCCAAAAACATGCATAATGCAAGAAGACTTTGACATGAAAATTGGATATGGAATGCTGCAATAAAACTTTGATAAATTTTCTCTTGCATGCCTTTACTTTCTCTTTAAGTGCTCCAATAATGCTAATAAAAATATCATAAGATTGCTAGGTGAAACATAGTGAAATAACCTTATATTTATAGATATGTATCATCAATTTCTTGAAATTCAAATATCACAAGCCGACATTTGAATATACTCTTAGAGATATTAAAATATTTCCAAAAACATAATTAAAATTTAGGTCTTAAGGTCAAGGGAGGACCCATTTTCCCATGGGCGAATGAGTTCCAAGTCCCAAACCTAAGACACACATTGCTCTAAGAAGTGTTATGTTAAGGAATTGATGAATATCAGGTTTCCTCTTTGGAAAATATAATTCAATAGGCTTGGTAAATGAATTAAAGGGCCAATTAAGGAAAAATTAAGCTTAATTAATTAAAGGAGCCCTAAATAAGTGTGAAAGTCCAATGGGGTACACTTTACAACACTAAATTAAGGCACAATTAAGTCCAATTTAACTAGGAGGGCCCAAACAAGTGAGAAAATGTAAAGGGATACATTTTTGGTCACTACGGTTTCAATTCAAAATTACATCATTTTTAGGCTTTTGCATAGCATAATCAAAAAATTATCTTGTTATAAATCTGAAAAAATTTGAGAATTTCTTTGCATTTCAATTCATTCTTGCATAATGGACATGTGTATTGGTAATATATGGAAGTCTATAATCTCTTCGGTAGATGTCTCAAGTTGTGTTTTTGGTAATGATCCTAATGTAATAAAACCTAATCAAGCTCAATTAACTCCTAATGAAGGTCCTCGTGAAGTTGACATCATTGGAGAAGATGATGATAACATGGAAAATTTCATAAACAAATGCCTTAACAATATTAAAAATAATGCATCCTTTTATCCTTCCATGCAACAACCCACACCCCTACCATTCCACCACTTGATATGTTTGTTCTTCTACATCCTAAACCTTCAAACATGAGTGAACTATTGTGTTATGGAGACCAATCAAACTCAAATAAAATCTTCAACATTATCTTATTAACTAATTTGTTTCATGCAATAAATATTTTTCTACAATTGTATTTAAAATAATAGTTACAAATAATTATTAAATGTTGGAAATGATCAGTTATAGTATTTAATTAAAGACAACTGCAAATAGTTATTGTAACCACCCAAAAGAAAAAAATTATTGGGTGCTTGAGACAAAACCAATGGCCACACTTCATTTGTAATTAATGGTACATGCATGCGAACATATTCCACCACTCAGATCAGAGTTTTGGGGGTAGAAAGTCATGAAAAGTGTTAGCAAAATTTTATAGTTCTGTGGCTGGAAAAACGCAGGAAGAGTCGCGAAAACACACAACAAAGGCTATGTAAAAATCAACAGTGAGAAAACATGGAAAAATGTTGTTGCACGTCTTTGCATGTCTTTATATGTCATTGTAAAGGTTATTTGTTGGGAGATTAATATAATTTGGACCCTCTTGTTGGTGGATGTAGCTCGGTTTTGGGTGAACCATGTTAAATCTTTGCATTGTCTTCTTACTATCTATTTTTCTAGGTTTTATGTTAAGAAAGTGACCAACACACCTATCAACCTAGAAGAAAATTATGGACAAGGCTTTAATATCTTAACTAAGCAAGGATGTGATGTAAATAATGAGCATGAAATTCATAAACTTTTAGAGAAAATTCCTAATGAAGATACTAAAGGATTAGGATATCAAAATCCTTATCCCTCCACATTTTCTAAGGAGATAAATTTCCTCCCTCATAATGATGAAGTAATGTCTCACAAGGATGATAGGATCATCTTAGGTCCTCCTCTTTCCACAAACACACAAAAAATGAATTACAAACTCAAGAAGCTAAAATTTCCTTGTCCCATGTCTCTAACTAAAAGGCACTTACACATACTTCTTAATATCTCTTAACATTACCACCCATTAGAGAAAATTATAAGGAAGCTAAGGTAGTGAAACTTCCTACACTAATCTTTAGAGGAGAATAATGCAAAAATTTTACAGATCTTTAACAGTTACATAAACTAAAATAGAAATAAACACAAATATCATGCATACCACAACACAATGATTAAAGTGGGGAAAACCCTTTCTGAAGAAAAACCCCACACTCTAAAAGCTGCCCAATATATTATTCAGTAAATCACAAAGATTACAATATACTTGCAAAGCAAGCTTCTCATAAGAGTATCAAAACCAAAGATCAAGAGACAACATGATCATTGTCAGAATCTCAAAAAACATCGTCTCTCTCTCTACCATAGTCGTAATACAACACCCTCATAAAACAGGGTTACATTCTAGGGAAAGACATGCCAACAAAATATCCACCATTAGATCTAAAACCTAATAATTAATGGTCCAAATTTACAATGTATCATTTATCTAATGTATGTCAACAATTTTAGTAGTTTCCTGAAAAAAGTTAACAAAAAAATATTTACATGCATATCCCACTCCTCCCCCTTGATGCCATTGTATATTACACCTATCAGTGTAACTATGAAATACATATATATCCTATCAACAATAGCATTTATATAATTGAAAGGTTGAGACACATTTTCCCAACAAATTTCCCACTTGTTGAACACCTTGCAAGAGATATGGGAGGGTGTAAATACCATATCCTTAATTGTTAGGGGCCAAAAGGCCCATAGTCTCTAAACACCATCTGAACTTCTCTATGCTCACAAGCTTAGTTAAAGAATCAACAACATTCATCAAAGTATCTACCTTAACCAACTTCACCCTACCATCTTCAACCATATCTCTAACAAAATGATTATGTACATCAATGTGTTTGGTCCTGGCATGATATGTTAGGTTCTTGGCTAAACACATCACACTCTGACTATCACAATAAATTGTCATTGCACCTTGTTTTATTCCAATAGTTGAACATAGTCTCTTAAGCCAAATGGCTTCTTTACAAGCATGAGTGGCTGTCATATACTCTACTTCAGTAGTGGATAAAGCAACAACAACCTATCACTTACTCATCCAACTGATTGCACCATTGAATAATGTAAACACAAGCACTGGTGGATCATCCGCTTTCAATATCACCTACCTAGTTTTAATCCACATAACCATGAATATAAAAGGAAATCCCATCTTTAATCACATTACTATGATAACATAAGGAGTAATTTGAGGCACTGTGCAAATATCTAAAGACCCTTTTAACAAAATCCCAATGAACTCTACCAAGATTATACATATATCTCGAAATAACTCCCACTTCTTGGGTAATTTCTAGTCTAGTACAAACCATAGCATACATCAAACTTCCAACTGCGCTTTGGTAAGACACTCTAATCATGTCTTCCATCTCTGATGGAGATGTTGGAAAATCTAAAATAGATAAATTTGTTCCAATAGAAAGGGGAACACACAATGGTCTACAATCCTTCATGTTAAATCTCTTGAAAATTGAATTGAAATACTTACTTTGGCCAAGCCATAGCTTTCTATTTACTCTATCTCTTTTAATTTTTATCCCAAGAATGTGCCTAGCTACACCAAGATCTTTCATTTCACATTTAGCAGGCAAGTTGATTTCAGTTCTAAAATAATACCTTTCCCTTTTCCAATAAATAACATATCATCAACATATAATACAATAAACATGAAATGATCACCATCAACTTTATAATAAACACAATGATCTGATTTAGAACGCTCAAATCCAAAACTCAACACATATGTATCAAATTTCTGGTACCACATCTTGGGACTTCGTTTTAAGCCATACAAAGATTATCTCAATTTGAAAACCAATTTACTTTTACACAATGTAGTGCTCTGGCTGTGTCATATAAATATCCTCCTCCAAGTCACCATGAAGGAAAGTAGTTTTCACATCCATTTGCTCAACCTCTAAATAATAAGCAACAACAATAGAAAGCAAAAATATAATGGATGTAATTTTTGCAATAGGAGAGAATATCTCACCATAATCAACATCCTCAACTTGAGAGTAACCTTTCGTAACCTACCTTGCTTTATACTTATCAATACCTCCATTTGAACCAATCTTTTTCTTGAACACCCATTTGCAACCAACATGTTTCATCCTTCAGGAAATGATACAAGATTGGGCATGTATCATTCTTTTTCAAAGATGCCATTTCTTCATCCATAACAGTCTTCCAATATTTTGGATCATTCATACCTAATGCCTCTTCTACAGATTTGGGTTCATCAGTGTTAGTATTCAAAGAAAAATACATCTCCAATAATTAGGTGTATACCTTTCAGGTGGTTTTCTATTCCTTGTAGACCTACGAAAAATTTGAGTTGGAGGTTCTTCCCCTCTTCTGAGGATCCAGAGCTAGATGAGATCTACTCAACTTAACTTGTCTATCCTTGGGCCTCGATTCAACTTTCTTAGGTGTAGAAGGAAATTGAATCACATCTTCCTATTTACTTTGTTCTA
Organism: Sequoia sempervirens; assembly: GCA_007258455.2. Taxonomy (NCBI): domain Eukaryota; kingdom Viridiplantae; phylum Streptophyta; class Pinopsida; order Cupressales; family Cupressaceae; genus Sequoia; species Sequoia sempervirens. Next base: position 203,873,498 of record VDFB02256132.1, read on the forward strand.
GTTGCAATGTAACAGAAGAAGGCTTAGTTTCTCTAAAAATAACACTTCTACTATGTATTACCCTCTATGCAATAGGATCCCAAAGCTTTTATCCTTTCAAACCATAACTATATCTGATGAAGATACATTTCACAGCCTTGCTCTCCAATTTTTTTTGTTTCTCCTTTGGCACATGTGCATATGCCTCGCAACTAAAAAATCTAAGATGTCTTAATGAAGGCTTGTGACTCGACCATGCCTCTATAGGAATCTTATCAACAAGAGATGATGTAGGAGACCTATTAATTAGGTAATAGACAATGACAACAACTTCAACCCAAAACCTTTGTTCTAGGCCAACACCACTCAACATACTCCTAGCCTTCTCCATCAGTGTCCCGTTCATTCTTTCTGCAACTCCATTCTATTGTGGAGAATACAGAGTTGTCTTCTTTCTATGAATACCATAATCTTTATAGAATCTATCAAAATCATTAGAGAAAAAATCACCGACATTATTAGTCCTCAAAAATTTATTTTCTTTCCAGTCTATAACTCAACCATTGCTTTAAATTCTTTAAATCGATTGAAAACTTCAGATTTACTCTTTAGAAAATATACCCATGCCCTTCTACTATAATCATCAATAAATGAAACATAATATGTATATTTACCAATCGAATGAACATCTATAGGACCAAACACATCAAAATGAATAAGATCCAACACATCATAAGATTTATGATAACTTGAGTAAAATTGGACATGGTTTTGTTTTCCATAAATGCAATGCTCATAGAAATCAAATTCAAGATTACAATTAGTCAAACCTTCAACAAGGTTTTTATTTTTCAAGGTCCTTAGACCCTTTTCTTCGATGTGGCCAAGTCTCTAGTGCCATAACATGGTTTCCTATATAGGTAACTTTGTCTCAGAAGAAAGAGCACCCTTGGGTACCCAAAATCCATGACCATCTGCTAAAGGTGAAACAATCACTTCTTCCACATACTTGCTTTTCACAAAAGTACTATTGCACTCAACAGTATATGCATCCAACTTACACAATGTGCCATATCTGACACCTCTAGCAATCACCATAACACCTTTGACCATTTTGCATCCTACATTAGAAAATACTACCTACACATCGCATCTATTAGTTTCCTCATAGATAAAAAATTTCATGCTAATCTAGCGATATGCAACACACCATTAATCCTTTTATTCTACCATTAGAAAACTTGATTTTAACTTTATCATGACCAACAATGTCTAAATGAGAATCATCGCCCAAGTACACCTTGCCTCCATCAAATTCTTTATATTCAGAAAACCAATCTCTATTAAAGGTCATATGGAAAGATGAGCCTAATTCAATTAACCATGCATCATTACCTACACAAGTTTCCAAAGCTACATTTAATGCATCACATCTTCTTTCTCAGACTCAAAATCAAAATCAAATTTCTTCCTTTTCTTCTTCTTTTCTTCCTTGCATTCCTTACGAGCATGTCCAAGCTTACCACAATTCCAATAATAACTTTGGACTTTCTAGGATATTTAGATCTCCCCTTGGACTTGGATTTATCATGCTTATCATTCTTCTTTCCTTTTTCCTTAGGTATTCCATGAAAATTTAGGGCCTCCTTGGCAGTGATAGATACCTTCCTTCTTATCTCTTTAGAAAGAAAAGAACCCACCACATCTTCAGTCTTCAAAATAACAAAAGTACTCCCAATAGCCATAACAAGAGAATCCCATGAATTAGGCAAAGAAAAAAGAAATATTTGACATTTCTCCTCCTCATCCATTTTGAAACCAACTAATGCCACCTAATCCACCAACATATTGAATGCTTCTAGGTGGTCTATGATTTGTCCACTTTCTTCTATTCTCAAGGAATACAATTTCTTCCTCAAGAAAATATTGTTCACTAAAGATTTGGCCTAATACATCTCACCAAGCTTCTTCCATAGTTTTTGTGTAGAGATCTCCTCATGGACATTAATTAAAACAAATTCTTCCAAACATAATTTGATTAGACCCTTGGCTTTATAGTCCATAACATCATGTTGAGTATCCTGAGTAGGATCTGTAGGCCTTGAAACATTCTCATCAACATCATCCCACAAATCTTGATCTATCAATAGATCATCAATCTTCAGCTTCCACATTTCAAAATTATTTCCAGAAAACTTATCCACCTCTATTCTCCCTGATGAACTTGCCATCTAAAAATTCCTGTAACAAGATCACAAAGTATCTTCTACACAAGCTCCCACTAAAACATGGATTAGTCCAAAAATCCCAACAATCCACAACTGAAACCAAAGTTGATTAGGCTTTGATACCACTTGTAAGGAAACTAAGGTAGTGGAAAAAATTCCTACACTAATCTTGAGAGGAGAATAATGAAAAACTTTTATAGATCTTTAATAGTTACAAAAACTTAAATAGAAATAAACACAAATATCATGCATACCGCAAAAAAGTGATTAACGTGGGGAAAACCCTTTCAGCAGAAAAACCCCACACTCCAAAGGCCACCCAATATATTATTCAATAAATCACAAAGATTACAATATACGTGTAGAGAAAACTTCTCATAGGAGAATCCCCACCAGAGATCAAGAGACAACACAACCACTATCAGAATCTCAGAAAACATCATGGTCTCTCTCTATTGCAACCGTAATACATCATCCTCATAAAATAGGGTTACATTCTAGGGAAAGACAGGCCAACAAAATATCCATCATTAGATCTAAAACCTAACAATTAATGATCTAGATTTACAATGTATGATTTATCTAATGTATGTCATCCATTTTAGTAGTTCCCTGAAAAAGTTAACAATTTTTTTTTACACGCATCCCACTCCTCCCCCTTGATGCCATTGTATATCACACCTATCAGTGTAATTAGGATATATATATATATATATATATATATTCATATATATATATCCTATGAACAATAACCTTTATATAATTGCAAGGTTGAGACACAATTTACCAACAAAAATCCAAAAAATAAAAATAAAAACATAAACATGTCTCATTGTTAATATCATAGAGTTTTTGGGAATAGTAGTAATGAGTGTCATGCTTTAAGGAGGATCCTTTATAAATTTGAGATGGTAGAGATAGTCCCTTAAGTCGTGCACTTTGCTCCTTGGTATGTAATAGTTGTAGGATCATAAGCATACTTGCTATTGCATATTTTACATAGATTGCAAATCATTCCTATATTGCAAGGAGCTCATTCTCACCACCTATCTCAGTTCATCCTTGTCCTACACTTAGTTATCCGTCTTCTGCATATACCGAACAAGATTGGGATGTGGATAACTTGCTATAGGTTGACTCGTATGTGCCCTACTAGTATTTTGCTTTGTTTTCTTTTTCATGATTTCATGTGCATAATGTGATCCCCCGTATTGTTCTATTTGATGTGTATTCATTTGCATTCCTCTTTTTGTATCTACATTCTTCTATATGTCGTAAAACTTTATCTTTTCTTTGTCTTGTGTTTTCCTTTTGGGGATGATGTAAGGCGTTGAAACATTTAGGTCCCTTCCATGTTGACCCCAAAGGAATTTTCTTTGTTTTTGTTCTCTACGTGTCATTCTTCCAGTTCTACGAGTATTTGGGGAATGATGACATTTTTGAGCTCTATAATATCATTGTAGCAAAGACATACTGACCTCGAATTTGTGGATTCATTATGTGATTTTGAGATTCATTTTGGGGGCAACCCCTTCCTCTTTTTTCTTTTATGACGTAGCTTCATTTGGAAACATATTACCTGGCATAGGGCTTTTCCAATAAGCTCTCATGTATCCTTTATTGTTAGCATTGATCATTTTCTACTTTATAGTAAATTTCCCACAACATAGTGTTTAGCAATTTCTTTAAAGTGGAGGCATACATTGGCATTCTTATTTTTGAAATTTTTGACTATATCACATGTTTCATTGTGCAATCTTCTTCCTTCTTGCAATGTGTATTTTTCTTGGTGGTGTCCTGGTTTGACATCCTTCGAGAGTGTGACCTTTCTTGGCATATGACTTTCCTCTTAGTGGTGATGCTACATGTTGCATTACCTAAGTTGTGAATCTTTTTTCCTAGACTTGTCCCCTCTTGGAGACATTAGGCATGATATTCCGTAAGAGGAGACATTACGTGAACTAAGAAAAATCCCTTTGAACATGTCTATTTTTATTTTATTCATAAGTGTTTAGCATAACACAACTTGTTAACCTTATGAAGCTCAAAGTTCATATTTTTGTGGCACCTTATCTTGAGGTTATAAGAGGTGTACAAATTTGGTATGGTTAGTATGATGAGAATCTTGTAGACCTGGCATGACTTTCTCATTGTAAGGTGAGAGCTTGTAGATCTAGCATGACTTCTCACTTAGCCACTATTTGGGGGCTCACCTAGTGGGTAGCTTGGGGTTCCATTAGCCCTTGTGAGAGTGTGTGTTGTTTACATAGTGGAAAACGAGCTCTGCTTGTGAACTTTTTTGGACAAACAGTCGAGGCTTGATCCACATCGAGTTGGACAAATAGTTGAGGTTTGATCCACCCTTTTTGTTTTTACCTTTTTTTTAGTCTTTGATATTGTATGATTGAGTTTCTTGTCATTTTTGCATACATATGTTTTGATTGTCTAGTTTAGTGTGATTTTGACACAAGGTCATCCTCTCACTAAAGTGGGGGTTAAATGTAGTGATGGAAAATGCACCCCTTTACATTTTATCACTTGTTTGGGTCCTCCTAGTTAAATTAGACTCAATTGTGCCTTAATTTAGTGTTGTAAAATGCATTTATTTAATTTCCACACTTATTTAGGCCTCCCTTCATTAATTGAGATTAATTATGCCTTAATTGGCCCTTTAATTCATTTACCAAGCCTATTTAATTGCATTTTCTGAAAGGGAAGCCCAACATTCATTAATGCTAAACATAATACTTCACCTTGAGCAATGTGTGTCCTAGGTTTAGGGACCGAAGATCCATTCACCCATGGGAGAATGGGTCCTCCTAGACCTTAGGACCTAAATTTAAATTATGTTTTTGGATGAATTTTAATGTCTCTAAGTGTATATTTAGATACCGGCTTGTGATATTTGAATTTCAAGAAATTAAGGACACGTATCTATAAATATAAGGTTATTTCACTAAGTTTCACCTAGCATTTTTGATGTAAGAAACCAAACATTTTTCAAGATCTAAGAGAGCACATCAAGAGAAATTAAAGGAATTCAAGAGCAGATATATTAGAGTTTTATTGTAGCAATCAAGTTCCTATTGTCATATCAAAGTCTTCTTGCATCATGCATGTTTGTGGAGCTAACATTGTGATGTAGGTTTCATGATCCATTTTTGTTCAAAGAATTATTTCAAGCAAGATTCAAGATCAAGATCCACATCCATTTCAACCAATTCATGCAAGTTGTAGATCTACATTACCAAGGTTTATTAAAGGGTTGTTCATTCTTCATTCCCTTTTTCATGCTTTTATTCATTTCAAGGTTTGATTACCAAAATACCACCCTCATTCACCAAAAACAAACAATTTTTCCCTCTTATGTTGTGATTACAAATTTAGGTTGAAGAAAGCTTGAAGATCTCTTGAAGAGAAAAATTGAAGAAGTTATCAAAGTTGCAAAAGTTGTCAAAGTTTTCATCTTCTCACAAAAAATTAGATCCTAAAGTTGTTTCAAACTTTTTGACACTGAAACTTGAAGAATTTGGAAGTACAAAGATAGGACTAGAGGATCCCAAAAGTTGTAGAAATTCCCTAACAAAGGATCCATTCACCCGTAGGAAAATGAGTCCTAGATCAACTTTAGAAACTAACTTTTGGTGAAAGGTACACTTGGATCTTCCCTTCTCTGATCTGCAATTTGATTGTAGGTTCTATTAGATTGAGTTTAAAATTGTTGTTTCAAGTGTTAGATTGTATTTTGGTGTTGATTTTCTATTTTTTGTTTTTCTCCCCAAAGTGATGTTTGGCCTTGACCCCTTTCCTTCGGGCATAAAATGAAACCAATAGATTCCCTATTGAATTGATTCACCTAAAAGGGTTGTTAGTCAATTCCTTGTGGGGATGTTTTTTCTTGAATGAGTTTAGGAAAGATAGGTTGCCTTAGTTTCCATACTATACATAATTTGGAAATAAAACAACCATATTTTTCTTCATTTCAAATTCCATTTTTGGAAAAATATTGGGCAGAAGTGGGAAATAGGAAGCATCATGAAGAATTTGAAAATATCTAGGCTGAAGTAAACATATTGGAAAAGAAGGTTAAGGAGGAAGTGAGGATATGCGAAGAGAGATATAAGAAGAAAAATATTCTCATGAAAGGGGACAACAAAAAGAAGAGAAGAAAGAAAGAGTGTTGTAGCCCTTTGGTAAGGGTTGAATGTAAGGATGAACATGTGGGGGAAGCCCACACAAGTGAAGAGGATAATGAGGAATAGGTTGGCACAGTAGCAAGTGGATGTAGTAAATTAAATCCAATAGATGAAGAAAGTTTGCAATTTGAAATTGTGAATAGAAGTGGTCCAAAATTTGATGAAAATATTAGTGAAGATGAAGATGATTTCTTGTTGAAAGAAGAGATGGAAAGAATCAACAAGTTTTTTGGAAGGAGGATTGATGGAAAAAAATTAAGAGGAGTTTGAAAAACTTATCATTGGAGGTGATAAGATGGATGTTGCAGCGAAGAATGAGGAAAAAGATATTGGAACAACGAACAAGAATGAGGTAAATTTTAATTTTGAATTTAGTTGTGATGATTGCATTCCTTCTTTGGTGAGAGTAGAAGAGGATGTCAAGCAACAAGAGAGCATGCAAATGTAACTTTTTAATTTCCATGGATTAGTAATTGGAGATTTGTATAAGTATGCAATATATTTTGATTGTTGTTTTGATAATACATATTTGCATGTAAAATTTGTAGAGGATGTTGCACATGAAACATAGTGGAAGTGGCTAGTCTATGGTGGGATTGATCCCACGAAATAGGAGAGAAGAGAAGTAAAAAATTGGAAGAGGAGATGGGAGAGCCATTGGCAATGAAGGTGGAAATGAGTCCACAAGAGGAAGGAAGAAGAGGATGCAGATTTATTGGAGGCAGATGTCAAGAATTCTGACAAAGTGCTAGAAAAGAAGAAGAGAAATTTTTTTCTAGGGTACCATCTCAACATTGGACTATGCAGCAAGTTTCCTACAGCTTGAAAAAGTAGTTCTACTACTTAACTCCATTTTGTGATCCTATGCTCACAAAATTCCTACCCAATGTGTCTGATGCAAGAGCATCCAGGGGTACTAGCAATCTTGCATCACCAAAAATATTGTTTCTTCTTTTTGTTATTTTAAATAAGGTCTAATGTGTGGGAAAATAAGTATTTTTAATTTCTAAAATATGTAATTTTTCCCTATGTGGATTTGTAATTGTAATTTTTGAGGAAGTTTACTATAGTAAATTTTTCAAAGGCATCCCCAGAGGAATATTTTAGCCTAGGCATCCATTTCAAGGTGGGGACCAGTCATCAATGCACGTCCTTACATGTTGATTTGTGTGATTTGCATGCTCTTGTATGCTGGGGTGACCAAGTTTACATGATGCATGTTCTTTAATGGAACTGTTAGAGAATGATAAAGTATGTTGGATTGACCAAATTTCATTGGCCATGGTGTAGGCACCCATGTGAAGGTCATGTGAGCATTTGATCATTTTAAATATTTTATGAATTATCCTCAAAAGGGGTGTGGGTTTTCAAGGGGGTATTTATCATGTTGTTATGGAATACCATGGTGGTATTCTCCCCCTCAAACCTCTATATATTGGTGCCTTATCTTTGTTCGAAGTTGGCTTGGAGGAGTTGAAGTTTGGCACAACAAGATGTTGTTAGATTCCAGAGAGGAATGTGACTTCAAATATTTTCAAATTGTGTAACTAGCAAGCCCATTGATATATTGTAATCTCATTTTGTTTCAGATATAGTTGAATATTATGTTTCCTTCTTACATTTGTTTTGTGCAATTCTTTGTTGTTGTGGTGAGCTTTAGATTGTAAGGGGAGTCCCCTTTGCATTGGTGGTATCTGAGCTCTTGGAGAAGGATACCAAGACTCCATGTTTTTGTAGGCTTGAAAGTTTTTGGACAATAATAAGAACATTTGAAGATTGTAGGTTCATTGCTTCAGTGGTTCTCAATCAAAGATTGTAGGTTCAAGGAGTTGATGCTATAGGAAGAAGGTGGATCGAAGAATTATGATTTGTGTTTGTTATTTGTTGTTGTATTAGACCTCCATATCTAATTTGTGAGGTTTTCCAATAGCTCATATGGTTGTATATGATGTATTTTCATTTTGGAAATGATTTCCATGTAACACGAAGAAAGTTGAATAGTTAATCAATCAAACTTCTTTCTAGATTTTTGGAACAATTTCTTGTGATTACTTTATTTTGTTTATGTTGTTGGAATTTGTATTTGAGGGATTCGGTGGTCCTTACATCATTAGTAGAGGATGCAGAGAGGCTATGTGATACCACTCAAAAAAATGAGAAGGATAAAGCCTCATGTGTGGAAAAAATTCCCCCATAATAGAGAGAAGAAGAGACACCATGCAAACCCACTTCAATATGTAGTCTCTTGTGCTAATAGTATATTCTTAACTATGAATGTTGAAGATTATCTAAGATTTTCAAACATTGAATTTATCCTTGTAAGAAGAAATAAACAAAAAGGTGTATGAAAATATCTTCTCATTCCTTAAAAATGAATGAGAATGAACTACTAAATCTATTTAGCAAGAATACTCCTATCTATAGGATTCACTTCAACACAATGAATACTTAAAAGGAATATATTATCTACTTATAGAATCTAATCTTGAGGATCTTGTAGACACCATTATACATACTTAGGCATCTAGTGTGAATACTTTGAGGAGATACAATATGGTCACTTGAACTTTTAGGTTTTTCATCAAGGTTCTAAAGACATGCAGTGACAATCCATTTCTTTCATATCATGCTTTTACTATGTCCAATGTTTCTTTATCCATAATTTCTAGTGATTCAATGTTGCAAGATCATTTCTTATCTTTCAAAGAGAGATCCTTCATATAAGTAGTTAATAGATCTATCTAATTTTTCTTATGAATCCCTTCTTACAAATTTGGAGGACACTACTAAGAAAATTTTAATTAGGGTCTCCAAACAACTACCATATGATGGTCCAAGCAATATAGGGATATTTAGAATGCCTAATGTTATGTCTCAAATATCAAGGGATAGTATGAAAATTTAGTTTATAGGCGCTATCATAGCTTCCACACCTTTAAGAATTTTTTCTAAAATCTCTTGGCTCATGGATAATTCCATATAGAGTGAGTAATGAATAAATTTGTATGAAATGATTATTAATCCCCATAAACTAAGATTAATAATTATATGGATTCATTTTTTTTTTAATAAAAATGGGTAAAAAATTTATTGAACAATAGAAACAAGCATTACAACAAAGTCAGGGGAAAAGGCCCAAAGGAACCGAAAAGAACATGCAGAGCAAAAGACAAAATCAACCAGCACCTGCACCATCATCAGTAAGAACCCTCTCCAAGTCTAGATAGAGCTTCTGGGAGATTTGATCCCAATCATCAATCCACCATTTGGCCAGACAATCAACTATCCTATTCCACTCCCTTGGAATATGGACAAATGACACCATCTCCATCAAATTACCAATTTGCAAAATATGCTACACCATCACCGCCAACTGCCAGCTAACATCAGAAATTTTCTTTTGATTAAGAAAGTTAAAAAGAACCTAAGAGTCTAATTCACAAATAACCTAACACCATCCCATCTCATAGGCTCGTTCCAAAGCATAAAGGATCACCAATCCTTCCACAAGGCTTATAGTCTGCAAAACTTTATGGATAGAGAAGAGGAAAACCACTGATCGAGAAGAGTCCTTGCCAACCCCACCAACTCTAGTAGGTCTTGGATTTCCCCTAGAAGAACCATTAGTATTAACCTTCAAAGTTCCCACTAGAGGGGGCTGCCAATTCCCCAATCTTTGAAATTGTTGCCTTATCTACCTACCTCTCTCACAATAAGCAGTGGTTGGGGAAAACCCATGGATGCCCAGCCTAACCACCAACTCTGCATCCCTTCTCTCCAGTGGAAACACCACATCTCCCTTAGCTTCAATCATCTCCTAAATCACACCAAGGATCCTAAATCAAACATGTTGTATCCACAAGTGCTCCCCTCTAAAATCCTCCTATTCCTTTCTAGCCAAACCTTCCATAATAAGAAAATAGGCCCAGCATGCCACACATCCTACAAAAAGGAAGTCAAAAAGGGAGGTCTTCTTAAACTAGTCTACAACTCCACCAGGGAGGAGGCATGAATGTAGGGAATGTTCCAAACACCCCACCAATAATGCTAGAGTTTCAAAGTAAAATGACACCAAAAAAATAGATGAGAAGTATCCTCTTCACCTCTACCATAAAAAATACACCTAAAGGGGCCCTAGAATCTGTGCTTCTTAATATTATCCCATGTCAAACACCTATTCCAAGCCAAGGTCCAAATGAAGCAGTTGCACTTTGGCCAAGAAAACTTATTCCATACCCTCTTCCACCAAGACACTTCCACCCCCTCAACCCTTTGAGAGAGCATCCTCTAGTAACCAGAAGCGACAATATAATGACCTTTCTGGTTGGGAGACCATGCAAGAAAATCCTTCTCCATAAGGGAGCTACACTATCTACCAGAAAGAATATTGTGAAGCACCACACAATCCTCCATGCCCACCACCGACCACTCCTCTAGATTCTTCCACTTGGCACTCACAAGCTATCCATGAGAAGCAAACAAATTGAAGTCGCACACCCTTGACCATCCTGCATCACCAAACCTCCAACTCAAGATCACTAAGTTAGGGAACTGGGTGATAATGGGGGGGGTAACCATCCCAAGAGTTTTTCCAAAAGTGAACCTCCATCCCTCATTTACAGATCCAAAATAATCCTTCCTTGACAAGGGAAACTCCTTTCTTGAGAGTAGCCCAAATTGTTGATCCCTTCCCTACCAAAAGGTATTGAGGGATATATTCCTGGGGAATATCCTTGAAATATTTATGGAAAAGGATCCTATCCCATATTTGATCCTGCTTAGTGCACCACCGCCAATAAAGTTTAGCAGCCAACGTTGTACCTTCCAACATGGATTGCCTTAGCCCCAAACCCCCATATTGCTTGGGACATCATACAATATCCCATTTAACAAGTATCCACTATGAATATGACAAACTTCTAGCCCATAAGAACTATCTTGCTAATGAGTCCAACTCCTTAACAAATCCCATCAGGGCCACCTGAAGCATACACCAATAAATGGCAAGAGCTTGCACCACTGACTTGAGCAACTGAACACGACCTGCAAAGGATAGCCAGTGGCTAGTCCAATGGGTCACCTTCACCCGAAATTTATCTAGGATAGGCAACCATGATTCCCTAGCTAACTTTCCCACATCAATAGGAATACCAAGATAAGACAATGGAAGGGGAAGGGCCCCAATCTAAAATTGAAGAATCTGAACAATTTTCCTTTGAATAGAGTCTAAAGTGTTGAAGAAGAAGATGAAAGACTTGTCCTCATTAATTAGCTGAGTCGAAGCCCCAAGATAAATATCCAAAATCTTGTAGAGATTCACGACTTCTCAAATAGTAGCCATCCCCACCAAAGCAGTGTCATCAACAAAATGTAAATGGGATTGAGGGGGTAGGTAACCTCCCCAACTCCAACCCTAGATGAGGCCCAACTCCACGTGTCTTCTCAGAAGGCGTCCTAAACCTTCAACCAACAAAAGGAACAAGTAAGGAGAGAGAGGGTCACCTTTCCTCAGCCCATGAGAGATGCCGAATAGCTTAGAGTGCTCCCCATTAATTAAAATGGAAAATGAAACAAACGTGATGCAAATCATGACCTAATGAATCCACTCCTCTCCAAAGCCAAAAGCAACCAAAACCTTCTAAAGGAAAGACCATCGAACTCTATCATACACCTTAGCCATATTAAGATTGATAAACATAGCCTTTTCTCTAGAATTGGCCATCAAATGAATGGATTCTGCAACTATAACAATACCATCCAGATATGCCAACCCTCCACAAAACCAATCTTCTCCTCAAAAATGAGCATCGACAACCACTTTTTCAGCCTATTAGTAATTATCTTGGAGATAATCTTGTACACCTCATTGCAAAGAGAAATAGGATGAAACCAGCTTAATCTATCTGCCCCCTCACCCTTGGGAATGAGCGCCAGGAAAGTGGAATTCAGGGCCTTTAACATCTACTTGTTCCTCTGAGATTCTTGGACCACTGCCAACAAGTCCTTCTTGATAATCTCCTAGAATTCTTGAAAGAATTCAATCAGGAAACCATCAAGGCCTAAAACCTTCCCCTTCTTCATCTGAAACATAGTCTCCTCCAACTCCTCCAGAGTGATCTCTCCCATGAGTTGATTCATCATATCCTGAGACACCAGAGAAGGGATACAAGAAAGAACCGGTGCTTCTTCCACCAAGCTACCCTGCATATCCTCTCTGAATAGGGAAGTGAAGTACTAAATAACTTCTGTTGAAATATCCTAAAATGAAGATAGAGTCTCTCACCTATCATTGACCAAAGCAAGAATAGAATTACCATGACGCCTAGCCTTAACAAAATTGAAGAAAGAAAAAATTCTATCTCCTTCCTAGAGCCACTCCACTCGGGCCTTCTGCTTCTAGAAGATCTCCTCCCGTAACTACCATTCCTCCAAAGCTTTCAAGGCCCTTAATTCCTCCCATAATAGATTCTCTATTGCCCCATTTTCCCTGATTACCCTGGTAATACCATCCAGCTCCACTTGTGAAGCCGACTTGGCACTGAAATATTACTGAAACATTGTCAATTCCAATGCTTAAGCTGATATTTAACAAACTAAAGAAGCTTAGCAAAGACATACATAGCCATTCCAAAGGAATTATGCCATCTTGACACCACTAAGCAACATAGCCAAGAGATTCAGGTCATGCAACCACATTAGCAGGAACTTGAAGGTAGAAGTCTAGGGCACCTGAGTAGAGAGGATAGAAAGCTTTATAGGCCAGTGGTCTGACCCCCTCCAATCCAAAATCTTAGAGCTAGAAGACCACCTACCACCAACCCAAAAGCAGGAGACCATGAACCAATCTAGGTGTTCTGCAATGCAGTTGTCGCCAACCCTCCTATTGTTCTAGGTAAATAGCCCATTGCCTGGCTTGATATCCACAAGATTCAGAGCAGAGATGTCCTAGAGCAACAACGCAGAATCCTCTAGCCTTTCAGTACCACCTTGCTTCTCCACAAGCTCCATAATAGCATTAAAATCACCTCCAATAATCCAAGGATGGTAAGGATCCATGCTATGTACAAACAAAATGTTGTACGATAAGAGATGATTTCCCTGTAGCTCCACTGGCGCATACACGTTGGAAAAAAGAACAAATTCCCCTGACATAAAACAAGAAGCCACCATGGAGAGGAAGGACTTAAAAGACACCCACCAATGGGGGAAAATCTTCTGAGGGTTCCATAAGCAAGCCACCCCCTGAAAAGACCCTTGAGCACCAATTCACTAGCATTCACCATTCCTCCATAGCTTAGGCACTAAGTCCATCATACACTCAACATAAAGCTTAGTCTCTTGTAGAAAAATGACATCAGGAGAGTGACATCTAACTAGATCCCAAATAATTTTTTGTCTAGGGCCATTGTTCAAGCTCCTTACATTCCATGAAAGAACTATCATTTCAAGGGGCTCAAAAAATGTGAATCCAGAGTCTTGACTGACCCTGACTTCACCAAAGTCTCCTCTATCAATTTAATTTTTTCCACATCTTTCTTCCTCCCAAGCTTAGACACTTTCTCTAGTCCCCCTTTCTTCATATCTTTTTGCAAAATACCCAAATGAGGAGACAACTTATTGTTCTTACCCACCTTTGTGTCTGCTTTCTGCAAGGGATGAGCCATAGCCTCACTGTCCTTCACTGCTTCAACAACACAACCCGACTCTTTCTGAGCCACCATCTACTAATTTTTTTCCAAATTCATAGTCCCATCAACCTCTTGCCGAAGAACTTGCCTTGTCTCAACAAGAGGGCCATTTTGTTTAGTTTCCATAGTCCCTTGATCCAAATCTAGCAATCTCGGGTTCACTTCCTATTGGCTAAGATCATCCAACACTTCAAATCTATTAAAAGTATCATCATTCTGCCTTTCCTTCAGAGTCCTTTTATGTCCCTTATTTATATTTCGAGCTCTGACAGGGATAAAACCATCATCCCTGACACCACCACCCTAAATAGGATCCTTGCCCTTATCCACCCTAGGTGGATTACGAGGAGGCTAAGAAGATTGAGCCTCCAAAGGCTTGGCATTTGGAAATCTACACTAGAGGTGGCCATAATCATGACAAAAATGACATCAAAAAGGTAATATATCATAGTCTAACTATTGCACCCATGAATACTCTCCTACAAACACTTCTAAAGAATCTAACAATGGTTTACTTAAGTTAATTTTCACACAAAAATGGGCATAAGTCATTACCTTCTTGAATTGCATCTGCTGCAACGAACCAACATGTTTCCCCATCCTTGAGGCTAGCAAGTACAACACATCATCACACAAGCATTCGACCGAGAGCCTCGAAAGATGAACCCACACTGGAGTTACCCGACTCAAAATCTCCTCAGGTGGGTTGAAGCTTGCATGCCATGGCTTAATGAACAAGCCCACCTAGTTGTAAAAATAAGGGCCCCCCTAAAAAACCTTATTCTAATCAGCCATGCAGTCAAATGTAACCATGAAATAGTTGTTCACCAAGAGCCGGATCTCCATCTCCTCCTCTGGCATCCAAGTCCTCTGGGCCCAGGCATCCAAAAATTGCAGCGAGATTTTCAATCCCAAAAACTTGCAATACAGGGAATGCATTGAAGAATAGTCAATATCCTCCACCAACATCTCCATCAGAATCACTACATTCGGCCTCTCTTTGCACCTTTCTAGATAACCATTAATCTTCAGAATCTAAGGCCCTCCTGAGGCTCCATTTCAAGCTTCTCCAGTTCTAGAGAAAATAAGGTATTCTAAAAATTCTTAGTTCCCTATGGTGAGGGTTTTGATCCAAAAGCTGAACAAAATCCATCCTAGGACTGACTCCAGATGATTCCGCTCGAGACATGACCCATAACACAACCCTACACTAGCATGCAAGCCCCAGTTTGAGAAAAGAAAACTCCACCCACAACCCACCGAAACTTACAGAAAGAAAGATTTCAACAAAAAAACCCCCACTCTACTGAAACACCTCACAACCCCAGACAAGAAGCCATGTAGCCACAAGGCACCCACAATGCCACCCTCCAAACTATAATGAAACACAAACAAGGAGAGGAAATTGATAAAGATGGAACCAAAAAAATAAGCTTCCCCAGCCATCGAAACACCTCCTCCCCACTGATCTGCAAACTCAAACATTGATCCACCCCAATTTCTAGCATGCAATCATAGCAACGACACAATAAAGGTGGACCTCACAGGCCATGAGCCACAAACCCAGTGCCCAAAAGACCTTCACTGAAGAAGAGCTTCCAAGCAGAAAAAAGCCTCTAAAAATAGATCCCCATGAATGCCTGCAAACTCCCCAACCCGTACGTTGAAAGAACACCCAAATCGTAGAGAAAGGGTTGAGCTAGGGCGTAGAAACCCTAGCTCACTTGCATGCCACACAACCAAATTCTATAGATTCAATTCAACAACTAAAGAGAAAACCAAAATAATTGGAACTATTATGAAACCCAAAATTAATCAAATAGAAGATCCTCCTAGAAAAAACCAATGCACAACCCCCCTGAAATTACACAACCATGAAACCCCCCCAAAATTACGATGATTACACTTTATAATTAGTGTTGTTATAGTTTTCACTTCCTAAATCATTAAAGCAGTTTTGATCTTAGTGTAGTATAAAAGTAAAATTAGGCCACAATTTTAAAAATATAATATGATAGACTAAGATAAACAATAAAACCAATTAAAGTTATACAAAAAATCTGCATTTACAAAAAATACACCCAAAAAAGAGCCCATATAAACTCAACAAAAGGGTCCCAAAATCATATTTACTTAACATCACCTATAATAATCTATAATATTAGAAAATATAAAAACCAAAATAAAAACCATCTACACCACTATGAATTTCTAAAAAAAATAGCCTAGATAAAATAAAAATATAAAGAAAAAGGGCCAAAATGAACAAGATTAGAGCTTTTAAAGTTTAACTACCAAAATCAAAATACAAATGGCAAGGTAGGCCAAATTGGGGGGGTGAACTACTAACATCACCCTAACACCATGCTAACATAATATATTATAAAAAATGGAATATACACTATAGATGTCAAAACCACCTTTAGTTCATTGAACATTTTCCTTCCAGGGTAAGATCACTTGTTGGATTTTTTTCAAATTTTGAGGACTATTGAAGATATTCTAATTAGAGTTTCCAAAAAACTACCATATGATGGTATAGTTAGTATAGAGACATTTAGTGTACCTAATGTGATGTCTCAAATACTTAGGAATAATATAATAAAATATTTTGTTGTTTGTATCATTAATTCCACTTTATTTAGACTTTCCGTCTAAAAATTTAACTTATGGATCACACCATATAGAGTGAGTAATAGATCATCTATATGTAATGATTCTTGATCCCTTTGAACCAAGAGTAATAGTTCCCGTGGAATCAAGTTCACAACAAAAGGGTGAGAATAAATAATAAGAAATATGATGAAATCCTCAAAACTAATTAAACATAATATTCTCTTAGAGAAAATAATTTACAAATCCCCCCAAAATTACACAATCATGAAATTCCCAATAAATTATATGATTTCACTTTAATAAAATTAGTGTGATTACAACTTCCACTTGCCAAATCACTAAGGTGGTCTTGAGCTTAATGAATTATAGAAGTCAAATTAGACTAAAATGCTAAAAGCATAATTTTATAATAAAATGGAATAAATCAAGCCACACTAATAAAAAGTACACAAATTATGCACTTTAATAAAATTATAGCCCAAAAGGAACACATACATCTCACATGGAGCCCCAAAGGTTCTCAAATAAGAACTACTTAATATCACATTAATATCACATGTGAGAATCTATAATTTCTAAAAATATGGACACCAAAATAAAACCATCTTTACAACTACAAAGCTCTCAATTTAATTGGTCTAAGTGAAAAAAAATGTTCAAAAAAGTAGCCAAATAGAGTAATAATAGAGTCTTTGAAGTTCAACTACCAAAATCAAAATGCAAATGATGGTGGGGTCCAAAGTGGGGGATGAATTATTCACATCACATGGACATCATGTTGAAAAATATGTTATAATGCATGGAGTATTCTCTAGCTAATGGACTATACCCTATAGATGCTAACATTTCCTTGAGTATTGTATACAACTGCCTATTGGAAGTAAAAAAATATTAGAATGGGTCATAAAACTAAATTCAAGTAGTTGAGATTTTCCAAAATAATTAAGGGTATTTTGAAGGGCCATAGGGACAAATTTGGATGGCGATGCTTTATATTACCACCACTAGTGATAGCCACTAGGCTATCACCATCAATTTAAACAACCATTGGGGTCCCATCAATGGTGACAATTTCGGGGGGGGGGCTTGATATGTTGGTTTGTCTAGTGTCTGACTTGCTCTCTACTAAGACTAATTTTCTAATTTTAAAATTTAAAGATATAATAAAATATTTTATTTAAATTTGTTACCTCTTGCTTGTGATAGTGCTTGCACAAACCTAGATAATGAATTTTTAAATAATGTAGAAATGTTAAATGATATGATATATATGACTAGAAGAGATAAAAACACATATTGATTGTTTTAGTCTGAATTTCCCAATTCAAATGATTTAACAATCAATCCATAGGATTTTAGGTATTTTAGATGCAATAGTAGAGTTGATTTTTCCACAAAATGCTCCAAATGATGTGATATGTAGATACCCCAAAAAAATCATTCCTTTAAACCCTTGCAAATTTGGCCTTCTATGTTTAATTTGGGCACAACAAAAACTAAAATTAACTTTTTCATATACTTTAAACTCAATGGTAGGCTTATATTTACTCCAGGAATCTTTCAAAGAAATTTATAAAATAATTTGATATTTTTTACAAGTTTTTCTAATTCTATAGATTATCATTTGATGTAAAAGAAGATCATACTCAAATTTTCAAGAAAATATAACATCTGGAATCTAGATCTTTAAAAGGCTAACAAGAAGTAATCCCGCAATCTTAATGTCATATCATTTTTGTCTAGGGAGATAGCCACCTAAGATCAAAGAGATTCAATAAAAGCACAAAAGAGACCTTAAATGAGAGAATAATTATATACTATCAAAGGATATAAATATACAAGATTTTAAATCTGGATTCTAGATTTATCTTGAATGAGAGCTACAAGTGGGTATATAAACTATACACCACCAAGAGATGTGAATGTATAACCCATATGGGATAAATGGGATAGAGTCATATGTGTGCACAAAATCTCCACCAAAGTAGGAAAGTACAAGTGACACGATGCAAGTACAACCTATCTAAGTAGATACCTACCTAAGCAATCTTATCTTATTCTATGTGCATAATATTCAATAAATTAATTAACTAAATGTAATAAAATAAAATAATGCACCAACATAGTTTGGATTCTCATTGATAAAAAAACTAGTAACTAAAATGACTTACTTTTTTATAAAATTGATCAAGAAAGTATGATACTTTCCAATGATATATGCAATAAAGCATTGAATTTAATTAGTATTTTACCTTTCACTTGAATAAGGATGAGATGGATTGTTTTTCCATTATTTATGTGAGAGTTATTTTAAATGTTATAGATGAACTAATCATATATTTACTACTTGATTGGGATAAACAATAGTAAAAGAGCATTTTTGTAAATTCATGAGAATTTTTATTTTTTTCTTGGGTGGAATTTATAAATTTGGATAGAGTGCAAGTTTGGTTGAACCCTTTATTTTTTATTTGTATTTATTTAAAATATTGGATTAAAATTTTATGAAATTGAGGCCTTAACAAATGGACATTGCAATGTCATTTAGAAATGTTAAAAATAGTAGTAGCATTTGTAAGACTTCTTCAATATTAACATATTTTCTTAATTTATTCTTGTGCCCTCTCTTATAATTATCCTTCAATCTAACATTGAAAAGACTTCCCTTTTTATGTGAGATGTCTTCTTTTCATAAGTGACAATCCAAGAGGTAAAACTCATAAGGAGATGTAATTTGTCATTCTTCATATCATTCTAAAGTTATTGTAACTTTTAAAATTAAACATCTAGAAAGTTAGCTTGAACTCGATTTATTACATCTTCCAACATTACTCTCAATAAATCGTTTGTACAATGTGTGTCTTCTTTGTCTTGACTACCACTTAAAAATTGGCTAGTTGCAACATCATCCTTCCATTCACTTTTCCTTATAGAATAGTCTTGTTTAAAATACATGATAAACTAGAATTTTTAGAATCTAAAGTATTTGATCATTTGAGGCAATTAACACCTTGCACAATCAACATATGTACCACTCGTCGTGAAACATTTTGACCTTTTAAGTTTGAATGTACTTATTGTAATAGTTTTTGAATCTTTGTTCTTTCTTCATGAATTTAGGATTAAATAAATATGGTTTGAAGTTGATATTATAATGAACTTGTTTTGCAAGTTCACTTTTGATTACTAATAAGATCAAGTAAATTGATCCTTGCACTCCATGGCTACTTTTATGGATCCAAAACACTATCAATTATTCATAATAATGCTTATGTTTTAAATTCATTGAATTTATAGGTGTATCATAAATTATAATATTAGAGAAAATAGGGGAAACTCGTTAGTTTGACGATTGGTTTGGTTGTGCTAAGGCTTTGGGTTCGTCCCATGTAGGTCCAAGGTTTGACTCTCACCAGCCGAGTTTAAGCACTTACTATGTTATTCGAGCTTGCACAATTAGCCCTAGTGGGCCCCAACTTGCCGCTTCAACACCCCAAAACTTGGCATAAAAGTAAGCCCAAGACAAGGATTGTTGAGTCGCTGGATTGGATCACAAGGATACCATAAGGTTTATATATATATATATATATATAACAATGTAGGTTTTTTCAATTATTTATCTTTCATTAATCTATTAATTAAATTAAAAGTTATTTAGTGTTATAAATTATTAAAATAATTTTGAGAAGATAAATTAGGCGATGTAGATGTGAGATTGATATATGAACTATAACTAAAGAAGATTGGAAAACGAGAATATATTTTTATTTTAATTTTACAAAAGAACACTTAAACAAAATGACTTCAATAATAGAATGCACAACCTATGATCTATATTTGATAAGAAAACAATATGAAAATAGGCAATTTTATTGCCTTTCAGAACTGTTTTTTTAAAATTGAAGATCCATAATAAACAATCCAACGTTCTAGAAGAATTCTGGAATACCTTAGAAGTGGAGCCTCTTAACCCCTTAAATATCATTAAAATCTTTCCTTGAATAGGTGCCAAGTTTCACCCTATAAAAAGGAGGTAATCAGGGACTTGCCCAACTTTGTTAAGTTAATGACGACTGCCCAGCAGTAGGATAACGTGTCACACAGATAAACGCCGTTTCATCCTTCTTCCTCCAATAAGAAAGATATGCTGCCTTGCCACGCGAGATTTGGTGGCATCACTATGCCGCGTGGCGTTAATGACGAACTTGTATAGAACAGCAATGATAATCGAAACGTGCAGGAAAGATGGTAAGAGATAAGAGAAAATAACTCACGTAAAGGCGGCGGAACACTTTTCTTCACAACACGCGTTAAAATTTCCTCATGAATTTGCACATTTTCCCGTGTTGCAAAAAAATCCGCCAAAAAATGCTGGTACTTTCTAACGGCGGCATCCCGATTTATTTATTCAGGTATTTTGTTCAATCCCTGGGAACATCATCAGCCCACGGTTTCGAACTTGTGATTAATCTTGCTGCTCTTTGATTTCAATGACAATGACTCAGTTCTATGGCGATTTTAACAGTGCAAATGCCTCAAAGATCTCGTCTTTGTACGACGATAATAACAGCGGTAGCAATTTCATGGCGTTGAAATTGCACAAGGATTCACAGAAAATCAAGAAGCCGCCTGTTTCTCCTTCGCCTTCTCCTCCTACGCCTTACAGGAAGCCCGTGATTATTCACACTTATTCTCCCAAGGTCATCCAGGCGGAAGCTCACAACTTCATGCAGCTGGTGCAGAAGCTCACAGGCTGGGACGCGGTTGACAAGAAACGAAAGAGAAAGAACAAGAACAAAGTTACTGCCGGCGGCGATTCAGAACTATCAACAGATTCTTTAAATAACAGCATTTCCAGCATGTCTGTAAAGGCGGGGAGTCCAAAGACGCTCTTGAACGATAACAGGAGTTTCAACAATAATCAACAAGCGTCGAGCTTTAGGCACAATTGCTTTGCAGAGAATGTCAATAATCTCAGCAATTCGACTCCTGCATATCTTATGGCGGACAATTCGTATGCTTCTTCTCAGTGCGCTCTTTCTTCCATGGATCTGTCTCAGGCTCCGATATTCAATAATGTTCCAAACATTTTATCATCGTCTCAGAATTTTCGTATTCCATATAAGCAGCAGCAGCCGCCGCCGCCTCAGCCTTATAATTACGTTGCGGACGGCATCTATATGAATCCTTATCAAGAAAACCCTTGCTTTGTAGAAAATCTTCCGCCTTCCTCCTCTCCAGCAATCGGCGAGTACAATTTTTCAGAACTTTTACCCCCAGTCTTCCCTAAGGACTTCGAATTTTAGCGTGAAAATTTATAGTTTTCTTTTTTCTTTCTAGATGTTAGTAGGCTGCTCTGCAATTGATTTTACAAAATAACTTACTCATTTTTACAGTTATACACAAAAAATTCGTATCATTCAAAATTCTAGAATACAAAAGCCGTCTTCATGGAATTTACTGCTCAAAAATAAGAATTGCTCAAAAGGCATTCAGTGCCGAAGTAATTTTTCTGGAGTCATTTCAATGAAATAAAATAAAAATTCTCGGCAATCCTTTGAAGTTTTTTGATCTATGAACAAGCAAATCTTCTGAACATATCAACTATTCATGTCAGTAATTAATCTGTAAAAATAGCTAAAATCTTCACTGAAATGTTTATCCTGTGTTTTTGATTGGCTGAATGAATTTTCTTTTCCTCGCTTACAGGTTTTTTTTCTCCTAATTTTACATGATAGAATTTCCTTTCAGTTAAAACATTGAATAAGCGAAACCTCTAGAATTTTCTGAGATAAAAAGTGTAACTTTTAGAATTAATGTAAAACATTGTGGTGTCTAAAGAGGAGCAAAAGTAGGATAGGTCGTTTGTTTGGGTTTTATTGTAATCATAAAAATAGCCATAGTTCCTGCAACTAACGATAAACAAGAATACACGTGTAAACTACATCCAATAAGAGATGGAAGTTATGTTCATATGCTTTTACTTAAGTTAAAATGTTGGGTATATGTGTAAAGATAAATATAAATTGTCTCACTTTTAATCTATGCTAATTAAAACATAAATTAATCTAAAGAGGTGAGGTATTGATTATTAGAATAAAAAAAAATAATGTGATAAATACAAGTATTTCATTTTATATTTGAGAGAGCAAAATAATTATGAAATGGTATTAATTTTTAATGTATAGGAGTAGAAATGAAATATCTTAGTCTATAATTTGTATTGGGATCAGAACATTTAAGTTTTCTTAGGCCAGTTACGATTGACTTTACAATTCTACCAATAATTGGAAACATCAATTTCTAAACATGCAAATGAGCTAAGAGTGGTGTGATGCAAATCTAGATTCATTTTAGTGTATTGATGTAAGTGAACATCCTAGAATATCTTTTGCAAATAAATAACCAGGTATGCTTAAATAAGATAGGATTAGATCAAATACTTAATGAATGTAATTGAATGTCTTTAAATACAAGGGAATAATAATAAATCATGCAAGCTTGTGTTTAGTCAACTAAAGGTAGGAGAAGGATGGGTCATAGTCAACAAAAAATTAATTTAAATTTGAAATTTTAGGGGTTAGATCTGTAGGTAAGGGATTGATCTCACACCTGTAGAAATGACCCAAGAAATGAAAATGGTAAGATATAGTTGGATGGTGGATGTATGGGGATGGGTGCATGAATAGGCATAATAAATGCACAATTACAGTGAGGGCGGAAGACATGATGCCTTTGATGTAAAAGGTGTGGCAAAGAACCTGAATGTGTGTAAATGTACAAGTAATAATATGGCATAATAAACCCAACCTCGCATATAATATTGCACCATTTGTTGATATGTGAGTGTATGAAGTCATTCTCTCAAAATGGGAACAAAATTAAATGGGAATTGACATAGGTATGTAAACTTCACCAATTTAATTTTTCCCCAATTTTATGTGCATGTGAACCTTAGAATTATCATCTATCTCAAAGTATGTAGCACTCATAAACATACATGTAAAATGTATAGTCAAACATTTAAAAGGATATCCTAGGTCCATGCAAAGTAATGGGCCCCTATGAATTATTTTGTGTATTTTCATCATTTGGCATGCATGATCCATGAGAACCTATAAAATAATGGAAGAATGTGCAATGAGTAGCTTATATCACACAAGTAAAACTAAAAATAACTAGAAGCTAAAATTTTCTATCGTCACTCATACATAAGTGAGCTTGAGAGAAGAGGGTTATAATTTTTTTCTTATATGGAAAGTACTAATGGTATATCTTGCTTAGTTGACATGGGATGCCAAGTTGCAGGGGGCATTGACATGTCATGTGATAATTATCCCTATAGTCATTTGATGAGTCTTTGTGTAGTACATATTACTACTTGAAATATTAATCATAGGAATGTTAGTGATATTACATGCCCCCCTTCAATTTTTTGTATCCATATGATATAAGGAATTGGAGGAGAGGAAAAATAATACTAGAAATGTAATTGTAAGATAAGCATGCAAGTATGTAAAGCATGTAAATCAATAAATTTATAATGAAGTGCATAGTGTTATAAGAAAGTAGAATGTGTCAAGTGATAGTTGTGGAAAGAAAATGGGTTGGAGATATCATTAGGAAATAAGGTTTTCCAAAGCATGGGAAAATGGTAGTGCAATCCTCAATAACCAGAAACTCTCATATAGGAGAACTAGGCACTAGAAATTGTATATTCTCCCAATGTGGTATCATGAGAACACAATGGTTGAGGTAATGAAATAGGTCCCTAGTGGTGAGAAATATCTTAATACATCACATAAAATGCATGATTGATGGCATGGGGAAAGATATTGTGCCCTCTATGGTAATAATGATACTAATACTCGACATAGCATGTAATTGATAGCATGGGGAAGACTATGATGCTCCCAACATGGAAATAGTAGCATGGTATTTAAGGGGGGTGGCATGATGCCCCTAATGTTAAAGTTATGGTAATTAAAGCACAAGGTGAAAGAGTGATGAAAAAATGCCACTAATATAAGATATGGTAATAGGAGATCAATGTGTGATGGGGGAACACATGATTCCTCTAATGTAAAATGTGTGGTAAAGAAATAATAGCATTTGTGTAAGGAGTGGAAGGCACATGATTACCCTAGTGTAGTAAATGTCAATTAAAGCATAAGGTGTAGGGGGAACCTATGATTTCACCAATGTGAAGGTAATTCTAACCATGTGATATGTCCATATAGATAGAATTTAATCTCTAAAAGCATGGTGTAGTAATATAGGATCATAATTGATGTGCAACATATAAATAATGATGCAAGAGGACTCTTGCTAGTTAGATAAATGTCATATAGTTATTAGCTAAATGACCATGTTGAGAGATATGCAAGAAGGTGTAGATAAATGAGAAATGTAACGATGTAACCATGAAGATACATACAAAACCATGTTTCATTCTTATTAATTTTGATCTCAAGGACCATATATGATATTGCAAAAAATATGTATGGCATGTGTGGCATGGATAATATCAATAAAAATTCTAGCACATGTGGTCCTAAAATTTGTTGGTGTGAATAGATACACATCATGAATAATTTGTTTAATCAGATGATGTAAACACAAGAAATATTAGGATCATGATAAAGGTTGAAAATATACAATGATATGTGAAAGATATGATTCCCCCAACCTAATAGGATGCCTCTAGAAGAAAGGAAAGGAAATGAAAGCACAATATAACATTAGGTAAAGTGGTATGTCTCCCAATGTAATACGGTGGCTTGAAAATCAAGATATGATAGTGATTTAAGTATAAATTAAAAAATAATAAATAAGTCTAGGCAAGTAAATCAAGTGAAGTATAAGATAATGACATGACAAGGATTATAAATATATCAAGATAGCATACATAACCTAAAAATGGTTATAAGCATGTGCAATGATCATCATAAGATGTAAATCATAGAGTCATGATTGGATAAACATGAAAAACATAAGGAGATCAAGTATAAGAATACAATCAAAAGATAGGAACAAATAAAGAAATGAGAACCATAAATGATAAAAATGATAAAAAAAAATGGTATGCAAGGATATATCAAGAGTCAATGAAAACGAAAACAAGAATAATAGAAAACATGTAACTAAGGAATATAAATTCCCCGAAGTGGGGGAATAAAAAAAAGAAACAAGATGTGTAAAATCCCAACACAAAGACATAATCAAATGGACCAAATTATATAAGAACACACAAGGGGAATAGGTGAGTAGAAAAGGAAGATCACAACACACATGAAATAAGTAAAAAGAAAAAGTAGGGATGACATAAATCATAAAGAATGAGTGAAATGAGAAACTTACACATGTCTAAAGATGCTTGTGTCAACATTATTCACTATTTAAGTGTCTTTGCATCAATCACATGTGAACTAGGAATATGGGAACATAAAACCAACAAATAAAAATAAAAGGCATAAATTATAGCAAGTAATAAACAAGTATACATAAGCAATGAAATCATCTCTCATATTGGGTGGTTTTTCTTTTATTACATGTGTAGTTCTATAATATCAAGTGTGATATGGTGAAAAATTCCAACTTCTTGACATGCACAATTTTTTTCACATGATTAATATTATCAAGTGAGGGATTTTTGTGCCCATTTGTATATATATATATATTTCCTTTGTATAGAATTTATTGAGCTTTATCTTGGAATGTAATGCCTCTATCTTTATAATATCAATATGTAGGCTTAGGAGATGCATTAGGTTGTTGCAAAGGAACATATTGGCCTTTAACTAGATTAGGAGAGGATAGTATGGGATGGAAGGTAACTTTATTAGATGCATAATTCATATGCATAGTAGGAGAACAAGGATTGAACTTGATAATCCATGAGAAAATATTCTTAAACCGTACTCTCCTTGAGTAAATTAGGGCTAGAAAAGTATGCAATCAAAGTATTGGTTGAATTTATGAAGAGTAGAGAAAGAAATATGAATAAAAAATGTATCATAATGTATAAATAAATTCACTAATCAAAAGGATTCATCATATTTGTTTTTTGTAAATTAGGAAAGAATGATTTCACACATAGATACGTATCAATAGATCCATCATAGTCAACATCCAATAGTTCTTCACTATGACTCAAAATATCCTCATGTAATATAGAAGAAGATAACAAAGAAAAAATGAAGTGTATATGAGAAGCTACTGAATTTTCATCAATATATACATTAGCAGATCATATAAGGAAAGCCTAGATGACATACGATTACAAAAATCCATAAATTGTTCAACATAAGAAAAATATTCATCACAAATGAAAGGGGGTAATACATTCAAAGCATGTGAATTTATGGGCATAGGGATTAAATGACATACAGGTAATGTATCATGAAAATGCGTATTAATATCATACATAGGTAAAAGAGGTGTGGGATCACAATGTGATAAATCCTTACTACATGGATGTTCATTGTTATCACAACATATGGAATCACATAATAGGTATGGATAACTATCACAAGTATCTCTTACACAAGAAGGTATGAACTAACTAACTCCATCAATTATTTGAAAGATATGAAATGCTAAAATAAAAACTCCATAGAAAATTCATGCTTATCACTAAGATAGAATGTCACAAGTTTATCAAGAATGAATATGTCAAGTGATATGCATGATCTAAGAATATGAAAAAATCTATAATGAATTGTAAGGAAGCTAAGGTAGTGGAACAACCTCCTACACTAATCTTAAGATTAGAATTATCATTTTCAGATTAGAATTAATATACAAAAAAAAAAATTCACACATAATATATTTACTATTTTATTAAAATTATATGTATGAGTACTTGAAATACCCACATAAGTACATGATGAAGTGCCAATAGATATAGGATGCATACATTGACCCTAGTATTTTATACTGCATACATTAATTTTACATTAATTTTCATTCATAACCAGATTAATATAGTTAATTGTAAATTTTAATAAGAATTACACTAAATTACATGATGTTATTGAAAATTACATATCAGTCAATACCAGAGGTCATATCTAGAAACTCATTGATCAAGACCATACAATCCAACATAGGATGATGTGGCCCACCCTATGTGAAGTATCATCCTTAATGTGTTTAGCGGGTCCATGTAAATCATCTCTTATATACCTCATCATAAATTAATTTGACCCATAATCGCATGTAGCCCCATACACATGGAAAATGTGTGGTGATAGTTGATTCCTCAACTTGGATCACCATCATCACCTTGGGAAAGATGTATGTTATGCTAAAGCAATGTATGTTCCATTGAACTAACTAATGACAAGGTCTACATCTTAACACTCTCCTTCACAACTAATGGGACTATCACATGATGAATAAATGGTCGAGTAAAGGGTCTCATAAGCTAAAATCCCTATGAATGATATGCCCCCTTGTCTATCATGTGCAGAGCCTTTACCTCTACCTTGAAAATCTCACATATTATAATAACTCAAAAAAAATTGAAGATAAAATCACAATAGATTTTTCTCAATAAATATTAAGATACCTCATTGTTATTATGCAAGCAATAATAAAAAGCCATCCACCAACTATCCCAAGATTTTTTTAATTCCCTTGTGTTGGAATCAATGAATTGGGAATCTTGTGCAAGTTGTACGCATAGGTCCATTAGTTCTTGGGTCTATAAACAAGGCATGCAAGTCATTTTTAAATTTTTGTGTATTTCACCTACTTATAATACAATTTTGTGGCATAATATTGGTGAGTATTTTCTATATAATTTTCCCATCAATTGATTTTCCTAGTGGCTAAATGTATGTGATATATTAAAGAATCGAACCATGTTGCAAGAGCTTGTCAATTTGTGTACTTGTCACATTATCAATGTTTTAAGCTCCATTCTATTACTTTCAATTTGACCTAAAATGTTTTCTTGGGTTGTAAGGATACCATGGGTTGACAATGGAATTTGAGGAGGGTTATCCTTCTCATTCTCTTCTAAATTATTTTCCTTGCATATTTCATTGGGTGGATGAGGGTTTGGAGGTGACAAGGGGTTTGGATTCACTTAAAAAAATTAAGAGTCAACACAAGTGCAAACCAAAATTGTTTCATTTTAACTAAATTGATAAGAAAAAATTGAATGAACTTAGCTCTTACATGTCGTGGTAGAATAATCCATCCAAATAAATTACTTAAAATCTCTTAAAATGTGCTTGTGCAAAATAGCTCTATCATGTTCTCAAGAAAATGAGGAAAAATGACTCATGGCTTCTTCTTATCTTTATGGAGGTTGCAGTGCAAACACATTTAGCCTGGGTATTGACCAAGCCTTAGCTTTTTCACTCAAAAATCATGACATACTTGTGGTTATATAATGATAATGTGTTATTGATCTTATTTTGACTCCAAAGCATTTTTTAGCCAATTTTGTCCCTCAATCTTTGTATGCATACCTTTAGAAGCTCTGGTTTGGTCACAAATTCATGTGGATGCTAGATTTTTTTATCAAAATTCATCTAGACATCTAATAATGAATGAAAATAAAGTATATTAGTAAATAAATATTAGGTGCACACTCAAAATAAATAGGTGTTTTCCCCTTTTGGCAACAATTTTTTAAGTAAAAGCAAGAAGTTGGGACCACGAAGAGGGGAAGTTTTGGCAAAAAAAAAAAAAACCACAAGAAACATGTACGCATTTTGGATTGGGTACCCGAGCCTAAATCCAAATGCATATGCGTTTAGATTTGGGTACGCAGCCTAAAACATGTACGTATTACAAAACACGTACGCGTTTCTCAAAGCTATTTATTTTTTAAAATAAACAACTGTGTGATTCATTTTCACAGTCCATCTTAACCATGCGCCTGAGGGAGAAGAAAGATCACATACACGTTTTGAAGGGCCTAATTCAAGCAATTTTCACTGCCACCTCCTCCCGTCGACACAACTAACCTCAGTGACCTCTAGGTTGGTTAAATTCTGCCATTTTTTGCTTTATATCTTACATTTCTATTTTGTAATTTTTATTTAGTTTTTGTTTGTTTAATTTGTTTTAGTTGAATATTTTATAGTTTTTAAATTGCATTTAAAAAGCCAAAAACATCAACAAAACAAAAAATGTTAAATTTTAAATCAAAAACCATAAAAGCTAAACCTAAATTAACTAGAATTTAACCTAAATTGGACACATTTAACTTAGAAATCAAAACCCTAAACCTTAGGTTCCAAAAAACATAGACCTAAAAACTAAAACCCTTAATCCTAGGACCTAAACCCTAAAACCTAAACCTAAAACCCTAATATTTTCACCTTTTAGATAGTGCAACTTGAAAGTACAATCAATACTTTCAACAACCATTTGTGTTGAGAAATGAGATGTTTCTTAACTAGTTCAAAAAATCATAGCATAAATTTATGAGGTTGATCTAATTAGGATTGATCATGTTGCTATGTTACACCATTGCCATACTCAACTATAGTTTAAAAATTCTCATTTTTTATTATGGTTACAAGTTTCAATCTCATTAGGATTGATCACAGGTTGCTCTTTCTCATTGAGTAATTTCAATTTGGAAATTTCCCTCCTTCCTTGTTTATTTTGTGTCCCCCTTGTCATTGGTTCTTAACTTTCACTTTACATAATTTTAGAAGTATCCCTCCTTGGAGGTTTCTTACATTTTTTATTTGACATAGATATGTTTTCATGTCATCAAATCTCTAAATAATTATATAGTAAAGATCTAATTTCTTCCATTTTTGCATGATAAATTATGCACACCAATTCACATGTATGAATATGATTTCATTACAACTAAAAAATTTAGTGAAGTCTTTGTACTTAAAGAAGCCATTTTCAGTATGTGAATAGAGCTCGAGCTCATCTTTGTTTATTTTGTATTGCAATACCACTAGCATATATCTATGTGTCCCTTTGAATGTCTTCTATCAATTTTATTCTTATCTTTAGTATGCTTTGAAAACAATGAATGAGATTATAAATTAATGTTAGTGCTAAACTTATTTATTCTTAACTACTTTGTCTCACTATAGAGAACTTGTGTCTCTTATCATGAAATTTGAAATTTTAGATAAATCAATTTATGTCCTCGGATTTAATTAAATTATATGTCATACTTGATAAATACATGTATTCATAATCGATATACCTTAGCTCTATAGATATACTCTTGTTGGGAAACAACCACACCTATGAGTATACTTCCCCTCACCCCAAAAGATAAAGCTCTAGCCATAAAAGTAGAAGAATATTACTTATTGATGAATTAGTTAATTAATGATAAGCAATATTTATGAGCTCCATTGAGCACCCTTTTCTAACAATAATCCTAATATTTAGAATCTAGTATAATTTTACAAATTAAACTACATGGTTTTCATCATTTACCCATTTTGACACTCATTCTTGAGTTGAATAACCTAAATTAGTGGGGTTTCCTTCTCTTTTTCCACCTTTATATGTAATCTAAGACACTCTAAGCAACCCCTAACCTCCTATTACCACCCAATTTGAGAAATCAAAGTTATATATCTATGTGTCTTATTTTTCATTCTTTAGTCCTTTACCTATAGAAATTTGGCTCCTTACCTCATGTTCATAGTCTCTATTTACTAATCTTCTTATTTAATTTTTCCAATAATGATTCAAAGAAGCCTCATTGTTGATATCATAGCCTTATGTGAGCTCTCAATTCTTGATGTTTTATCCAACTCCTAGTTTATGTTGATGGTGATTTATTTATAAATCTTAAGTCTTTACCTTAATCCATGTGGTTTTATTCTATTTGTTCTTGGAATTGTTATCAATATTTGCACATGACTTAAGTATTTATGTTTTCTTTATTCAATGATTGGGCATGGGTATTTTTGTTTCATGCATCAACCACATGTAGTTGCATAAATGTATATTATGTTTCTTGGTTAAATAGTAAAAGATAAGAGTAGCTATCTTGAATATTGTTGTTTTTCCCCTTAGTATTGATCATGTTTCAATTAATGTATATCATAAAATTTGGATATCGTTTAATTATCAAGTGATAGAGCTAAAAATAAGTTTATGGCCTTCTTTCAAGGGATTCACTTAATAAACCAATGGCATAGTGCATGCATTCATAGGGTTCTAATATAACCCCCTAATTTCATTTCTACCCATCAAACTTATAATTAGAGTACCTCCCTATTTTCACTGAGAGGTATCCTATGTACCTATTTTTCTAGTTAAGTTCTTATATCCCTTTAATATTTCCACACTATCAGCCAAGGGAAATTCCCACATATAGATCTAACTCAAAACTATTTATAATTTCCATCCCATTTATTAAAGGTTTAACATAAAATACCTAGATGAATTGTGACAAATATGCCATCCTCTAGAAAGTTTTGATGTAGAAGCACTTATACAACTCAAGTACACAAAATGTAATAGTGCATCCTTAGATATTTTATGTATCTTAATTATAGTATGCATATTGATCAAAATTATAGTGGAAATATTTTAGATATACTTGATGATTCTTCTTGGAAGGGTTGCAAAAGTACTAGAAAAGGTGTTCAATAATTAGTTTTAGGTAATGTAGGTAGGATTTTATTAAAATTGTATGACCTTGGTGTGATAATTATCTCCATTTTAGTTGCATTAAAGTTGGTAGTAACAACAAACCCTTCATATTAACAACCACACACTGGACTCAATTTAATGTGTACATGCTATGGATTTTTAATGTTATGTATTTTTTAATGTTATAAATTTGAATGTGTCTTCATATGAAATGTATTTTGAATTTGTGCACATTCAATGTGATTTTTAAATAACTTTCAAATTGTGTGCATTATTTAATTAGTTTGTTGATATATATTTTTTAATTGTTTAACATGCAGTTGCCATTTCATTGTTCACATGGATCCTGAATTTTGTTGGAAACTTGTAGCCATTTAAAGACAATCTCCACATAACCCAAAACAGAAATCTATGCAACTAAGTATTTAGAATCCACATGCAAGAGAATAGACAACATACCAATGAAAATATGACACAAGATATACCTTGGGAAAACCCTTAAGAGGGAAAATACACAGCCTCCAAAAGCATCCATCTCTCATGTATTATCCAACTATAAAGATTACAATACATCTTCAGAGTCTCCATGAACACCATTGAAGCATCAAGCCCTCTCCAAGCAATCAATGTTAACAAGCATGTAACCATACATCCCATGCCATGCTTCAAACCCTCACAAATGCTAACTAGAGCTTACATGCAAACCTTTCTGCTAAAAAACTACCTTTGTGGTTGCTTTTATAGAAGCAAGCTCCCACAAAACCACCAAGTGATATTACACAGAACCATGTGACTAAAACCATGAGATTACAAAACCATGTCCCCATATTTAATATGGGGTACTTTATTTATTTATTTTCCCCAATATTAAATAATTACATTTTTAGCAACTTAACTTATGTCCCAATGCAACATGCAACATAAAGTGGCCCCAAGAATAATTACATTAAAAAAATAATGCAAGGTGTACAACGCACCTTTTCCTAACATTCTCCCACTTGTTGTATACAGTTCATAAGTGAAACAAGTAACCTCAAAACATGAATCAAATGAACAATCCATATAGCCATGTAAACCATCATGGAATCAAAGTGCTCCATGTGCTCCATCAAGATACTTGCAACAAGAATCTAAGTGACCACCATCCCAAGCATGAATGCTCTCATCCTCCATCATGCCAATGTACAAAGATAAGTAGCCATCCACTAGAGAAGCCACCCAATCTATCACAACAAAGCATAAGTCCTGCTCAATTGATATCCCAAACAAAAACACTCAATCCAAAGGTATCAATATGCAGCAGTAGTTGTCAAGATACACAAACCCAGAGCTTAAATAACACCCACAACAATTGCCAATACATCCAACTATCCATACCTCCAAGGTATACAAAACATAGTAAACTCATGCCATAAACATATACATCCACAAACTGCAATCATAAACTCCATGTGCAAAACCTGTCAAAGAATGACATACACATCCAAGAGCTCCAACTGCATGGGTAATGCAAATCTGAAAAATATCAAGGCATACCAAGTCTACCAATAGCATCATATAGAAAGTGTAAACAACATCATGTAGTACCAAGGAATCATCCACAATGATATGCAAAACCTGTAAACCAATAACTTGTAAGAACAAATCTAATCACAAGTCTCCATAGCTCTCCCAAGTTCTCCACACCCAACAAAGGAAAAAGATAAGGGAATCTCCATGTCATCACCCAAGAACATAAGTGAAAACACATGACCACAAGCTAGTGATCACTATAGCTCTAGCCAAACCTCAAACCAATGTAATGTGAAACCAAACATCTAGGAAGATAACCAAGACCAAAGAGAGAAACTCTACACATCATATACCTGTAGAAAAATATCCTTCATACACCTTTAAATGTCAACTGTGTCAAGTATGATCTCCTCCACAACACCCCAAAATAAGATCCATGACAACACCCAACTGTTCAATCACCAAGATCAAAAATAACATATGTATCATGTAATCAACATGGATGTAAGCCTCTCATAACCAAAGAAGATCAAACTAAATCCATTCCCAATAAAGGAAATAAGCCCAAAACATCTCCTAAACCCAACATCAATGAATGTAATCACAATGCATAAGGAGATAGACATGTCGACACTCCTCAAATGAACCATCCAAAACCATATATCCATAGCTCAAGATCCATATGCATGAGAAGATAAAGCATAAAATATAAAGCAACTAAAAGTAACAATGAGCAATACCTCTCAAGTGAAACTACTGAGAAGACCAAGAGTGGGGAATGGGAATGCTCCTCCAAGATATCCAAGTCATCATGACTCATCCAAGAACACTCTCCTCATAGGTCCATGTTGAACTCACATCCAACCAAGGTGTAGGCTCCTCAAACTTCTTGTTGAAATCTCATCAAGAGTAACCATCTCAACTCATGTCTCTAACCATAAGAGAACTCAAGCCTCACCTATGTATCCAAGTATCCATGAGTACCTGTAACCAACCAATCTATGCCAAACTACAAATGCAACATAGCACCATCATGAAGTAATCAAGAAAATGATAGATGTACCTAGTACCAAGAGAACCACACAAGATCAGAGTCATATATCCATCCTAGGAATCAGGAACATAACAATGACATGATCTCACACCTCCTCAAAGAGTATCATATGATCCAAAGAACATAACATGCACCTGTATCATGCCAAAACTCCAATCCAAAATCAAGAGTAAATCATGACATAATAACATAACCATCATATCAAAAACAAGGATCACATATCAGGAAAAAAAACCATGACACCTCAACCATAGACTAAAGAAGTCATGCATGGCAACCAAAGATGTCAACATATCCAAACCACATGAATATAACCATCCTCTATCAATGAAACCAAAGATGTCAATGAAACCTCACTGCATAGAAGTAGAATCCAAGAATCCATCCATGACACCAACAGATGTTGCAAAAGATCATCCACCATCAAATGGTGAATCCACATCACTACCAAAAACTCCCACTGAAAAGTGATACCGAGTCTCACATGGAATTGTGACAACCATCCTCTCAATGAAGATCATCCAGGTCTACACACACAACTGAAATGTTAGTAACATAACAAGTAGAACCAAAATCTCCAAGCCAAGAAGATACCTACAACCGCCAAACCATCACTGTCAAAAGCTCCCACTGAAAAGTGTAATCAAGCTATCCATGATATCATCATAACAATCTCCTCATGAAGATCAACCAAAAGGCCCTCACACAATCAAAGAACTCAAATGTAACAAGAGCTCCCAAAAGGAAAAGTAAAACCATGATCCTCATACCAAGAAGATACACCGCCACAACCATAATCAGGAACCAATCCAACACCATCAACAATGTACTTGCATAAACCATCATGACATGCCAAAGTCTCTATTCAACCAAGTATTCAAAATCCACATGTAAGAGAATAGACAACATACCCATGAAAATATGACACAAGATATACCTTGGGAAAACCCTTAAGAGGGAAAAAACCTAGCCTCCAAAAGCATCCATCTCTCATGTATTATTCAGCAATAAAGATTACAATACGTCTTTAGAGTCTCCATGAACACCATTGAAGCATCAAGCCCTCTCCAAGCAATCCATGTGAACAAGCATGTAACCACACATCCCATGCTATGCTTCAAACCCTCACAAATGCTAACCAGAGCTTACATGCAAACCTTTCTGCTAAACAACTACCTTTGTGGTTGCTTTTATAGAAGCAAGCTCCCACAAAACTACCAAGTGATATTACACAAAACCATGTGACTAAAACCATGAGATTACAAAACCATGTCCCCATATTTAATATTGGGTACTTTGTTTATTTATTTTCCCCAATATTAAATAATTACATTTTTAGCAACTCAAAAAATGTCTCAATGTTACATGCAACATAAAGTGGCCCCAAGAATAATTACATTAAAAACATTATGCAAGGTTTACAACACACCTTTTCCTAACAAATTTAACATAGAGGATTTTATACCTGATCACAACCTAAAGATCCCATACATCTAGATCCGCCACCACAACAAAACCCCACACCTCCACACTCTCCACCTCTTAACCCCCCACCCCCTGTAGTAGATAAAGCTCAATTAAGAGAGAACATTAGATAAAACCTTAATGTGATTCAGGGAAATATAGACCTGATAAAAAAATGAGCCTAGAATCCCCCCCATCTCACACGGTTTGCATCTTTGATGCAAACTGTTGTCTATTCTATTTGATCTATTGATGCAGACCTAGATAGGTTCCATCAATGGAGAGAAGAGAGGCGACAATTATATGCAGATGGATTGTCATATAAAGAAATTAATGACCTTAAAATTACCAAACAGGCTATTTTCCAACATTTTTTTAGCCCCAAACAAACGAACCAATTCCACCCACCAAAAATGAATTTCAATTTTATGGTGTAGGAACTTGCAGATAGCTACAAATTTTTGGGATAGATGGTGGATGGTGTTTGATACTCCACCACATGGAAATTGTGAGGTGCCCCTATACTTTTTGAGAAAGTTATGAGTTGAGTTTGAGTTGGGTTTAAAACCCAACTATTTTGATATGAGGTCATTTCAGGGAGTTGGGTGTGGCATGCCCCAACAAATAAGGAGCACGTGTCGATCCTCAGCGATGTGCTCCGATTTCTCCCATTGCTCCTCCTCCTTCTCCTAGTGTTCCCATTGCATTTTAGTAGCAGACAATGTTGTTGACATTAGGAGCATTGAGTTCTCTTTTAGGACATCTCACTCATCAGACTACCCACGCGACAGTTGAAGTGGCCAATAGAGAGCATGGAGGCTTAAGCTATGGGAATACTCAGGCCACTTCAAGTGACCCACATGCATCTAGGATGAAGTCATTTATGAATTTACTATATTCTGAGGATCATCCTACACAGGTATGTTCATCTTTTGAACTTAAATAATTTGTTTGAAATGTGCAAAATTCATGTAAATAATAACATCAAATTATATATATATATATATATATATATATATATAATATAATATCAATTCAAGAAGTGTTCGGTGTAGATGCATGATCACACGATGCCTGAATCTCAATATGATTGTGTCTATATTTCGAGTGTTGTAGATTTGGGCTCACCTTTTGGTCAGGTACAAACCAATATATATTTTAATTTTTGTGGATATATCTAATTTAATTTGAATTTGTACACATGTGTGAAATGATATATTATATCTAGATGCAGGGAGGCCATGTGATACTGAATACCAACCAACCAAAATTTGTGGTGAGTGCTCTTGAGTCATCATCAGCTCATGTGCGTGCTTTCAAAAGTTTGTTAAGTTTAAATTAAATACACATCATAGATCTAATTTAATTTGAATTTGTACACATGTGATGATCTATACATTGTGTTATCTATATGCAAGGATTTCACGTGATACCCATGGCGGGCGCACTTGAGACATCATCAACATTTATGCATGGGAAATCTCAGGTGCATGATCATGAGGTCATATCATTTGAGGTTGTAAACTTTACTAAAACTCCTATACAATTTTTAGGGACCTTTCAAACATATGTATTCAAGGTTTTAACATATTGTTTGCTTTATATGAATATGCAAGATATAGTAGATCAAGCATTTGGACCTTCTCAATTGACAGTTATGCTACCCATTGAACAAAATGTGCTAGTAGATTCACATGATCATATGGTAATTTATGCTTACTAAAAATCATTTTATTGTATTTACTAGATATTTACTTAAATTTATTTTTATCTTGAGTTTATATTTTCAAGTTTATATGTTAAATTATATCAAAATTTCTAAACAACTTTAAATCTAATTCCACGTTTCTTGTACTCTTTTACAACATGATATGGGTACATCTAGTCTACGTAGAACAAAGAGGAGACTTGATTTGACTGATCGCCCTCATAGTTAGATGGTTTTAAATTTTATGGACTATAGATCTCTAGTTTTATTTAAATATATGTGTTGGACTTGACATATACATTTTGAACATGTTATTTCATCAACCATTTCACATACATTGTATCAATTAATATGATAATGTTTGTGTTTATTTATATCAGTTGACTTTAATATGATGATTATATATACAGTCAATTATGATCATGTTATGTTCACTTTGATGATTATATGCACTCATGTATGTATAGAAATTTTATCTAATTTTCAAGTAATACATGCACTATATAAATTCTTATCTAGAATCAAATTTCATATATATAATTTATCACATGGTTAGGTGAAAAATTAAAACATTCCTTAAATAGTTTAGATCATATTCATAATAAATTAAGGGTGGGTAATTTTAACTATTTTCCAATTCTAGCAAATATTTGTATCACTAAACAAAAATATATCTCCTTGTATGTATAAAATGTATAATCTATACAATTGAACAATTATATAAAATGTGGTAATACACTTGACATGAAATGTATAATCTATAAAATTTGAACAAGATATTTAAAAAGTGACCAATAAGTTCATTGAAGTTCATACATCGAACAAATGAATATAATGTATATTGATGTTTGATACAACTATATTTACATAGTCTCTTGATAAAAAAATTTACAATGACAATCACATGGTAGACCGACTTGATGAGAACCTGCAAAAATAATTAATGTAAGTAAAGTAACTATAGTTTTTATGAGTCATTTAACTAAATAATTCATGCGAGAAAAGAACAATATATAGTAAAAGTTAGAAAATTGGATCTTATAAATTCCTTACAAATTCAAGTGATGTTTGCCATAGGATGGATTAAGGGGGGTCCTAAGAGAATGCCTTAAGGGGAGTTAAGAGAATGAATTAAAGGGATGCAAGAGGGTGGATTAATGGGAGTTGATAGAATGACTTAAAGGGATGTAAGAGGGTGGATTAAGGGGATGCATATCATGAACCCTAGGATATGGCTTAACGGGTCCTAAGAGGATGGCTTAAGGGGAATTATGAGAGTGACTTAAGGGATGCAAGAGGGTGGATTAAGGGATGTAAGAGGATATGACTTAAGGGTCCTTTAAGAGGATGGCTTAAGGGGATGCAAGAGGGTGGATTAAGGGGAGTTGATAAAATGACTTAAAGGGATGTAAGAGGATGGATTAAGGGGAGTTGATAGAATGAATTAAAGGGATGTAAGAGGGTGGATTAAGGGGATGCATGTCATGAACCTTAGGATATGGATTAACGGGTTCTAAGAGGATGGCTTAAGTGGAATTATGAGAGTGACTTAAGGGATGCAAGAGGGTGGATTAAGGGGATGTAAGAGGATATGACTCAAGGGTCCTTTAAGAGGACGGATTAAGGGGATGCAAGAGGGTGGATTAAGGGGATTTGATAGAATGAATTAAAGGGATGTAAGAGGGCGGATTAAGGGGATGCATGTCATGAACCCTAGGATATGGCTTAACGGGTCCTAAGAGGATGGTTTAAGGGGAATTATGAGAGTGACTTAAGGGATGCAAGATTGTGGATTAAGGGGATGTAAGAGGATATGAATTAAGGGTCCTTTAAGAGGATGGATTAAGGGGATGCAAGAGGGTGGATTAAGGGGGGTTGATAGAATGACTTAAAGGGATGTAAGAGGGTGGATTAAGGGGAGTTGATGGAATGACCTAAAGGGATGCAAGAGGGTGGATTAAGGGGAGTTGATAGAATGAATTAAAGGGATGTAAGAGGGTGGATTAAGTGGATTTGATAGAATGACTTAAAGGGATGCAAGAGGGTGGATTAAGGGGAGGTGATAGAATGACTTAAAGGGATGTAAGAGGGTGGATTAAGGGGAGTTGATAGTATGACTTAAAGGGATGTAAGAGGGTGGATTAAGGGGAGTTTGTAGAATGATTTAAAGGGATGTAAGAGGGTGGATTAACGGGATGCATGTCATGAACCCTAGGATATGGCTTAATGGTTCCTAAGAGGATGGCTTAAGGGGAATTATGAGAGTGACTTAAGGGATGCAAGATTGTGGATTAAGGGGATGTAAGAGGATATTACCTAAGGGTCCTTTAAGAGGATGGATTAAGGAAATGCAAGAGCATGGATTAATGGGAGTTGATAAAATGACTTAAAGGGATGTATGAGGATGGATTAAGGGGAGTTGATAAAATGACTTAAAGGGATGTAAGAGGGTGGATTAAGGGGAGTTGATAGAATTACTTAAAGGGATGTAAGAGGGTGGATTAAGGGGGGTTGAGAGAATGACTTAAAACCCTAAACCCTAAACCATAGGACCTAAAGCCTAGGAGATGAACCCTAAACCCTTAAAACCATATAGATCTATTATTCTAAGCATCTCATGAACCCTAGAAACCCTAAACCCTAAACCATAGGACCTAAACCCTAGGATATGACCCCTAAACCATTAAACCATATAGATCTATTATTTTAAGCATCTCATGAAACCTAGAAACCCTAAACCCTAAACCATAGGACCTAAAGCCTAGGAGATGAACCCTAAACAATTAAAACCCATATAGATTTGTTATTCTAA
The DNA here is from genome assembly GCA_007258455.2 of Sequoia sempervirens. NCBI lineage: Eukaryota > Viridiplantae > Streptophyta > Pinopsida > Cupressales > Cupressaceae > Sequoia > Sequoia sempervirens. The sequence goes on from VDFB02256132.1 coordinate 203,914,361, forward strand.
TCATCTTATGAACCCTAGAAACCCTAAACCATATGACCTAAATCCTAGGAGATGTACCCTAAACCATTAACCCATATAGATTTGTTATTCTAAGCATATCATGAACCCTAGAAACCCTAAACCCTAAACCATAGGACCTAAAGCCTGGGAGACATGAACCCTAAACCCTTAACCCATATAGATCTATTATTCTAAGCATCTCATGAAACCTAGAAATCATAAACCCTAAACATAGGACTTAAAGCCTAGGAGATGAACCCTAAACCATTAACCCTAAGACCTAAATCCTAGGAGACGAATTAAGGGGATGCCAGAGGATGGATTAAGGGTAGATATACAAGGATGGATTAATTGTACATAAGAGAATGGCTTAAGGGGTCCTAAGAGGATGGCTTAAGGGGAATTAATATAGAGACTTAAGGAGATGCAAGAGGATGAATTAAGGGTAGATATATGAGGATATGGCTTAAGAGGTCCTAAGAGGATGGCTTAAGGGGTGTTGAGAGAGTGACTTAAGGGGATGCAAGTGGATGGATTAACGATAGATATATGAGGATATGGATTAAGGGGTCCTAAGAGGATGGCTTCAGGGGTGTTGAGAGAGTGACTTAAGGGGATGCAAGTGGATGGATTAAGGGTAGATAAATGAGGATATTGATTAAGGGGTTCTAAGAGGATGGATTAAAGGGTGTTGAAAGAGTGACTTAAGGGGATGTAAGTGGATGGATTAAGGGGTCCTAAGAGGATGGATTAAGGGGTGTTGAGAGAGTGACTTAAGGGGATGAAAGTGGATGGATTAAGGGTAGATATATGAGGATATGGATTAAGGGGTCCTAAGAGGATGGATTAAGGGGTGTTGAGAGAGTGATTTAAGGAGATGCAAGTGGATGGATTAAGGGTAGATATATGAGGATATGGATTAAGGGATCCTAAGAGGATGGCTTAAGGGGTGTTGAGAGAGTGACTTAAGGGGATGCAAGAGGATGGATTAAGGGGAATTAATAGAGAGACTTAAGGGGATGTAAGAGGATGGATTAATGGTACATAAGAGGATGGTTGAAGGGGTCCTAAGAGAATGTCTTAAGGGGATATGAGATCAATTATAATTTTTTTATAAAATGGCAATGAATTAAATTTAGTTTTATATTTATACTAACAATTAAATGTATCTAGCACTATATATAATTACCTGTCTCTAGATTTGAATTTCATTGTAATATATATGCATCTCCTCTCTTTTTTGTAAAGCATCCAGTTTTGGGAGACCTGAAACAAAAAATGATATAAAACTTTAATTAGGAAATGACTAAAGACATATATATATATATATATATATAGACATGTATATGTGATAAATTTTTAACTACATATCGACTATCAATTAAATATATATATACAACTATATACTTACCAATATTTATTTACTCTATTGTACCATCTACATCCTATCTTTTTTGTAATGCATCTATGATTGTCTCATGGTCATCCATTGAAAGTGTCCATAAAACTTTATTAGCAGGCCTCCCTTGATATCTAACTAGTTTTATATTGGTTTCCAAAATCAAATGTGAATAATGTATAATCTTCTTGTGTTTCATAATCTTCAAAGCCATTCTTTCTTATGAAATATTTTTGAAGCCAAGTGCCAACAACAACCATTGAACCAATTGGATACTCAACATTGTCATCATCCACTCTAGGATGTACCAACTTATGTTTTCTCTCAACACATCTAGCCAACCAATACTTTGTCTCCTCTTCATTCCCCTCAGGTGCAACAACAACATACACGTCCTGCAAAAATAAATAAAAATTCAATAAAGAGTGACATATTTAATTCACATATAAACATGCATACATATAAAATTCAACTCAATAAATAATGCACCTTCTTGTACAGGATCTGAAACACAATCATAATCATTTGATGCAAACACTTGATTATCTTCAATTGTTGTTACATGTTGAACATGCATTGACGTAGGTGCTAAGGCTCTTTGTTGCCATTTTTTGACCCATTCTGTATTTTCACATGCCTCCCAATCACCTGCAATACAAAATTGACAAAAGCATGCCAACTCCCTTGTCCATATTGTCCATGCGTTTGCATTCGAACTCTTAAACGAATGCCATTTTGTAGATCCATTAATTGTTTCACAATCTTGTCGAGAAAAAATATCATTTTCTTCAACTAACCAAAAGAAGCGTCAAATTATTGAGCTCTCACTTGTTCTTGTAGATAATTTGGTATTGTACCAATCTACAATTGCACGTGCATCTCTAAATTTCCCATCATTCTCAAATTTTAGTTGCTCTCTAGCAAGAGCTCTTTTCACACATGCACCTACTCCATCATGTTCTCCCTTACCATGTCCAGCTTCAAAAAAACTCCACATGTGTTGGATATTATTTTCCTTATGAACTCTACATAACCAATAAAACATTCTAACATTTTTTAATTGACCCGTGCAATTATCTGACCATATGAGATGCTCTTTCATTTGAATTCCTCTCTCTTTTAAATATTTATAAAATATATCAAAACAATATTGAACAAACTCAGATGAATGTAATCGATTATCACTTACATAAAAATGGTACTCTCAAAAAAATTCTATTATCTTCTCTACTATCATCTGCATGTCTATAAACAATATGAACAAATATAACTACTTGCACTAAATTATAATATTGTAATTGAATTTCTTCTTATGGAGCAAGAGTATAATTTTCAACCAATTCAACAATTGACAATATAGTTCCAATTGGGAATGTGTTTTTACATAAACAAAATTGATTATCAAGCCAACGAGCATACTGAGAGTGTTTAACATATTTAGGTACAATATTATCTTTAAATTCTTTAATAAATGCATGCACACTAAATTTTTCCATAATTATTTCACAACGTTTTCCAAATTTTCCATCTTTTAAAGAATACTCAACATTTTTAATTTTTTTGCATCCACTAATTGTTGTCCAAATTCATCTAAACTACTTTCATGCATACATTCTCCTAATAATGAAAAGTTACCACATCTATCACATTCTCTAGAAATACATGCTTTTAAATAAAATAAGTTTCCATTACAGGGTTCACAAAACAAACCTGCTATAAATTTTTTGATTCTTTCAGGTGGCATATTAATACCACAAATGTCCTGCATAATTTGGTTAGCATGTAAAGTGCATTGTATATATCAAAAACTATCATAATAATAATGAAATTCTACACGAGTCTTACAACAACAAGAGATTTGTTGCTTATTAATTCTAGCATACCAAGGTTTACACTTTTCAAATGATCTTTGACTTAATTGCTAATATTCAATGGTAAGATTGAAGCATCTAAATTTTTTTTATATAATTTAGTTTGAGTCATTTCTAAGAGATTCTTTGGATGAGGTTCATGAATTTTGGAATACTCTTGTATTATCATGCCAAAAAAAATCTATTAAAGATTTAATTTCATGTCTGATCTTGGGAGTCTACCACTAAAACTCCAACATTGATTAATTGGATCCTTTTCAATACTCTCTTCTTTTGGAAACTCTTATCAAAGTTTTAGGATTTACTTTTATACATTTACTAATCTTACTTAACATTCTTTTATTTGAAGTTGCTTTATTAACTAGAGTAGTTTTTTATTGTACGATGAGTTGCATTCTTATCTTTAGATCGAATTTTCTTACCTATAAAATCAATAGCATTAGCAACACTAGAAATGACTTGTTCTACTGAATCATCTTTCTTTTTTGGTTTTACAAAAATATTTAATTTTTTCATCACGTTTCTCATTTTCGACATTCTCATCAATTGCACCATGAGTTGACATTGAAATCCTAATTTATTTCTATAAGAAAACATTTTATATATTCTATTTCTATAAGTTCTATTTTTTCTCCAAGAAACTTTACCACGAAGGTTGTCTAGCACATCTTTTTCAGTTGTAAAAAAAACATTTTCATCTTCATCCATACAAGGGGTTTCATTTTCATTCATGCAAGGGGTTTCATTTTCATTTTCAAACATAAAAGGGATTTCATTCTCATTTTCATCAATATGAGGGATTTCATTCTCATTTGCATTCTTATAAGATATTTCATCATTTTTTTGTTTTTGCATTGTTTCAACCTTATAATTATTGATATCATCAATGGTGTATCCAACTTCATCTAAATAACTAAGATCAATATTATCAAGACTTGGCTTTGAAGACATACCTGGATGGATTGTTTGAATAGGTGAATTTTCCATATCATTGGGAGGTGGATTTGAAGACATACATGAAGTTGTTTGCATAGGTGCTATTTCCATATCATTCAAAGTTGAAGTTGAAGGCATAGTTGGGTTTGTCTCCATAATTGCATTTTCTTCCATATTCGCCATCTCCACATTTGCATCATCTACATTCATTTCATCATTCATAGTTTCCTCTTCAAAATTCATGGAACTAGATGCTTCCAAATTTTTCATTTGATGAATCCTTTCTCTTCTATCCCTTTGTCTTTTTGCCTCCTTTTCTTTATTTGCTTGAATTTCTTTGGGTGTCATTAACTTTCTACATTTTTTTCTTTTCCTTTTCTTTGATCCCATGGTTACCAAACCCTCTTTGATAAAAAACAAATGATTTGAACCTATTTTCAAATTTCCATCTCCTTCAAATATTCAAATAAAACTATGTACTATGAAGATCCTTTCTTCTATAAACTTTGAAGTACAAAAACATTATGAATACATCCACAAGTTCTTTTTTTCCAAATCTTCTTGTAAAATGTTCTTGTGCTTGATTCCACTTCAAAAGATTCAACCTGCACTTGTCTCTTCCAATAATTTGAATAGAATATTCCCTACTCAAGACAAATTTGCAAAAAAACCAAAGAAAATGGCCCTTTAGGACCGTACCGTAGAAAAGGAATATTGCAGAAAAAATGTGCTTTATCAGTATTTTCCAAATCGGGAAAAAACAACTATATAAGAAATGTGTACACATTATAAAATGCGTACACATTCTATTTTAGGAATGTGTGTTGGGAATAGGATGTCATTTAATTGCAATCCTAACCATATTTCATGTATCTCCTAAGTCCTTGGAAAGTGTTCCCCAACACTAGGATTAGAAAGAGATTAAATTTGAATGAAATGAACATGTAAATTGACATTTGTGATTATTCCTAAATGATAGGAACATGTGGGAACATCCGAGAAGAGCTCCTATGAAATAGGAGCACATGGGGCGCCCACATGGAAGGTGGAACCCACCTTACTTAAAGTTAACTATTTGGAGGATTGATAACACATCAGTAATGCATGTTTAGATCCTACAAAGTAGGGATTGATATTTACATGAGTGGAGTTCAGTTCAGTTCAATTCATTTTAGTTTAGATCAGTTCAGTATCAGTTTAGTTCAGTTTAGTTCAGTTCAATTTAGTTCAATTGAGTTCAGTTATGGTTCAGTTATCTTCAGTTGCATGTAGTTAGTTTCAGTTGAATGCTAGTTGACTTTAGTTGACTTGAGTTGCATGACTAATAACTTCAGTTGCATGAAAAATAACATGTGGATACATTCAGTTAAGTTGGGATGATCAATCATGCATAATGTTTGCATGAATTGATGGAGAGATATGTTTCAGTTAACTAAGATTGACTTGGACCCACTTTGGGCGCCCAAGTTGGCATCTTTGAGTTAACACCTTTTGCATGAGAAGATATTTACAAGACTCAGTTAAGTGGGCCCAATCTTGGGCGCCAACTTTGAGGTGATGCTTGCAAGATATTTTCTTAACTAATGATCAGTTAAGTGTTCAGTTTGGGGCGCCTAAATTGAGGAGACTTTGGTTTTGACTTCATGTTACAGTGTGGAACTCTACTTGCACAATCTAGGCGTGGTTTTTGAGAGGAGATTTATGCTCTTGTTTTGCACAACTCTTTGGAGTTTACAATGCACATTAATTGTCTATTTATTGCAACAATTGCATCAGAGTTTGTAATCTTGATTGCAGGTTAGCAGGTTGAGCTTGTGCATGTGTGAGGGTTTGAAGCATGGCATGGGACATGTGGGTTCATGCTTGGTCACATGGAATGCATGGATAGCTTGTGCTGCAAAAAGTGTATGAGAGTTTATTGTAGGTTGTGAAGAAGGATTGTTGAAGGAAAAGGAAGCATATAAATCAAGGATTGATATAGTATTATTGTAATCTTGTTCTAAGGTTAAATAATACAAGCACTAGTGATTCTGGTGGAGTTTTTTACCAAAAGGGTTTCTCCATTTATATGTTGTGTCACTTCTATCTTCTTGTCTCATTCTTCAACAATCTTCTGTCTCTTTCTACAATTGGTAAAATTGATCTAAACAGATTAATCATACACAAAGAATTGTGACAAAGAACACTTAATTAAATCTACAGCCACATAGTTTTATAAGTTTTAAGCTACATAATTACCTCCATTTTCAACAACGCGTACGCATTACCTTTACCCAACGGGTAAATAGATAATGCATACATGTTATGTAACGCGTACGCATTTTAATAATGTGTGCATGTTATTAAAAATTTGAATTTTCAACCCACATGTAGCCTTGGTTTTAGGCTCGGGAAAGGCTTGGCAATCCGACCCTTAGCCTTTGACCTACAACTAAAAAACTAAGGAAGATTGAAGAAGAATGTCCAACTTTGGCAACATGGTTGATGGACTTTTTTTCTGAATCAATCTATAAAATTAAGACCCATTAAAGAACACGATATCTAGTTTCCAAATATATATTTTTAAATAAGATTAGATTATGTTTGTTATTTTTTAATTAATTTCTAAGCAAACTAGTCCTTAAACTTGAAATATCAGGCTTTTTTTGTTTTTTAATAACTTTTTTTTGGTTAGTTTTTTGTAAAAAACTTATATGGCATCAATCTTTAGACAATTCTCTACACAATGAAAAAAAAAGATTGAAAAAATATTTAGTTTAGGTCCAATTATACTATCCGTACACGTTCATTTTTAAAAACAGCTAAGGCCAATAAAAATTCAATATAAAAAATTATTCAAAAAAATTTCCTCATGAATCTTCATGTTGTTAGCTCTCTTTCCCCAAAAGGAATTAGCAAAATACTTTTATTTGGGTCAAAAAATGGTGTTTGTACACGTGCATGGTATGGTAAAAAATAGGGACTTTTAAAAAGTGGTTTTTATACATCCCTATCAAAAATTAATCTCTATAATTTGGGTATTTGAATAATTTACATATTTGGAAACTAGATTCAAAATGCTAAATTTCATATTACTGACCTTTTTTAAGATTCATTGTGTAAGTGCCTTGAATTTTTAGTCCATGTGTGACAAATTCTGAAAAACAACAAAAACACTTCCACTTTTTGAGCTTTTTGTGGACCCAACTTCTTGCATTAGCCCTTCTCATCGAGGAAAATGAGAGTTCACCAAGGTGGATTAGCTATCCATTGACGCAAACTAACAATTTAATCTAAAAATCAAGTTTTTTTCTTAGAAAGAGGTTGTAGACACATTTTGGTTGACTTCAGTTGACTCATAGACGACACATGAGAGATTTGAAGAGGCTAACAAGGCATTTTCACCACGGAAGAAGTTGAAGTGTGATTTTTATTCATGCCAAATAGGGTCATGTGCTAGATTAATAGATCATGTCATTGGACTATCATGTATGTATATTTATTTTTAGGCACTTAGAAAATCAAGGTTCGTATTCTCCATCTATAGCCCATGGGAATCTTTTGCTTTTGTGCATATAAATATATTGTTTAGTACATTAGAGTGACTACTAGATTTGTGTTTTTCACTCCATTTACCTATCTTGAATGGTTTGGTCTTCTCGAAAGAAATAATTTTCTTTAGTATGAGATATTTATCATGTTTTCCCTTTAGTCTAGACTCATAATCAATGAAAATTGTGTAGCCATAGGCTTCTCCATTCATGTTGGCCCCGGCTAGCTTTAATTTGGACTAAAGCATGGGCATAGGTCATTGAGACACTTGTGGACTCTATGTCTCTTTGAATTGAATGTGCCCAACTTCACAAGGAGGTCATGGAAGGAATTAATGTAGGTGCAAATAGAATAATCATCTCCTTTGTGCAATTGTTACTAAATTTAGTGAACATCATAGACATTTCTAGGATAGTAATCATCCTTGAAGGCTTCCAAGAATTTTTCCTAGGTAGACTCAAATTTTCCTCCTATCTAGTTTTTCTCCTAAACCACATGGGCTTACCCCACTTCTTGATGGGTGAAGATAATTTCAAAAGTACAATCTTGATCTTTCTTTCATTAAAAATTCATTTCAAAGAAATATGAATCAATATAATCTAACCAACTATGAATAATATTTGCATTTATTCGCCCTCTCACATAAGAATGCCTAAATTCACTTGGAATATAGGGGGCTTGGCCACTAAAAGATTGTATAATTATTTGTCTTCATATTACTTTTGCACACTTACAACACATCTAAGTCTTCACCTAAAGCATTGTCCCATGAACCCCCTAGAACTTGGATCAATAGTATCATAGAAGAATAAGAGGATTGGAAAAGACTTTTATCAATATATACATCTTATACATGACACTCTCGTGAGATGTGTGGCTATGAATTTATAGTGTTTGGTTGCTAAATCTACTTTTATTATGTTACATATATACATTTATATTTTACATGATTGTGAAGAAGGTTGTTGTGGAAGTTGAACCAAATGGTCTACCATTTATGACATTTCACCTCCTAATGGTTAGGATTATGGTCACACATTGTGTTAACAATTGGCATGTCATGAAAAGAATCCAAAAACTATGCAAGTCTATTGTGTGGTGCTTTGAGATGTTGTACAATGTTTTTTTTTTTTAATCAAGGGGTAAACGCTTTTGACCGGAGCTATGAACCAGAATACAACCAATCAACAATACCACCCCAACGGGGTTTGAACCATGATGGCAAGAACAACAATGCCACCTTTAAACCATTACACCATGCCAATACCGGCGATGGTGTACAATGTTTTTAACTGAGTCTTGTTATTCCTATTTTTACCATGGAAATTTTCAAACTTTATTGTGCTCTCCAAGTTGAGATACATCATCAAATCATTTTCCTACTTGTGTTGATATTCTATATCCTTTGTGAAAGTTCCTTGTCATCTTAGCTTGATCAAGTTGAAAATGTCAACGTCAATTCATCTCAATCACAAATATTCACAATCATTTTAAGTTATTGAAATCGCCTATCAATTCAAAAATTGTTAATTATTGGTCCATGCCACAAGTAATATAGAGTCAAATTTTATCATCTAGAAAATGTATCAAAGTCAAGTCATAAGGCCTTGACAATATGGTGATTTTACAAGAATATTTAATTGTTTAGTCAATTCACCAACAATTAAAATATAGGGTTTCAATGTAGTTTTATAGATTTACAACTTTATGAAATTGTAAGAAAGCTCAAAAAGTTTGACAACAAGCTTTAAGAATATCTCTCGAAGCTCATTAAGTTACGTGTTGCAATTTTACATAATTACAAGTCAATTCCCAAGTTCAATTTTATTAAATCCAAGTTTGAAATGTTTGGGATACCGTAATCAACAAAATCTAAAATTTAGATATATGATTATAGGTTAAAAAAGGCTTTGAGGCAGAGATTCAAACCTCATTTTTTTTGTGAATTACACTAGAACTCCCACATCTACAATATATGGAGGTGGAAACTTAGTCAGAATAAATGATGAAGCATGGACCTATGTTACATGTGTTCATATTTTCAAAACTTATGCATCCCTTGAGCCCGTTGACCCATAAAGCAAAGGCCTTCAAATTCCTCATCCTTTACCAACATCCATCATGTCTGTGCCAAAACTGGGAACCTCATAACAGGGCATGGAAATCTATCAATTCACATTTGACAATGGGTTTATATTAGATGTTTTATTGCAAATGCCCTAGCAGCCATGACTGTGAACTGTGGAAATGTTGACCACAAATTGGAAGGTGGGCAAAGCGTGCTGATGATTTGACAACATCTCTTAAGGAAATGTGGTCTCAAAGGATGTGTATTACAGTTCACAACGCCATAGATTTGAATGATCAAGCAAATACTGAATACAACTTTTGTCAGCATCACCTTCACTTGCACCATAATTGGAAGCTTTGGGACAATTTTAAAAATGTGGCAAAGCATAAAAGATAGAAATTACAGCATTAGCACAAACTGGATCTATTGAAAAATGTATAGAAATGCATCTGGTGTGGCTCTCTATCAATTTTTAGCTTGCATTTTGACACTCGTAGAAGCATATTGACATGTTGACAAGGCATAGTGATCAATTAGTGATAAGATTTCTGGATTGTAACTGTGTAAAATCTTTTTTGCATCAACGTTTCGGATCATATTCCATGATCCATCATCAAGATGCTGAGTAAAAAAAGATTTTACACAGTTGCAATTCAGAAATCTTATCAATAATTGATCATGGACTGTGGAAGCCTTGTGCTATTAAAGACATAATGAGTTATTTGATAGTACCTGAATAGAATGCATTGATAACATGATACACATGATATAGATTTATTGAAATGGCTATAGAAACTTTATTCAAATGCAACTAGGGACTATATATCATAATTCCACAACCTCTGGGCATCTCCTCTGTCTGTGACATAATAGGAATTTTATTACTAAATGTCAGTTAGAACTCTTAACCAATCTCATTATTTTGTTGTATTACAACTGAAAATTCCTCAAAATAGAAGTGAACCACATGACCATGTTGGGATACAATTGTTCAACAAAATGTTTCAAGAAGATTTACACATACAACTTTTACACAAAAATTAATAGATATTAAATTCTTCAACAAAATGTTTAAAAGAGATTTACACACAACTTTTTGCACAAAATTTAATGGAAATTTGTTTTTATTAAAGTTTACAATGCACCTATTTTAATGAGTAACTTTTATTTTTAAATGTTTATGAAGTTATAATAAGCAGTCCTCATAATTATGTGAGGAGAGGGGAATTAAAAGGGGCTTTACACAGCCATGTATAGCGAATTGTTGAAGGGGCCATGCCCCTCATTTTTTAAGAGTAAGAAGAATATTTCAAAATATCATGTCTATTTCGTTTGTCATAATTGTTGTTATTCTTAAGTCTACTGTAAGATCTTTTTTCCAAGAAGTTTTTGGTATGTTTTTTAAAATACAAAATAATTAATCATTCACATTTTGATGGTTTATGTATCAATTGAACTCTATTGTTTTTGTTTGGTTCTGCATAATCTTTCCTTTTCATTATTTTTCTATTTATATTTGGATAAGCTTAGATGGTTCCATATGTTGATTTCTTTATTTTTTCTTTTTCTTTTCTAATTATTTTTCTTTTGTCTTTTTGCACTTTTGAGTAAAAATTACACAAAACCCAATCTGAATATGTAGTGTATAGCCCTAGGGTAGTTTTAGGTTTTGATTTTAAGTTTTGGATTTCAATAACAAGTAGACTCACCCATTTTAAGGAGCGATTTTTACCTCAATAATTGTTGGGAATTGGTAAGTACCAATTTACTTACCACTTATTTTTTTAGTGACTTCATTGAGGATTGAAAGTGTAGTGAGTTTTGGGTTTCCAAATATTTGAATTAACCTCACGTATATTGGGCATTGGTGACTCTATAGAAGTGGGAAGTATCTTTGGCCCTCTATCTTTAACTTAGTATACATCATTGTCTTTGGGTTCAAGGAAGAACTTCCCAAAGTTTATTAGAGAAGATTCACAAAATTTAGGAAACCACATTCAAGCATTCACAATGGAACGTGGAGTCCTTGGAGTCAATGAAGACAACATATTTGAAAGGCCATTTATTGAAACCCTTGTTAAGCATGATGTTGAGTGGTTCCAACTCCTAAAGGATGGATATATCATGGACTGGAACAATTTAAAAAATAAAATCATGGAGAGACTTAATTATGTAAACTATTAGTTTAGTTTCTCTAAATTAAAAGAGAAAAGGAGAATTGATAAGGGAGTTTTTATAAAAAATTAACAAGTCATTGAAGTAGATTGCTCGTGCTGATTAGTCAAGCTAAAATAATCAATTTTGCATTTACATTATTGCACTACATCACAAAGTTAGATTCCTCTTGAACTAGAATAAGGTGCATAATCAAGAATTCATACAATGAGGATTAATTGAAATTGAAAATGATTTCATTTTGTCTAAGATGTCGAAGAAGAATTTGGTTCAAAGATATACTTAAAATGTTTTAAGAAATGATTTTGTAAAGAGATATATCTGCAAAGAAAAAAATGTTGAAATGCAAATCATTATTTAGGATGGAAAAACTTCAACTGAAAAAGGATAAAAATATTTCCCACCCCAAATTATTGCTTCAATTATGTAGTGTTAGATAAAGGAGATTTTTTGAAGAATGACTTGATAGATCTATTAATTGAGCCTTACAACAAAAAAGTGATTGAAGTACATCATTTGCATCATGAGTACAATGGTGACAAATCATAAATTTATATTTATTTATGGTGAGGAAGATAACATTTCTTTGACACCTTGTGTAAACCAAGATCATCGCTATATCTTAGATGAAAGAATTTGGCAGCATGTCCTACTTATACAAGAACAGTTTCTAGATTATATTTAAAACACATGATCTATAAGGAAGAAATCAAAGGATATGAAGATAAATCAAAAATAATTTTTCTTTTGATGTACATGCAACCCATGTACAAAATTTTAAATAATATCAAAAAATATGATCTATAAGGTTAGAAACAACCCTATTCTTAAATATTTCTATTTTGAAGATATTTTTGTGATAGCTCCTATAATTTCATTACAAGATTCCATCTCTCTTAATGCATAATTAAATGAAACATATATTGGAAAAGAAGGGAAATATTTCCATACTTTTAATAGTTAGCTTAATTTGTATAGTTGTGAAAGAAAATTAAATATCAAAAATACAAAAGATTGAATAAAAAATAAAAGATGAAATTAAACATCATATACACAACAATGAGGAATGTAGAGAAATAATTGTAGATATCTCTTAGGTTGATGAAAAGCTAGGAGTTTTGTTTATCCTTTCACTTCCAATTAAAACATTTTTAACATATGGGGATGAAGAAATAGTTACCCTACACTCAAAATATATGCTAAAGTTGCAAGTAGTAGCCAACAAGCAACTCCATATATCAAACATGGATTACATGTCATTGAAGTAATATAGAAGAAATTTTAACTTGACTAGAAGCATTGAAAGAGTAGCAAACAAAAAGTGATCAAAGAAATGAATTTCAAGAAGATTGTCACCACTATGAAGTCTTTATCCCAAGTTAGCCTCTCGAAGCATTAGATGATGACTTTGTTTGTGGAAAGAATGTCATCCTTTCTCATTTGACCATCATGGAATAGGGCCTCTTTTTTAATGAACTCAATGAAACAAATTTTCCATTCTCCCCTCCTTCTCAATCATTGGAAAAAGATTTTATTAAAAATTATTACAACAAAGATAGATGAAGCTTAAATTATGAGAGATGATCTTGTGCTTAGTGGAATTTTTATTCTTGAAGTAGATTTGTATTCAAAGAAAAATGATATTCATTCACTTTTAGATCTACACAAAGTGACTTAAACTCCAAACTTCATCTTGAGTTTAAGTGGCAAAGAGAATGTTCAAATGTTGAAAATCGAAGAATTCAATTTGATATACAAAAATATGATTAATGGCATATAGGGTGATATTGAAGAAATATAACAGGCTTTTAAATTATATAATGAATATTAGCTAGCATGCATTGTGCATAGTTCCCAATTTGGGCACATTTCAAAGACTTTAAATCTCTCATCAAGAATGTGAGATGGTAATTTGGTTTACAGATACTTCATAGGTACAAATAATTGTTTCAAAAAGGTATAATATTTCTCTAAGCCTATTAATGGGGTATTCATGAATAATTTGAGGTAGGTTTTCTCCTACCATGTATATAGGCTACTTAAGATTATTTTTTATGTTTAGCCAAGTTTTTAGTATGTTGTTTCTTGTCTTCTTTTATTTTTATTGTGCTCAATTGTACTTGTTTCATGTCATATTGTGATAAATCACCCCAAATCTATAGCCCAATAGAGAAAGTAGTGTTCTATTGTTGAAGTTCTAGGGTTCCTTTTGTATCTATAAGGTCATTGTCCCTAGTCAAAGCTAGTTGTTATCACCATTTTTACCATGATTTTTTTTAAATTTAATCTCAAAGTTGACACACATTATCAAATCATTTGACTATTGATATTTTGTGTCATCTTGACTTGATCAAGTTGAAAACATCAATATAAATTAGTCTCAATCATTTTGATTTATTGAAATTGCATATCAAGTTAAAAATAATTAATTATTGATCCTAGTCTCTAGTAATTTGAAGTCAAATTTGATTATCTAGAAGTGCCACAAAATGTATCAGAGTCAAGTCATAAATCCTTGCTAACACACTAATCTTGCAAGAATGTTTAAATGTTCAATCAAATCACTAGTGGTATAAACATAGGGTTCTAATGTAGTTTTATAGGTTCACATTTTTGTAAAGTCACAAGAAGGCTCAAAAAGTTTGAAAATAATTTCTAAGGGTATCTATTGGGGTCTAGGTTACATTTTACAATTTGCAATTTCACATAGTTGCAAGTTAATTTCCAAATTTGACTTTATTAAATTTGACTTTAAAAAGTTTAGAATAAGGTCATCAACAAAGTCAAATGTTTACTTATATGATTATAGGTTACAAAAAGGATTTGGGGTAAAGATTCATACTTTGTATGCAATCATGCAATTTGTGTGGTTTTCACTAAGACCTCCCATACTTACAATATATCAATGCAATGTGGGAGGTGATTTGCATTGCACATCTGTAAATGATTGAAAATTTTAATTGAACTCATCGTTTTTTCCATCTCACAAAAACATAACTAATTTTATATGATATCATAGAAGCACAAACCAAAATTGTAGCATGCATTTGCAAGAAAATTTCAAAATAAATCATGCTTCCCATTGCCAAAATTTCACAGAACATAGTGAATGGAAATAGATGATAAAGTTTGGACCTATGCTACATGTATATAGATTTTTAAAACTTGTAAACTTATCCCTTAAACCCACCAACCCATTAAGAAAAGGAATATAATTAAAAAGTGATATATATTCTTTGTGCATGTGGCCATAATTTTATAACACAAGAAAAATTACAATGCCTTCTACTCCCACTTCATGTCACCACCCATTTCAATCTTGCACACACTTTAAAAAAGAGAATAATAATGGCTTTATTAATTTTTATATATTAAAAATACAATAATACACTTTTCACAAAGAAGGGGTGAGTGGGAAAATCTATACCTTCAAAGTCTAAGTGATTCCAAGATCAAACAAGAAGAATTAACAAAGCCACTAGGGGTCAAGAGCTACACCACTAGGACGGGGATCATAGTCATCTAGTTTACATCAACAAGGATGAAGCTATTTCCATTTCATGCCTTATTTGACCCATTGTTTATAACTAACCTGAGACATCTTGACTGGGTCCCTTAAGTGCCCTGAAATATAAAAAATTCATAAAATTCTAAGTCTGGGGTTGTTTTTGGTGTTGTCCTTTGTTTCGTGTTATTAGAGTTTCAAGGTTGTCCATACTTCATGTCTTCCCTAGCAATCCTAACACCCCGCTTTGTTCCTTGTCAAAATTCACCAAGTGTTTTGTTAGATTTTATAATTTCAAACCTCGTCACCCCTATCAGACTTGCCATCATGAGCATGCCTTCCACGAAATCCTAACATCTCGCTTTTTTCATTAAGTCCCTTATCAATTTTTTAGGGTTTCCTATACCTTCCACCCTTCTTTTGACCCTCGACTCCATGATCTTGACAACCCACTAAGTACTTGTCAAAAATTTCATAAGCCATTCAAGTAAAACTTTTTGATATTCCCTATTCGAGAACCTCCTTTCACCCAACCCTAAAGGCCTAAAAACCCATTGAAAGTCCTTATGAAAAATGCTTAAGTATTGTTTTTGGGTATATCATCTTTTCCCATTCTCCAATACCAATCCTTGACATACAATATGATTTTTTCCTAATCCCCAATCCCTAATACCTTCATTTAATAAGCTTTATTATGATGACTTCATGTTGATATCAATAGTCTTAATATGACATCATATTGACATCATCAATCCATCAGAATTTTAGAGTTCCTCATCCATCTAATCCTTTGGTATCCATTCCTCTTCATCTTCAATTCCCTGAAATCTTGAGAATTTTTTGATAACTGTGTAAATTCTTTCAGAGTCAAACTTTTGGTCATTCCCTATTTCAATACCATGTTAAGCCCTCCCCTGAAACTCCAATCCCGATAACCCAACACCTTTCCTTGTCAGTATTCCCTTGTTAGGGTTTTATGTCACACATTCCTCATTGGGCGTTGCCAAATCCTATAACTCTATTATTTGAACAAGAAAGCTCCCATCTACTCTCAAATGACTCAGAAATTTTATTAATGCATCTATAATGCTCGTCAACTACCAAATAAAATCTAATGACACCCATAAATCATTATTTATGGAAATTGGCATGGATTCAGAGGAAAATGGTGCTTATTCCATACCACAATTGTTACTACAGAGCCTGATGATTGATATGACATCGCTAGGTCATTATTTCAACTGATTTATTGGGAAATTTTATTGCTCGTACACTTAATCCCATGAGCCATCAATTCTCTAAGGTATGGTAGGGTACATAGGATATTCTTTCCACATTTCCAAATGATCATATCATATTTTGAAGACATTATTTTGTAGAACATTGATGATAATGATGACTAGGGCATGGGCATTCTTTGCAACATACCCATGATGGATCACAAAAAAATTATTGTCATTTTGGTGCTTTCCTTTTGGGTATTAAAGGGCCTAGAAATCCTCATTTCAAGGGAATTCTCATTTGTTCAACAAAAGATAAACAGAAGAGAAATCCTCTTTGTAACATATTTTATGCTCTTTCTGAAGTTGTAAAGACTTGCTCGATGCCTTGCAATTAGTAAAAACAAAATCACCTTTTCTCATCATGAACTGATATGTTGTGTATTCTTTTATTTATCAACATAGGTTGTGGATCCTTCTACTTCCCTTTTTATGTTGGTTAAGTGTTCTTACCTTAAAGTATGAGTGATTTCTTTTTTCATTTATGAGATGTATAATGTATATGGTTAGTTGTAGGAGCTACATGTGGATTTATGGTCCTTTAACCCTATGACAAGGTCTATCACAACTATCTCTCTCCATCTTAGTGCTTTTTCAACCCTTATCTTCATATGTTCTTGTAAGAGTTGGTAAAAAATAGAGATTTGTGTGAGTTTACAACCTTTCATAGTTTTTATGTGTTGTGAGAAAGGAGATAACTCAATTAAGTCTTGGTGCATCACCATCATTTCCTTTCATTTATTTTCCTTCTCCCTTTTCCTGTGAATTATTAAAGTAGGAGTAAGTTTTATGTTTAATTTGTGTCAAGTTTGATGAATGCTTGCATTTAGGCTTAGAAATGAACCAACCTTCTCTAAAATTCTAATATCTAGTTAGTAAGGTTTCACATTTGAGAGATCATTCCCATTGTATCTCTAAAATATTGAACCAAGTTCAATAAAGGTTAATTTCAAGTGACAAATTTTGTGGAATGTCCTACGAGACTAGTTTAATAACCCTTACATCATTCTTCTTAGCATTTTTAGTCATTGGACACATCCTACAAGCACTTGGTGACTCCAAAGTCTCTTGGTTTAGGATCATGCTAATTGTTCATGCCAAAGATACAAACAATATCATCATGTAAAGGAAAGAGTTTTAAATTCTTATAATTATGTGTATCTTCATCTGAAAAGAAAAACTATAATAGGAAACCCTCACCATATTTAAGAGTTTGTTCAAGAACACATCTGAGAGTGAAAAGTATACCTACTTCTAGTAGGCTCTCCTAGCCAAATAGAAGACTATTCCACACCCCTTTCATGGATATCCCAATAAATCAATTCTTTATCACCTTTGATGGAGGAAGTCCTCTTGTCTTATCTAATCGATATGACACCTAGTAGCAACCTTAAAAAGTATTCCTTATTTCACTAGTGAAATGTTACTATGCCTATAGAACACATATAGGATATTGTCAATATTTTCTCTATCCAAAAAATTATAGAGGAAAATGTAGATGTTATACTCCTTGCCACTTCTTTAAAGGGAAAGGAATTACAATGGTACAGGAGGTTGTTGTCTAATACAATACATAACTAGGATGAATTAGGTTAGAAAATTTGGGAAAATTTTGAACACAAGAGTGACCATCTATCCTTGGTAGAATAACTAACTACTATCAAGAGAGATCATCATGAATTCATGGGATACTTCAACGTTAGGTTCTAGAAGACCTGGGATAGAATTCTATCTTTGGTCAAACCTTGTCCTAACCATGCATTCATGTACTACTTGAGGGCTTTGTACAATGATGTGGTTGTTATAACACAATCAATGGGAGGGAGAACCTTGATTGATTTGTATGATATAACTATAAGGGATGAAATTTTTCCAATCCAAGCTAGAAAAATAGCTCCAAGACCTTTAATTCCTTTGTTTCCTAAGATTCCACCTACTCGCCCAAGCTTGGAACCTCTCCCTATATGAACCAGTCAACCAACCCATCATGCTACTCCTTATAATGAATTATATGAATTAAAAAACTTATTACATAGATTTAAGAATGAATTAGTAGCTTTAAAGAGGTAACAATCTTATAATAATAGACCTTATTAGCCTTTTAATCAAGCTTATCAATCCAGCAGGTAACCTTATCAAGCAAATACTCATGGACAAGGTCAATTAAGCTATGAAAGACCTTTGAACACCTTAAACCCATATCTTGTAGCCTCTTCCAAAGATATTATTCCAATGTATAATAGTTTATTCTAGGACCATGAATGATTCTACCCATGCAGTCAACCTTATAACCAAAATTCATGCCGAAATGGGGTTCTCAACCAAGCTCTAATGGTTCAAAGTGCATCAACACTTCTAGAATGGAAAGTTGAACCAGATCAAAAAGGGGTACCATGGAAAGAATAGGTGCAACATGATTCCATCATAATGAATTGGGATGAAATTAGTGGTTATATTTACAAGCAAGTAGAAGAAGGTGTTGATACACTATATGAGTGCAACATATATTAAAATGATTGTGTTTCCATCTACCTCTAGGTGGATTAGTCCTCCGTGGATGATAGCAATGTTGAAATTAGTGATAATTTCCAATTTGGTGATGAGGAGTATGACCCTACTACTTGTTGCAACAATATGAGCAAGGAAGAAGGTGTATGCACCATGGAAAATTTAGATGAATTAACATTCAAAACATACACTAGTTCATGATCAAAGCGGTGAAGAATAAAGCCTTTTCTTGTTTCATATATTACCTTCCTTTTTCCCCTTTTATAATTTTGAGGCTACTAATGATGTTTATATGCACAAGGATAGCATAGGCACATGTGTACATGAAGATAAAATTGAAAAAAATAGTATTGTTGTAGCTTTCATATTTCAAATTGAAGAGTGTGAAGATGGTGATCATAGAGAAGTGTATGAGAACCTATTTGTTTAGTGAAATACATGGTGTCTTCCTCATCTAGAGTGCACTTAAATAGATTCATATGGAAATTTTGTTATAGTAGAGAACGTGGAAGAAGAATTGTGCCACAAGTTTGATTTTTGCAGAAAATATGTCATAGTAAATCACCAAGAAGAAATTAAAACAACAAGACATTTTGAAGAATTTAGCTCTTCACCTAAAGTGTCTTGTAGTTGTAAATTATGTGCTAATGAAATATGCATCAGTACATGTAAAAATAAGGTATGTTGGTTTCATATTGTCCCTGAGATTAGCGAGGTTGGATATGAGGTTTTCATTCATGATGAAGATGTGACCTCTTATATTGGGGATTATGGTGTGCCTAAGTTTGATTGTTTCACTTGGGTCCAACATACATGTATTGAAGAGGTTTAGCAACAATACATGTGTCAAGAAGATAATAAACTTGGTGCTTAGCTTTACAATACACTAAAATGTCAAAGATTTGTGTTTGATGTGTGTAAGGAATAATTTCTTTGTACAAAATAACATGTTGTTGTGGCATATTTTTCATTGCAATGTGAGTTGGAAGAATTCTATTTTTGTTTTAGTTCATTTGAGAAGGTGAATGGAAGCAACAACAATGTGCCTTTGTGTGAGGAAGGTTTTTGTCCCTCCACAAGTATTAGTTCTTTTGATTCTGACCTAATTGCAAAAAAAAGTAACCATGTTGTTATGTACACACTTGATGCATCATTAGATAGCCCTAGCACCTATTTTTTATGGGTACTATACAATGACAAAGTTGATAGTGAAGCGAATATTCACTACATAGAAATTATTTGTGATTTGATGCATGCATGCAAAAGGCTTAATTTGTTGTAGTTGAAAATTGAATGTAGTTGTGACCTGATAAAAGACTTCTCTTTGATAGAGGCAAGTTGTTATGGTATTTTGGCACTCGAGATTTACAAGCCATGTACATATCAAAATAGTTTGTTTGTCCCAAATAAGTGATGTTTGCACTTTACATTCTCATTAGGAGAATGTATGATTCTAGTTGGCCTACTTTCCTCCAAGTACAAATTACACACATCATTTTTTTTGTTCTTAGAGTTTTCTCCCCTAGGTCATTTACAATGCTAGTGGCTTCATACCCAATGGAATGATCTAAGGCTAGTAGATCCATGATTAATAAAAATTCATCCTATAGAGGTTGCTAAAATATTGTCATTTCATGCCTCATTTAACCCATTGTTGATAATTGATTTGAGACATCCTGAATGGGTCCCCTAAGTGTCCAAAAATGTAAAAAATCCATAAAATTCTAAGTCTAGGGTTGTTTTTAGTGTTGTCCTTAGCATTTTTTGTGTTGTTGAAGTTTTGAGGTTGTTCATACCTTCATGTTGTCCCTACCAATCCTAGCACCCTACTTGATTCCTTTTCAAAATTTTCCTATGTTTTGTCAAAGTTTCAAAATTTTGAACCATGTCACCCCTATTGGACTTGTCATCTCATGCATGCCTTCCCCAAACTTCCAACATCTTACTTTTTTCATTAAGTCCCTTGTTAGAGTTACAAGGTTTCCCATGCCTTCCTACCTTCATATCACCCTCGACTACCCAATCCTAACAACTTGCTAATTACTTGTAAAAAATTTCCTAAGCCCTTTGGATTTGAACTTCCAGATCTTCCTTATTCAAACATCTCCTTCCATCTAACCCCAATGTCCCAAAACCCCATTCAAATTATTTGTCAAAATTGCCTTATTTTTTTTTTCTTTTTTTAAATTTTTACATCCCCCTATACTGATACTTGGCATGCAATATGAGTTCTTCTTGATCATCAATCCATAATACTTTCATTTAATAAGCTTTATCTTGATAACACCATGTTGATATCAACAATCCTAATGACATCATGTTGACATCATCAATCTTTCAGACTTCTAGAGTTCCTCATCCATCCCATCCTTAAATATCCATTCTTCTTCATATCCAATTTCGTAAAATCTTGAAACTCCTTTAATAACTCTATAAACAATTTTTGGAGTTGGGCTTTCGATCCTTCCCTATTTTGGTAGGTCATGTTAATCCCTCACCAAAAAATTTGATCTCAACAACCCAACACCTTTCCTTTTGAGGGCTCTGTGTCGAGCATTCCTTGTCAAACATGACAAATCCTAAAACTCCATTGTTTGAATAGGAAATCTTTGATCTACTCCTAGATGACTCACAAACACCATTAATGCATCTATAATTCTCATCAACTACCAAATCAGATTTGATGGTGCCCAAAAATCATTCTTTATGAAAATTGGCATAGATTCAAAGGAGGAAAATGGTACTCAACCCATACCACAATTATTATTGTAAAACCCAATGATTGATATGCCATCCCAGGTCATGCTTTTAAAAAAATTCATGGGAAATTTTCTTCTCATTACACTAAATCCCATGAGACATCAATGCTTTGAGATATTGAAGGGGTAAAAAGGATGTTCTTTCCACATTTCCAAATGATTAGATCAAATTTTGAAGGGACGTTCTTCTACAAAATATTGATGAGAATGATAGCTAGGTCCTAGGCATTCTTTGCAGCATGTACCCATGACAAATCATGGAATTTATTATCATTTTGGTGCTTTCCTCTAGGGTATTAAGGTTCCAACAATCCTCATTTTAGGGGAATTATCATTTTTCAAATAGAAGATATACATAAGATAATTTATGTTTGTAACATATTTTCTACTCTTTCTTAAGTTGTAAAGACTTGCACAATGCTTTGCAATCAATAAAAAAAAATGTTTTCACCTTTTCTCATCATTCTTGTATGTTATGTATTCTTTCATTAATTAACATAGGTTTTGGATCCTTGTGCTTCACTTGCTATGTTGGTTAAGTGTTCTTATTTTCATGTATGGATTATCTTTTGCCTTTTTTATGATATGTATGTTATATATGCTTAGTTGGAGG
Source organism: Sequoia sempervirens (assembly GCA_007258455.2). Lineage (NCBI taxonomy): Eukaryota > Viridiplantae > Streptophyta > Pinopsida > Cupressales > Cupressaceae > Sequoia > Sequoia sempervirens. Next base: position 203,937,009 of record VDFB02256132.1, read on the forward strand.
AGCTATCTATGGATTTCCAATCCTTTAACCCTATTACAGGTTTTACCATGGCTATCTCTCTCCCTCTTAATTCCTTTTCAACCCCTTATCTTCATGGGTGATCCCACAATATTGGTTTACAATTTTTGGCCAAACTGGACACGAAACTTATTTTTTCTAACTAAATCTTCACTTTCGGGCACCTATAGTGGCTAAACCATGAGGAATTTGAAGATGATGCAAACTAGTGATTTGTGACATTTTGTCTGTAGATTTTAAATATATTTTTTCAAAAATTTTGGAATCGGATTGCACTTCTTTTTCTATCTCCTTCAAAAACTAATTTTTTCAGTAAACACCATTTTTAAGGAGTGACGCTCACCATATAACACAACTTTTTTTCCATGAAGGGTAAAATTCTATTTTTTTCAAATTTAGATTTGTAACTACGATATCTAGTGTTTTCAATTGGTTTCATAGTAATTTATTGAATATTTTTTCCTTAATCAAGTTTGAAGTCAAACCAATTACAATTTAGACATAGGCGGACTGTATAACACATAACTTTTTTTGTATGTATCAAAATTCATTTTTTTAAATTTTTGTTGGATCAAGGACTTCAATATCTGGTGCACTCATATTTTTCAATCTTTTTGTTTTGATAATATTCTATTTTTCCACATGTGTAGAATAGAGAGCTTGATTTTCGATGAAAAACCTACATTCACAAGAAATAAAAAATAAATATAATAATAAAATTATATTTTTTTGCAAGCTTATAAGGACTACATACTTAAAAAATATAAATTTTAAATGAATTCATTTGATTCCCCAAAAGGTAAATCAAAAGTGGTTTTTTATCAACATTTTGATAGGTGTAAAGGAGACTTTGTTATAGGTATAGTTTAAAACTAGCGGGGTTCTATCCAAGGGGGTTTGATCTAAGGTAGTTTGATCAAACACTCTTCAATTGGAATGCTTTAAATTGAACTTTTTAAGGCTTAAATAATTATATTTTCTAAAAATATGTGATTTCAGCAAAAATCAGAATCTCCCAGAAATTGTAAATCGGCTTTGTGGGATCACCCTCATATATGCTTGCAAGAGCTAGTTAAAATATATATATTTGTGTGAGTATGCAACCTTTCATAGGTTTCATGTTTTGTGAGCAAGGAGAGAACTCAATTAAGTCTTGGTGCATCACCACCATTTCCTTTGATTTTTTCCTTATCCCTTTTTCATGTGAATTATTAGATTAGTGAAATCATTAGATTTAATTTGTGTCAAGTTGGATTTATGCCTACACTTAGGCTTTTAAAGGAACCGACCTTCTCTAGAGGTCTGATCTCAAGTTACCAACATATCACACTTGAGAGACCATGCCCATTGTCTCTAAAATATTGAATGAATTTCAATAAGGGTGCACTTCAAGTGATAATAGGAACCATCAGTAATTCAATTCCTAACTAATAAGAGAACCCTCCTCTTCTTGATCTTCATCTAAATGTCGTTGAAGATGCATATGAGAAATAGAAATATCCAAGCAAGAAAACTCACTAGAATCTATCTAGTGAAAAACACCACACCCATGTGAAGAGGTCAATGAGAGTCCAAAGCACTAAGACCGCCTATGGACAACATGATCCCTAACTTTTCTAGAAGGTGGTTTTGGTTAATGTGATTGGAAATTGTGATCTATTTTGGAAAGTTGGCTACATGAACATTTGCACCCATGTGGAGGGCAGTGACCCTAGTGGGGTAAAAGGAGATGGAACTCTGACAACTATACAAGGGGCATTATCTTAACTCTCTAAAATCCCCTACAAATAAGCAACTTCAAGTGTAACCTTGTTTTCTTGCACCTAAATCTACATAAGCACATTGGAGAAAATCATAGATTTAGTGTAAAGAAAAAATGAATATCAACTACACAACCAATGAAAATAATATTCTTTATCTTTCCAAATGCTAAATAAACTCTCAACTCTAAAATCATCCCAAATTTAGGTAAATTTAAAAGGGTTTATGGCCAATTTCCCCAAAAAATCATATGCCATGAAAATGGGTTAAGCCTAAATGGCTTGAAGAAGTCGTGAATCCAAGTCCAAGCTTTATAAACTCTAGTGTAGAACCAAAAGGTGCTTGAGAGTCTCATGTTGTCCACAAATGGATGAGGGTTGATAACTCCCAAATGAGACAACAAAGATCCAAGTAGAAGGCCTGAATAAATAATACACCAACAAAAATGAGCAAGCTTGGATTTAAGAATAGGAAACCATAAAATTTGGAATATATAGTGTCAAGTGTCTAGAGAGGACTAGAGGTGCCAATAGAGATTTAACTAGGCCACCATGGGGATGTTGAAAAATGGAGGTAATTATGTAGCTTAAAACTTGTAAAACTATGAGATTGTAGATCTAATTAAGTGTTCTTTGTTACAAATTCTTTGTGTATGATTATCTATTTAGATCAATTTTACCAATTGTAGAAAGAAACTGAAGATTGTAGAAGAATGAGACAAGAAGATAGAAGTGACACATCATATACGTGGAGAAACCCTTTCAGGAAAAAACTCCACCACTAGAATCAATAGTGCTTGTATTATTTAACCTTGGAATAAGATTACAATAACACTGTATCAATCCTTTGCTAGATATGTTTCTTTTGCCTTCAACAATTCTTCTTCACAACCTTCAATAAACTCTGATCAAAGTCTCTTCAGCTTTTTGCAATTAATAGACAATAATGAGCATTGAAAACTCCAAAGAATTGTCAATTACAATAGCTTGAAGCTCCTCTCAAAAACCTATGCCTATTTTGTGCAAGTAGAGTTTCATCATGTAACATGAAGTCAAATCCAATGTCTCCTCAATTTAGGCGCCCCAAACTAAACTCCTAATTGATTGTTGGTCAAGAAAATATCTTCCAAGATTCTCCTCAAGGTTGGCGCCAAAGAATGGGCCCACTTAACACAGCCTTATAAATATCTTCTCATGCAAAAAGTGTTAACTCCAAGATGCCAACTTGGGTGCTCAAGGTGGGTCCAAGTCAATCTTTGTTAACAGAAACATATCTCTCCATCAATTCATGCAAACATTATGCATGATTGATCATCCCCACTTAACTTAATGTATCAAATGTTATTTGTCATGTAACTGAAGTCATTAGTCATGCATTCCAGTCAACTGAAGTCAACTAGCATTCAACTAAAACTAACTACATGCAACTGAAGACAACTGAACCATAGCTGAACTGAACTGAATTGAATTGAACTAAACTAAACTAAACTCCACTCATGTAAATATCAATCCCTAACTTCTAGGATCTTTACATGCATTAATGAAGTGTTATCTTTTCTCCAAATAGTTAATTGAACTCAAGGTGGGTTCCACCTTCCATGTGGGCACCCCATGTGCTCCTATTTTGTAGGATCTCTTCTTGGGCATCCCCACATGTTCCTATCATTTAGAAATAATTACAAATGTCAATTTACATGTTCATTTCATTCAAATTTAATCTCTTTCTAATCCTAGTGTTGGGGAACACTTTATAAGGACTTAGGAGAAACATGAAATATGTTTAGAATTGCAATTAAATGGCATCCTATTCCCAATATTCTCCCACTTGACATTATACATTGCAATTATTCTAAAAAAGGAATCATTATTATAAATTAAGTACAAGACTCAAGGCCAATGGCCTTCCTGCACCATGAGAACTTATCTTTAGGAACTGGTTTTGTAAGATAATTTACAACATTGATCAAAGTGTCAACTTTCTCAATCAATACCTTCCCACTCTCAACCATTTCTCGCACAAAGTGATATTGAAAATTAACATGCTTAGTACAAGCATGATACATAGGATTTTTGGCTAAACAAATAGCACTTTGAATATCACATTCAAATTTAATTTTCTTGCAATTAAAACCAATACCTTTCCCAAGTCTCTATAACCAAACTGCCTCTTTAGAGGCATGTATAGCAGCCATGTACTCTGCTTCTGTGTTGGACAAAGCAACTGTGGGTTGTCTCTTACTCATCCAACTAACCGCAGCTCCAAACAAAGTAAACACATAGTCACTTGTCAACCTCTGACTGTCACGGTATCCTGCCCAATCTCAATCAACAAAACCCTGTATGTCTAATGATCTATGCATAAAATATCAATAGCACCATGATAAACCAAATAGTAATCAAAAGTACCTCGTAAATATCTAAACACCCTCTTAACATAAGTCCAATGTTCTTTACCAGGGTTAGACATAAACGTACATAGAACTCCCACTGCGTGGGCTTTATTTGGTCTCGTACAGACCATTGCATACATTAAACTACCAACTGCACTAGCATATGGAATTTTAGACATTTCCTCATAATCAAAATCAGATTTAGGACTCATGTCTAAACTTAACTTCGTGCCAACTGGTAAAGGAATATTAATTGGTTTACTATCTTGCATGTTAAACCATTTCAAAATAGTATCAACATAGTTGCTTTGACTTAAGCAAAGCTCTATGTTACCTCTATCTCTGTTGATCTCCATACCAAGGATATATTTTGCAGCCCCTAGATCTTTCATCTCAAATGTGCTAGAGAGTTGTGCTTTCAATTCTTTGATCATTACCTTGTTGTTACCAATAAACATGTCATCAACATACAAGATAATAATTAAAAGTTGATCATCAATACATTTTATGTAAACATAGTGATCTTCCTCACTCCTAACATAACCAATTTTCAATGCAAAAGCATCAAATTTTTGGTACCACATTCTTGGTGAATTTTTCAATCCATATAAATATCTTTTTAACCTGCAAACCAATTATTCATTTCCTTTTACAATGAAACCATTAGGTTGCCTCATATAAATCTCCTCATCAAGATCTCCATGCAAAAAAGCAGTTTTCACATCCATTTGCTCTATCTCAAAATCATAAGCAACAACAATAGATAAAAATAATCTAATAGAAGTTAATTTAGCAACAGGAGAGAAGATTTCAATAAATTCAACCCCCTCTCTCTAGAAGTAGCCCTTGGCTACTAATCTAGTCTTGTAACTTTCGAGATTACCATCTGCTCCAATTTTCTTTTTAAAGATCCATTTACAACCAATGACCTTTCTTCCTTTGGGGAAACTCTCAAGATCCCATGTGTCACAAGTATCCAAGGAATCCATTTCCTCATGCATAGCTTGTGACCAAAGCTTGTTCTCATTAGAAGACACAACTTCCCTGTAAGATCTAGGTTCATCATTAGTACTCATCAAAGCAAATATACAACAGAAATCAGGTGGGCTATACCTATCAATGGGATTATGTTGTCTTGTGGATCTTCTCAAAGGGGGTTCTTCTTGTTCCTCAATATGCTCATCATGAGCACCTATCTCAGAAGAACTATGTGAACTCTCCTCATGCAATGCATCCAATTGTTCTTCAACATGTGCATCTTCTTGCTTCTCAGTATTTATCTCAAAATGCACTATTTGAGAAGTATCCTTCTCCTTTGGTTGTTCTTCTCCTGAATAAGCTCTAAATTCCTTGAAAATCACATCTCTAGATAAAGTAATTGTTCGGGTTAGAGGATTCCAAAGCTTGTAACCTTTTACATTTTCACCATAACCTATGAATATGCATTTTTGTGCTTTTGGATCCAACTTAGACCACTTTTCATTAGGCACATGGAAAAAATCCTCACAACCAAAGATCCTTAAATGTGCAACACTAGGTTTCCTACCTAACCACATTTCATAAGGATTTTTATCTTCAATAGATGAACTAGGAGATCTATTGATTAAATAACAAGAATTACTTATAGCCTTGGCCCAAAGGCATATATCTAGCTTATCACTACGTAACATACTCCTAGCTCTTTCCATTAAGGTTTGGTTTATCCTTTTTGCTACTCCATTTTGTTGAGGTGTATATGGAGTAGTTTTATGTCTCACAATTCCTACATGCTTACAATAATCATCAAATTCCTTTGAACAATATTCACCACCATTATTGAATCTCAATACTTTTATCTTATGATCTGATTGTTTCTCAACCAAAGCCTTAAATTCTTTAAACTTATTGAACACATCATATTTTTTATGCATAAAATAGATCCAAGTGTATCTTGAGACATCATCAATAAATGTGACATAATATCTATATTTTCCAATAGAGTCAATATCCACAAGGCCCATTACATTTGAATGAATAATCTCTAATAATCTTTTAGCTTTATTTTTTCCATTAGGAAATGAAGATCTAGATTGCTTTCCAAACACACAATGCTCAGAAAAATATTTTTTTCCAATATTATAATCAGGAATACCGTCAACCAATTTCTTATTAAGAATGGTCCTAAGACCTTTTTAACCAATGTGGCCCAATCTATGGTGCCACAACATACATGTATTTTCAGCTTCAATTAAATTGGATAATTTATTCAAATTGGAGGTATTAAGCTTAAACAAAGTCCCAATCTGAGATCCTTTAGCAACCACCATATTCCCTTTCACCAATCTGCAACCACCTTTGTCAAATTTCACATGCAATCCAGAATCATTGAACTTAGATACAGAAAGTAGATTTCTAGCAAGTCCTAGAATATGTAGAACATCATTAAGGTTCTTAACCCTACCATCACTGAAACACAAATTTACCTCTCCTTTGCCAACAACCTTCGTTGTGCTATTATCTCGAAAAAATACATTCCCTCCATCATATGCAATATACTTATTGAACCACTCTTTTTTTGGAGTCATATGATAGGAGCAACCTGAATCAATAAGCCAAGAGTTATCAACAACAATATTAGATGAAATGACCAATGCATCATTACTGTCATCCGAGGATTTCTCTATAGAAGCATCAGTATTCTTTTTCTTGCTCTTACAATCCTTCTTTGCATGTCCAGGTTTCCCACAATTCCAACACTTTACCTTACTCTTACCAGGGGTTTTAGACCGTCCTTTGGACTTACCCTTTCCTTTCTTGCCTGCCTTAGATTCCTTTTCCTTAGGCCTACCTCTTACAAACAAGGCATCTTGGGATCTCGTTTTAGACTTCCTCCTCATCTCCTCTAATAGGAGAGTATGAATTATATTGTCCATCTTAGGATCTGTACCACTACCACTGATACCAACAATTAGATTTTCCCAAGATCCTAGTAAAGAATAAAGTAACAAAATGCATTTATCTTCATCTTCTAGCTTTACATCTATAGATGCTAATTGACTTAGAATCAAATTAAAAGCATTTAAATGATGTGCAATAGAATCACCATCTTTTTTCTTTAAAGAATACAACTTTCTTTTTAGGTACAACTTATTAGTAAGACTTTTGGTTTGATAGATATCACCTATCCTCTTCCACAATTTATATGCAGTAGTTTCATCTGAAACATTCAAGAGAATAACATTAGCAACACATAATCTTATGGTCCCTCTTGCCTTCTTATCAAGCTTAGCCCAATCCTCATCTAACATCGTTGTAGGTAACTTTGTCTCATTACAAACAGCTAACCATTGATCTCTCTCTTGAAGGAGATCCTCCATTTTTAGTTTCCACATCTCATAACTAGATCCATTGAATCTTTCAATATCTAAATGAGAATTAGAAATCATTGTAACACACTTCTTTTATAAAATTAGCAATAACACAATAGTAAAAGCTCCCACTACATCCAAAAAACCTTCAAAATTTTAAGAGAAAGGCATCCCAAACTCTACCCAACCATTAGCTCTAATACCAAATGTTGAAAAATGGAGGTAATTATGTAGCTTAAAACTTGTAAAACTATGAGATTGTAAATCTAATTGAGTTCTTTGTTACAAATTCTTTGTGCATGATTATTTGTTTAGATTAACTTTACCAATTGTAGAAAGAGACAGAAGATTGTAGAAGAATGAGACAAGAAGATATAAGTGACACAACATATACATGGAGAAACCCTTTTAGGAAAAAACTTCACCACCAGAATCAATAGTGCTTGTATTATTTAACCTTAGAATAAGATTACAATAACACTGCATCAATCTTTTGCTTGATATGCTTCTTTTTCCTTCGACAATTCTTCTTCACAACCTGCAATAAACTCTAATCAAACTCTCTTCAACTTGTTGCAATTAATAGACAATAATGAGCATTGAAAACTCCAAAGAATTGTCAATTACAAGAGCTTGAAGCTCCTCTCAAAAACGTACGCCTATTTTTTGCAAGTAGAGTTTCATCATGTAACATGAAGTCAAATCCAATGTCTCCTCAATTTAGGCGCCCCAAATTGAACTCCTAACTGATCGTTGGTCAAGAAAATATTTTCCATGCTTATCCTCAAAGTTGGCGCCAAAGAATGGGCCCACTTAACACAACCTTGTAAATATCTTCTCATGCAAAAGGTGTTAACTCCAAGATGCCAACTTGGGCGCCCAAGGTGGGTCCAAGTCAATCTTTGTTAACAGAAACATATCTCTCCATCAATTCATGCAAACATTATGCATGATTGATTATCCCCACTTAACTGAATGTATCTCCTGTTATCTGTCATGAAACTAAAGTCATTAGTCATGCATTCCAAGTCAACTGAAGTCAACTAGTATTCAATTGAAACTAACTACATGCAATTGAAGATAACTGAACCATAACTGAATTGAACTCCACTCATGTGTAAATATCAATCCCTAACTTCTAGGATCTTTACATGCATTACTGAAGTGTTATCTTTTCTCCAAATAGTTAACTAAACTCAAGGTGGGTTCCACCTTCCATGTGGGTGCCCCATGTGCTCCTATTTTGTAGGAGCTCTTCTTGGGCATCCCCACATGTTCCTATCATTTAGAAATAATTACAAATGCCAATTTACATGTTCATTTCATTTGAATTCAATCTCTTTCTAATCCTATTGTTGGGGAACAGTTTCCAAGGACTTAGGAGATACATGAAATATGTTTAGGATTGCAATTAAATGGCATCCTATTCCCAATAGGGGAGATGGGGTGTAAGCCACAAATATCCCATGTGAGGTCTATAATTGAAAAATGGTGTATCAAGTTACAATTTACAATCCTTCCACCAAGGCTTGAAATTATTTACCCCATTTTTTTGAACCATGAGGGAGGAATTTCATCAATAACTATCTGGTATTGCTCACAATCTTGGTTAGATAATCAAGTTTTTAACTTGGCCTCAAGTCAAGATAATACAATATTGGTGAATTTTTTGAAAAGATCTAGGAACATTTTGACTCCTCTACTATAACTCCAAAGATGAAACCCAATAGCTTTAGTGAGAGGTCAATCTTGACAAGAAAGGACCAATGACCACCATATAAATTGTTGATTAATAGAAAGACCATTTCAAAAACCATTGCAATCCCATAAAACCTAAGGCTTGATGGATTCCCAAACCCTCTAGATGATTTTGATAACAATGTGCCATTTATATGAAAGGGTTACTTCATAGTGAGGAGAGTATGAAGCCCAAATTCTTTCCAAGATGTATACCTAGATGGCCTTCCAAATAAAATAAAATGGTGAATGAGGAATTTCTATGAACCCTTTACCTTCCTAGGACTTGATTATCCATTTAGCACAAACTACTAAGCCTTGATGATGGATTGAGAGTAAGCCTAAACCCCTAAAATCATGGGGGAGACAACAATATTTCCAAGCCACATGCTGAAATCCTTTTTTTACCATCAAAAGAGGCCCAAAGAAGATCCCTAAGAAGCTTTTCAATTTTCAAATAGGAAGCCTTAGAAGGAACCCAACAAGAAGAATGATAAACATGAATAGTACAAAAAAATTAGAACATGCCTAAAATTTACCAACTAGAGAGAGGCTTAGTAATCCAATAAGCTGATTTTTTCTCAATTATGGATATAACAACTTTCCATAAGGTAGTAGAAGAGGCCTGAAATGCAAAGGGGGTGAAAATAAATCTAAATACTTTCCCATGATCAACCCATATCTAGCTGAATGAGTTTAACCAGCTAGGCTTATGAAGGAAAGATTGGATATAACATTGCATCTTTTGTCATTAAATACTCAAACTTGAAGGTTTGTACAATATCTTGAGGCAATGAATGAGTTGTTTGACATTATCCTCTTCTTCAATTATAGTAAGAAAGGATTCATAAATAAAGTATCCATTAATGAGCTAGGTAGATGAATTGGGAAAGACAATGCTTTTGACTAACTTCTAAGAGACTGCATAAAATCAAAAGAGAGCCAAAGCCTCTAGCAACAAGCACATAAAGTGCAAGGACTAAAGGGTAACCTTGGTGAATAGACTAGAAAATCTCAAAAGATCTATTTTTATCAATTAATGGTGATGCAAGTATAAGAATTTATAAAAAATAATCTTAATTGAATGCACAAAACAAGGCCCAAAACCCAACACCTAAATCATGGCAAGAATGAAAGGCCATTAAAGTAGTCATAAGCCTTGGAAAAGTTAAATTTGAAAAATAATACAAGTTGTTGGGAGCATTGAGCCCATTCCACCCCTTACCATACAAAAATAATATTGTCAAGGTGTTCTACAGCATAATGAAACCGATTTTCTCAAGCTAGACCAATTGAGGAAGAAGAGGTTACAACTTGAGGGCATAAGCTTTAGAAATAATTTTGTAGGAGACATTCAACAAGGTGATGAGACTCCAATTATAGATATCCTTCAAGTCACCAACTTTAGGTATAAACTTAACACTTCCTGTATTAATTAAGCTCCCTAAGGAATTACAATGGAATGCTTCTAGATATACTTTGTGAAGATCCTCACTCAAGGCATCCCAAATAGCTTCATAAAACCCACAATGTAAGCCAACTAAGCTAGGAGCTTTGTCATTTGACAAAGTGAAAATAGCCTCACATAAATCCTCTATTGTGAGAAATCAATCATAAAGAATGTGTTGAAAGTTGAAAATTTGAAAACGTGTCACATGTAGACATTGTTGTAAAGCAATGTTCCAAATAAGAGTATCTTCCTAGGTAATAAAACCTTACTCATAATGTTGAAAAAAACCTTGGAGGATGTCAAGAAGCTAGATTAAAAACTACTAACCATCCTTAATTTTTTTAATGGCTTGGGATGTGTGACAAGCTCGCAAATCCTAGAAGAATTTTCAAAAGACCTTGTCTCCAATTTTTAGCCAATGAATTTGAGCTTTAATTTGGCCACCTCAAGCCAAACGAATATTTGTAACTTACTTCTAGTGGTAGAGTTTGGTAACACACAACTATGTTTCCAAATCAAATGGTTGTGTCTCCAAAGCAATTGTGGTTTGGTAGAGCTTTGAGATGGTAGTCTTATATGAGCAATGATGGCAATAGGCTAGCTAGTGCTTATAATTCCACCAACAATTCGACCTGAATCATGCATGGGATGTGGATCTAGATTCCAAACACATTCAATATGTGCCAATGTAAGCTTATGGGATAACAATGATGTGTTTAGAAAAAACGAATCTTCATGGCCTTGGGTTTGGTAGTTTTCATTCAATACAAAATCATACCAAATAATGGTTTAACAACATTTGATAAAGGCTCAATTGACAAGGAAAAATATATGGTGAAGCAAAACAAATATTGGGTTAATACTATGGCTCTATCAAGTTGTTGTAGACTCCAAGACCCTCTCTAAGGTCACTCTATTGTGGTGGAAATCAATATTAGGATAAGAAATCCCTAGTTTATTGCACATATAGCATGATGCCTCTCTTTTACCTTTTGTCCATCTCATAGGCAAAGCGCCACATTTATCACAGGTCATCTCAATCCTATTGAAATCTCTCCACAAAAACCAAGTGGTGACAAGCATTAAGTTTGTAATCAATCTCCAAATAGCAAATCACTCAACAACATTATTCAAGGCATAAACATTAATAACTCCAAAGGAATGATTATTAATATTGAAAAGAACCCACAACACTCAAATGGTGAGGGGTGATCCCGCAATAGTGTCTTCCACTATTTGGCCAAATTTTGCATTGAAATCAACATTGTTAGGCAAATTTTCACCTTTTTTCATCCATAGAAACTAAATCATTAACAATTTGAAGATGACGTGAACTAATAAATTTTTAGATTTCATGTGTACATTCTTTTTTTTTTTGTAATTTTAAAAACTGGTTTGTAATTTTTTTACGTAAGTTTTAATAACTTTTTTTTATAGTTAACAATATTTTTAAAAAGTGACATTTATTTCATATCACATAGGTTTTTTAACAAAAATGATAGAATTATAAATTTTAAACATAGATTGGTAATACCAATATCTCATTTGCAAACATTTTTTCATAATTTTTTGTTGCATTTTTTATTTTTATTAATTTTAGAAGTGGGATTTATTATCATTTAGACATAAGTTTATTTCATATCACATAACCTTTTCTACATATATCCAAATCAACCTTTTTTTTTTGATGAAACAAGGACATCAATACCTAGTGTACAAATATTTCTCAAAAAAAATTCTTATATTTTTCATTTTTCCACATGTGTGGAATAGAGAGCTTAATGTTTGTGAAAAAATTATGTTCACTAGAAAATAGAAAATAAATATAATAATCATATTAATATATTCAAGCCGGTATTGGCATGGTGTGATGGTTTATAGGTGGCATTGTTGTTCTTGCCACCAAGGTTCAAACCCCGTTGGGGTGGTATTGTTGAATGGTTGTATCCGGTTCATAGCTCCGGTCAAAAGCGTTTACCCCTTGAATAAAAAAAAATATTAATATATTCAAAAAAATTACTTTTTTAAAAGCTTACTCCAAGCTACAATCTTGTAACAATCTCCTACCATGTTGATTCCATTTGTTGGTCCAACTCAAGGTTTAAAATTGAAAAATATGAGGAAATTTTGTGGACCAAGGTGGAGAGATCCATTGAAAGACCTTCAAATGAAGGTCCTTTCCATAACCTTAAAAATATTAAAATAATAAAATTTTGAATAACCTTCAAATGATAGTGTTTTGCTAATTTTTTTCTCCCCAACCAAGCAAGTTTTTGATGTCCCAAAAGTGAGATACACTATTGAGGGTCTACCTTGGGGTCACATCCCTTTTCAATTAAATGTTCAAGCCACATAAGAGAGAGAAAGAGAACAACTCGCTATTTCATGGTTGCTACACAAAAAATGATTGACAAGCCAAATAACACATGTAGCAAAAAGCCAAAAACAAAAAAAAATCACTTCTTGCACATAGAGAATGCCTAGACTTGGAAATATTTGTCGAGTGTCACACACAAAATATTCTTTGGGAGGTTTGTCAAACCTCAAACATTAAAGTATATAGAATTCATGAGTGAGCATCAAGGGTCATTCCTTACTATCCAACTTATCACGATTTGAATAGTTATTTCTCCAAAAAATCCTCCTCTTAATTGAAATTGTCTCTAAATGAAAGGTTAGTTATGTCATCATTCTATAGCACATATTCACCTTCTTCCAAATGCCCATGTGAGACCTTTACTAGACCATGAGGGTGGTGAAGGGTAGCAAACGATGGTATCCACTTGAGAAGATAAAATTGATGTTACCAACAATGCACTAGTGAATTTGGACTTATTGACCTCCCCAAATGTTTCCCTATGAAAATGAACATATTTTCCCAAGTCCCAAGGTTTTGAAATTGCACCTCCTTGAGATTTCAATGACTAGCTACCATTACTAATGGAGGAATTAGGTGGAGCCCTACTATTTCTATTATCCTTGGCTTTGTGAGTAATCATAGTTGGCCATCCTTTCTCCTTTTTGCAAGAGATGGTTTATCAATAACTAGTCATTGGCAAGTTTGTTATGGGGAGTAACTAGAGGGCACTCTCAAATCTTGTGCTCAAAAAATTGGTAATGATAGAAAGTATTAGGTAGGTTCAAATAGAGGACATGTTGAATGTATCTCATTTTCCCAATCTATATATCAATTGTCTCCTTTAGATCCTTGGAGAGGTCAATTTTATCATAGATCCTCTTCTAAGGTTGAGTCAAGAAGAACTTGTTAGGTTTTATGCAAATGGGTAAGTGCAAGAAGTTGGGTCCACGAAGAGGGGAAGTTTCAGCCAAAAAAATACTGAAAGGAATAGGTACTCATTTAGGAAAGGATCCTGAACCTTAGATCAGGATTTCATTCCTAAACAGGTTTTTTTTTTAAATAGAACGGATGTCGATTTTAAAACGGGTACCCATTCTAAAAAAAATGAAATCCCAAACCGCTTTTTGATTTGGTTTTAGGCTCGGGAAAGGCTTGGTAACCCAACCTTTAGCCTTGGACCTACAACTAAAAGACTAAGGCAATGTCAAGAGAAATAATTGATTTTGACAATATTGTTGACGGGTTTTTTTTGAGAATCGGTTCATGAACTTAAGACCCATTATAGATCACAATGTCTAATTTTCAAATATATAATTTTTTATGATTGGATTATGTTTTCTATTTTTTAATTAATTTCTAAGCAAATTAGTCCATAAACTTGAAATGTCAGGTTTTTTTAGTTTTTTAATAACTTTTAATCTGTTAATTTTTTTGTAAAAAATAATTATATGGCATCAATCTACAAACATTTCTCTACACAATGAAAAATAAATAAATTTAAAAGATTAGTTTAGGTCAAATTATGGTGTTCGTACACATTGGTTTTCAAAAACAACCATTAGCTAGGTCAATAAAAAATAATTAAAAATATATATTAAAAAATATCCTCATCAATCTTCAGTTTGTTACACATATTTCCCCAAAATTAATTAGAAAAATACCTTTATTAGATCAAATTATTGTCTTTGTACATGTGCATGGAATAGTCCTAAAAAAATGACTTTTAAAAAGTGGTTTTTATACATGCATATTAAAAGTTAATTTGTAAGTGCTTCAAATTTTAAGCCCAATTGTGACAAATTCTAAAAAATCAGAAAAAAAACACTTCCACTTTTTGAGCTTTTTGTGGACCCAACTTCTTGCACATGTCCAAATGACGTTGCCTAGGAAGAGGCTATCTTGGTCAGGAAATTATAGCACAAGAAAGGCAACCAATGAAACTCCACCTAGAAAAGGACAAAGCTTTCTCATTGGAAACAACAAAATCTCTAGTCTAAGGTGTGAAGACTAACAAAGACACACAAACATACCACAGACCATGCTTGAAGATAGCCTTAACATGGCTAGTTTCAACAAAATGGAAAAGAAAGAAACTTTATGTAAGGTTTTGCACATCAAGGCAAATCCATGCATGATCCAACCGTTGGCCACCCCTTCTTTGAGCATGCTTTCATAAGTGACCTTCCCCACAAAATACCCTCATCAAAATAAAATTTTCTAGCTAATAACATGCAGTATCAAACTCTAGAATAAGAAAAATCACATCAGAAAATGTTCTAATCATACCTCATGGAACACCTTGGATACAAACTTCCTAAGAAACTTAAGCACAAGAATGATTACCATGCATCATCAAACCTTCAACTCCAATAACAATTGTGAAGTTACAAAAGTTGACACCTTTTAAATGAGTAGAAAATGCATATGTAGACGTGGCAGCCTAGAAGGCATCGTAACAAATGCAGACAAGCAATGCCAAATCTTGCTTCAGAATGAAACATTATGATACCAAAGAGACAAAATATCACCAGGAAAGACGACACTGAAGTCCTAACAGAGCTAAAACTCACCTTGCAAAACTTAATTTTCACACGTGATCGTAATGGAAACTTTGAATCAGAGAATGTGGGGATACATAGACAAGCCGCATGAGTTGTTTTACAATGCCTAAAGGAGAAAGGTTGTGAAGGATCTGAAAATCAAGTTTGGTATTCATCAAATGGTGGAATGTATGTGATTGTCTCAAAAGATGGAAAAATACGAATATGGGCTGGTGTGAAAAGAGGATTTTATCTTCTTAATTGATGACTCAACCGATAAGGGGGTTAAGAGGCTATGACAGGGTGATGGCTTCTCATTGCTCATCCAACCATAGTAGTGTAGGTCGATGGTTGGAACATTTCTCTACTGAAATGGTTTTTGTCACATACATGGAATAGATCACTCCTTGCACTCTTGAAAAGAAGCCCAATAAAGACATAGAGATGGGGAGTTGAGTATCATTCAATTGCTCAAACACAGATGCAAGAGTAATGTGCTAATCTATGCAAGAAATTCTTTAGCATGGCAGAATAGAGGAACAAATACAGTGTTGTTGCACGGATGCACCTAATTGGTTTGGTTCATAAAGGACCCTTAACACAAAGGGGACTGTAAGTAGAATCCTGTCAGTTACAACTCTTACTCAACTAAAAGGGTTGAAGACAGACTGTATATAGAATCCTTTGTCAGTTAGAATTCTTATGTTCTATCTACAATTAAAATTTCCTTAAAATACAATTGAACCACTTTATCACATGCACATGTAGAGTGGGGAGAGATATCAAACATGTCAATTGTTCAATAAAATGCTTCAAGGAGATGGGCACCTACAACTTTTGCACATGACCTGTTCAACATAATGTTGTGGCAATCACATGTTAGTTAAACTTCAATGGAGATATAACATTTTATTATAAAGTTTTTTTATTATGGTTTGCAATAGATTTATGTTTTAATGAGTCATTGATTGTAATTTTTATGTTTTATTTTTAAATGTTTGTAAAGTTATAATGGGCAATTAGACAATTATAAGAGTGAAAATTACTCTTATTCATTTATTCTGAGGTAAGAAGATGGAAAAGGGACTTTTAACCTCTTTACATAACAATGTACAGGAAATTGTTGGAGAGGTTTTGTGCCCACATTTTTTAATAATAAGAACACTTGAAAACTCCATGTCCATTTTGTTCTTTGTGATTGTCACATTATATCTAAGTCTGATGCAAGTTCTTTCCTTCAAGTATTCTCCACACATTTGTGCAACATGCATAATAGTTAAATCACTTTCACACTTTAATGGTTTATGCACGAATTGAACTCTATTTTTGTATTTGATTTTGCATAGTCTTTCCTCTTATTTTTTATTTGTGTTCAAGTAATCTTTAGATGGTTTCCTATGTTGGGTCTATCAAAGGTTTCTCTAATTTTCCTTTTTCTTTTCTCAAAAAGTACACAAAAACTCTAATATGAATATGTATAGTGTACAACTTAAGGTTAGTTTTGGATTTTAGCAAATTGTGTGCATTATGTGCACTAATGCACAAGAATGTAAGTGGGGCATGGAATGCAAACAATTGCTGGAAAAGATATGTATGATCCTTGGCACAACACAAACAACACATTATGCAAAGGGTTGCATGTGATCTAGAGGATTAACTTTAATTCACATAGCATGGTTCCTAGCAGTATCCACTGAGGTGATGATGTTTGAAGGCATGTGTTGATATTCCTAGGTTCATATGCTTCTTATGTCCTACATTTACTAACTCAATTATCATGGATGCTCTGTTTTGTTTCCACGTTATATGTTTTATGGCATTTATGTGCTTCTTAAGTTCCATGATCATGATATTGTCTCTATGCCATATCCACTATGCTTATTATGCATCCATCATGATTATGATGTTTTTCTATCTTTGCATCTTATGCTGACACATTTTCATATGGTTATCATGTGTATATTTCATGATCTCATGTTTATGATCCTTATCACGTTTATACATTATGATACCATGTCTATAATCCTTATCATATTTTCATCTAATAATCCCATGTCTATGATCTTTGACATTGTTATGATTACCTATAATGTTAACATCTTGTGCTTGCATATTATGATCCTTGTCATAACCACATCTCTTACACCCTGTTTGTGATTAAATGATCCTCATCATTACCATTTGCCTTCATTAAGGATAACTTTGAGGGGAATCTTGTATTTCCCTTCTTACACATGCTTTCACAATTATTTCTTACTTATGTTCTTACATACTTATCAGATAGTTCTAACTTATTTCTTACATGCAATGACAAGCTCAATTCACTCTCATGTTCAAGAGAGTTTTTTATGAATCCATTTACATTGTCAAAATCTTCCACATAATTAATGCATTTATTCCCTAACAAGTAGAATCACTTATTCTTCTACTCTTTACTTTCACTATTTTCAAGGATAGTTCACTTTGAAGCTAGTCATAGTTAATATTTATTTTGAAACATGTGATGGATGTTGCTCATTGCAAGCTATTTTTTGTTTTGCATGAATCTAATGAGTAATCACTCATTGTGAGAAAAATTCAATAATGATGAGACTTTAGACAAAGTGTGAAAAAGTATTTAGTTCATATTTTGACTATTTGGTTTAAACATGTATATGTCTAGTAATTCACATGCACATCAAAGTAGGAGCAAAATGCAATAGTTAAAATCACATAACCATGCCATTTTCCCATTCATTGTAGAGCCGCTTTGATTAAAGTATCATATATGCAATAACTAGCTTACAAATGGTATATTTTTGCATGGATTTAGCTCATGACATCACCACATCCCAATCCCCAAAGATTTGATCATGATCCTAGACCTACCATTTGCCACTTTGACTCAAATCTATAAATGCAGACTCGACCTAGGTCACTTCTACAATTGCAAATCTAAGCCTTCAACTTGTAAAATTTAAATTCAAATTTACACACCATTGACCATTAACCAATCATTGTGAGCCAACCTAGTGCACATTTGTATTGATTTGAATGCCATGTTGTATTTAACAAACATTCACTCATTCATTTCAAATACTGTTGGAAGATCATCTAGGAGCATGCAAAGGTGATCCAAATGAATTGTTATGGAGCATTTATGGGAATATTCTCGAAAAATTAGCAAAACACCACATCATCCCAGGTCTATTCAATGCCTACTTGATATGCTCAATCTAAGTCCATCGTCGTTGAATCTAGGGTTTGACTAAGAAGAACACAACCCTTGTATTTCAACAAATTCACTAAAATTATTTGCAAACACCGTAAACTCCTTACTACACTCAAATATTTGAAGATTGAGGAAAGTGATTTCCAACAATCAATTTCTACCAAGTTTATTCCACCAAGTATAGTTTCAATTCTGCATGCAAAATTCATTTCCCTAATCATGGATCAGATTTTATTTTCTGCACTCACAAAACTTATCTAGCCAAATTCTGATACAGCTCTATTCAATGTTGTTACGTTGCTTTTCAATGCATCTAAAAAGACAATTTTGAGTTACAATTCAAAATTCATGATCAAATTGTTGATAGCTATTTATCGACTGCCCAAATTAATAAAGTGGTTTCATTTCTAAATTCTACTAAATGATCTATCACAACTTTAAATTAAATTAATTAGATTATACTACTTTTAATAGAGAAATATTCTGTTTCTTTACAACAATTCAATGATATGTTCACATGGTATGAACGAATATTGTTGGTTTGTACTATTAAAGTGTTTGGGTTTCAAGTAGAAATGCATATGTTGTTTTCCTGTGTTTGTAACATTGTTATGTTCCCTTCTATAATCCCATTGCAGCGTGGAAGCATTGCCAACAATTTTTGCATCAGTTTGAGCATTGACACACCTAATGCATCCTTTGACTTTGAAACTTTTATTAATGCTAGGATTGGTGTCAAAATTATTTTGCATAGTCTAGCTTGATAGCTTTCAGATGTTCTCGCTGCCCAGTAGTTGGCTCTCAACTTTGTAAGTTAAAAAATACAATATTCAGCCTTCCGTCAGGCTTTAAATTTGACCACTGCCTGACATAGATTATGGAAACATCATATCTCTAATCACTACAAAGCGTTTGAAAAACCAATGATTAACTCAAAATATTCACTTAGTTATCCAAGGGTCATGATTTGCTTCAAAGATGTTTGGTTCATGGGGAGCCCACCAAGGTTCTTTTCTTGGTATGAGTACTTGGTTCAAAGTCACCCACTGACTTATGATATACTCACTGTTAGATTAACATCCATATGTATATCCAATAAAAATTTGTCACTAAAGTTGGTAACATCCATGTGCTCCCTCTGTTATCTTTTTTTCAATTTCTTGACAGTAAATAAAATTTTCTTATAGATAAACAAAATATTTTCATAATATCCTCTCACAATGCATCATGATTTGCATTTGCATGGTTCGTGTGGAGTCTACAAAGTCTATGGAAATTGCAGCCTAAAAACCAAATTATGCCTAATGGATGTTAATTAGTCAAGTCATCTCTCGTCACATTTACCATTATACTCTAATAGGCAATCATTCACTTCAACGTTTTGGTAAGCTATCAAATGGATCATCCATGATTCCACAGCATGGACTCGGCTCAAGTCCCCCTTGATGTGGTAAGGAACTTTGGAGCTTGGATGGACTAAACTAGTAATAATTAACAGAAACTATGGCCATACTATCCTGATCCTGTTCTTAATTTATTTTTTAAATACAATTCTGTTTATGCTATAGCTGTGACCTTACCATGCAACCAGAAACTCCCTTAAAAATGCCTCTAGATGTGAACCAATTCAAGTATCTTAATCGTTTCCTTAAATCCCTCAACAGATTAGTATGGAAAAAACCAGCATAAGAAAATTGGTAGAAAGATCATCAACAAGTAACTCTGCTCCTCAAAATGTAAGTTGTAACTAATTACTCTCAACTTCAAGCATTTTCTTCAATATCAAAAATAAAATTATTTTCATTCTAAATGTTCCCAATGAAGGCATATAAACAGAAAATACACTTGCCACCAATCAAAAACTTTTATTTTTGAAGTTTACATTAAGAAGAAAATGTCTTCAGAAATTTAAGAAGATTGAAATTTCATCACCATCCATCATAATGTTCTGCATGGATGGCAGCATTTAACACATCTGAAGCATCCCGAGCAAGAACATTTACAGCAAGATGAACTAGGAATTTTACAGAGTGGTTTGCATGACAATTTCGGACAAGAGGGCCTCCAACTTTTGAAGAAGTTACAAGAGCAGCAAGAAGTTTCTGGCTGATGTGATCGCTCCTTCATACAACAACAGCATGCTAAAGTAGATTGACCTTTTATGCTGCAAGAAAAAACAAACAAATAAATGCTTCTTGCAGCAACATAACAAAAACGAATGCAGTTGAGAGGAAAAGGGAAAAAACATCCCTCCATTCCTCTCCCTCTTTCACTGCCTGCTACAAGATTCTCTTTGGTACATGGAATCAATCATATGACACCTATCATTTCAATGACATTACAAAGTTTGTTCATCTCACCTAAAGTGCAGTACAGAAATCAGAGTAAGGCATTCAAAAAAGAAAAACACCATATGATATGTGATTTAGAAAAGAACTATGCTGAAATCTAGTGTATATCTTACAGAGAACCTTTACAAGAGAATATTTTAAGAACAACTAAATCAAATTATGCAAGCCTCTATCCTCTGTCACTGCTGAAAAATGAGATTTGGGTTCTAGGACTGCAAATTTAAACTTTAAAGTTTCAAACCATGCAATCACTGGAACATAAATGATTAACCAGGATCCATAAAAAGCAACAAAAATGTACCAATTTTAAGATTCCTGTTACTCTGCCTACATAGAGAAGGGAATAAGTTTGCTACCCAGGGCGGTTACATGAGCCTTATAGGAAGTTTTTATTCAAGTTAGGAATTAAGAAGAGAAAGTTATCAGCCAAGGGGGAAATGTGAAAAGCATAATTTCCTGTAGCTGGAAAAAAAGGATCCAACTGAAAATCTCTACCCGTCTACTAGTTTCAGGAAATGGTACAATTCACAAATCATGCTGTCACTTTTGGCATCACCAGGATTAAAAAAAAGTAAAGATCTAAAAATGTGTCAAATTTAAGATTGACTGCTACACTCTCATCAAGCAGTGAGAAGTATCTTTGTTAAGATGGTTAGCAGGTGGTGAGATATGCCTTGCAGAAAGTTTACAATCAAGTTATAAATAGAAGTACATGACCATCAAACTTTGGGGAGAAAAAATCAAATTCTTTCGCTGATGAATGTAATAAATAACAAATCCAAGAGATCCATGTTTCAGGGTTAACATGTCTGTGTACTAGTAGCTCGATCAAATACACAATATTTCAATTATCTGCTTCAGGGAGATTCCAGAAATGAATTTCACCTGGAGAGGAATGACAAACGAACATCCCTGCATGTGAAAAATCAATCCAGAACTCACACAAACATCTTCTAAAAACTATACCTCCAGGTATCCAATTACAGATGGTGGATTTCACGTTTTAATCAAGCTAAGAAGTTGATTTATGCACTTCGAGATTTGCTTTAAAGTTTTTGAGAGATAAGATAATGAAATTTTGTTGAATATAAGCTTATTCTACCATGTCTACTAACAAAGAACAAAAGAAAATGAAAAGAGTTGTTACTTCAAGAAAGTTTTCCAAGAGACCGTGGAAATGCCACCCAAGAGAGCAATAAAGGATGAGATCTTGTTGCTACTAGATTGCCCTGTTCCATTATTGGTCTCTGCCGGCAATCACTTACAGAGGCAAATGGGGCAAAAAGCAACTTCAAACTTTGTTATATTGGGGTGCAATCGATCCTAACACTTCTCCATGTAGTTCTTCTACTGTTATAGTTCCTAAAACAGATGTTTTACAGAGATGGAGCCTTAAATAAGATAACTGTTAAAAACAGGTGCCCTCTCCTGCTGATTGGTGACTGATGGGTGAGCTTCAACATGCCAAGTGCTTCACAATACTAGATTGGAAATACGGTTATTAGAAGGTGAGAATAAAGGAGGATATATGAAAAACAGCTTCTAAGTCAAGGTTTATATCATAGTATCAAGATTCAGTGAATCTTGGCAAGGACTCATATTCAAGTCTGAGTCAGAATTAGTGAACATCAGCCTTGAGTCACAGACTCAGCAAAGTCTCTAACAGCCAAATCTTGCAAGTCTGCCAAACTCACAAGTTTTAGCAGGCTCAAGTCTTGGCTGAGTCTGAGGAAAAAAGAAAATCAACTTGAAATTTTTTGTTAAAAATGTTTTTTCATATATTATATTTTTTATTGCTGAGTTTTGCTAAGTTTTTCCACCTAGTCCAAATTCAAGTCACAAAACAGCTTGTCAAGTTTTTGCCAAGTTCAAGTTTCAATGCTATGGTTTATATAAATGGTTTGTGCAAGGCTCATACTCCTTTCATGAGATTGATGAATGAAATATAGAGACCATTCATAGACTCTTGTGACATTGCATATCTAGATGACACGGAAGTGTTCAGCATAGATGGAAAATTTGCAGCGACTCACTAGTCATCTGGCAAAATGCTCTAAGTCTCTGCTGAATACTTGCCAAGTCTTGTAACAAACTCACTGGGTGATATAAAAAACTCTTGATTCTTGAAATGAAGGCATAACTTATTGGTTTGAGGGTCATATAACATATGTAATCTTTGAATTATGACAAATTGATGACCAGAATAGACTTATGTGTTCACCAAATGTATTAGTTTCTGTATTTTTTTAGCCGAGTCACAAGTCTGAGTCAAAATTTTGGGCCGCTGAGTCCAAGTTTTCCAATTATGGTGTTTATTAAGACTATAGAATCAGTTTGAGACAATTTTTGCGAGTTTTGAAAAAGATAAAGCTGTTATATAATGAGAAAAAGTGAAAAATTGCACAACACTAGTTTACTTGGCACATATGGTTGTAAGAAGAAAGTTGAAAAGTGATCCAACAAGTTTGGAAGCCATTATCAATCACTCCAATTATGAGCTTTCCAGGGATTGTCCACTATGTGAGAAAATCCATAGCATTGTCTTCCACAATAGTAGCACCTTTACATTCAATAACTATAAGATGTAATTTCTTGATCTGGTGAGAAAATCAACATCATGCATTTGAAGAATTAAAGCATAAAATTAGCAGTGCATTGGTTCCAACAAAGCAATCATGCTGTGGGGGCTAGTTTATAACAAGACAATAAGCCATTATGCTAGATCATTCGGAAATAACCAGGGCAGTTTTATTATTGTACATGTGATAAAGAATTATATGTACTTGTTGTGGTTAAAAATTGGAAATATTGTTCAATGGGGAAAGAAACCATTGTTCAGACTGATGAACAAGCACTCCAATATTTGCAGGCACAATCTAGATTGTTGAAAGAAAGACGTTACAAATGGATAGATATCTTGTAACAATGTCATTTGTTTATCAATTATAACGAGGTGTGACTGAGAGAAGTTGGTTGATATTAGTCTAGATTCTAGACCACCTTTAATTTCAGCTTTGAGCACATTAACTTAACAAAAACCATTTGTCCATAAGTATATGATAAAGAGTATGAACAAAATATAGATTTTTGAGAGATTTATCAGCTTTTGAATGGAGAGTAAGGTGCAGATTTTGAGCACAAGGAAGACCATCATCTCCAAGAGAGCATGTTCTAAAAGTTGAAAAAGCTTTGTGTTTGAAGAGACAGAGGAATTCAACTATTGAGAGATTTTCATACCAATGAAGCATAAATCTGCAAAAAATCCTGATTAATCGCAATTTTTAAAAAATCTGCAGGCTGGACGATTTTTTCCCCGATTTTTTGAAAAAATCGTTGACTTTTTGGTCAATGATTTTTTTCTGTTTCAAACTGCAAAATCGCCAAAAAAACATGTTTAAAATCTGCAAAAAAACGTGAATAAAATTGAGCTGATTTTCAAAAAAAACCATGAGACCATGGCTTGTTGCTTATTATTATGCTTTGATAGATTTTTCCAAGCATCCATAGCTTGTTTGAAAGCACTGTTTTAGGCTTTTAGCCATAGCAGCAAGGCAATGAACTGTTTGATAAAATGCTTTGGTAGACATGTGAAAAATGCGGTAGCATAGACAAGGCAGTGAACTGCTTGAAAAAATGTCTCAAAGAAATGTAGTCTCATGGTGATGGAATGCCATGACAAGCAAATTGCTTTGGATTGTCATGGCATTCCATCACCATGATTTTCACATTTCTTCAAACAGCCTCACTACCTTGTCTATTATGCTATTATGCTTTGGTAGATTTTTCCAAGCATCCATAGCTTGTTGAAAGCACCTGTTTTAGGCTTTTAGCCATAGCATGAAGTTGAACTGTTTGATAAAATGCTTTGGTAGACATGTATGAAAAATGTGGTGGCATAGAAAAGGTAGTGAACTATTTGAAAAAATGCTTCAAAATGTGGTCTCATGGTGATGGAATGCCATAACGAATGCCATGACAAGCAAATTGCTATGGATTGTCATGGCATTCCATCACCATGAGACCACATTTCTTTGAGGCATTTTTGAAACAGTTCATTGCTTTGTCTATGCTATTGCTCCTATTATGCTTTGATAGATTTTTTCCAAGCATCCATAACTTTTCAAAAGCACCTATTTTAGGCTTTTAGCCATAGCAGCAAGGCAGTGAACTGTTTGATAAAATGCTTTGGTAGACATGTATGAAAAATGTGGTAGCATAGACAACTGTCACCATCTGATATTTATGCAGTTGTAGTATGTTTTGTGCAATGTAATCAGCGATATGAATATAACCAACAAAAATCTATTTTCTATAATTCATGGATTGAACTCTGTATTTTATTTGCTCTCAATGTCTGTATGCTATGGAAATGCCATTAAATTTTTTTTAAAAGTAGTTTCTGACTGTTTTTCTTCAATTTTTTGTGTTTTTTTGTAAATCCGATTTTTTCCCAATTTTTTCAAAAAATCCTGAACTTTTGGTTTGCCGATTTTTTCCCCAAACGATTAATGCTGCTATGGTTCATACTTCAAAAGTTGCTGGTCGCTTTGGTGTAGCAAAGACTTTGACATATTTGCAGAGGTATAGAATGGACCAAAATTGCAAGATGGGTTATAAAGAGGTGTATTCTATGTAGCACAAGCCAAACAAGCAATAGAAAGTTGAGGTTGCATGATCCACTAATAGCTCTTTATAAACCAATGGATAAATCATCGTAGACCAGTTTACACAAAATGAGTACATGCAGGAGAATTGTTAAGGACCATGAAGCGGAAAATTTATTTTTCATTAATGTTTGGGTTCACTTTAAGCCTAGTTCTATTGTTTCAGATAGAGTTGCAGGGTTCTTAAGCAATCACTGGACCACCTAATCAGAAGTAGACACAAGGTTGAAGAGGTCAACTATATTTTATCCACAAAGAGATGGCTAGACCAAATTAGTCTTTAAGCAGCTCTTGAAAAGGTGTAACAGAATCATACTAAGATTTGGTATGAAAATTTGGCATGCATTCAGAACTTATACATTAGGGAAGTTCATGCTTCTATGAACAAGTCTCCTTTTGAAATATGCTCTGATTAATCGACCCTAATCCATTTGATAATGTAATGAAACAGCCAACAAGAAAGTATGAAATTTTTTATTTGGAAATACAGAGAGCTGTGCAAAGTCAAATTTGTTTTTAAGTGCCAAAGAAGTTGAAGGAATCTTAAGCTAAGCATAAGGAAAGGCATGATCAGAAGAGAACTGAGCACAAGTTCCAGATAAGGGATGGCTTTCCTTGGGCAATAAGAGACTCTTAAACTAAGAAGCTTAAGCCACTGAAGTATGGTCCATTTAAGATTTTGAGCAAGCGGACATTAATGCAATCAGATTTGACCTACCTTCTTACATGAAGATATATGCAATTTTCAATGTTGGGAACTTGAATCTTTTTTGGCATCTATGCTAAATGATACAGGAGGATAAATGCTACCTTGCACTGAAGATTTTGTCTCAAATGCTCAAGAAGAGCCACACAAAGTGTTAGTGTAGGTTTTATTTTCCTATTATCTAGGCTTTTCCTACATTTTAGTTAAGCTTACTTAGAATTAATAAAATGAGTATTAATGTGAGTGGTGTGAGATGTTAGCATCTTCCATGGGAGTTACACTTGCTTTCTTTTAGGCTATTTAGTGTTCTCTCCTCATTGATTGTATTTTACAGATCCTCCCTCTCACTTGATCTATATATACTCACTCTCCTAGCTTGTATTAGTATCCATCACTTTTGCATCTTGCAGCTTCATCCTGGTATACTTTCCTAGTGTTATTTGCTTCCTAAGCATTTGCATTACTCTCTTGGAGACTAACTCTGTAATGCTATTTTGATTTCTTTAGTCATCTATATTTACAATTTTATAGTTTCTGTTTCTTGCACTAGATCTTGGGTTATCATTTGGCTTGCAGATTTTAAAAAGATGATTTGTAGAAAAAGGTAAGAAAAACAAGGAGGGGAGAGCAGGAAAATTGGATTGCAGGGCCAATTTTGAAGAGCTTTAAGTGGAATTCAAAAGAAAAGATCAAGGAATTGTTTCTCTAACTTACGAGTCCTTAATTTTTGGGGGCCAAAAGCCTCCCATCTGGGGAGCTGTGATCCAAATTGAATTGTAACGAATATTATAGTTTGGAATGATTAAGATAATCAAATGATCATAGTTTTAAGTGATTTGAGACATGCTCACACTCACATGACAGGAACTGGACAAAGAAAGTATAAAAGCTAAACAGCGTTTGGAAAACAAATGGAAAAAATATTGAGTATAATCCTAACATCCTGGGGCCTATGGTAGAGGTGTAAAGCCAATTTAAAGTGATATATTTGCAAGTGCCAAATTCGAAGATATATTTGGGAAATACCAAATTCATTCAATAAATAGGAAATTAGAATGGCTCATTCAGTGCATACAAAATTCCACCCATATAATTAAAAAAAAACCCACAGAAATGGAAACTAACGCTTCCTCTTTTGTCTTTTAATAGGAAATTGCATTTGGATTTTATATCTGATTCAATCGCTCGTGTCCTTTGTACACATATGCCCCATTGGATCATGTAATATGTAAGATGTATGTACAACTAAGGTAGTGTAGCATGTCATTCATGCAAGTTTTCTTATCAAGGCAAGCTAACAGAGCATTGCAGAAATGCTACAGAAGTCCCATAGATGGCTCTATTGGAGAAACTATCTTACAAATATTGCATGATGGAAGAGGAAATCAGAAGGTAAATCCCTGCTCTTCTAGAGTTTTCCCACACTGGGTTTTTCCAAGGTAAACTCTTGTATGATTCTCCATTTTTATTTGTTGTATCAGTCCTTTACTTATTTTAAATTCATTTTATACAACTTCACAAGTTTCAGCAATTAAGGCATCACAGTTCTAAATATATTTCTGTTTTTAAGATAAGTACAGGGACAGCAAGCTAAATCTCTTGTATCAAATTTCTAGCATGTTAAGATTTATATTACTGAATTAGGAATGGAATACCTATCCTAATTAGATCAGGCTGTCACTTGACCATTTGTATGATAAAATATTCTACAAATTTTTCACCTAAGCAATAAAAAAACCCTTGTTGCCACGTCTTTCTCAACAAAACCGACAGAAAATTTGCTTGCTTAAGATGACAGCAGGTGTTAGCCAACATGTGCATCTGACTCAAGATCTTGTCTTCATAAATAAATATGTATTGAGGAATGATGAATATTCTTGTTTTTTGTGAATTCAATTATAGAATTGGATGGCCTGCCAAACAGCTGGAGATGAATTCAATTAGGAAACTGGATGAGGGATTGAGAAGGCTCTTTGGTTAAAATAGCAAACATTGATAAAGAGATATGAAATTGTTACAAGTCTTGCATATAACTTGTTGGGGCTCAATCTGACAATGCCACTTTTTATTAAATCCCAGCTCATTTGTGCATTTAGACCTCCTTTTGCCCATCACATATAATCAATCTGAGAAATCTTTGTATGGGTCGCCATTTTTCAAATTTTCCAAGTGTTGTTCTCCTTCATCCCCCATGTGCCACTCATGTGTTGGAAGTTGCATAAGTCCCAAAAACTCTAAATGTGGAGGTCTTTTTGTTCAAAATCCAGACTGTTAAATGTCGGAGTTTTGGAGTTTCACATCTTGGCATACCTTTCTCCCAACCCCCACTCTTTCCATTATCTTTGTCAAAGTTTTGGACTCTCTCTTACCAGCATGCTTTTCCTTCTATACCCACACTCCAACACCTTACACTAAGTTACCTTTCAAAGTCACATTTTCATCATCTTCTTATCTGCATCCCTTGTGGCATGAGGTATGGTGTAACTCCAATCTCCGATTCCCAATCCTTTTCACTGTACTATTTTTTGGAGTTGCAACTTCAATCATCCCTTTACTCACATACCTAATGGCATTAATTGCTTGGTATCCCTAATCCCTAACCCTTGATATTTTCCTACATAAATTCTTCGATGTTGAAGATGCGAGAATACCTCTAATGTGATACCTTGGGCATAAGCTATAATGTATCCCTGACTCCCAATCCTGCTCTTTACACTATGTCATATTATTGGGTTCACAAGTTTGGACCTATTTTTATTTGTGTGCCTTGTGGGATGAATTCTTCAATATCCCCAATCCGCGACCCCTAATATTTCCCTTCATGTATCCTCTCAGAGTTGGTGATGCCAAGATACCTTTATTTGCTTGCTTTGGGAATGAGGTATAATGTATTCCCAATCCCCAATCCCCAACAAGTAGTACGGGCTATGAGGCATCCCCGATTCCCAATCCCTAACAACCCTGAAACTCCTCAACTCTCACACTTTGCATTGTCCACTCCCACCTACCTCTTTCATGACCTAGAGCATTATTAATGACCAGATTTGACATCACAACTATTCCAAGAGGATTTTCCCCCCCATAAATAGTTGTTCATCTTAAAGGTGTGGATTCACATTTATTTTCAAGGATGAAAGGTGACAATGCCATGCTGCCATTAATGCGATGGTTGTGTTTCTAACATGATTTTTTGTACACAAGCTCCAAGCCACTATTTCAGTGGATTTCATGAGATTTCAACTTGTTCAACTTGCAGCATTCACAACCTATAATTCTTCCTCGATTCCTAAAGTGACAAGGCAATCAACAAAGTGCTATGTATATCGATTCATTTTTTAGAAAAGAGGTCGATCATTTCTCCATTTCCATGTGAGTGCAACACCAAGTAAGATATAAGGTTTAAATCCTTGCATGTCTAGTCACCATTAGAATATCTCATTTTGCAAATCACAAAGAGGTAGCTATCCTACAGCAAATATGAATCTCTCCTTGACCAATTATAGATATTTGGGGAAACTTCCAAGCAATGAAGTGTGATAGGATTTTCTTAGCATAGGGTTTTCTCTTGCCACATTTGTTTTTGTGAATGTAAATATTAATCTGATAAGTGTTGCAGCACTTTAATGCATTGAAGGGATTATTTGTAATAGTTTTTCAAATATTGCATAAGGATTTCTAGATGTTTGGAGAGGGAGTATTAAGTATGTTCAGTTATTAATATCATCTCTTTTGACATTTCTATGTGTTGTGTCTTTTAGTTGATTGTGACTCTACAGCCCAAGGCCCCAAGGCCCCAAGGGATAAAACACCAGTCCTGAAAGTATTTAACTAAGTTACCGATTCGTTTTTGGATTTGGGTAAAGGTACGAGAATCCGGTATGGGATTCGGCAAAAAAAAAAAATGGGGTTGGGTACGGCTTGGGCACAGCAATACAAAAAACATATAAAAATCAGAAATATATACATATTTGCAGCAGTAATTAAGTTCAGAATACACCACCATATTAATAGTCTAATAACATAGCAAAAATACATCACCACTTTCATAGTCACTAAGTCAAATATTAAAATATTAGTGATTACTCGAATGTCATGATATAAAATTATAAATTTAAGTTCAAACATAAAATGTCAAATGTTTACAATCAGCCATTATTGATCATTGATCAATCTGAATCATATGGGTCATCAAACAAACTAGCATTATTAGACGCTACATTTTGTGTAGAACTACAAATAGCATTCGTGGCACTTGCACAAGCACTGCCACTAGCAGTACCAATAGCACTGACACTACCGCTCTCATGATCAGTAGTTGCTCCAGGCTCATAATCATCATCAATATCAAGTGCAGCTAAGTGACTTGTGGAAGCATCCCAGTCAAGCTGCTCTTGCTCAATATCCCACCTCCTTGTGTCTCCTTCTTTGTAGGAACTTTGCTTGTGTGTAAGGAGGCGCAAGTTTGAATGCACATACACCAAGTCCTCTACCTTTTTTGAATGCAGCCTATTGCGTTTTATAAATTAGTGCCCATGGAGGTGCATGTATTCTTGCCCATGGAAGTACCACCAACTATGAGCATCCACCCTGTACTTGTCTCGAAGAGCATCAAGATTCTAATCAACACTACCGGAGCATGCAAAAGCCATGAACTCAGCCCTCACTCGATCACGTCGGTCACGATCAGTGAAGAGTCTACGAAGTGCTGCCTTGAACCCTTGAGCCACTTCAACATCCCTATATGGAGCAACTCTTGATGAAGCAGAAAGAATCTCAGGACTATAATATTTGGGACTCAATGCAAAAGCAAGAAGATGCAATGGAGTGGTCATTTTGCTCCATCTATCAACCATGATTTCCTGTAGCTCTTTGAAGAACTTTTCATCAGGATCTTCCTCTTTTGCATTGATGATGGTTTTCATCTTCTCAATCATTGAGTCGATACCATCATATACTTCTCCCAAACAAGGTCTATCCATGTCTGTGTAACGGATCATGCTCAGTATAGGCTCAGTGAAATTGACCAGGTACTCAACACGATCACACCAACAATCATCTAGGATCCTTTGACTGACCCTATTTTCCCTTTCACTGCTAGATTTCCTCCATATGGCCCAATTAGGGCTGATTACCATGGAACAGAGTGCCTCACGAACCTTTATAAGTCGTCTCAACACAATTGTGTTGGAGGCAAAACAGGTCTCTACAACCTATTTGGAAATCAAAATTAAAATTAAAATGTAATTTAAATTTACAAAATCAAAATTTAAAATTAAAAAAAACTAAAAATTTAAAAATATTGAGAATTAACTTACCTTCAACAATTCCAATTTTGAGAATTGTCTAAATATTCCTTGTGTCATATGGTGGTTGGTGACAAACATTTGGATGTCTTCGCCCTCAGCATACACCTGTTTGATTCACTCAATTTTGGATCCAATTTTTTGTAGCATTAGATTGGGGGAGTGGACAGCACAAGGTGTCCAAAAAATGTGTGGATACTTCTCCTCAATCAATAACCCAGCAGCCCTACAATTTTTGGCATTGTCGGTTACAACTTGCACAACATTTTGATGGCCCACTTCTTCAATAGCTTGGCAAAGGATGTTAGCAATAAATGGACCATCTTTCACCTGTCCCTCACAATCCACTGCTCTCAAAAACATTGCCCCTTTAGGGGACACAGCAATAACATTGATCAATGGGCAATTTTTTGCATCTTTCCATCCATCAAAAACAATGGTCACCCCTGTTTCGATCCATGAATCCCTTATGGGCTTCAAAGAGTCTGCTACATGCTTCACCTCTTTCTCCAATAAGGTGCAACGCACCTTCTCAAAACCTGGGCCCTTATACCCCTTTGGAGCTTCATTAATAGATTTCACCATTTTTTGCCAATATGGTGAACGAACAACGTTGAATGCCAATCCATTGGCATAGACACATCTTGCTATGTCTTGATCAGCAATCTCTCTTGCCTCATTCTGAAATGAAGCTTCCAACGGTCCCTTAGATCTTTTATTTGATGAGGGCACGGTTTGCTCTTGAGGGATGTTCATAAATGGATGGCTTTCTGTAGGTGGAATATAAGTAGGTGGTGTAGAGGGTTTCATGGATCGAGATCCTTTCCTCAAAGGATGGCTTGTTTTAAGACTAACAACTTTTTGCTCTGCTTTTTCTTGCTCAGCAATATATTTCAACACTACGTCATCTGGAAGGCCTTTGCCATCACCTTCTAGAGATCCCGGACAAGGTTTGATGCCAGTATCAGAGATCCTACACAAGTGGGCTTTCACTCAACTGTATGAGCTCATATATCAAACTTTGCAATGACTACAAATCCAAATAAATACTCCACCACCTAGACATTGTTGAACCATTTCTACATATTTCCAAAGGGGAGAGGTTGCATTTATTTTGAAACGAGATTGGGTTGTGGTGTTAGAAGCGGATGCCATTGTAATACCTAAGGCACAGCATATTGAAATAATTTTGGCATTGAAATTTGAAACTAAAAAACTTAAAAGAATGAGAACAATCAACAAAACAATAAAAACAAAACAAAATAGTTCATTGAATCATTTGTTAAAAAAAATGTAAAGAAAAAAATTAAAAAAAACTTCAAAGAAACCTACCTCTTTTGAACAAATCTTGCTCTATGATCTTCTTGGCAACGAACGGAGACTTGCAAGTGCTTTGGAATAGCACAACAATCAAATTTGAACAACCAACGATCAGCCTTCAAGTCTAATCAAGCTTGTGCAAGCAAGAGAGAAAGTTTAGCAATGGAGGCAAAAAAACTTGTTTTTCATTCACAAATTGTTAAATGAGATTGTTTTTACCTATTTAGTGTGTTTGGAGCCCGAAATTAGGGTTGCAATGAATATTAAATTATTGAGAAGTCATCATTTGGTCAAGAAAATGATTAAAAAATGCTTAAAAACGACTTTATTATGCGGACTGGGCATTTTGACGTCAAAATACGTTGCAGATTCGCCTTGGATTCGTCATGCCATATCCTGGTCGAATCCATAGTCCACCGACGAATCCAGCTCGAATCCGCAGTGGTTTTTTCAAATCCTGGTCGAATTTTTAGCGTACCGTACCCGAATCTCGAATCCAAATCGTACCATACCGTATTTGGGCTCTTATAGGGACGAATCGGTAACTTAGGTATTTAACCCTCCATGCACCTTAAAATGAATATCTTTAACCAAAAATGTAGGAATAGAAAGTAGATTTGTATGCATTTCATGATATAGCATTTTAACCAAAGTAATATCTCTAGCAAGCCTTGAAGGATTTCACTTTAATAGATTCATGTCCTACATAGCCACATCTTGCAATC
Source organism: Sequoia sempervirens (assembly GCA_007258455.2). Taxonomy (NCBI): domain Eukaryota; kingdom Viridiplantae; phylum Streptophyta; class Pinopsida; order Cupressales; family Cupressaceae; genus Sequoia; species Sequoia sempervirens. The sequence continues at coordinate 203,970,890 of VDFB02256132.1, forward strand.
TTGCATTGATGTCTTGATCATTTTAATACAGGTTATAGCAGTAGGTTAGTCCTTCACCTAGTGATAGCTTTTGGGGCCAAGCATACATTAGATACTACTACAAGTTTTCCTATTTGCATACCTTCAATTGTGATTAAATCTTGTTTAAGATTACCTCTAGGAACACCCTCTTACATTTAGTTGAGCTTGAAGCAAAGGAGAGATTATCCACTTTCAACAATTGGCCTGTCATCACTCACTCCTTGGTAATGAACTAGTATATCCACCTTCAGGAATGACATATCCTTGACCTTGAAATGGATTGATCCCTCTCGAAGTTTGAGCACCAATTTCAGGACCCAACAAACTGATCTGAATGACACAAAAACAAAGAAAGAATTGCACAGTTTACCTAGTCAATTAAGAAGTGGGGCAAATACAAGATTCTTGCCAGGTTGGATATATTCTATGGTTGCTCTAACCTCTTTCAGTAATCTAGTTACCAAGTTCAATGTTGCAGTTCTTAAGAGAGACCCAGATCCAATCATCTACTAATACGCACATGTCTTGATATCTGCTTTTATTTATAATCCTATAAGCTTTTATTCCTGGTTATAAGTCAAGACAACTGCCCCATTTTATTCATTTGCAGACATTAATGATTAATCAAAATTCTAAAAATATATATCAAGCTCAACGTTTCTCATACAGTTCCAGGGGGCTAGCTGTAGAAGAACTATTATTATGTCTGGCAACTTATGACAGAACAATATGCTGATAAGGGGAAAATTTTATGGTTATGCCATCTTTACAATAATAAGTGTTGGCTTTGTTCCAGCTATCCTTTCTTCTTTGGAAGACCAAGAGTTTGAAAGGAGGTAAGAACTATTTGGGAGATAGAGAATAGTAAATTGGAAGGTTAACATCCATTGAATTCTAAAAATTTTTGTAAAGCAGTACTAGTACAGAAATGTTCTGTGTGAAGAGGCCTTATCTATAGTATCTTTGGGAGGGCAAACTAATGCAGGTATTATTAAATTCCTTAAAGTCTCTATTAGAAACAGACTTGAAGGTTGCTGAGTGATTACTCTTTAGAATAATGTTGCATATAAAGTTATTACAAAGGTGCTTTCCGAAAAATTGGGATGGAATTACCAGAATTGCAAGGAATGAATAAGCATTTTTTGTTTAAGGTAAATTCATTCTAGAGAAGCTTATGTCTGCTTAGGAAACCATTAAACAGGCCAATATTTAGCATAGAAGGCACTTTTCTTTTAAATTAATTTTGATAAGCATGTAGTGGGTTCAAATGGAATTTATTGATATGTAAACTTTCCTATGTTTTGGTCCAACGATGCTATCTGCTGCCAAGACTTTTTTTGTCATAGCTCTTGTCAAGGTTCAAGTTAGTGATCAATTATCTCCCCTACAGATGTCTATCCAAAAAGGGTGTACTTTAGCCCCTTTGGTAAAGGTCTGTGGCTGTTGATGCTTGATGTTCTTTATCAAACGCTACAAGATTAAAAATTACGAAATCAGGGTATTTACTTTACTGGATTGCTTAAACTTTCAGTGTGCATTTTATTCTAGACAGATTAAAAAATACCAAATCAATGATTCACTTTACTGGATCACTAAGACTCTTAGTGTCCATTTTATTAGTGGCAAGGTTATCTGTGTCAAATTAATATAGTGGTCAATGAAACACACTTGGTGAGTTGGAGATGCTTTGTGCATTTTTAGACACTAAAAATAAGTGTTTTTCAAACTAACTTCTGGATCACTTCGAGTCTATATTGTGTTGGATCAAATCCTAAATAGCATGTGAATTCCAAAATTAATATGATGAGACACCTTCAGATTCCCCTTAGAGTTAATATCTACAGTGTGGATTCGGCACATGCAAGGACTTCAAACAAAATCCAAAATGCCATCACAAGGAAATATCGCTTATAAGTAAACTTACCATGGGGTCATAAATTTGGTAGCTGATCACGTGTACTATTTTTCATGTTAGTTTCCTGGTTACTTTAATTATTAGAAGCTAGAAAGGATCCTTAGAAATTACCTTTCAGGAAAATCATGAGGTAGAAGAGGATTAGATTCTTGATGCATTATGTTCTTGATTATAAGCTCCAAGATTAAACAAAATACCAAATCAGGGAATTCAATTAACAGGATTGGTGAGATTCCTAGTGAACATTTTATTAGTGACATGGTTATCTGTGTCAAATAACCATAGTAGTCAGTGAAAAGTACTCGGTCAGTTTGGAGATGCTTTGTACAATTTTAGGCACTAAAGGCTAGCAATCTTCAAACTAACTTCTGGTTCATTGGCTCTGATTATATATCATGTTGGATCATTCCAAAATACCATGTGAATTTCAAATTTAATATGATGATATGTATTGGGATTCCCCTTAGAGTTATTATCTCCATCATTAATTGGGTACTTGCAAGGACTCAAAACAAAATCCAAAGTGCTCTCACAAGGAAATCTCACTTATACATATACCATGGGATTGTGAATTTGACAGCTGACCGTTTGTGATAATTTTCATGTTAGTTTCCTAGCGACTTTATATTATTACAAGCTAGAAAGGATTATCATGAGGTAGAAGAGGATTACCCTTAATCTCTTGGGATATATACGCTGCACATAAAGAACAAGGGGTTTTGCAACCTAGTCAAGCTGAGGACATAAAGCCTGATTGTTGAACAAAATAAATTGTTGAAGTCATCATGGAAGAGATAATTTGATAGAAATAATCACACACTAGGTATTATCAGCTAAAAAACATATTTAAAACTGAGGTTATGTGTGTGTGTGTGTCTGCATGTAATATTTACCCTTTCTCTCCTTAACATGCTGCATGCAATCTTTCAGATCTTAAAGCCTGCAGAAATATTTGGAAAAGAATAATAAGAGCTTGGCAATAATTTTCATCTTGTCTCAGTTGAAATCACTAAGCGTCAAACATGAATGATATTTGGATGATAATAAGATCGAGTGCTTCCGATTAAGATTGGCTCTCTTGAGTCGCTGTTCAAAATTAATGATTGTAACTCATGAAACAGTTTAATTTAGGGTGACTGGATCTAGTGTATGTCTTGTCTTGTTATCCAAGATTTAGTTTTACATTTGTTAGTTGTTTTTGTCATGTACAGGGAATGCATCTCCTAGTGAGACACCCCCTTTAGTGTGTTTAATTATATTAATGCTTTGTCAGCATGTTAGTAATGTTAAAGAGGGTTGTTGCAGGTAGTTGAGTTCTGTGCAAACGGGTTTTGTTATATAGCTAGCTCTTAGCAAGTATTTATATACAAGGATGCAAACTATTTTTGAAATAACAAAAAATATATGGTACACACGATTGCTCCATCTAATGGTTTTGTCCATTCTCTATCAGTGGTATCAGAGTGACCTGAAAGACTTGAGAGGAAGAATTTATGAGAAAAAGTTTCCTGAATGGTGAGGAAGAACTTATAAGAAAAGGCTAGAGACTCTATGGAAAAGCGTTTGGAGGGCCTGGTGTGCTGCAACTTCATGCCGAAGCGCTGGAAGTGGACTAAATTAATGCCTGAAGCACTAAAATTCCGCTGATGATTTAATTGAAATCCATAAAAATCTTCAGGGAATTGGAACTTGTCTGTAGTGTCTGGAACATAAGCCAGTTGCATTGGAAATTCCTTGCATCATTAAAATCTCATCAAACTCAGATGTTTTTATTTGCTGTACATGGATATTTCAAGAAATTAAATTCAACTACTGCCTGAGAGAGGGGGAAATCAGCATCAAAGTCGAAAATCAGATAAATGTTGCTGAATTGTGCCTGAAAGGGCATTCTGAAATCTGGTGGGCATATTCTTTGCATACTGAGGTAGAAGTACCATCTACTACTGAACTTATCGGGAAAAGCCCGCTTCTGTATGAAGCCCACAAAGTCTTTTTGTTTGCTGCTGTCTGTCCATTGGGATTAAAACCTTTTTTTACGAGGCCAAAACAGAATCTGGTTTATCTATATAATCTTTGAAACTTACATTGTAAGGGATTGGCTAAATGAGGTGGCTATCAAAGTGTTTGAAGAGTTAAGGATTAGTGAGGTCTCAAGTTCAAGCATCGGTATTGATTTTTTGCAAGAAATGCACAGTTTGAAAGACAAACATGCAAGTGCAAGTAATATATCAGTTTTGGAAAATTAAAAAATTTGTATCAAGTGCATTCATAGATGAAGTGATCAAACAAGTGTGTAAAGCATTTATCCACTCACAGGTCTTAGGTTCAAAACCAAGAAGGGGATATGTGGAATATGTCAGAAATTTGCATTTTACATTTCCATGTATTGCATAGAGGTGGCACCATAAATTTTATAAAGACATAGAAGTTCCTAGGTTCCACTATTATTCTCTACTATTTTGCTTGAGAATGTACTTTTCTATTTTCAAAAGAAAGCATGCATTTATTTTTGGAGTGATAAGGATATCTCTAGAGTGATAAGTATGTTAACAAGGCAAAACCCTAATTGTTACCTCCTTTCTATGGCTTATTCTCTTCATGTGTCAATATAGCTAACATAATTAATCTCATCATAGAAGCAGGAAAACTGACACCGAATAACTACATGTATTGGAGTATGAACATGGAAAACAGATTTTTTTTCAATGACCTTTGGGATTTGGTTGAGAACCAATCTACACACCATACTGATGCTACTAAGTTGCTTGAGTTTCAAAAATGAGGTAAGAGAGCTCTTGCACTGTTAAAGTCTTCTTGTTCTTCACGAGTCATTATTCACATAGAGGCCATTAGGTCTGAAGCTTGGAAAGCTTGCAAAACACTTAAAGACTTATATGGCAAACAGCTTGCGTATAGGAAAATTGATCTGTTAATGCAATTGCTAAACACTAAACTCAACAATGATGAAAATGTTTCAAAATACATCTCTCGGTGGAATACAGTACTAAAGGTGTTGAAATTATGTTGATCTCTATTCACTATTGTTTTGAATGGACTTAACTTCAATTACACAAACTTCTTGAAAATGTTGCAACTTTGTGATAAACTTGATAAGGCAACATTTGAATCAATCTGTGAATTACTCACTCAACATGAGTGTCAATTTGCAAACAAGAAAAGTGTTAAAACCTACAGAGGATGTTAATTTCACAAAAGCAAGTAAACAACAAAGTGGAGAAGAATCAAGTAGAAAAGAAGATTTTAACATTTCCCACAGTCCTTCAAACATAAACATAAGCTTCCTTCTCCACATCCTAATTAGACAAGTGATACTTCTTTATATGCCAGTACTAACAGTCACAAATCATCTCACAAAACTAAGTAAAAAGTGCAATGTTACAAATGTGGTCATTTGGGACACCATACTACTAAATGTCGTCCTAAAAATAGTCCTCTGGACATAAAAAGAAGATAGATACAGATTATGTTGTTGGTTCTAGTGGAGATTCCTCTGATTCAAAGACATCATGGCCTGATCAAGAAGCACCTTGCTTTGCTGAAGCCTTTGGTCCAAAGGGCTCTAACAATGTCTTAGATCTTTTCAAAAATCAATCTTGAGTTAGCTACTAGCTCTTGGACAAGGATGGAGATTTGGTGGCAATTTTTGTTTTTTGGTTTTGTTCCAAATTTCTGTTTTCTTTATTGATATCATTGATGAGGAGCAGACCAGTTATCTGGTGGTATTATACTACATAGACTTCTCACCTCTCAACTAATATAGGGGGAAGAGACCCCTTTGGTTTTGATCAATCTTCAAGTGTCTGTATAAGCACAAGAGAGTGTTTACAAAGTAGTCAAAGTTGTTGGACATCAAGTAAACTGTTTCATACACGAGATATACAATTATCATTGAGATAGGGATAGAGTATTCCCATGATGATGCTCATATTGTAGTAAGGTATGGATGATCAAAGGGATGATTATTTCCTGGATGATGCTCATCTTTGTGTTAGGTAGTATTAGGAGAGTGCAAGGATTGTTGCAAACACAACGCACAGAAGGTCAAGATGTGATTGCAGTAGACATGTTGACACAAGTTATTCAGTGTAGATGTACATAGGGCTAATTTGCAGGTTATGACAGATGTTATTGGATAGTTTCACAATCATGGAGCTCCAAATCATCTTCTGGTCCCCTTTGGATCAGGGGAGCTTTGTTGGGTCTCGTGATCCAAGGTTTAGTTTTATATTTGTTAGTTGTTTGTGTTATGTACAGGCCATGCATCTCCTAGTGTGTTAAATTATATTACTGCTTTGTTAGTGTGTTAGTAATGTTAGAGGGTAGTTGTGGGTAGTTGAGTCCTGCGCAAACAAATTTTGTTATATAAAATGCTCTTATCAAGTATTTATATACATTGATGTAACTCATTTTTGAAATAATAAAAAAATATGGTATACTCCATCTCATAATTTTGCCCATTTTTTATCACTATAGACATGCTCCCAAGAGCTTTGTCATCAACAGGGAGAATAACAATGCCTATCTAAAATTAACAGAGCATGAATAATGTTGACAAGATAAATCAAGGTAAATCATCAAAAGGATGAATGAATGTAGCTGGAGGGATCATCTTTATCTTGATGATGAGTCAATTCTATATCAAGATTCACAAGCCATGTACAATCATGTTCAAGCCAGATTCAGCATGGATGGATGATGAAATCAATTGAATAAGGAGGATTTATACCATATAAACTATTTTTGATCAAATAATTCCTTGAACAAGGGTCTTGAAGGAGACTCAAAATTTTGGAATAAAAAAACCATAACATAGTTTTATCCAAACATATCATACTATAATTACTCGTGAAAATTTTCAAATCTTTTATTTCAGACATATTATACTATGTTTACCCATGAAAATCTCAAATCTTTTATTTCAAGTTTCTCATTTACTATTTTATCCATCACACATATTTTGCGCTTCTTTTTCTTTTAGATAAGATAGTGGGGGTTCTATAGGAGTCCTCACCCTTGAATAACATGAACAAATACATAGTTTCATATGGATACATAATTGATAGAAACTCCATACCTAGCACACAAAAAACCATCACCTCCACCTAGCAAAGCATCAACCCAATGCATCGAAAGGACCTAAGAGGTCTATCCCTGATGCAAAACCCAAAATCAAACCCTAGCAATTATCATGGCAACAGCAGCCCTATATAACAAACACAACAAAATACCATCCAACACTACCACGAACACAATAGGAACAAGAAACATCATTACCATCTCATCCTCATACCACTCCCAAACACTCCCGAGACTCTTGCACATAGTGCCCTAAATCTACCATCTTCTCAACCCATGGTGTCATACCATTCACCTACCTACCACCTTGAGGACCAACCAAAGAAGGGAATCTGACCCTGTAGAAAATTTCCCTTAGTTAGGGAGCCATGTGTAGCAAGGGTACTCAAAAATGAGGTAAATTGTGAACATTACCAACTTCCAACCTTCCCCTATAATGGTAAACATGGAGCACTACCATCACATGACCAATATCACTAAAATTGTGTGTGGGATAGCCATCTCATGCCTTAATTCTGACCACACTCTCTTTGTATCTGTGCACGTGATAGGGGTGGAGGTTGAGCCTTCCCCGTCAATCACCTAGGGTTTATACTCTTTTTCCCTCTTCTAATCCTTCTTAGTAAGCTTGAGAACTAGTCAAGCAAAAACTATTGAAGCAACCATACTCTTATAAATGCATCTAGGACAAAGTGCTAGATTTGTTCTCAAATCTCCACAAATGATTGCTTTTGAGTGCCTTCCCACCATTCATAATTGCTCACACAAGACCCCTTTTATGAATCCAAGCATAGCCAAGTCTTGACAAGAAAAGATACACTACAACCAGTGGTTTGAAATCAACTCATTCGCCATCATCACACCATCTCGTTGCTCCTAAGAGTTCCCTACCATTTTAACCACCTAAAACTTAGAACTCCACTACTAGAACTTTTCCATCATGCCACACTTGCAACCACCATCCGCAATTAATCAACATAGTGCATAATTATAATAACTAGCCACCTCCCTATGCCACCACCTTACAAATAACAGCATTCCAGCATAACCCTCTCCAATCAAACTTGCATCATTGTTGCACATTGCCCTTCAATGACTTTAACACTAATTCTCCTAGCATCTACAATACACATCATCATTAATGATCAATCCACTCTGAGGGTTTAAGAAGTGTTATGAAATAGCAATTATAAAAAGATAAAAATTAGTAATTCATCATCTAGATTAAGTGAGAGTTTCGAGCTATGGCTTCAATTGACCATGATCAACCCTTGTCAAATACCTTCAATCACTAGATAATCTGCAACACTATTCAAATTTAATCTATAATGAGCAAATCTAATTGATTCCAAGTGTCGTTTCATTCCTAACGCTTCTTCAACATATTTGTTAATTTTCCAACTCAAGCTACTTCCTTTGTTCATACCATTAATCACTATTATCAAATCACCTTCAATGAATAAATGATACTTCTGCTCTATTGCAGCACCTAAACCTAAAAGTAATACTTCCCATTCTACCCATTGTTGGTTCGTATATCCAAGAAGAGAGATCCCTCATAAATCAGGTCTCCCTGTGAGTCACAAATTGCAAAACCTCCACCACTCTAGCCAAGGTTACCCCCCACAACCCCATCAAGATTATGTTTGAAGAAACCTTCTAGGGTGGAGACCAAAATTCTTTGCTCTTTCTTGCATTATTCCTTTCACCATTCAAATTCCTTTGATTAGTACCTTTTAACCCTTGAAGGGGAATATTTTGCCCCTTGTTACTTGCAAGAAGGTTTGTTCAATTTCCAATGTCCTTAAAGACTTTATTATTTACTTGCACATAAGTTTTAGCAAGCTGATCTACTAACCACCAAAATGAGCCAATAGGCTAGATCTATGCAACCTTACTACTCAAAGTCAATCATTGATGATTTTTGGAAAACACACAACATATCTTAACAAACATATAAATGCTAGTTGTATTTCCACCAACCTAGCAAGTCCAAAGAGGGTAGTGTCATGAAAATCAAAACACACTATGTTGGATTAACTATTGATTTTGAACCTCTATCACTTTTTGACTTGGAATCTTCAAGTACATCTAGTTGCCTCTTGTGTAGTCATTTGTCACTTGTTGAGTATTTATATAGATGTCAGATTTGTGCGTCAATAGGGTTATTGTCCTAAAGGTCTACGGGTGTTGGTCACAATTCACAATCATGCGTATAGGGATGTCACAAGGGCACATGGATATGTGTTTTGGTTTGATCATCAATGTAAAGGGGGCTTTTTGTTAGTGTGGGTTCATGGATATTGCCTTTGATTGGTTTGTTTAGGCTTCATGTAGGGCTCTAGCCCTCTAATAGATCATATGACTTGGGAATGTTGCATCGAAAGTCCAAAGTACCCCCACATGCTCAAGAAGTCTAAAGTTCCCTTGCAATTACAAAATTGTTTGGGAAGTCGAAACATCCTCCACATGCACCAAAAGTCCAAAGTTACCCCACATGCATGAGAAGTCCAAAGTTCCCTTGCAATTGCCAAATTGCACAAGAAGTCCAAAGTTCCCCTACATGTGCTAAAAGTCCAAAGTCCCCCCACATGCACTGAAAGTCCAAAGTTCTCCTGCGAGCACCAAAACTCTAAAGTTCCCTTGTAGTTGTTAAAGCCTAACTACGTTTATTTGGTAGGGTATGTTTATTTGGTAGGGTTTTCACCTGCATTTTCACATAAGAACAAAATGTGTAGAGTATTGATTTTGAATGGATTTCTTAGGTATCTATTGATCTTATCCTACATTCTAAAAGCAATTTTAAGCATGGTATAGAATCAGTTCAAGCTATGAAATTTTATCAAAGGCGCTTGTTTTGTTGGCAAAACTCCTCAAGGGAATTTCAATCCCATTTGAAATCAAATTTATTTAAATTCATGACTTTGTGGAGAAGGTTATTATGTGCTTTCTAAGGATCTAAAATGTGCTCTATATTGTGATTTGGTTTAAAAGAACATGATCCTTTGTTTTCTTCTATGGTTGCAAGGGTTTGATCTATGTGTTTGCATGAGGGCATTGGCATGAAGAGTCGACGAAAGAGGATACAAACAAAGAGGACAAGTGTAGTGTTTGCTAATTCAAATACCCTAGAGTTGTAGTTGCATATGGTCATTTTGGAGGGACATCCTTTTGACGTCCCATTTTCACAAAAATCTATGTAAGTATCAAAGTTCAACTTGTAATGGGTTGGAAACCAAAAATATTTGATTCTCGTAATACAATTCAATTTCTTCTGTGTTTTTTTCTGTTTGTTGTTGGTTTTCCAATCAATGAGTCTTGTTATCTTGTACCTTTTGTATGAAATTAAATGAGTATGTGATGAATTTGAATGGTGCTTCACATCACTAAGAATTACTAATGGCAAGTTATTTTGTGTGGTCAATATGAATACTTCAGTGCAGTTTACATGAAATACATATCTTGCACTACGGTTGTGGGAGTTGTTCCTCAAACCTATGCCTGGAATAAGGTGGTTGTGGATTATACTTTTCACAGTTTCTCTCCCCAGAGGATTGCACCTTCTTGTGTGTTGGCTGCAATTCTTCAGGTCAAGCAAAATAATGGTTTTATATCAAATGTGTCTGCTCATCAAATGATGCTTAAAGAACAAATTTGACAGGCTAATGCTTTCTCTTTCTCTCTTTCACCATTTTGTTGCATTTTTTTATTACATCAGTCAGATTAGGTTCAATCTAGGTTTTAATTTAGGATTTCAGTTCATTTTTTGTACAAATTGATAGACTTATGTGAATTGCAAATCTGAAACTTTATGTTACATGGCAATTAATGAAAGAAGTTTTGTTAGAATACATTCTTTTCTTTACATGTGAAGGATTGTTAATAGCTGCAATATCTATTCTTTGGGACTGTATGTACACAGGGGCAGCCTGTAAGCAAGTCACAAGACATGAACAGCAAATGATTAGTGATTTTCCATTAAGATTCTGCTTGAGCCCCTTGAATGGGTCAACCAAACCACTCACCTATCAAGCTATTTAAGAACCTTTCAACCCACCAATGCATATAGAAGACTCTTGAGGTTAACACCTTCCAAATAGGGGTACAATTTTTGTTCCAACTTCTTGGTGTGTCAAAACATACTTCAACAGGTAGTTTCCAGTAGAGGTGTAAGGCTACAAAGGGAAAAAACTAAAAACTGATTCTCGATATATTTTTATCTGCTTTTCCTAAGGGGAGATTGCTTTATACAAGAAAAAAGGATAATAGCATTAGGGATATTGACTTTAAGCAAGTTCCTCAACAAACCCAAAGAGTAAGTCTTTCAATGGCTCATCCAAGATCCAACTGTGTTTCCAACACAGCCTGTTTTTTACTCCACAAGCTAATGTTTTGAAGCTTATGTCCATTCAATGTTTGCATGCATTTGACTATTCGCTGATTATGTTTGTATAACTTTATGTGCAATCTGACATCTCTGAAGTTTCTTCATTGAAAAATCCCTTTATTAATTAAACTCTGAAAATATGTAAATTTAAGTTTTTTCTAGCTTTCTGCCAAGTTTTTGTTGGGTAGCAAGCTGAATCTTACTCTTTGGCTTGCCATATCATTAAAAAGTCAAGTAATGTGAGTCCTAGACCTGCAACATGTATGATAAGTATACATGCATGTCGTACACAGAAAATTCCCTACAAAATAATGAAAATGCAATCACAAATGGGGATTATGATCATTGGGAAATCTGTGCACATTATACAAAATATAAAAAAATAAAAACTATAGAAATAAAGCAAAGCATGACAGCAGCAACATTTAAGAAGATGTGGTAGAATATTTATCTAGAACTCATAGAATATGTTCAGTAGATGGAAACAAAAAATTACTCTATAATCTTCAAGTTGCGGAATGACCTCCGAACTTCCTCATTCCTGTTCTTCCTGTTCACAAAGAAAATAAACCGTTGATATCATATACAAGAGAAAAAGAACTATGCATACATTTGTCTGTAAAAACTTCAGCTTTAGCAAAAGGTTCCCAAGTTGAAGGGTCGTACGACTGAAGTAAAGGATCTGGGTGTGTGTGAATAAATTCGTCAACCCTGCCAAAATAAACAATTGTGTTTTTTATGAACAATCAAATCACGCCCTAAATGTGGAGATTCATTGAACTTTATTTAAAGCTATATAATTAGTTCTTTTAGACACGAATGAAATTTTTAACAAACAGCTTTCTCAACAATCACCTCAAAATGAATCATGGATAGATAAAGGAAAATCTCAACAATGAAAAGTTAAACAAATATAACCAACTTACTCTTTGCAGCATCTGGAAGCTGGGGGAAGACCTTCAAGTGACCTCAACTCTTCCTGTTTGACACAACACTAATTTATTCTAAGAACCTGTTCAGCTTTTTTGTGAATAAACTACCCCCAATAGAATTGCTTCTTTCATGGAATCCTTAAAAGATTTGGCCAGCAGCATTCAAATCTTAAATTAAATACTAATTAAAACAGACAAACTTTTATGGACAACATACTTGAATACAAAAATTATGTCTCCAAAGTTAAATTTACTTGTAACTGGCATCACAGCATAGTCTACTCACAAAAACTTGATATTTCATAAATGATAACTCTGGGTACCATATCCTGACTCCTAACAGAATCATCACTGGTGTCATTTATTTGCCAACAATCAACTTTGGGCATGCAACAGAATATTTCAATGACTCTTGTTTGATCACGTGTATTGTGATCCTCTGTACAACAGTTAGATGACCGTATATTTGTATGCAACACAAATTCTCTCGCTATCAAACAGGAACATCTACTTTGTTATCTTTCGTACAACAGGAAGAAATAGAAAAGAAGAAAAAAATAATGAACCATAATCAATATTCAGTAGTATATTACTGCCTAGGAAAAGTAAAGATAACAAAAGATGAATTGTAGTCAAATAATGAAGATATAAATTGGGAAGAAAGACAAAAATGAATATACATCCAGAATGGTCCCTTGATTCCTGTATGCAAGTGTAGTGAATGAATCATTTCTAATTTGAATGATTTATTGAAAACACTAAACACTGTACAAATGGGTCATCATATCAACAAAATGAAAATTACAGACAAGACTTGGAAAGTCATGTATAATAGGATAACCTATAACTCTGAGATCGGAAAAACAAAAAGGGTCTCATGACTTTCATCCTAATCAATCCTTTATCCAAATACTCTTCATTGCTTCAATACTTATAAAGCAAGCATTTCTATGCTTAGAAGGCCTTATGCATTATGCAAATAGGTAACGTGGCAAGCATGAACTTGCAACAGCATGAAAGCTGTCATTGTTTTGATTGTCCTGGGAAGCAAATGCTACTAAGGTATCCAACAAAAAATGTTTGATTACAGAATCCAGAAATGATTATAACTCACTTCTAGATACAGAATGTAATCTGTAAAAGTTAAATTTGAATTTGCAAGAAATAACATGGCATGCTTGCATTCAGTAATATGTAAGGTAGTAGATACTAAAGAACAAAGCTGTAGTGTGATCCTTACCCTATAAATAGTAAGATCCAGTTATCATTGTATTATCAATTTGTCTCTTCCTTTCAAGGATCGGTCTCCTATGGGGAATTAAGCATCCTCTGGGAAAGGAATAATTGCCAGAAGATAATCCTTTAAGCTTAAGTGCAAGTACCTTATAATTGCTAATCTTAATTGCTCTGGATTGATGTTAAACATCTTCAGTTTCCTACAAAATAATAATCTTATGCATGTTTCCTGTAGTTTTTTTAAACATATTCATGAATTAAGAATTTGACAAAAAATGACATGAGATTGTTTTTAGCAGAATGAATTAAAACCCTGAGGCTTTATGTAATTCTTAGGCTTCATCCAAATCTTAATTTTGTATAAGTTTATAACTGTATCATATAATAAAATACGGACACAACTCAAGTCTTTTCCGTATTTATCCAAACACATATAAAATCCTCCAGAAAAATTATAATATGTTAGCTATAACAACTTAAGACAAGATATGAAGCACCATATTGTGTTAATATCACAAAACCACTTGAAAGTTGAAACAGTTTTGCTACTAGATACCTTTACAATGTAATGATCCAAGAACACATTGCATAAAATCTTCTCTGCAACAATGGTTGCATTTTATTTCAAAACTAAAGATAAGACAAGATATGAAGCACCATATTGTGTTAATATCACAAAACCACTTGAAAGTTGAAACAATTTTGCTACTAGATACCTTTACAATGTAATGAT